>CM059973.1:75723528-76416297 GCA_030490835.1 Annona cherimola
ATAAATTTTATTATAGAATTTTATATTAATATTAGATATAAAATAAATTTTTATCGAAGCCTTTAAAAGCCTAATATTGGTGATTTAAAAAATAACAACATAAAATTTGGTATTAAAATTAAATATACTCTGAGCAAACATTTTTCATGAAAATAAAAATACACCAGTCTGCCGGTCTGCCCATGCTAATAGATGAAGTTGTTAGCCTGAGATAACGAAATTTAAACCCATTAAGAGAGAATCAGCAACGAGAAAGGTGGTCTTTGTGTGCTTAGTTAAGATGAAGTAGGGTATGAACAAATCTTTATAGGGACATTAAATTTAGTTAACTAAGGATACATTTGTTAATGTGCAAAGGTTGGGGGGGGGGGGGGGGTGCGGCGCGAAAACATCTATCCTTCCCGTTTTCCTACAAATCATTTAATACCTTAACAACTCTATTTTTTTCAATTTATCCTTTTCAATTTATCCTTAGATTCTAATAATTTTTTTCTTATCTACATTCCAAAAACCTTATTTATTTGAACTTTATTCCTATGGTTTCCTATCAATAATACAAATATCAAAATATTTTATTTTTCGTTTTGTACCCTGTTTCAAAATCCTACAAATAAACACGTTCCCAAAGGTCCCCGAGTTTAACTGTGCTTGAAAAGTTATTAAATCCGTGTCACACGGGCTTTACGGTATCTGACTTGACGGGTTTGACTAGAATAACATGCTAGCTTATAGATTTGACCAAATTTAATAAGTCAGGTGGTTTACATCCTATGAATGCCATTTCTCTTTCAAGCACATGAGCATAGATATGAGAAGGCACAAAATTACAAGGCAATAATTGCCAACCATTACATGTTTGCTAACATTCTCAATAAAGGATACCGGCTCTCTATTAGCCATATTTGCATGAAATGAAAAATTTCAGAGCAAAGCAAAAAAAAGAAAAAAAGTTCCTTCATTCACACAAACTAAAATTTTCAATTCAAGAGGATGCACGACACCAAACTGATCGCTTGCAATGCCTGTAATTAGAAGCTGTAGAGCTGACTCCATATGGCACCAACTCGGCAACTCCACCCCGACTCAGTAGGCTAGCTTGGAGGAACTACTATCCCCTGTTCACACCTCCTTTCAAATGGAAATGTTAGAAACAGATCAACACATTCCATCTCCTAAATCAAGTAGCTAAAATCAGAAGTTGATATGATTAACAATTTTATATTCAGTTGAAATATATCAACTGCTTGGTCAGGAAATTGGCACACTCAGAATTTCTATCATAGATTTATGAAAATAGTCGATTACAAATTAGTTAAAGTTGTCATCCCTCATGTTATGCTTTTCAAATTTGAGTTTAATATTGGCATCAGAGCTAAGCTGTTATCAAGAAATTGCTAAATCTTACAAGTTAAATAAACGTAGAAGATAAGAATTCTTACCCTCTTATGTACTTCTTCCATGTACTCCAACCATATCGATCAGGTTGAAAAATTTCTTCTGAGTACTTGAGCTTTGGGCAATTTCGAATATGAGCAAACTTCAAAAAAGGCATTGCTTTCTCTATGATTTCCCATTCTGCATCAAACTCTTCCAAATCTAACAAAACCAACTTCTCCACCTTCCATGCAGCACCGCCTGCTAAAAATCCTTCACTAATGTTCTTGATTCTTCCAAAGGAAATGTCAAGGTGACAAAGGTTGGGAAGCGAAGTAGGACTTAGCCAGGTGGGTGTGCTTTCTCCTGGATAGTGTTGAAGATACAACTCTTTTAGGTATTGAAGAGGGTGGTGGAATGGACGATCCATCTTCTTCGCAATTCCAGCAGCACATGCAGGAGTAATGCCGGTAAAGCACAAGCCTAGAATTTGAAGGGAGTCAGGCATTTGCAATGTAGTCCATTCCTTCTCCCCTACTTGTTCTTCCTTGCTTATCGCAATATTGAGAAGTCTCAGTTTTCCTAGATTTTTCAACTCTGTTAGTGATATCCAAGAATTGGCTACATCACACGTTACATGTTCGAGATTTGACAACTTCACAAGACCTTTCGGCAAACACTCCAAGTTCTCACATTGCACCACAATCAACAAAATCAGCTTCTCCAACTTTATAATTGAATCTGGCAGTCTGCACAAATTGCTGCAAGAAATTATCTTCAAGATTTGGAGGTTGCATAAATCTCCAATGCAGTCGGGGAGTGCCGTTAGAGCGTGGATATCTTGTAGATGAAGAAAAACAAGGTGGCGTAACGAACCAATTCCACTCAAACTTTTTGTCCACTTCACAGTCTCATTGATTTCATCTCGTAATTGAAGATGCAATGTCCTCAACCTTGGTAATCTTTTGAGATTTGTTTCTAAAATTGGAGCCACAACTTTGTCCTCTTTGTCAAAAGCAACCAATGTTCGCAATCGGGCACTGTTATTTTTAAGGCTTTCTTCGCATGTATTCTCATGTATTATGACACGACGAGACGGTTTGCTAGCCATGCTCTGGTTGAGGACGCTAAAGAAGTTCTCTTCTGTTCCAATTTTTATTGACATTTCCCTAACTGCATCATGAATTTTATACAAAGCAGAGCCATTACCGTATTGATCCTCTTCGTCTTTAAGTATCAAACATCGATTGAACATCTCGTTCAAGCATTCCTCTCCAATTTCTGTTGCAGTTTTCCCATTTTTTCCCCACACGAAACCCTCAGCCATCCACATTTGAATGATTTCGAAAGATCCTCGCACATAATCTTCGGGGTACATAGCAAAGTATAGCAAGCAAGGCTTTAACGCAGTGGGAAGCTCTTCATAGCTTAGCTCTAGCCTCGAAATAACAAGCTCATCTATTTTCTTGTTACTGGCCATCTCTTCCTTTAAGTTCTTTGACATCTTTTCCCATTCAATGATGGAATTTCCTTTGGCAAGCATCATTCCACCCACCGTCCTGATCGTAAGAGGAAGCCCCCCACACGCTGCAACAATCTCCTTGCCGGATTCTTCTATTGCTCCATTCCAGCTAATACCACGATTCATCGCAAAGGCTACTTTGCAGAACAACGACCAGCTATTTTCCTCTGACAAAATGTCTGCATGATGGATGTATGCATCCGTTGCGCCCATATATCTGGCCACCTCCTCATTTCTTGTTGTAACTACGACACAACCTCCTTTTCCCTTTGGCAACGCAGAGGCCAAGCTATGCCACCACTGCCCTTCATCGATTTCCCACACATCATCCAGAATTATCAGGTACTTGCCATCCAACTCATTCTTAAGAATTTTTAATAGATCTTCTTCACTCTCGCCATGAAGCAATCCATCAATTACACCTACTTGGCCTAGTATTTTCTTCACAAGTTCATCAAATCTGAAACTTTGTGAAACTGTAACAAAAATCAAGAGCTTAAATTCGGTTTCAAGGATCTCACTCTTAAATATCTTTTGGGCCAAAGTAGTTTTACCGATTCCGCCCATTCCGACTATTCCAATCACATTTAAGTAATGATTTTCCATAAGCAGTAAATTTATTATTTGCTTGGATTCATCCTCTAACCCCACGATGCTGTCTTCAGTCATTAGGATAGGGTGGGTCAATGGTATATTTTCATTGATTTCTTTTCTGCCATGGATAGGAATTGTAGCCAGGTACGAAATCATATTTTGCTTCACTTCTTTGATTCTTTTATTAATATCCTTCAACTTCTTTCCTAAAAGATAACGAGATTTTGAAAGGATAGGAGACAAGAAAGAAGATAACCACCGCTGCTTTTTCTTCTGGGAAAGAAGTTGACAATCAGCGATAATTTCTTCGGCATCGTATATCAGCTCTCTCACATCATTCATTATTAGCTTGAGGGTCTCAGTTCTGTTTCTTCTCTTCACTCGATCAGCATCCTTAACATAATTTTGCATGTACTGAAACTCTTTCCTGATTTCATCCAACTGGTCTTCAAATTCGATTAATTGGGTACCTTCGTTAATCAAAAATGTTACCAGCTTTTCCAAGAGGACGCTGGCCACCGCGTCTGCCATTTGTTTTCCCCTGCAAAAAGAGAGTCATTGGTATTTGCAAACCAGGATGAAGAGATCAGAAATTCAAAGATTTGGCTATTTGACCGAGATAGTAAGTTCCGCGTGGTTCCAGTTATATCAAGTCAAACAATGCATATATTGCTGAAAGATTCATGCGTTAATGGCAAATCAATGTCCAAAAGCTGTAAAGCATAAGTCCAATCCAACGGATTTAAGCTGAGATTTTTTTTTTTTTTGAAAATCTGGGTAACCAGTCATCGAGTTCGAAGTATATACTCAAAAAAAAAAAAAGGGATCCACTGAAGGAGGAAAAAAAAAAAAAAGGTTGACAAATTAAAATCAGCACCTGTGCCGGAAATGATGAGTAGGGATTTGGCTCAGCCGTCTTGAAATCCGCTGATGATCTTGAGGTTGTAATCCCAATCACGAGCACAAAATTAGCTAAGCTAGGCTTTCAATTCCAGAAGCAGGCAAGTTTGAGATCTGGTGGAGGGAGGCGATGACTGGGAGTCAGCTAAAAATATTAGCGTAGACCGAGACGGTGGTCCGGTGGAACTATGGTTTCTTCCGTTCACTTCACCGCTTATTCCATATATAAGTTGTGTTTGATTAGAGGTAAAATTTTTGATGAAAAATTTCGAGAGCAGAAGTTGTCAAATTGATAGAAAATGATGTGATATAATAGGGATAATGATGAGGATTAAAGAGAATAAAGTTAAAATAGATAGGTTAGTTGTATGTGTAGTTGTGTAGAAATGATTGAAAAGTAAGGTAGTTTGTATAGAAAAATGTGAAAAAATAATTAAAAAATAGAGTAGTTATGGAGAGTGAAAAGTTTTGGGTTGAAAAGTTTTAGTTGACATATTTTGGCCCCAAACAAACACACCCATAATTGCTAATAACTCATATCCAGACTGTAAATTTTATTTAAATTAGCAACATCCTTTTTTTTTTTTTGGTTTTTCACAGAATCGTCGCGATCCTTTAAATTCAAGATGTTTTATTAGTAATAATAATATTAAAATTATTATAATATCTTCATAGTGACATCTGATAAGATAAAGAATGGAGATATCAAATTAAAACATTTTAAAAACTTAGTTATAAATTATCCAAGTGCCTTCACTTGTCTACTTTTTCATTTTGATCAATACATGCCCATGGCTAATATAAGTTAGCAATTAGAAAATCAAATAATTAATAGAATTTATTAAATTCAGAATAAACATGATCAAAGTTTCAAATCGAAGAATTTATTAATCTATTAATAAATTAATAAAAAATACTCTTAGAAAATTTATAAATCTTTAAAATCTCATAAAACTGTATTGCTAGCTAGATAAAATTTTTAAAAAATTAGAATTGTAATGAAACTAGAATTCTACTCTTTTAAATAGAATGCAATCAATTATATCGGTTAGAGAAATAAAATTACTATAGAACTTCGCTTCATTTAAAAGCTTCTGCATCTAAAATTAATAATTTGATTGATTATATTATATACTATATCTTTTTTAATTTTGTCCCTAATTTTACATTATATGTAATTGATAATGTATAATGGGTTTGCTTCAAGGTTACGTAGAAGTAGAGTCATATAACTCCTTTTAATTTTAAGAATTTAATTTTTAATAAAAAATTCAATTTATTTATTGTGTTTAACATTGTTTATTTCATTAAAAACTTTCCTCTATCTCCCAACAAAGTCCAACTTAATAAGGAGGGATGTGGCTGTTAACAAAATATGCGCTCTGTTTGAAGGCCAGAACGAAGATGCATGGCACCTGTTCGTCGATTGCATAAAAATCAAGGAGTTAAGAAGAACCGTCATCCCTGATATTTTTCTCTGGGAGTCTAGATGGGAGATAAAGGAGGTCTTTAGATACTTAGCAAGGATGTGAAGCGAAGAACAGCTAAGTACGTTTATTCTTTTGAGCTAGAAAATTTGGTTAATGCGGAATCAATTAAGGGAAAGGGGCATCCTCCCAGATCATGGCAATGCTATTGGTTGGTGTAGATCATTCGAAGACCAGTTCGTTGATGCAAACAAGATGCAGGGGTTGGGGCTTGGCTCCACTCACTCGGTTCCGAGATGGTTGCGTCCCAATAGGGAATATCTAAAATTGAATTTGGATGGGAGTATGAAAGCTCGGGGGGATGAAATTGGCTTGGGAGTAGTTCCTAGAAATGAGTGGGGAGTTTTTTTGGCAGCTAAATGCTGGCGTAGGGGAGGGTGTGCTGAAACTTTGTGGATGGAAGCTTTGGCAATTCGGATGGGAGTGATATGGGGGATTGAAATGGGGCTGGATGGTGACTCGCTAATTTTGAACAATTTTTTGAATGGTGGGGACCCCATGTTGTCAAGAGTAGAGATTCTGATAAAGGAAATTATGAAACGGTAGAGATTCTGATAAAGGAAATTATGAAACTATCCAAGTAGTTTAAAGCAGTGGAGTTCCATCATGTTTTGCACCGGGAAAATGGATTTGCTCATGTTTTGGCTAGGCATGCATCTTTCATGCAAGATGACGAAAAATTCTGGTGGAAATGCCGCCTACTTTTGTTGTCAATCACCTGAATATTGATTCTTCTTAGTTAATGAAATCTTAGTTCATATAAAAAAAGTAGCTCAATGGGCTAAATTCGCTCAAATATATACACACACATGTAAATTATGAAAAGTGCTTAGATCCATTACAACATATATTAAAATTCAATAATAGTTTGTAGAATCGTTTATCCACATATACTTGTTATTTTAGACGGTTTAGATTTTGAAAATACTATTTTATAATTGATATTTTAGTATTAGACTATGTTATCATTTTTGATTTTATACATTTATAGATAGAATATATATACAATGATACTAAATAAATGAGAGAATTTCCATAATAATATAAATAATACTAAATACAATGAATGAAGTGAATTTTTCATCAACTAATAAGATTTTAAAAATAGAGAAAGTTATATAGAAAATGAGTTTCATAGAAGTGAAGCCCAATAATAAAAAATATTCATATTATTAAATAATTTAATTTTAAAATTACTTTCAATGTCCTTTTTGATAATTTTAGCAACTAAAAGCACTTTTAATATTTAAACCAAGCACAACATTAGGAGTATAAGCACTTCTCAAATGACATTTCCAATTACTTGGTGACTTATTGTTCCAACACTATAAAAGCTTTTTTTTTTTCAACTTCAACAACTCAATTCATGTTTTCCATTCTAGAATGATATAACCAAGGTCATATTTAATTCTTTTGCACTATACAGATCAACTTTTGAAATGTGGAGAGGTTAGAGAGGCATGCATAAGCAACCTATAACAAGTTCATCAACGTCCATAGAGGTTAGAACGCTGAAGTTTTAATAACAACAATTTCTTGCTTCACAATTGTACATGTTGTTCATTTATTATAGTGCAACACTATCAATTCTGAGTTATTTAGAAATTGCATGTTTTAAGGGGACGAAATCTTAACCATGTTGCTTTCTTTTGTTATTTTGGATGCTGCAGTGAAGTTCTAATTATTATGTTTTAAATATTGATTAAATGCACTAATGTTTATTTTATTCTTTCATTGTCTTTCTTTTTTGTATTATGTTTCGACAATGATTAGTCATTGGAATGTCTAAAGTTCAGATATTCTTGAGCATGCGTTATAGGACAGTTTAGCAACTTAATTTTGCCAGCATACACTTGGATGGATAATTTTTTATCGGGCCACCCACCTTAGATGACTAGGTATATGACTGATGTGTATTCCAGGGGGGAGACAATAAGGCCGCTACCTCTACTCAACTTAAAAACCTGAACCTCAATACCTTGATGCCCTGTACACACTCATGTCAGCTACATTTAAGTATCCAGCGATTGACACAAACATTTGCTGAATCATTTGAAATCAGAGCAACAGCTAATTGAGGTGAGCTCCCATCATACCCGAGTTCACAATCGTATTTAGGACTGAAGCTTAAAGAAGGCCATCATTGGCTTGTAAATAAATTGGTTAGCATTTACACCCATAACAAAATCTGCATGAGCATACTCAGCCCGGTACTCAACGGTAAGCTTGTCACTCTCATGAGCTTTGAGGCTTTCCAACAAGGACTGTACGTCGTTAACATCGGCGAGTGCATCATTCCCTCCATAGCTGAGGAAGAGAGGGAAGTCTTTCGGGATGTTACTCATGTTGTAGACAGGAGGCTCACCCTGTCCATAGTGCTGCATATTTCCATCATCACTGCCATAGTCATACATTGAGATGGTGCCATTTCGAATCACTGTCAGAGTCGCAAACAAAACATGGTTCCGCGGTCAGTTCCCAAGGCTACTAAGAGCCGATTATGTCCATTTATATTTAATTTGGTATTGCTTTTATTAGTTGCTTTGGAAAAGAGCAAGTAGGTTGTCTTATTGTTGTTGCCAATTCAAATACATGAATCTGATGAACTGTAATAGCTTGACAGTGCAGACATGCTTTATAAGATATGGCCTTTGTTCATTTAGCTGGGAAATGAAGAGTAGATTAGAGCCAAAGAAGTGTTCATATTAGAAGGACTTACTTTGAGCCAAATGGACCATGTTCTTGGTGGCTGTCGGTTGAGGTTCATGTTTCACAAAAATATTGATGGTAGAAGAGTTGAGACAGCAGTTGGGGCCTTCAGTCAATGATAAATGTTCATCACGAGCTTAAAGGATAATTAAACTGAAGAAATTGAATCTACTACCAGACTATCTAACTAGATATGTTAATTACCTGTTAAAGATGACATTAAATCATAGCAATTGACCCCGGGATCATTGCAAAGACTGTTGATCATTTTTCCCACGGCCCCCCTGCACATTTATGTAAGCTGTACTTTAAGATTCCAAACATCATTAAGGTATTACTATTATGATGTCACACATGTGAAGAGTACTGTGTTTTCAAAGAAGGATGAGAAATAAAGCCAAGCATATGAAGCGTTAGAAGGTTAGAGAGAACTTCAAATTAAATTAGTAATTCATGAATACTGATGACAGAGTCTAAGTCACTTATTTGGATCCAAGCATGCAATCAACTTTAGCTAGCTGGGTTAAACTTTCAGGCCTTGAAACAATTTGATGAACCCATATTATATAAATGACTAGGGAGAGAAATCTAACCCTTTGGGGTCGAACTCAACCACGCCCAACTTGTATAAAGCCTGTCACATCCAAAAGCAGTACTAAAGTAATTAGCAAAATTTAATCATCCATGAGGAATATAATTAATGGGCATTTCAATATTGACTTTTCGCAAGCTAACTCACCTCTGCTGCGTAGGCCTTAGCTGCAGCTGCTGCCAAAGGGGAAGACACCTGCCCCAAATAAGCAATTGGGCTGAGCAAGGCTGCTGCTTGGATCATGTTCACCAACTTTCTCTGCGACAGAGTTGCCAGAGCTATGAGAGTTCCCTGATAGATCGCCACAACACATGCACCCAATAAATACATATATGATTGCATTCTTTAAATTAAATAATTACTCTTTAATAATCATATGTATTTTCAGTGTCGTCCAAATTAATTAATTAAAAGAAAATTTTTTAGTTACCAGAGAATGCCCAACGTAGTACATATTCTGGCCGGTCTGCTGCTGAACATACTCGACAAAAGCAGGAAGATCATATGCCGCCAATTCATCCCATGACCAATCCCAAAAGGCCTAACCAATAAGTTAAATCAGCAAATTAATTAATTAGCTGGTGGAAACATGAGAGAGAGAGAGAGAGAGAGAGAGAGAGAGAGAGAGATATCAGGATGTCAAATAGAGGGCAGTGCCAGTACCGGATCATCGGAGCTGCTAAGGGAAGTGTGCCCGCTGCTCCATTTGGTGCCGCGACTGTTGGCAATCCAAACATCATATCCGTTATCTGCAAGTATGAATGCTAAGGACTGGTCCGGTGAATTGAGTAGCCAAGTTATTCCGTCCTGAAATTAATCAATTAATTTGGTTAATTAATTTTAATTAATCGTATTATCCACAGCGTTGTCAGAACCGAACCGGTGATTGAACCGGTAAAGGACCTGGTCTGGTTCAAACCGGTTCGACCGGTTAATCAAACCGGTTTGAACCGGTGACGTCAACATGACATATTTATGATGTTATAAATATTAAACTATTTTTTAATTTTAAATAAATATATTGATAAAATTATATTTTTATAAATCCTAAATATATATGTTAAAGTTTAAGAACCACAATATAACCACAAAACATGCAGGAAAAAATTAATTTAAGTATATTTAATATATGTATTAGGTTTTACATTTTTCGAAAATTTAAATATTTTTTGTTTTTAAAAATTAGTAGCATTTTAGTATTTTAAATTACTAAAATGTTAAAAAATTAAAAAATTAAAAAATTGAAAAATATTTAAAATTAGTAAAACTGAATACACATGTTAAATATACTTAGATTAACAGTTATATTAAAAATTTTAAAATTAAATTAATTAAAGCATAGAGTACACTGCATTGCTACCCATCAACTTCCTATTTTTATATACTTAACCCATGTTCCATTGTGGATCGCATTAGCGTCGAACAGTCAAATCCCACTTCACAAAAAAACAAAAAACAAAAGACAAAATGCAACGCGTTTCACGGATTCACAGGATTTCGCAATTCTGCCGCTTCTGTCGTCGTGCGAAAGGATGTGGGCGGCGGGCGATCAAGCAAGACAGTCAGCGGCGAGCTCTTGCCGCGGCGGGCGATCGGGCAAGAGAGGCAGCAGCGGACGTTGCGCGATCGGGCGAGAGAGGTAGTTGCGGGCGTCGTGTGAACGGGCGGCAGGCGATGGGCAGCGAGCGGTGGGTGGCATGCGATTGGGCAAGCGAGGCAGCGAGCGTCATCGTGCTAACGGGCAGCAGGCAGACAAAATAGGTGAGGTGAGGTGAAAATCAATGATTGAATCTTTCGAATTCTGCTGAAAATTATGGAGACGGAAATGGAAAGGAGGCAAAGCCATGGTTGATTTAGGGCTTTTGGGCAGGATCTCGGAAATGGAAATGAGGGAAGAAGAAGGTGGATGGAAAGGAGAAGAGATGACACAGTATCGTGATTCTCATCGCCGATCGGACGAGAGGAAGAAGAGGATGAGCTAGGGCAGCAAGGCTTCATTTTGGGGGGTTGTCGATTTGGGGGCTCAAGTGCTCGATGGTCGTCGACGACAGCAACTGATTTTTTTTTTATATGCGTCGAACCGGTCGTATTCGGTCCAACCGGGATGTCCGGTTCAACCGCCGGTTTGACGGTTCGAGCGGTTTAATGTAATTCAACCGAACCGTATGTAATCGAACCGGATATTAGACCGGTTCCCAGTCGAACCGGTAGGACCGGCCGGTCCGGTCCGGTTATGACAACACTGATTATCCATGCATTGCACGAATCAGAATTAATATTAATGCAATGCATCCTAACTCACCATAATAAGTCCATGCTGTAGAAGTACAGGCCGGCCGCTACCTTTTCCTCGGCCACCTGCAGCATTTCGCCCTTTGGGTATTCTTTGCATGCTAAGGATGTATCCATCTTTTGTTGTCACCTGTAATTAAATTAAATGAAGTAATTAAGCCTAGTTTAGCCAGCTAATATATTCTTTGCACGCATGCATGCATCAAGTTGGTAAGAAAAAATCCACTTAATTAAACATGCACTAGATATATATATACATAGATATATGAAGACTGAAAAGCCAACAAAATAATAATAATAATCTAGACTGGTTTCAGCTGGTTGTTGAAAAAATCTATAAATAATGCTACCCGATTCTGTGCAGCTGCCCGTAAATTGGGTGATTTTTTACAGGTAGCCCAAAAGTATATTTTTTATTTGTTGAATTTTTCATAATATGCAGCTCTATCTAATCTTACACTCTACGGAATTATATAAAATTTTGAATTTATGAGTATTTTGTTTTAATTTCAAAATTAATATTGAACATGGATACATATGTCAACAAATAAAAAATACCAAACAAATTTATGCCGTTCAAAATGAAATATTAAACAACGAATAAATTAAAAAATCACTGAATTTCACATGATGGAAGATCTAAATGAACCCGCAAACACAAAAAGAAAAATAAAAATAAAAATATATAAAAATATTTTGGGGCACCTACCTACAAATAATAATCAACTTTAGTAAGAGGTGCATTAATTACTTACAGTATGTTCTTGGCAGTCATATCCTCGAGTCTGTATCATGGATGCGCATGTGCCATTAGGATTAGGAGTAGGAGGGCCACCTTGATCACTGGACCCTGCCATGTTTACGTTCCTCCCTCCAAACACCGATGCTATTCCCATTCCAATCCATAAAACTACCCTCAGCAGCAATAACGACCTTTTCAAATTTCTACCCATGTCAATAACTAGTCTTTATGCTGCAACTCGATCAATCGATCGCTCCTTCAATTCTCCAATTCATTCATTCAACGGCCATCTCTCTTTCTACATATATGTGTTTCATTCAACACGGACAAATACAAATCTATCGTCTACATTTTCCTTGTCCTTTTCATCTGTGCCGTACGAAATTTGATGCAGTTTCAATTCATTGTTTCTTGTCAGCCACTATAAAGATACAATCATACAAACCATCTTTCCATCGTAAGCATTCTTTTACTTTTTTTTTTTTTTTGACGGCAAAACCTAAATTCCACGTTTCCTTTTTTAGTTTAATTGTTTATTTAAATTTCATGTTTTTTAACTACTAATTCATGTGTATAGTATGATTATATACATCATTATGTGTTTTAAGTTAAAATACAACGTTCGTTTATTTTTATGATTAGTTATATTTTTTAATTTTTTCTTCATAAACATATTTTTCTAAATGTATTTAATTTATATACCGAATTTCTTTATTTTACAATACTTTTACATATTTATTTTTAGTTTTTAAAAATTAAATTTTTTTACAGGGAAAAATTAAATTTTTTAAGAGTTGGAAAATGACTTAAATACCCATTGAAGTTGACGATTTTTTAAAAATAAAAAATAAAAATGTAAAAATTTTATAAAATAGTAAAACTTGGTATATGTATTAAATACATTTAGAAAACATGTGTATGTAAAAAAATCAAATAAAAATAAAATAAACGAATGTTGTATTTTAACCTAAAATACATTATGATATATATAATTGGGCTACTTCATGTGTTGATCTTATCAAATAAAAAAAATTATGTGTTCAAATAGACTTGCAGGTTGGCCCTTGGATGCATCGTGCATTTCGTGACAATGTTCCTTTGTTTGTCTTTGCTGTTGCTAAACGTTGAGACACTAGTTCCAAGAAATCGAATTCAAATGGTGGGAATAGATGTATCATCATTTAAAATTTCCTCCAGCATTCCTACTTTATCCACTAATCTTTTTTTTGATTGGTACAATTACATATATCTCAACACATATTATACTTGAAGATCTGAGACATTCTTACAAATATAAGGGACACGTGTTCCCAAAGAAATTTGGAGACACAGCTCCACGAAAGAATAAGGAAGACACAGCTTCCAACGAACCACCTGGGAGACCACCCGCTCCCACACTCCACCATCCGGGAGACCACTTTTTGCTCCCACGCTTGTTTTTTTTTTCCGCCCGCGCGATTCGAAACTCCACCCTCCAGCCGGCGCGCATTCCGCGCCCCTGACACCGACCAACCGAGCTAGCCTCGGTTGGTTTTATCCACTAATCTTAGCTTTCACATATAATTAAACTTTAGAAACTGATTTTATACAACCAGCTGTATGACTTCACCCACTGGTAATCATGGATTTTGATCTTATGCTCCCAGGAGCATTGAGCCTCAATGCACCCGGGTGCATATATCTATTTTTTTAATTTTTTTTATAAGATTGTTAATCTAGGAGTATTTAACCTACCTATTAATTTTTATTATTTTTGGAGTATTTTAGATATTTATTTTTGATTTTTAAAAATAGTGGCATTTTAGGTAATTTAAAATTACCTAAAATGCCACTGATTTTCAAAAATAAAAAATAAATATCTAAAATACTTTAAAAATTGTAAAAATTTATACACATCTTAAATACATATAGATTAACAATATTGAAATTTTTTTTTTTTTTAAAAAATAGACGTATGCGCCCGGAAGCATGCAGCGCTGCATGCTCCTGGGAGTATACGATGGGAGTCCGGTAATCACTTGAATGACCCAGCAGCTAATGTGAGTAAGCTAAAAGTGAGTAGAATGGCAGGTCAAGGTTAAAAGTTAGATAGAAATGCATTTCCCTTGTTACCCTTCACTTGGAATTGCACTCTGTTAGTTGTATGATCATCAAAGGTGAGTAATATGATAAAGCAAAATGGAACACACTAAAGCCAGTTGATTTCCTCATCAAAAAAAAAAAAAAAAAAGGATTTCGGACCAAAAATATATTTTCACTAAATCCAAACCATCCACATTAATGGATTCATATTTATTCATGATGCTAAAAATCATATATCAATGGAGGAAACTTACTTTTTCGTATATTTATTTTAAAATTTCAATGGTTATCTTGTAAAAAAAATAAAATAAAATTTCAATGGTTACACGTGCTCCGAAATAGTTCTTTTAAGAAAACGTGGACTTTCAATTCAAATAAAGTTCGATACCTTTTTTAAAAATTTTGCACTCCTCTCAACTGATTTTGATTCTTTTAGAACATGTAATTTTTCATTAATTTTAAAAAAATTTCTATCATAAACAAATGGTTTAATTTTAACTATACTCTCAACGTTTGTCCATAATTAGAAATATACTCACTCAGTTTGAAAAATTTTATATATACCTAGTAAGTATATTATTAATTTCAAATATAAGGAAAATTAGACGATCCATATGATGACTGTTAATATTGATTAGAAATGATGAACGTAGTCTTGTGAAAATCATATCCACAAATAAAATCTGTTCGAAATCTCTAAAGCTCTCTTTATTCCCACTTAAATAGACAGAAATAAAATAAATGAAATATATCATTTTCATTTAGGAGTAATTTGGTCATTTACAAATACAAAACCAACAAAAAAAACTCCATTTGCTATTTAACTGGTGTACCATCTGATTTTCAGTATATTTGAAATTAATGCATACTTAGTGCCTTAGTGGGGTATATATGATAAATTTCAAACTTAATGGATATATTAATAATTAAGGGCAAAATGTTGTAGGTATATGTAAAATTAACTCCAAACAAACATGCATTGATTAAAAATAGGTTTTTCCGGACTAAATCAAAACTTCTCTTTGGTCCAAGACTCGAAAATCAACAGATTGCACATGTTTGCGACAAGATTTGAAAAGTGAAAAATACTATATATTCTTTGGTTCGACTGAAAATTATCATAAATTGCATAACACACATGCATGCAATGTAATAATTTCTGCAGCTTTTCGTTCTCACTAAAAAAATCCGTGGCCAAATCAGTATTCATCACAATCATAAATTCAGCCAAGGCATAAAAAATTATCATGATTTACAAATTCCTTTAAACCACAAACAATTCCAATAAGACAATATCGATGCATCTTCCTATACATATACATTTACTCCATGTGGAGCCAAGTGGAGAGTGTGCTCCTCTGAGTGGCCTCGAGCGATTTGTGGGCAGTTTCCGAGCCTTTGGATCTCATGAATCTCCCCTTGAGGTATTGCCACCTCAGAGCTAGAGGCTTTAGCTGTCCCGCCAATTTCATCTGCTCGTTTCGGAATTTCCTGTTTGCATGCCATTTACCACCCCGCCAACCTAGTCCATACCTACCATTGGTGACAGAGCTTTAAGTAGGAGATAATTCTCAAGCATTTCTAATATATATGTATGTGCATTGGCATAGAGAAACAATGAGAATTCATATTAGAAAATGGACCAGGTACAGCGCAGATTCATCACCAGTCATCACATCTGAATCTCCAGGAATGGCATGGGCTTTGCTGATGCATCAAGAATAACATATTCTAAAGCTCAGGATCATGGGATCATTCGCGTGCTGAAGCATCGAGAATGATGGTGTAACAATGACACAGACAACAAAATGGAGGATTTTTCCCTCTTTTCAGTCCCAAGTTTGACAGGTCAGGCAGATTCCATATAACCTTGGCACAGGGGAAAGAAGATTAGCAATGCAGGGAACCCCCAGTGGGAATACTGAATGCACCCATGAAACCTCCACAAATGGTGTTTACACACAACAGAAAGCATATATTTGAAAAGAAGAGGCGGGTTCAAATGCAAACGTTTGCACTTTTGCATAAAATGCAAATGAGGGTAAAAAGGTAATTTCATAGCATGAGAGTAGAAATGTGGGTAAACCGTGAGTAGGGGTAGGTGAATTAAATTATAACACTTTGAGGTGCATGCATTTTTATGATTATTCACATGATTTTAATAAATTACTATAGATGATGAGTGATCCCCAACGTTAAATTGAATGATATTCATTCCAAATTATAATCTGTAATGTAGGACTGAAATTATAAAATTAAGAATAGTTTTATTTAAAGAAATAAATTTGAACGACTGATATAATTTAGCTTGTTTGACCGTTGATATAGATTTTACAGATTTTACGGCTTTTACAGTTTTTATGAAATTTATGGGAATGATGTGTTCCACTGATAATCTTGTATTCATTTTTCCAATGAAATAAATTTTACAGGTTATTCGAGTTTCACGGATACAGCGCATATGAAATTTATAAATTTTATAAATTTTACGAGTTTTATAGACTAAATGATTTTGATACGTATTCGTTTGATACGATAAACCAGTTATACAGTTTTAATAGCTAAAATAGAATTGATGACATTTCATTTTCACCAATTATATGGACAACACAGATTTTACAAGAATTATGCAAAATCGTAAACTAATATTTACTTGATTTATGAATTTTATAGAGTAATCGTAAACAGATGTACTGATATGATGGATTTGATGGATTTTATAGATTGTTCATAAAATTTATATGAAATATATTATCCGTAAATGTAATACGAAAATATACTAAAATATAAATATAGATTCTTATTAAAATATAAACAAATCCAATAATTGGATATTTTACGTAATTAATATATTTAATAAGTCACTAATAAATATTTATACTTTTATTTATTGAAAAGGTAGTAATTATACGTATACTTTTATATGTTTATTTATCCGTAATTAATATACTTTTATTTATCCGTAGATGTATAAATTATATGTTTATGTAATAAACAAGTATATTAATCATGGTCAACATAAAACTTGTCCACTTACTCATTATGCACCTTTTTTTAACCTCATATTTTGACCAAAAAATGAACAAATCTTGTAATGCTTGTGTGTATTTTTATTATTTCTCATAAAGAGAAATTTAATTTATAATAGGTGGTATCAGAAAGTAAATAAATGACCGTTGCCACCTTTATTATGTCTCCTATGATTTACATTAATTTGTCATCTCATACCATTAAACTTAGAATAAAATGACACAAATTTGAAATGATTTATTTTTTGTGTAAATCATATAAAATTTACAACTGCATAAAAGTAAATAAATGAACATAAAAAAAATAATAAATTAACGGCACGAATTTACAACGAAAAAAAAAAAGAAATGAAATAAATCAAAAAATAAATTAACGGTACAAATTTTATATGTCACCTCAAAAAATAAAGAATTTTTATAAAACTTTGATAAGAATTTTATATAATGTTGAATTTAAACTAGTTATCATAAAAATAGTTCTAATCAAGAGCGTTTAATGGTTAGTCTGAAGAAAATATAATTTCGGAGTTTATGTCTCCTATGATTTACATTAATTTGTCATCTCATACCATTAAACTTAGAATAAAATGATACAAATTTATATAAATTTATTTTAGAAAAATTGTATGTAATAAATTTGTATATAGATTTTAATTTAATGTATTTTTATAGCATCATTCTCCATATAATTAGTTTATGATATTGTATTTTTACAGTTACTATGTTAATGTTTTCCATGTATTTATTATAAAATTTACAATTTCAATTTTTCTATAGAAATGTTCTTCTTATGATTTTTTCCTAATTTTAGAATTTAAAATTTTTGTAGAATTATTTTTCTATAAATACTTAAATATATATAATTTTTTTGTAGAAACGTTGTTCATATAAATATTTTCAATTTTATAATTATACAATTTGCTGTACAAAAATTCTCCGTAATAAATTTAAATCTCATATCTTCAAAGTTATGGTGTAGACAAGAAATTGGGATAGAAAAATGGATAAGCTATGAAACCGCAATTTTTAAATTTCAGCCCATAAATATGTGACGTAGATATATGAAAAAATATTAGGCCATGCTATTAATAAAAATAGAATTTTATTAATAGCCTAAAATTATATAGTAAGTAAAAGGAGAATTAATAAATTAATAATGAGTTTGAGTGTTTATGTTGTATGGAATAATAACAAAATATATGATTTAATTTTAGATATATTAATAAAATTAAGACAAATCGTATAATCCAAGCAAGTTACGATTTTGCCTCCACATTGTAATCAAATTGGAACCCTGAGTTCCGTTCGAGTTCCCTTGAGAAAGATGGCAATATCGAATCCAAATAATAATAATAATAATAATAATAATAATAATAATAAAACAAGAGCTCTTATCTCCCGCCTGGACGCCCCTTCTTCAGATCCTCCTCTGCAATTGTCTTGTTTTTAGCTGCGTTGTCGTCCCCTCTGTTTATAGTGCCATGACCATTTACCCTTGGTTGCAGATGTCGAAAGACATTTTTTTTTATTTTTTGAAAATATTTTTATACAAATGTTCATATGAGTGTATTTAATTTATAAATTAAGTTTTATTATTTTTGAAAATGTATATATATTTATTTTGTATTTTTAAACTGTTTTTAAAATACAAAATAAATATACATTTCCAAAAATAATAAAACTCGTTTTATTGATTAAATAGACATTTGTATAAAAAAATTTATTTTATTATTTTTTTAAAATATAGTTTTGGCCCCATCGCAAATTCCGCCGATGATCGCCCCTCTCCTGGAAGATGGGTCGCAAAGTCAATTGCATCCGTAAATTGAATTGCTCAGGGTTGCTCGTGCGTATGGCTGGAAAATTGGGGTGCCACGTAAGCAACTTGATGGTCTCTCCTTGCAATTAATCAATTTATGCTTTCTTTTCCCTCTTTATCTTATAACTTACGATGGTCTCCGTAAATGTAGCTTTTCAAATGCTCCGATATCGCAACCAATTCTCGTGCTTGGACTGATATTATTTTAATCATTAACAAATTTATATAGACCTCTTAATTTTCAACTGGCTGCCATGTATTTATAGGAATGTTGATGACTCATTATGCTTTTCTGTTATTGTCAGATGAAAAAATAAACTTTACAAGACTAATAAATTAGGAAATATCAACAGAAATAAAATGAAAAAAAAATAGATGTCTTGAAGAAAAATCTACTTAATTGCAAGCAAGAGAGCTAACAAGAAGATAGGGGTCATCCAAGCAACCCTTTGTTTTTCCCCCATCCGAAAGCTATTACATATAGAACAATACAGCCAAACAATGTACCAAAAGCAGTCTCCCAGAATTGTGTTGGAGTAGAATCAAATAGGCTAATATGGATGTTCATGCCAAATACGGCCACCACAACGATGCCTGCATTACGTATCATATTTACAGTGCTGAGCATTACTCCCATTTGTAGTAGATTCTGTTTGTCATCCAACAATATGTTGATATAATCCTCTGTGTCATCCACATATTCTCTCTATCTATCGTCAAAGACAGAAAAAATGAGGAAATGCCTTCAACATTAGAACCACAATGACAGGAAATATGACAACAATTGAGACTTCATTGAATACAAACTGGAAAATTGAGCTAAAAAAAAAACTACAATATTGCCTGGTGGCAAAAATAAATAAAAAAAGCTTAGCACCCAATACAATTGCAAATTGATGAACTGCTTAAAATAGAACATTTTTCTGAATAATTGCCCCTCTTGCAAAGATTTTAGCCAGGGCCCACGTTTAATTGGTGACCATCATGACTTGTTTTCTTGCTAATTTCCTCTTAGTAAAATTCTCATATCCTTCAGAAGAGAAAACATAATAAAGTTGTTGGTTTTAGGGACAGGATTGATATAGGTCCGGAGATAATAATAAATTGAAGGGACCAAACAAGTTTTGCATTGGAAAACTATGAAAACGATAATGAAAATACCAGGGGGTTCAGAAAACGTGGCTCTGTCTAAAATAGCTATGCAACCGAAGACACTTTTTGGAAGAAATTTGGTCACAAATACAATTGGAGAAGGAAAGGCAAAGGAGGAGAAAATAAAACATATTCCCTTGATCTGCCCTATCACTATCCTCTAGAACAGGAACGGAGAACTAGTGCAAAGAATAGTGTTACAAAGTTATTCTAAGTTAGTTCATAACTGTGGATCAACCTAAGATGAACATAAATTTAGGCTGCTGACAAATAGTTCTGTCAATATTCAATATGAAGCATCATGTACCGTGGAGAGTTTTTGCAAGGTCCCATCAATCTGCACAAAATAAGCTTCCAAAAGCATCTCTAGTTCCTGAATGTCAGGTTTAACAAGAACTGAGCTCTCGTTAAAGCTTCTTGATTTGCTCTTACTATCTTCATCCCTTTAAGAGAAGCAAATCATGTTAGGCAGAGCATAATCAAACAAATTAAGTTTGAGAGACAGCAAAAAGATATGCATCATAAGAAAATAAGTGCACACGATTCATTTGAAGGACATTTTTGAATAATTCAAATTCCTGAAAGAAAATTTTTAGCCTTATATTTTAAGAAAAGCAGAAGAATTGCACCCTCTTTAAAGCAATGAGAAGAGAAAATTGCACCCTTTGCTCAAACTCTTGTGCCAAACGCAAGAGCAACAGAAGAGTTGCCCCCTGACCAGGAACATTGACCTTCTAAAATTCTGATCTTGCAGAATGGACAAACTCATAAAGCTAATAGCCAGCTGAGATGCAGAGGAGATTACAACAGCACAATGTTCGTGGGTTCAAGAGATTGGGTCCCCAATAATAAGGACATCATGGGGAACTTCCCAGCCAAAAAATCAGTAAACTGATTGTTGAGAATTGAGATCATCTTTTCCATAGACTCACAAAACAAAACAAAAAAACAAGGATTAATACAGATGTTTCAGGTGCTACTAGAATAGTCTGATCATTATATATGTTGATGGGTGCAGACTACAAAGGCCCTTGGCCCCATGGACTAAGAGATACACATATGCTGACCCCACATACGTAGAAAACAGCTTATGATGATGACAACGACGACGATGATGATATAATGCTGTCCCATATTCCAGCCTGGTTGGTAATTGTGATAGATTCCAACAACCTGATTTAAACAAACATGGTGTATCCATATTCAAGCCTGGTTGGTAAATGAGTTAAGTTCCAACAACGTGACTTAATTACAAACATGATGTATCCATATTCAAGCCTGGCTTTCTCGTAGATAACTGCGCCAGATTCTATAAATGCACATGCATTTCCGGTTTTGAACATATTGGACTAATGAATAAGAAAAAATATTACATATTGGAATTTTTTTAAAAGAACTGAATATAACCATCTGCCACATAAGTATCAACTCCCAAGTAATAACATTAGCTCAAAAATTTTCTAAGTCTACAGCTTGTTACTATATGCACGGCTTTCATAAAAAGTAACAACATTGCCACACACTTGTTAACATTATATTGATTTCAAGTGTTTTATTCACATATTATATGGATTCAAATCCCATAATCCCATTGAGACAAAGACAATTTTCCAATAATCATAAGCAAAAATGAATTCAATGAAATTAAAGAAAAGAAACTCGAGCTATTCGTTTAGGATCATTCTTATGACTTCAATGAAATAAAAGAAAAGTAAACACATCTCATTGTTGTAGATATATCAGAAAACAACTATTGCATCATTTTTATGAAGATTTACAACAATTAATCAAAGGAACTCACAGTAAGGAAGCCCAAACGTAATGCCAAGTAGTCTGCTCTGTTTATAGAACTCCAAAACTGGCGGATAAAACATAGCTGCGCACATGAATTATAAATTATTGACCCACCTCTGCACATATGGGAACATTTCAAACGCATTTCTGTTGAAGTGCGGGATTCAAGCGGGAAAAAACATTCATCAAGCTACAAGTGGCAAGAACTGTAGATCTCTGTAACGCTTTACTCTCCTTGCAAGGAATTACCCAGAGTATTCTATAAAACATAGACAGCTATAGATAATGAAACATCATCTCTCCAAGCACACTGAGCTCCACAGTTAGTCATGTATATCTGAGACTTCTTTGCTATCTGAACTAATTGAATAAACTAATTCACCAGAACATTCTAGTCAGTGTTCATGTTGATGCTAATGAGGGTTAAAGAGTAGATGTTTCATTTAGTGTCCATTTGGTAAGAGGGGAAAAAAAGAAAACAAAACAACTAAAAAAGGAGGAAATTTTGAAAAAATGAGTGCGTTATGTGATATAATAAGAGTAATGATTAAAAGAAAAGATAATAAAGATAAATAAATAAGGTAGTTTTATGAAAATATGCAAAAAATAGAAATAATACTAGAAAACGAAGGGTAGTCAGGCAGTTAAATGTTAAATCATATCAAGAGGTGTGTACGATAAAATGGAAATTTTTCCCCCTTTACCAAATGCCAAATGGACCCTTAGTTACATGAAAATGCAAGATAAGGATATAACAAAATTAAAAATGATATTACCATCCAAACAAGAACTTCATTTTGGCTCCATGGATGGGATGTATGATTAGATATGAAGGTAGACTGGCGCCTAATTACTACTTTCTTCAAATCAATTCCCAGGGAACCTATGTTGGCAAAAAAAAAAAAAAGAAATCTTTCCATGAGCAGGACATCTTGTGCACAAGATAGAAAAAAGAATAAATCTGACAGGAATTCCTGAAAAAAATATTATATTGAAAATCACTGCAATTTGCATCAGGCGGGAGGTTAGAAAACCTGGGTAAAAAACAATATTCCAAAGTTTGCTAATCCTTTTTCTGTTGGCCAACTTCCAATATGCCCATAGGTCCCAAAAGGGAATTGTTGGAAAAATCAGAGCTGCCCACTGAATTAGCCTTGTCTTAAAAAAATAAAATAAATAATAATCTGACACCAGACCTGAAATTCCTAGACATTTGATTTCTGTAACAATACCTTTCATTAAGTGTGTCAAACCATGCATGGACTACCCAGTTTTCATCCGTTTGAATAGACTATGAAATATGGCGGTTTTGTGTCTGAGACTAGCCAGATGTTGCAAATGAGTTGTATGGCTTCAGCTTATAAGTTGCAAACATGATTTTATTTTTTTCAGTTCTTATTGCATAACAGAGGAAGGAATTATAGAAGGGAAATTATCAATACTTTCTGAATTCACTGCATTGTGTAGGGTACTAGGGAATATTTTGACCACATTAAATCATATTCATTTGTTGATAAGATGACCTTTAAGTTGCCGTGCTCCTTCAGGGCACCCTTATGAGCAGGTATAACATGAAATTGGAGATCCTAGTGTTTGAGCCCTGCCATCAAGTGTAGGGCCCACTCCAACATTTCCTCTCTCGTGTCCCTGTGTTGGCCATGAATAGAAGTTTGACATCACCACGAGAATAATTTCCATGAAAAAACAGTTCCGGGAAGGTCAATGATTCAGATTCCTGAACTTTGGGCCCCACAACGAGAAGACAACATGAGCAAGTAAATTCTGCTCATAGTAAAAACATCAATACATCACGAAGTTCAGAAAAGCAATGACAAATCACACACCTTGTTCGCTTGGAATAGCCATCTCCCTTGCTTCTGATTCCCAACCCATCCACCCTTGAATCTACATAAACTAAAATAGAATTTTCAGTCATATGGGTAATAGAGGAACCTCAAGAAAGAAACAAACGCATGGTCATCCTCCATTTGCATTATAAATTATGAAGACTATTAACCTTAATCATGGCCAAGGCGACAGTGGAAAAACTGTAAGAAACATGGACAATGGCAAGAACAATCAGTAACCGATGAAGCTGCTCAAGACTTCATATGAAGCAAATGGTTCATGGCCCTGCACAACAAGTAAATGGTCACTAAAAGTAGCTCTGACACAGTACAATATATGGATGTAAATTGCTATCCCAAATTCCCAATATTTGAGAGCAACTGCAATATTACAAGGCTTCATATGCTTACAACAGCATTCTTTAGGTAAACTTTATTAAAAAAAAATCTATTAACAGTAATTAGTTGGAGAGTATGGTCAGAACCAAGGTGTAAAATAACTTGTCTTGTAGGAATGAATTTAGGATGAAATTACCTCAGGGCAGAAACCATGCTGATGGCTCCCATCTTGCTCTCTGGATAGGGTATAATTCGAGCGATAGAAACCATCAGCCAACAAATGTTTGGCATCCATAATGTCACCCTCGTAGACGTCTTTTGCACAAGGATAAACCCGAGAGCTAAATATTGATGATCTAACACAGATCCTCGCTACCCAAACAGTCCAATGCCCCAGCATCAATGATAGGAGCCCAAAAAGCATTAGTTCTGGTTTTCAGAATACAAAAAGAAAATGTTATGGAAGCAGATTACGTGAAATACCAGATAACAGGCAAATTTGTATATATAAATGCAAAAGGAACAACTGCATTGAGATCAGGCTTGTCTAGGTAGCAGATTTAATTCAAACTATCCATCATTCAGGTAATTTTTGGTAATCAGGAATACTTCAAGCCTCTGAACCATGTGGAAATTCATACCAACGTCAAGATTGATGAGTTCCCAAGAAATATGGTTACTGTTCTCATGAGCTATGCCTACGACAACCATTTGTATATAGGTGATTATCACAAGAAAAATAAAATAAAATAAAAAGATGTAGAAGATTCCAAACTCATTAGAGGAATCAGTTGCAAACATCATCCAAAGAACACAAACCACCCAAAAAATTCACCCACCTTTGATCTATCTATCAAACAAGCACATAAAAACGGTCAAAAAACCCATTTTATTTGTAACAAATGAAACATGCCATATGCAACAGATTGCCTCCAGACATCATGAAATCATTGAAATCTCAGTTGATTAATCAGCCAAGTTTAATTCAGAAGAGCCAAAAAAAAAAAAAAAAGCGAATACATAGGGTTTGCCTTCTTTGATCTTCATCAGAGCAGCAAGAAGAGCTTTCCTTTTGGTCTTGACTTGCCACTGGTGAACCCAAAACAACAAAAACAGAACAAAAGACAAATTTTATACCAAACAAAAACCATCTTTTCCATGAACCAGCAAAACCAAAAGATACATAAAAATAAAGAGTGAAAGAAACAAAGAAGGAATCCATGTAGTATGTCTTTCTACCATCCCAAAACGCTTGATAGAGCGCTGCACGAGGAAGCCAAATGCAACCAATGCAGTTATGACAGTTGCAACACACCATGTTGGCGACTCTGCCAACGACCTTCCCATCCTACTCGTCCTGCTCGTCCTGCTCGTCTCTCTCTCTCTCTCTCTCTCTCTCTCTCTCTCTGAATTAAAACAGTTTGCAGTGTTTCTCTGTCTGAGTTAAACAGCCTGCAGGCTGCAGTGTTTCTTCATGAAGAGTTCTTCAATGCTGCAGCACTGCATCATACATGCCATCTGGCGGAGCTGTTAAATGAGCGGGCCTCCAGTTAGTCAAAGCTCCCAACCATACGCTACAATCATACACACACACGCACGCATTTCCAGCATCTCACGCGCACTACTCAAGTTTCGCTCGCGTATCTTCAACGTTTCAACTGAAAACCAGCTGACTTCGCTCTCCATGGTTTTTGATAATCCTCTTCTGCAATCTCCCCTTCCGATCTCCCCTTGCGATTTCAGCAAATCCTCTCCTGCCGTCTCCGATTTCAGCAAATCCTCTTCTTCTTCTGATTTCAGCAAATCCTCTTCTGCGATCCCCCCTTGCGATCTCTCCTTCTCTCTGGAGACGACGACGGCGACTGGGGAAGCTTTCTCTCCTGTTGACGCACAACTTCTCCTACGATCTCTCCGTCCTCTCTCCTGTCGACGAAAGTCCTCTCTCCCCTGTCGACGAAAGTCCCTTACGGGAAGCTATTCAATTCCACATTTCCTACACGCAAGTATACATGCAAAAGTAATTTTCGTCTTCCAAGTTTACCCTAGCGAATCTCAACCGTTCATCTTAAATCGACGGCAGATGTGGCATTTGCACATTAAGCAAACGTGAAAACGTTTGCACCGAAACCGGACTCAAGAAGAAAGACTGTTAAGACAGGTGTAACCTACCTGTACTAGGCTGGGGGGGCCTATCACATACCAGGTCCAAGCCGAACCCGCGATCATGGCATTTACACTACTATAAATGCCGTAGTCGTCAGTCCAAAGTGAAAGTTAGCAGAGTCAGTTGAACTGGAATTCTGTAGGCGTGGAACAATACTTCGGAGGGGCTAGGGCCTGGAATCGGACAGGCCTTAGTTGGGGACCTATGGTCCTATATGGTCAGGTTACCCCAGCCTAGTATGGGCTGGGTCCTAACAAAGGCTGCTTCATATAGATGATAACTCAGCAGATATATCTATATCTAGTTAATGGAAGTTTGCAACTCCCATTTTTGTCCCTTGAATGTTTCCCACACTGGGATACAAGCTACCCATGTAAACCACTCAAGAAATAAATGTTGCTGAAATTCTTCCTGGGAACATTTCCCAAACCATAATACAAGCCAGACATAAGCCATTCAGGAAACAAACAAAACCGAAGTTCTTCCCTTTCCCTTCTACAAATGTTTTACTTTCAAAATCGGAAAAATAATTTTAAGGTGACTGAAGACAGTTCCATTTACATGCTATTGTAGGAAATTCTGTTGTTTTAACATTTTGGTTTCATCTGTTTACATTTTTCTATAGAAGTCCCTAGGCTTTATGAAAGATGGTTCATCAAGCACATACCCAATAATTAAAGACACTCCGGCAGTGGCGGCACATGTTGCAGTGCTCACACTTCCAGAATTGACAATCTTTTTGACCTCTTCATGCTCAACGTGATAATCGTGCCTCATCTGTCAAAACACCAAGATGGTCAATCCAGGCCTGAAGCAATTTTCATCAATAAACAAGCATGATCCAAATAGCATAAAGCTTCTTGTAAGGGTGAGTTTGGTAACATGTGGGAAGAGGAAAAGGTGAAAATGGGAAAAATTTTGAAAATTATGTGAGTGATACACATACACTATGATATCATAAGGTGAAAATGGCTGAGATTCTTATCGATAATGTAGGAGCTAATTCTCGAGCTCCTTGTCGCTTCCAATGATGGCATGTTGCTGCGTTAGATTTTTGTCGGATGGCATTGTTGCTGAGTAGAAGACACGATGAAAACCAACATTGAATTGTGAACCATCAAGTGCGGTAAGCTTCGATCCGACTCCATCGAATTTTAGTGGCTAACTAGCTTTGGCTGGTAACATTGATGGGTAAAGAGCGGTTAACAATCAAAGAGATTTAAAAACGATGAACGAAAATACATGGGAGTTTGATGGCTGCTGCAATCACGAATCGTCGATTGGTTTTGATGATGGCCAATCATTGCCATGGATGATTATAGGTAGCAACATCAATGGGGAGAAATAAAATAAAATAAATAATAATAGAAAAATAAAAATAGAAACATTAGAGCTTGAACAGAGGAAATTGCTTGAACTGGAGTAGAGATGATTTTTGATGGCAACCATAGAAAGTTAAGAAGCATCCGTCAATTGGAGGAATCCAAGTGAAATCAAGAAATAGAGAGAAAAATTAAGTGGCGATTGCCGGGAATAGTGCTTTCGACGTTGAAGACCATTGTTGAAAATGCAGCCATTGTTGATTGTTGCTTTGGGATTCCCGATCTTCAGAAGCGGGCTGTTTTGAATGTAGCCATAGTAGTAGATTGCATCCTCTGCATTTGATGCATGAGACTATAGCGACAACCAATGTACATGGAATTTACAAGACGTATTTATAAGATAATCCGGCGGTGACAGCAGCAGCACCACCTCACTGCAACAACAAGCCTAGTTTGTCCTTCGGCATGATACCGGCTGTGGCGGTGTGAACCATGGTAGGCCCGACACCAGAGACTAGGAGCATCCGATTCCTTTTTCAAGCAAATGGCCACTGAAAAACACCAACCACTGACGCTTTGCCGCATCTAAGCCTCAAAAAGTCGTAGTGATGAAGAAGAAGAGAAAAGGATGAAGAACTGGGGTGTACGTTTAGGGATTCGGATGCCTGTTTAGACAATTTTGGAATAAAGAAAAAAAGAAGCATTCGTCTCTCAAGTCCATTAGCGCTAACTAACTGACGTAATGTAACGGCATGTGCAGGAGAAAAATCAGCGATAAAATGTCGTGGGTGTCCGGAGAATTTTTGAAATGTTACGGGTATAAAAGAAATAATGATTAAATGTCGTGGGTATGCGGATAATTTTCTCTTTTAAAATGAATTAGTCAAGATAGGTGTGCACACAACGTTACCTATAAAATATAACAATACTGTATAATATATATTGTAATATACACATATGTACCTGTATACATAATTAATTACCCAAATAAGCACTCATGTGGGTCGATTATAGGTACCTTATATATCTATCCTACCCATAACTTATTTTGGGAGGTGGGTAATGATTTGTATTATATTTATACACATAGGTAATATTTTCTACACTGACCTAACCAAATTAAGGTCGGATTAATGGGTACTTATGATTACTCTACTTGCACTCTTAAATTGCATACATAAAAAACAATTACATGGAAAATGAAGTAACAATGATAGTAAAAAAGGTTTGCTACTAGAAGAAGAAAGGAAAAATGATTTAATGCACACAGAATTGATGAAAAATGTATAATTGATAAAATCGGTAAGGTACTTAAAGAGATATGATCCTGTTAGCCTATAGCCCACATTAAAAAAAAACTCATTTAAAGATTTTTTTTCTTAGTTTTTTATCTCACAAACTTGTTGATATAGATGTATTGAACCTGTGAACCAAGTTTTATTATTTTTCAATATGTGTATATATATTTTTTATATTTTTAAACATAGGAATATTTTAGCTATTTTCGACCATTGAAAATGGCTAAAATAATTGTGTTTAAATTTTTTTAAAAAAATATATAGATATTTAAAATGGTTAAATTTGGTCTATCTATTAAATACACTTAGATAAACGTCTATAAAGAAAAAAGTAAAAAAAAAAAATTTAAGTAAATTTTCAAAGATGGGTTAAGTTAGCCATTACTTAGCCTAGCTAACAGGATCATTTCTGGTACTTAAAATAATTCACGTTATTCTCAGTTTGGTGTAGAGGTGTGATCATTACCCGTCTTAGTATAAGAGGTTGTGAAAATCAATAAAAAAAAACTCATATACTTGAATAAGGTGTTGTTTGGTAATCTATGTGGGAAATATGAGATAGAAAACATGGGAGCATTAATTTCCAAACTCATTAATTCAACAATCAATAACTATATTTTTATTCATTCACTCCTATATTGTATATTCAAATCATTTTTCTTTCCTACTATACTTGAACTACCCTATTTATTCAATTTGTACTCGTATTATTTCATATCAATTACACGATTCTCAAAAAATTCCATTTTTCACTTCCCATCCCATCCCACATTTTCCACAGCCTTTACATTAAATCTAACGCCAATGCCCACATAAAAAAGCAAATGCCTCAGATCTTTCATATCACGTAACATCTCATTTATACCATCATTGCACTAGTGCATTCACGACAAAACTACTGGTCTTTACAAAGAGAAAAGAATCTTTGACATCTTTGTTTTGAAAATTGAGAGACTCATCAGATAATAGTAGGAAGAATAAAATGATTACCTGCATTAAGAATGACAGGAATAGAGGTTGGGAGACTGCTCTGTTTCAGTCCCTCATGCAGTCACGCGATCACTGCGATCCAAGCAACTAAGGGAGAGAGATTCACGAAGCGTTTCAATGAGATTGTGTTTCTATGCGTAGTTGCGCATACCGCATACGTTTACAGTTTGTACATGAGATTGTATTTCCATACGCCGAGAAATTTCTCCTCATATGCAGACAAATGGAATGTTTCAACATCTCTTATCCATAAAAATGAGCATATAGTCCATTAAAAAAAACATATGGATGCAAGAAGAACAAAGACCTCAAAAAATGAGCATTCCATCTTCTTTCTCTGTTTTGAGTTTTGAAACAGGAGATTCTAGTACATTGATATTTATTTTAACAAGATTTTCACCAATCGAAAAGAAAAACAAATCTCATTTTCATGAATTAGCATCATTTCTGTTTCAGAATTTTTTAAATTCAATTGATGGGTAACTTCTACTTTTCATATTCAGTCTTAATTAATTTATTTAATTTTTTATTAATTGAATTAATAATTATTTTCTAAATTTTAAACATTTTAATTTGTATGCAGCCTAGGGATATTCTAAAGCTGGGATCCAAAAGAAATTTTCTTGATTTATTAATTTGTACTTAGATGACGACGATGAAAAATAAATCAAAATCGACTTATTTTTAATGGAATTTATTTACTTCATTGGTCTTATTGCATTATGATTTGACAATTGATAAAACGAATAAATATTTTCCCGAATGGTACTATATATATTTTATATACGAAATAAATTTTATTATAGAATTTTTATATTAATATTAGATATAAAATAAATTTTTATCGAAGCCTTTAAAAGCCTGATACTGTTGATTTAAAAATTAACAGCATAAAATTTGGTATTGAAATTAAATATAGGCTGGGCAAACATTTTCATGAAAATAAAAATACATCTGTCTGCCCATGCTAACAGATGAAGTTGTTAACCTGGGATAACGAAATTTAAACCCATTAAGAGAGAATCACCAATGAGAAATGTAGTCTTTGCGGGCTTAGTTAAGATGCAAAAGGGTTTGAACAGATCTTCTTTAAGGACATTTAATTTAGTTAACTAAGGGTATGTTTGTTAATGTGCAAAGGTGTGAGCAGGGCTGTGGAAGGTTGAAAACATCTATCTTTCCTATTTTTCTACAAATCATTTAATACCTTAACAACTCTATTTTTTCAATTTTATCCCTAGGTTCTAATAATTTTTTTACCTACATTCCAAAAACCTTATTTATTTAAATTTTACTTCAATCATTTCCTATCAATCACACAAATATCAGAATATTTTATATTTCATTTTCACCCCATTTGACAATCCCACGAATAAACACATTCCCAAAGGTCCCCAGAGCTTAACTGTGCTTGAAAAGTTATTAAATCCGTGTCACACGGGCTTTACAATATCTGACTTGACGGGTTTGACTAGATTAACATGATAGCTTATAGATTTGACCAAATTTAATAAGTCAGGTGGTTTACATCCTATGAATGCCATTTCTCTTTCAAGCACATGAGCATAGATATGAGAAGGCACAAAATTACAAGGCAATAATTGCCAACCATTACATGTTTGCTAACATTCTCAATAAAGGATACCGGCTCTCTATTAGCCATATTTGCATGAAATGAAAATTTTCAGAGCAAAGCAAAAAAAAAAAAAAGTTCCTTCATTCACACAAACTAAAATTTTCAATTCAAGAGGATGCACGACACCAAACTGATCGCTTGCAATGCCTGTAATTAGAAGCTGTTGAGTTGACTCCATATGGCACCAACTCGGCAACTCCACCCCGACTCAGTAGGCTAGCTTGGAGGAACTACTATTCCCTATTCACATCTCCTCACAAATGGAAATGTTAGAAACAGATCAACAGATTCCATCTCCTAAATCGAGTAGCTAAAATCAGAAGTTGATATGATTAACAATTTTATATTTAGTTGAAATATATCAATTGCTTGGTTAGGAAATTGGCACCCTCAGAATTTCTTTAATAGATTTATGAAAATAGTCGATTACAAATTGCTAAATCTTCCAAGTTAAATAAAAGTAGAAGATAAGAATTCTTACCCTTTTATGTACTTCTTCCATGTGCTCCAACCATATCGATCAGGTTGAAAAATTTCTTCTGAGTACTTGAGCTTTGGGCAATTTCGAATATGAGCAAACTTCAAAAAAGGCATTGTTCTCTCTATGATTTCCCATTCTTCATCCAACTCTTCCAAAGCGGACAGAACCAACTTCTCCACCTTCCATGCAGCACCTTCTGCTAGAAATCCTTCACTAATGTTTTTTATTCTTCCATAGGAAATGTCAAGGTGACAAAGGTTGGGAAGCGAAGTAGGACTTAGCCAAGTGGGTGTGCTTTCTCCTGGATAACTACGAAGATACAACTCTTTTAGGTATTGAAGAGGGTAGTGGAATGGACGATCCATCTTCTTCGCAATTCCGGTAGCACATGCAGGAGTAATGCCGGTAAAGCACAATTCTAGAATTTGAAGCGAGTCAGGCATTGGCATTGTTGTCCATTCCTTCTCCCCTACTTGTTCTTCCTTGCTTATCTGAATATTGAGAAGTCTCAGTTTTCTTAGATTCTTCAACTCTGTTAGTGATATCCAAGGATTGGCTACATCAACATTTTCTGACTTGACACACACTAATTGTTCGAGATTTGACAACTTCAAAAGACCTTTCGGCAAACACTCTAAGTTCTCACAGTGAAGCACCATGAACACAATCAGCTTCTCCAACTTTATAATTGAATCTGGCAGTCTGCACAGATTGCTGCAAGAAACTATGCTCAAGATTTGGAGGTTGCGTAAATCTCCAATGCAGTTGGGGAGTGCTGTTAGAGTGTGGATACCCCGTAGATGAAGATAAACAAGGTGGCTTAACGAACCAATTCCACTCAAACTTTTTCTCCACTTCACAGTCTCATTGATTTCATCTCGTAATTTAAGATGCAATGTCCTCAACCTTGGTAATCTTTTGAGATTCATTTCTAAAATTGGAGCCACAACTTTGTCCTCTTTGTCAAAAGCAACCAACGTTCGCAGTCGGGCACCGTTATTTTTAAGGCTTTCTTCGAATGCATTCTCATGTATGATAACACGACGAGACAGTTTGCTAGCCATGCTCTGGTTGACGACGCTAAAGAAGTTCTCTTCTGTTGCAATTTTTATTAACATTTCCCTAACTGCATCATGAATTTTATAAAAAGCAACGCCATTACCGTATTGATCCTCTTCGTCTTTAAGTATCAAACATCGATTGAACATCTCGTTCAAGCATTCCTCTCCCATTTCTGCTGCACTTTTCCCATTTTCCCCCCACACGAAACCCTCAGCCATCCACATTTGAATGATTCGGAAAGATGCTGGCGCATAATCTTCAGAGTACATAGCAAAGTATAGCAAACAAGGCTTTAACTTTGTGGGAAGCTCTTCATAGCTTAGATCTAGCCTTGAAATAACAAGCTCGTCTATTTTCTTGTTATTGGCCATCTCTTCCTTTAAGTTCTTTGACATCTGTTCCCATTCAATGATGGAATTTCCTTTGGCAAGCATCATTCCACCCACCGTCCTGATCGTAAGAGGAAGCCCCCCACACGCTGCAACAATCTCCTTGCCGCATTCTTCTATTGCTCCATTCGGGCTAATACCACAATTCATTGCAAAAGCTACTTTGCAGAACAACGACCAGCTATTTTCCTTTGACAAAATGTCTGCATGATGGATGTATGCGTCCGTTGCGCCCATATATCTGGCCACCTCCTCATTTCTTGTTGTCACTAAGACACAACCTCCTTTTCCCTTTGGCAACGCAGAGTCCAAGCTATGCCACCACTGCCCTTCATCGACTTCCCAAACATCATCCAGAACTATCAGGTACTTGCCATCCAACTCATTCTTAAGAATTTTTAATAGATCTTCTTCACTCTTGCCATGAAGCAATCCATCTATTACACCTACTTGGCCTAGTATTTTCTTCACAAGTTCATCGAATCTGAAACTTTGTGAAACTGTAACAAAAATCAAGAGCTTAAATTCAGTTTCAATGGTCTCACTCTTAAGTATCTTTTGGGCCAAAGTAGTTTTACCAATTCCGCCCATTCCGACTATTCCAATCACATTTAAGTAATGATTTTCCATAAGCAGTAAATTTATTATTTGCTTGGATTCATCCTCTAACCCCACAATGCTGTCTTCAGTCACTAGGATAGGGTGGGTCAATGGTATATTTTCATTGATTTCTTTTCTGCCATGGATAGGAATTGTAGCCAGGTACGAAATCATATTTTGCTTCACTTCTTTGATTCTTCTATTAATATCCTTTAACTTCTTTCCCAAAAGATAACGAGATTTTGAAAGGATAGGAGACAAGAAAGAAGATAACCACCGCTGCTTTTTCTTCTGGGAAAGAAGTTGACAATCAGCGATAATTTCTTCGGAATCGTATATTAGCTCTCTCACATCATTCATTATTAGCTTGAGGGTCTCAGTTCTGTTTCTTCTCTTCACTCGATCAGCATCCTTAACATAATTTTGCATGTACTGAAACTCTTTCCTGATTTCATCCAACTGGTCTTCAAATTCAATTAATTGGGTACCTTCGTTAATCAAAAATATTACCAGCTTTTCCAAGAGGACGCTTACCACCGCGTCTGCCATTTGTTTTCCCCTGCAAAAAGAGAGTCATTGGTATTTGCAAACCAGGATGAAGAGATCAGAAATTCAAAGATTTGGCTATTTGACCGAGATAGTATGTACTCAAAAAAAAAAAAAAAAATCCGATCCACCGAAGGAAAAAAAAAAAAAGAGTTGACAAATTAAAATCAGCACCTGTGCTGGAAATGATGAGTAGGGCTTTGGCTGAGCCGTCTTGAAATCCGCTGATGATCTTGAGGTTGTAATCCCAATCACAAGCACGAAATTAGCTAAGCTAGGCTTTCAATTCCAGAAGCAGGCAAGTTCGAGATCTGGTTGAGGGAGGCGACGACTGGGAGTCAGCTAAAAATATTGGCGTAGACCGAGAGGACTTCAGTCCTATGCTTCCGGGATACACCTATTTTTTTTTTTTTTTTTTCAAATACTCCAAAAATGATAAAAATTAATACATACGTTAAATACACTTAGGTAATAAATTTATGAAAAAAAAAAGGTGTATGCGCCTGGGAGCATAGAATTAAAGTCCAGGATTATAACAGAAAGTTCGCACCGCGATTTTTTTTAAATATTATTGTTATTTTTATTTCCGAGGTAGGAGGCGAAGTCGAAGTGCGTCTACAACACTTACAGCATTTCTCGTTTCTTCTGACTAAGGGTGTTTTTGTCAATTGAAAGAAAATATTAGGTTAAAATTTTTCAATCTAAACTTTTTCACTCTCCACAACTATCATATTTTTTAATCATTTTTTCACATTTTCCTATACAACTACCTTACTTTTTAATCATTTCTACACAACTATCTACACAACTAACTTATTTATTTTAACTTTATCCTCTTTACAACTTATCATTACCCCTCTCATATCATATAATTTGACAACTTTTACTCTCCAAAACTTTTCATCAAAAGTTTTATTCATTACCAATACATCCAAAAAAAAAAATTCCGAGTCATCGCACGCGCACACTCACCTCGTCATTTTTTATATTTTTTATATTTTTTTAAAATTTTTTTGTAAAACTGTTAATCTAAGTGTATTTAACATATATATTAATTTTTACTATTTTTGGAGCATTTTAGATATTTATTTTTTTATTTTGGAAAATCAGTGCCATTTTGCTGATTTTCCAAAATAAAAAATAAATATTTAAAATGCTCCAAAAATGGTAAAAATTTATATGCATATTAAATACACCTAGATTAACAATCTTATGAAATTTTTTTAATAAAACTAAAATAAAATGGGTGTATGCATCCGGGAGCATTGAGAGCGGGAGCATACTATCAGTTCCCTTTTAGAACTAGAGCATCCGGTCGAAGCGAGTCAAGTCACTGCTTTTATTTTTTTCGAAGGAAAAATAAAAATCGAGGCTAGAATGCAGATCGTAAGTCGAAGCGTGTAAGCGTAAGGAGATCCATATCTTCACACCTTTTTTTTTTAAAAAAAATTTACATTTTAACTATTTAATTATTTTACTTTTTTATTTTTATTTTTATATTTTGATTATTTTATCACATAACTATTTTATTTATTTTCATTTCCATACTATTATGTAATATTATCCTCGTACTTTTTTAAAACTTAATTTCTCGTTTGCTAACCACAGATGCTGCTAGATAAGCTTTAATTTTGGCTTCTTCTTTGTCATAGTTTTTTAAGTCCTTAGCAATAGACAAAAGACTAGCTAGGTAATTGGAAAATATTCTGGTAGCAATTTCAAATTAATCTCGGTGTTAATGGACTTGTTAATAGTTCCATAACGACATGAGTATAAATAAAATTTTTGACAAAATACATAACTATATTTAAAATTTTGTACATATAAATAAAATTATGGATAAAATTTGTAGGTATATGTGGAATTTTTCTTCTAACTCTAAAAGAACATGATTTAAAAGAACTGCAAAATAGTCACCATGGCTGATGGTAGTGGTAACGCTGCCCAGGTGGGCTGGTCGGGTTCGAATGCCGCTAAATGCGGGTCCATTTACGGTTTGAAAATTTTACAGTTTTCATCTTGAATGTGAGGGTTGTAAAAGACACTAGATTACAATCTCAGTTGTCATAAGAATATAAATATCAATAAAAAAATCCTAAATTATAACATCTGTTGTCACAAGTGCATTGTCATAAGCATATAAATATCAATAAAAAACTCTAAATTGATATCCTCTAAATTGTAATATTAGTTGTCACAAGTGTATAAATATCAAAAAAAAAAGAACCGCAAAATAGGCGCTTCTGTGAATAGCAAAAACCTATCATTCCATGTATGAAAAATAAATCCTTCCTGTATTGCTGAGTAAAGAATGGAAAAGTAAACGTATTTTAAAATTATTTTTTCCATGTAAATTATTTTACAATTATTGATTTGAAAAGTAAAAATATCCTTTAAAAATTAAAAAGAGGATATAAATCTGCTTCGAAATTTTTACAGATAATAAAATAACTTTTATATTGTAATAAATATGTTACCACTTTTTAGACTTTTTCCATTTGTACAAGAGGTCGCACGTTGGGTTGGTGTTTTATTAATAATAATCATAATAATAATAATATTATTATAATATCTTCATCATCTGATAAGATAAAGAATGGAGATATCAAATTAAAACATTTTAAAAACTTAGTTATCCAAGTACCTTCACTTGTCTACTTTTTCATTTTGATCAATACACGCACATGGCTAATATAAGTTAGCAATTAGAAAATTGATTTGAAAAATAAAAATATCCTTTAAAAATTAAAAAGAGGATATAAATCTGCTTCGAAATTATTTACAGATAATAAAATAACTTTTATATTATAATAAATATATTACCACTTTTTAGACTTTTTCCATTTGTACAAGAGGTCGCACGTTGGGTTGGTGTTTTAATAATAATAATAATAATAATAATAATAATAATTATAATAATAATAATAATAATTATTATTATTATTATTATTATGTCTTCATAATGACATCTGATAAGATAAAGAATGGAGATATGAAATTAAAACATTTTAAAAATTTAGGGTGTGTTTGGTTGGAGGTAAAACTTTCGATGAAAAGTTTTGAGAGTAGAAGTTGTCAAATTGATAGAAAATGATGTGATATAATATGGGTAATGATAAGGAGTAAAGAGAATAAAGTTAAAACAGATAGGTTAGTTGTATGGGTAGTTATATAGAAATGATTAAAAAGTATGGTAGTTTGTATAGAAAAATGTGAAAAAATAATTAAAAAATAGAGTAGTTATGGAGAGTGAAAAGTTTTGGATTGAAAAGTTTTAGTTGACATATTTTGGCCCCAAACAAACACACCCTTAGTTATAAATTATCGAGTGCCTTCACTTGTCTACTTTTTCATTTTGATCAATACACGCGATGGCTAATATAAGTTAGCAATTAAAAAATCAAATAATTAATATTATTTATTAGATTCAGAATAAACATTATCAAAGTTTTAAATCGAAGAATTATTAATAAAAAATACTCTTAGAAAATTTATAAATCTTTAAAATCTCATAAAACTGTACAGTTAGCTGGATAGAATCTCTGCAACTGGAAGCTGACTTGCTTATTTTGAACAATTTTTTGAATGGTGGGGGCCCGGTGCTGTCAACGGTAGAGATTCTGATAAAGGAAATTATGACACCATCCAAGTTGTTTAAAGCAGTGGAGTTCCATCATGTTTTGCGCCGGGGAAGCGGAGTTGCTCATGTTTTGGCTAGGCATGCATCTTTCACGCAAGATGACAAAAATTTCTTGGGGGAAAGACCGCCTCCTTTTATTGTCAATCACCTGTATATTGGTTCTTCTTAGTTAATGAAGTCTTATTTCGTATAAAAAAAGTAGATAGATGGGCTACATTTGCTCAAATATATATACATTTAGAGGCCTCCATGAAGCCGGCCCAAAAACCTATTTATTTATTTATTTTTATTTTTTTCATTGGTAAGTAAATCTAGGTGTATTAAATCTATAAACCAAGTTTTACCATTTTTGGATGTTTTTAAGTTTTTTTTATTTTTAAACACAGTGGCATTTCCGTAATTTTTGGATCTCAGGAAATTACGGAAATGTCACTGTGTTTAAAAATCCAAAAAAAAATACTTAAAAACATCCAAAAATGGTAAAACTTGGTTTATAGATTTAATATACCTAAATTTACTTACCCATAAAAAAAAATTTAATAAAAAAAATAGGATTTTGGGCCGTCTTCATTGTTTTAAAAGATCAGCCAGCATATATATATATATATATATATACATACACACATGTAAATTATGAAAAATGTTTGGATCCATTTCAACATATATTAAAATTCAATAATATTTTATAAAATCATTTATCTACATATACTTGTTATTTTAGACGGTTTAGATTTTGAAAATACTATTTTAAAATTGATATTTTAGTATTAAATCATGTTATCATTTTGATTTTACGCATTTATAGATAGAACTCATATACAATGATACTAAACAAATGAGAAGTTTCCATAATAATATAAATAATACTAAATATAATGAATGGAGTGAATTTTTCATCAACTATTAAGATTTTAAAAATAGAGAAAGTTACGTAGAAAAGGAGTTTCATAGAAGCGGAACCCAATAATAAAAAATATTCATATTATTAAATAATTTAATTTTAAAATTACTTTCATATGTCCTTTTTGAATATTTTAGCAACTAAAAGCACTTTTAATATTTAAACCAAGCACAACATTATGAGTATAAGCACTTCTCAAATGACATTGCCAATCATTGAATCGGGTACCCTTTTCACCATTCTTCATGGGGAGATTCAATGATTTGACGACCTTACGTAAAACTAATTGCACTAATAATTTGGTTGTAGCAGTAGACAATGTACTCAAAACAATGAACTTCACTTTTGTCAGAAAAAAAAAACAATGAACTTCACAAGTAATATATACAATTTTTTTTTTTTATCGGGCCACCCACCTTAGATGACTAGGTATATGACAGTGGTGTATTCTAGGGGAGAGACACTAAAGTCGTTACCTCTATCCAACTTAAAACCCTGAACCTTAATACCTTAATATGTCAGCCACATTTAAGTATACAGGGATTGATATAAACATCTGCTGGATCATTTGAAGAGCAACAGCTAATTGAGGTGAGCTCCCATCATACCCGAGTTCACAATCGTATTTAGGATTGAAGCTTAAAGACGGCCATCATTGGCTTGTAAATAAATTGGTTAGCATTTACACCCATAACAAAATCTGCATGAGCATACTTAGCCTGGTACTCAACGGTAAGCTTGTCATTGACATGAGCATTGAGGCTTTCCAGCAAGGACTGTACATCGTTAACATCGGAGAGTGCATCCTTCCCTCCATAGCTGAGGAAGAGAGGGAAGTCCTTCGGGATGTTGCTCATGTTGTAGACGGGAGGGTCACCCTGTCCATAGTGTTGCATATTTCCATCATAACTGCCATAGTCATACATAGAGATGGTGCCATTTCGAATCACTGTCAGAGTCACAAACAAAACATGGTTCTGCAGTCAGTTCCCAGGGCTACTAACAACCGTTTATGTCCATTTATATTTAATTTGGTATTGCTTTTATTGGCTGCTTTGGAGAAGAGCAAGTAGGTTGTCTTCTTGTTGTTACCAATTCGCTCCTCCGACTGTAATCGCTTGATAGTGCGGACATGTTTGCATGGTGTCAATGATTCAAATACATGAATCTGATGAACTGTAATAGCTTGACAGTGCAGACATGTTTGCATGGTGTCAATGTTTCACATACATGTATCTGATGAATGCTTTATAAGATATGGCCTTTGTTCATTTAGCTGGGAAATAAAGAGTAGATTAGAGCCAAAGAAATGTTCACATCAGAAGGACTTACTTTGAGCCAAATGGACCATGTTCTTGGTGGCTGTCGGCAGAGGTTCATGTTTCACAAAAATATTGATGGTCGAAGAGTTGAGACAGAAGTTGGGCCCTTCAGTCAATGATGAATGTTCATCACGAGCTTAAAGGATAATTAAACTGAAGAAATTGAATCTACTATCAGACTACCTAACTAGATATGTTTTAATGACACATTAATGACTTGTGAAAGATGTCATTAAATCATAGCAATTGACCCCAGGATCATTCCAAAGACTGTTGATCATTTTTCCCACGGCCCCCCTATACATTTATGTAAGCTGCACTTTAAGATTCCAAACATCATTAAGGTATTGCTATTATGATGTCAAGCATGTGAAGAGTACTGTGTTTTCGAAGAAGGATGAGAAATAAAGACAAGAATATGAAGCGTTCGAAGGTTAGAACGAACTTCAAATTAAATTAGTAATTCATGAATACTAATTATAGAGTCTAAGTCACTAATTTGGATCCAAGCATGCAATCAACTTTAGCTAGCTGGGTTAAACTTTCAGGCCTTGAAGCCATTTGATGAACCCATATTATATAAATGGCTAGGGAGAGAAATCTGACCCTTTGGGGTCAAACTCAACCACGCCCAACTTGTATAAAGCCTGTCACCTCCGAAAGCAGTACTAGAGTGATTTGCAAACTTAATCATCCATGAGGAATATAATTAATGGGCATTTCCATATTACTTTAGCTAGCTCACCTCTGCTGCGTAGGCCTCAGCTGCAGCTGCTGCCAAAGGCGAAGGCACCTAACCCAAATAAGCAATTGGGCTGAGCAAGGCTGCTGCTTGGAGCATGTTCACCAACTTCCTCTGGGACAGGGTTGCCAGAGCTATGAGAGTTCCCTAATAGATCACTACAACACATGCACCCTCATAAATACATATATGATTGCATCCTTTAAAGTAATTAATTAATTAATTACTCTTTAATAATCTTATGTATTTTCAGTGTCGTCCAAATTAATTAATTAAAAGAAAATTTTTTAGTTGCCAGAGAATGCCCAACATAGTACATATTCTGGCCGGTCTGCTGCTGAACATACTCGACAAAAGCACGAAGATCATATACCGCCAATTCATCCCATGACCAATCCCAAAAGGCCTAACCAATAAGTTAAACCACCAAATTAATTAATTAGCTGGTGGAAACATGAGAGAGAGACATATCAAGGATGTCAGATAGAGAGCAGTGCCAGTACCGGATCATCGGAGCCAAGTTATTCCGTCCTGAAATTAATCAATTAATTTGGTTAATTAAATTTAATTGATCGTATTATCCATGCCTTGCGCGAATCATAATTAATATTAATGCATTGCATCCCAACTCACCATAATAAGTCCATGTTGCAGAAGTACAGGCCGGCCGCTACCTTTTCCTCGGCCACCTGCAGCATTTCTTTACCTTGCCGAATGATCTTTTACGACCGATTTCCGACCGGTCAAAAAATATATTTTTTTAAATTTTTTTTTTAAATTTTTTTTATAAATATGTTAATCTAGTTATATTTAATCTATAAACTAAATTTTATCATTTTTAGATATGTATATATATTTATTTTGGATTTTTAAATACCTCTGTATTTAAAAATCCAAAATAAATATATATACACATCCAAAAATGGTAAAACTTGATTTATAGATTAAATATAATTAGATTAACATGTTTATAAAAATATTTTTCAAAAAAAAAACAAAAAAATATATTGTTTGACCGGTCGTAAAAGATCGGTATTCGGTATTCGTTGCATGCTAAGGATGTATCCATCTTTTGTTGTCAGCTGTAATTAAATTAAATAAAGTAATTAAGCCCAGTTTAGCCAGCTAATATATTCTTTGCATGCATCAAGTTTGTAAGAAAAAATCCACTTAATTAAACATGCACTAGATGTATATACATAGATATATGAAGTCCGAAAAGCCAACAAAATAATAATAATCTAGACTGGTTTTAGCTGGTTGTTGAAAAAATCTATAAATAATGCCACCTGATTCTGTGCAGCTGCCCGTAAATTGGGTGATTTTTTACAGGCAGCCCAAAAGTATATTTTTTATTTGTTGAATTTTTCATAATATGCAGCTCTATCTAGATCTTACACTCTTACGGAATTATATGAAATTTCGAATTTATTAGCATTTTGTTTTAATTTCAAAATAAAAATAGAACATGGATACATATGTCAACAAATAAAAAAATACCAAACAAATTTATGCCGTTCAAAATGAAATATTAAACAACAAATTTCTACCCATGTCAATAACTAATCTTTATGCTGCAACTCGATCAATCGATCGCTCCATCAATTCTCCAATTCATTCATTCAACGGCCATCTCTCTTTATATATATGCACACACATATATATATGTTTCATTCAAAAGGACAAGTACAAATCTATCGTCTACATTTTCATTGTCTTTTTCATCTGTGCCGTACGAAATTTGATGCAGTTTCAATTCATTGTTTCTTGTCACCCACTATAAAGGTGCAAACCATCTTTCCATCGTATGCATTCTTTTACTTTTTTTTTTTTTGACGGCAAAATCTAAATTCCAGGTTTCCTTTTTTAGTTTAATTATTTATATAAATTTCATGTTTTTTAACTACTAAGTCATGTGTGGAGTATGATTATATACATTATTATGTATTTTAAGTTAAAATACAACGTTCGTTTATTTTTATGATTAGTTATAATTTTTTAATTTTTTCTTCATAAACATATTTTTCTAAATGTATTTAATCTATACACTGAATTTCTTTATTTATTTATTTTCAGTTTTTAAAAATTAAGTTTTTTATATGGAAAAATTAAATTTTTTAAGAGGTGGGAAATGAATTAAATACCCATTGAAATTGATGATTTTTTAAAAATAAAAAATAAATATGTAAAAGTACTATTTTATAGAGAAACTTGGTATATGTATTAAATACATTTAGAAAATATGTTTATGTAAAAAAATCAAATAAAAAGAAAATAAACGAATGTTGTATTTTAACCTAAAATACATTATGATATATATAATTGGGCTCCTTCATGTGTTGATCTTATCAAATAAAAAAAAAAATCATATGTTCAAATAGACTTGCAGGTTGGCCCTTGGATGCATCGTGCATTTCATGACAATGTTCCTTTGTTTGTCTCTGCTGTTACTAAACGTTGAGACACTAGTTCCAAGAAATGGAATTCAAATGGTGGGAATAGATGTATCATCATTTAAAATTTCCGCCAGCATTCCCACTTTATCCACTAATATTAGCTTTCACATATAATTAAACTTTAGAAACTGATTTCATACAACCAGCGGTAATCACTTGAATGACCCAGCAGCTAATGTGAGTAAGCTAAAAGTGAGTAGAATGGCTGGTCAAGGTTAAAAGTTAGATAGAAATGCATTTCCCTTGTTACCCTTCACTTGGAATTGCACTTTGTTAGTTGTATGATCATCAAAGGTGAGTAATATGATAAATCAAAATGCAACACACTAAAACCAGTTGATTTCCTCATAAAAAAAAAAAAAAGTTGATTTCGGAACAAAAATATATTTTCACTAAATCCAAACCATCCACATTAATGGATTCATATTTATTCATGATGCTAAAAATCATATATCAATGGAGGAAACTTACTTTTTCGTATATTTATTTTAAATTTCAATGGTTATCTTGTAAAAAAAAAAAATTTCAACGGTTACACGTGCTTCGAAATAGTTTCTTTCAAGAAAACGTGGACTTTCAATTCAAATAAAGTTCGATACTTGTTTTAAAATTTTTGCACTCCTCTCAACTGATTTTGATTCTTTTAGAACATTTAATTTTTCATTAATTTTAAAAAAATTTCTATCATAAACAAATGGTTTAATTTTAAATATACTCTCAACGTTTGTCCAAAATTAGAAATATACTCACTCAGATTGAAAAATTTTATATATACCTACTAAGTATAATATTAATTTCAAATATAAGGAAAATTAGACGATCCATATGATGACTGTTAATATTGATTTGAAATTATGAAAATAGTCTCGTGAAAATCATGACCACAAATAAAATCTGTTCAAAATCTCTAAAGCTCTCTTTATTCCCACTTACATAGACAGCAAAACAAGCTACGAAATAAAATAAATGAAATTGTTGACACCCCACCGTTGGGCCCAAATATGGATAAATTGAAATGGATTACAAGTCCAAGCAAATTCAAGACACAAAAGGAAGTTCAAGCCAGCTAAGCGGGCCATTCCGCACTCAACCCACAGGAGCGAAGCTCCACCAAGTCTCGAAAAAGGCTTTTCAACAACCAGACCAGGCCCACAAAAGAGCGAAGCTCTTACAGGCCACCTCAACGGGCTCCACAATGCAGCCCAAGCCTCAGAAGCAGGCTTTCCTACAATTCTGGGCCCCTACAACGGCCCACCCAAAGCAAACGGGCTTAAGCTAAGCTCAAGTCCACCAAACTCAAGTATATGGACCGAGTCCAAGCCTTCAAAGGGCCCAAGGCCCACAACCTCAACCCAAGCTCAAGAATGTGGATCAAGTCCAACTCTTCAAGAAGCCCAAGCCCATGGACCAAGTCCATGACCTCAAGAGGGCCCAAAAGCCCACGATCCCAACACAAGTCCAAGCCCATGGACCAAGTCCATGACTCAAGGGAGCCCAAAGCCCACTCCTACATCTATAAAAGGAGAGACACCCCTCTCATTTGAGGGGACTTGAGGAGAGGCATCCCAAAGGGGAGGACGGGAGTCTGCAGCAACGCCCCGGCGTCCCGGCTTTTCACGCTCTCCAAGCCACGCTCCCTCCTCCACGCCCCCTTTCCATCTCTCCCATTCTCTCAAATCTTTCATTTTACCCCCTTTCACGCCGTGTAAACCGCCTCGGGTTGGCAGATTTCTCCATATTTGCTTCAATCCGTAGGCCGGAACCCGATCTCTGTATTATTAGTGCCTTATTTCTTTAAACAGGGTCTGATCTCCCTTTAAAGATCAGTGGCGACTCCGTTTTTCTTTATTTTTGTGTGTGCGTGTTTGAGTTAACGCCCCGGCAAGGTGGGTGCACGCGGGTCCACGGATCCCAGCATAATACGCTGCCGTTATGCTGCCGGATTTGTGACTTGACCCATGTACGGAAAGCCCCGTCTTAGCCGTTATGCTGCCGAAATCACGAGAAAATACCCACACGCCAACTTTCCTAAAAGATATGAAGCCTAATGCGTTTTACCCCATGTGAATGCAGGAAATCTAAACCCACGTTGCTTTTCAACACGATCCACATTTTCAAGGCCCGGGAAACCATTCCGAGCCCACCGTAGCGCTCACGGCGGGTGCTACAGCTTGGCGACTCCACTGGGGACGGCGTTGCAGGTCTACATCGGCGCAAGGGGGTCAGAAACTGGAAGATCGGAGCTTCTTCCTTGCTGAACAGCGAGTTCCGGGCGGTTTCCCGTCATCCGGCAGCGAGTTTCTGAAGTTTCTGCCCAAATCGTGCAGAAACCTAAAAAGTTTTTAGGTCCAGAGGCGTCCAGCTCAAAAAACGGACAGAACTCGTGAAGACTTGCTGGATACCGCCTTGTGACTGTCAAGGCACCTAATACGAGCCAAAAGGAACAACTTCCAACAAGAATGAAGCTAATTAATGTTAAATCCGGCGTAAAAATCACTTCTTTTTCATAACCTGAGTGTTTTCTGGTCACACTTCCAGAAACGCTTCAAGCGAACTGGTCTTCCTTCCAGACACTCTTCAAGCGAACTGGTCATTCTTCCAGACACTCTTCAAGCGAACTGGTCACTTTTCCAGAGACGCCTCAGGCAAACCCAAATCTGTGGACCACGAACATTCTCACGCGTGGAACTTAAAACAAATAAAATCTCAAAAAATACAAAAGGACCCGGACTTGCGAGTATACATCCAAAGGTTGGCTTTTTTTTTTAGTATCTGTTTACAAGTGCTAACCCATTTTCATTGATTGCTCAGGTTCTTCACCATATCTCGAAGGCAAAGCAAGTCAATCACTGATGTGACATAAAGCTTACGTGCCTAGAAGTCAATAGTTGACCCAAGACCATTGATATGACATAAAGCTTACATGCCTAGAGTCAACTGTATGCTGACAAGACAATTGACATGACATAAAGGCACTGAAATGACCATTGATGTGACATAAAGCTTACGTGCCTAGAAGTCAACGGTTGACCCAAGACCATTGATGTGACATAAAGCTTACATACCTAGAAGTCAACTGTAGGCTGACAAGACAATCGACATGACATAAAGGCACTGACAAGACCAATACGGAAAAGGCACAGACATGGCATAAAGGTATAGCAACGTCCAGAGGTATCACGGCGACGCGGCAGTAAGCTAGCAATGGCTTTTCAAGTTTAAAGATGATTAATCAACCTTTCTACCCTCGGTTCTGAAACCGGGGGGCATCATATCATGTTTCCATAATTTTACTTTGACTTCCTACTAAAAAAAAAAGGTTAAAAAAAGAGCAAAAAAAAAGAGCAAAAAAAAAGAGTTGAAAAAAAAAGAGAGAAAAAAAAGAGTTAAAAGAAAAAAAAAAGGGTTAAAAAAAAAAGAGTAAAGAAATTATATATCTTAAAGTTCTAGTTGCCTTCAAGCTGAAGATCGCGTACATGGAGCCGACAAATCATCTTTCAAAGGAAAATACTGCATTCCCATTTGAAAAATGTGATCGGATGATGCAACGAATGCAACGGATGGAGGACATGCTCTACAAAATAATAGAGCAACGTCAATCAATGGCAAAACAACAACATCAAGCGTCATCCTCTTCATCACAACATCAACAAACAACGAGTTCGAGCTCACAATCCATCCCAGTTCAAAGATCACATGGCCTAGCGAAAGTGCAAGGCGAAATAGAAGAGGTCAAGATACAGTTTCAAAGCCAACTCCAAAAGTTGCACAGAAAAATCGAGCGACAGCAAGAGGAGGACCTTCATTTGGTAAAAATTGAAGACTTATGCCCATTTCCAAATGCACAACTACCTGAAAATTTCAAAATGCCAACCCTCCCTATCTATGAAGGAAACTCATGCCCACATGCCCATATCAAGGCCTTTTGCAGTATTTTATACCCTTTGGTAAAAAAGGAGGAAATTTTGGTCATGCTATTCCAACATAGCTTGAGAGAAGACGCCCTTGAATGGCATACGTCGCTCGACTGCAAGCAAATCAAAACATGGGAACAACTCTCCGTAGCCTTCATGGACCGCTTTTCATATATGCTAAATACGGCTCCCAAAAGGGCCGATCTCGAAGCACTCAAGCAAGAAGAGGATGAAACGTTCTCAGAGTACGTGGCTAGATGGCGTGCCTTGGCGGCGAAGATGAAAAGCCCGTTGCCGTTGGATGAGCAAATCTCCACCATCATCAACTCAACGCACCCGAGCATCTCGGGCTACCTCATCTCTCACACATATGTCAACTTCACTCAGCTCCTCCAAGCCGGAAACCAAGTGGAGGCGGGAATCAGACATGGCACCATCTCTCCATGGCCACAACAAAAAAATGCAATTCATCTTGAACAGGCAAGCCAGACACCTCATATAGCGGACATTGGCATGGAAGTCAATTTTGTGAAGGGTAATGCCAAAACTTTCGACCCTTCTATTTTCATAACAAAAGCCCGACCCCATAACGCTCCTATCATTTTACAAGGCCGAAATGCCAACTCCGTTGTCCTTCAAAAAAGATGTGTTGAGCCCGTCATTTTAGTGGAAAAATCCGTCATGCCTACGCAAGAGAATCCTATGTTGCACAAACCTCCTATTGTCCAAAGAACATCCTCAAATACTTTTTCTACAAACCCGGAAGCTCATCCCAAGATAGCAAGCCAACCTACTTTGCCTCACTTCTCCCCAGAAAATATCTTCATCCCAGTTAGCCAACCAACATGCCCGCAGTCTAGAAATGTAGAAGAGAACCCCAAAGCTCCTTACACCTCTACTCCTAGCATTCCTCTAAAGCAGTCATTGCCATCATCTTCTATACAATCATGCCCAGCCACGAAAGGTGAAATATTAATCTTATCAATAAAGCAGACAAGCACCTCAAAAGATGAAACACTAGCCAAGGAGCACAAATCTCAAGAAATTCCTGCACAAGAAAAGCCAAATGGAAAAGACCATCTACAAGTCACAAATGAAGTTATCCCTCACACAGACAATCAAGCAGAGGCGTCTAAACAGCCTCAACAAACCGTCATCAACACAGGCAATGTCGACGAAGTCGAACAGCCAACAAGGTTAGCCCCGGAAGCCGCAGAATGCGCAGGGCACACAACCATCATCTATCAACCCACCGTCACAAATACATCTCCGTCAACACAACCACAAGGGATATTTCAAAATGGCTACCAGACAGTCTTTCCATCAAGCTTGGCAGGAAAAATGCCAACAACCAGTGAAGACAATATTTCACAAGGGGCAAAAAGCGCACAAAAAGCAAAAAACTGGGGGCATGCCAGAGAAGCATGGGGACAGCCTACCAAAGCCGCACGCCATAGAAGCATTAAGTTCAAGCGACAAAGGAAAAATTACAAACAAAGGCTGAAGAGCAAAAGGTGGAGAAAAATGCATCTACATCATCCCGAAGCATGGGGGCATGTGGTTCTAAAGAAAAATGACACATATTACTTTTGTATCATGTTCCATTCTACAACAAACAAAGTTTGGGACCCGGGAGGCAAAGCTACATGAGGAAATGGTTCCACAGCGCCGCTCGCAAGGCTACCACGACAGCAAGCAAACCCCAAACGGCGACATCAAGCAACGGCGGCGGCGGCGGCGATGAAAAGAGGAAAAGAGCAACCGAAAGAGGGAAACCCCCTATCGGAGACCCTAAAATTTGGTAAAATTGCAGAAAGCTCCTCGCCATCTACAGGAATTGCGAAATCATCCGGATTCAAGACTAGTGCAAAACAAGCCAGCAAGTCCACAAAATTTCAAAAAGGACCACTCTCCCGGAAGAAACATCTTGAGTTCGTAGAAATTGCAAAGTGACCCAAAACAAAAACAAAAAAAAACAAAAAAAACAAAAAAAAAGAAAAGAAAGAGAAGACAAAAAAAAAAAAAAAAAAAACAAAACAAAAACAAAAAAAAAAAGAGAAAGAGAGAGAAAGAACGAAAGAAAAAGGGAGAAAGAAAAAGAGCGAGAAAAGAAAGTGTTCAGGTCAATGCCAAAAGGGATGTCAAGTACTTTGCCATTCATCGTCAAGACGCCTCTGGCAAAGGGGGGCAGCTGTTGACACCCCACCGTTGGGCCCAAATATGGATAAATTGAAATGGATTACAAGTCCAAGCAAATTCAAGACACAAAAGGAAGTTCAAGCCAGCTAAGCGGGCCATTCCGCACTCAACCCACAGGAGCGAAGCTCCACCAAGTCTCGAAAAAGGCTTTTCAACAACCAGACCAGGCCCACAAAAGAGCGAAGCTCTTACAGGCCACCTCAACGGGCTCCACAATGCAGCCCAAGCCTCAGAAGCAGGCTTTCCTACAATTCTGGGCCCCTACAACGGCCCACCCAAAGCAAACGGGCTTAAGCTAAGCTCAAGTCCACCAAACTCAAGTATATGGACCGAGTCCAAGCCTTCAAAGGGCCCAAGGCCCACAACCTCAACCCAAGCTCAAGAATGTGGATCAAGTCCAACTCTTCAAGAAGCCCAAGCCCATGGACCAAGTCCATGACCTCAAGAGGGCCCAAAAGCCCACGATCCCAACACAAGTCCAAGCCCATGGACCAAGTCCATGACTCAAGGGAGCCCAAAGCCCACTCCTACATCTATAAAAGGAGAGACACCCCTCTCATTTGAGGGGACTTGAGGAGAGGCATCCCAAAGGGGAGGACGGGAGTCTGCAGCAACGCCCCGGCGTCCCGGCTTTTCACGCTCTCCAAGCCACGCTCCCTCCTCCACGCCCCCTTTCCATCTCTCCCATTCTCTCAAATCTTTCATTTTACCCCCTTTCACGCCGTGTAAACCGCCTCGGGTTGGCAGATTTCTCCATATTTGCTTCAATCCGTAGGCCGGAACCCGATCTCTGTATTATTAGTGCCTTATTTCTTTAAACAGGGTCTGATCTCCCTTTAAAGATCAGTGGCGACTCCGTTTTTCTTTATTTTTGTGTGTGCGTGTTTGAGTTAACGCCCCGGCAAGGTGGGTGCACGCGGGTCCACGGATCCCAGCATAATACGCTGCCGTTATGCTGCCGGATTTGTGACTTGACCCATGTACGGAAAGCCCCGTCTTAGCCGTTATGCTGCCGAAATCACGAGAAAATACCCACACGCCAACTTTCCTAAAAGATATGAAGCCTAATGCGTTTTACCCCATGTGAATGCAGGAAATCTAAACCCACGTTGCTTTTCAACACGATCCACATTTTCAAGGCCCGGGAAACCATTCCGAGCCCACCGTAGCGCTCACGGCGGGTGCTACAGAAATATATCATTTTCATTTACGAGTAATTTGGTCATTTACAAATCCAAACCAACAAAAAAAACTCCATTTGCTATTTAACTGATGTACCATCTGATTTTCAGTATATTTGAAATTAATGCATACTTAATTCCTTAGTGGGGTATATAAGATAAATTTCAAACTTAATAGATATATTAATAATTAAGGGCAAATGTTGTAAGTATATGTAAAATTAACTCCAAACAAATATGCATTGATTAAAAATAGGTTTTGTCGGACTAAGAGTGTTTTTATTAATGAATAAAAGTTGTAAGTTAAAACTTTTCACTTTTCATAACTATCCTATTTTTTAATCATTTCTTCACATTTTTCTATACAACTATCTTACTTTTCAATCATTTCTACACAACTAACATGTCTATTTTAACTTTATCCTATTTAATCTTTATCATTACCCCTATTATATCACATCATTTGACAACTTTTACTCTCAATAACTTTTCATCAAAAATTTTATCTATTCCCTAACACACCGTAAATCAAAACTTCTCTTTGGTCGAAGACTCGAAAATCAACAGATTGCACATGTTTGCCACAAGATTTGAAAAGTGAAAAATACTATATATTCTTTGGTTCGACTGAAATTATCATAAATTGCATAACACATGCATGCAATGTAATAATTTCTGCAGCTTGTCGTTCTCACTAAAAAAATCCGTGGCCAAATCAGTATTCATCACAATCATAAATTCGGCCAAGGCATACAAAATTATCATGATTTACAAATTCCTTTAAACCACAAACAATTCCAATAAGACAATATTGATGCATCTTCCTATACATACACATTTACTCCATGTGGAGCCAAGTGGAGAGTGTGCTCCTCTGAGTGGCCTCGAGCGATTTGTGGGCAGTTTCCGAGCCTTTGGATCTCATGAATCTCCCCTTGAGGTATTGCCACCTCAGAGCTAGCGGCTTTAGCTGTCCCGCCAATTTCATCTGCTCGTTTCGGAATTTCCTGTTTGCATGCCATTTACCACCCCGCCAACCTAGTCCATACCTGCCATTGGTGACAGAGCTTTAAGTAGGAGATAATTCTCAAGCATTTCTAATATATATGTATGTGCATTGGCATAGAGAAACAATGAGAATTCATATTAGAAAATGGACCAGGTACAGCGCAGATTCATCACCAGTCATCACATCTGAAATTTCCAGGAATGGCATGGGCTTTGCTGATGCATCAAGAATAACATATTCTAAAGCTCAGGATCATGGGATCATTCGTGTGCTGAAGCATCAAGAATAATGGTTTAACAATGACACAGACAATAAAATGGAGGATTTTTCCCTCTTTCAGTCCCAAGTTTGACAGGTCAGGCAGATTCCATATAACCTTGGCACAGAAAGAAGATTAGCAATGCAGGGAACCCCCAGTGGGAGTACTGAATGCACCAATGAAACCTCCACAAATGGTGATTACACACAACAGAAAGCATATATTTGAAGAAAGACTGTTAAGACGGGTGTAACCTACCTGTACTAGGCTGGGAGGCCTATCACATACCAGGTCGAAGCCGAACCCGCGATCATGGCATTTACAAAACTATAAATGCCATAGTCGTCGGTCCAAAGTGAGACTTAGCAGAGTCAGTTAAACTAGACTTCTGTGGGTGTGGAACAATACTTAGGAGGGGCTAGGGCCTGGTATGGGACAGGCCCTAGTTGGGGACCTATGGTCCTATATGGGCAGGTTACCCCAGCCTAGTATGGGCTGGGTCCTAACAAAGGCTGCTTCATATAGATGATAACTCAGCAGACATATCTATATCTAGTTAATGGAAGTTTGCAACTCCCATTTTTGTCCCTTGAATGTTTCCCACACGGGGATACAAGCTACCCATGCAAACCACTCAAGAAATAAATGTTGCTGAAATTCTTCCTGGGAACATTTCCCAAACCATAATACAAGCCAGGCATAAGCCATTCAGGAAACAAACAAAACCGAAGTTCTTCCCTTTCAAAATCGGAAAAATAATTTTAAGATGACTGAAGGCAGTTCCATTTCCATGCTATAGTAGGAAACTCTGATGTTTTAACATTTTGGTTTCATCTGTTTACATTTTTCTATAGAAGTCCCTAGGCTTTATAAAAGATGGTTCATCAAGGACATACCCAATAATTAAAGACACTCCGGCAGTGGCAGCACATGCTGCAGTGCTCACACTTCCAGAATTGACAATCTTTTTGATCTCTTCATGCTCAACTTGATAATCGTGCCTCATCTGTCAGAACACCAAGATGGTTAATCCAGGCCAGAAGCACTTTTCAACAATAAACAAGCATGATCCAAATAGCATAAAGCTCCTTGTAAGGGTGAGTTTGGTAACATGTGGGAAGAGGAAAAGGTGAAAATGGGAAAATTTTTGAAACTTATGTGAGTGATACGATATGATATCATAAGGTAAAATGGGAATAAAAAGTAGATGTATGAAAAAATGATTAAAACAAAGGGGTACAAATGGAAAAAAAACAGGGTAGTTAAAGTAGATAAAATGATTGTGACGCATAGGAAAACAAGTTTTCCCTTTCCCATCTCCCTAAATGCGTTACCAGACGCACACTAAGAATGGAGGAACTAAACCTATGAATATGATTGCATAAAAAAGACTAAGAAGGGCATTATAATAATAGATCCACAAATGAAAGGAGTGAGGTCGAAGAACAATAAATTTTATAATAAAATCTTGAGCTTTTCCCAAATATATCCCCTACATTTGACCATAATCCTAAATATACCAATTATATTTCCAAAATCCTAAATATACCCACAATGTTTGCATTTAATTAAAAAAACACTCATTCTATAAGTTAACATCATTAGTTAATATGAGAAATTACTAATATATCTATCAAATTTAAGAATGAAATCGAAAAAATTAAATGTCATAATTTATTGTTGCCCTAATTGCACATGAACTCTAAATTTGGATAGTCTCAATTTCATTCATTTCTATTTCATTTCGTCTTTTATCATTTTCTAATAGGGGTGTTTTGGGCATTTGTAAAGAATTAACTAATAGTTATTTAAGGAATGATTTCTTTGAGATTAAATGCAAATGTAGTGGGTATATTTGAAAATATAAAAACGTTGTGGGTATATTTAAAGTTAAGGTCAAATATAATGGATATATTTGGGAAAAGCTCCAAAATCTCTATCAATGACAAAACTCATCACATTTACAATTCTGCTCATTTTACTCAATAAAACTCATTACCAGTCCCCGAACTGTGTAAAACCATAGTTACTACCACATTCCTCTTGAACAATTGACTCTCTTTCACACGCACACTCTCAACCCCACCCGCCACCACCACGCATACATGTGCACTTACCTGCCTTCTTATGCATGCCCATGGCTGTTTAATGCATAAAGTTCACTAAAGTGCAAACGGCTGTTGGAGCCTAGCATGAGGAGCACAAGTGAGGCACTTGCCTGAGTAAAGTTAGGTGCATATTATGTAAAATTAGACAAATTTAATGATATCCCTAATTTACCATAACAAAATATTAGGGGTTTGTTTGTCAATCAGAAAAAAATGTCAAGCTAAAACTTTTCACTAACCCTGTTTTAAAATTATTTCTTCACATATTACTATATAACTACCATATTTTTTAATTATTTCCACACAACTAACCTATCTATTTTAACATTATTTTCTTTACACATCATCATTACTCCTATTATATCACATCATTTTTTATCAATTTAACAACTTTTACATAAAAAATTTTCATTCGAAAGTTTTATCACTTCTCAAATACACCCTAAATATAATAATTCTAACTCATAATAATTATGAATAAAGACAACATGCAATTTTAGTTCAATATATGAATATTCATTGGAAAGGTCTAAACTCAAAAGATAATGAGAAGAAGTTTGCCAAACATTTTTTAAAAAAAGCATAAAAATGTAATTAACCACACAATCATTGTAACTAAAAAAATTGGAGAATATGGAGAAAAAAAAAACTTTGGTTAACTTTGAATATTGAGAGTTTTTTTTTTTTTAAAAAAATAAATTTTGAAGCAAGCTTAATCAAGCACCCATCAATGCACAAGAGGATTACTTGAGTAAGCCTTCTGCCTTGAGCCTTGGTGCACTTCTACCGATCAGCATCCCTTTCATTATTCTCTACAACATTGCTCTCACTCACTCTTTTATATTTCATCAAATCAACCCAGCTAGGAGTCCTGAACAACCTCTCTTTATGGAAATCCATCTTAAATTTGGATATGTCTCATCTGCACAATTTTTTATGCAATGCCTTTGCTCTCAGCCCATTAGTCAACCAATCCTAGCTTCTCAAACACCCCAGCTTGCCTGGTCAGACAACCATCCATTCAAGGAATAATCTGCGGTTTGGTCTTCTATCCTTTGCTGACAAACAGCTCTCATCAGTAGAAGTCAATGACTTTCTATCCATATCACTATCAATCAGTCATCCCCTCAATCATTTTAACAACCTTCCAAAGAAAGTGGCAATTCTTTGTTCTCTCAGTCAATGACCATACCATCAGTCAGCTAATCCTCTTTTGGCCAAAGCTATAAATTCTAGCCTTTCTCATTTTTCTGAGAATTCTTTTTGGCCTTGAAAAAAAAAAAAAAAAAACATCTGATGTAGTTTTATACAATTCCATACCAATACAATATGGCTGTATCAAATAGGTTTTTACGAGGGCCAACATGCCCCCCGATACTGATATTCTGAACCATGATAAGCGTTAACTTGCTTAGTTAAAACTGCAACAAATATATATGTGTGTGAGAGATATGTTCCTGTGCATTTGCCTGACATGTACTTAAATGTATTAATATTTTATATAATTATTTATCCATATATAAATTATATAGGAAATAGTTTACATGTTGAAAAAACAATTTTAAAGTTGTTATTTACAACAAACTATTTTATTACGTTGAATTGTACCATTTTCAAATGAAGTCCATACACAAATCCAACTAGGATGAAAATTGGTATGGTAATAGAATACATAATTCTAAATACAATTGGTAGAGTAGATTATGGGTGTGTTTGGTTGGAGGTAAAACTTTTGATGAAAAGTTTTTGGAGTAGAAGTTGTCAAATCAATAGAAAGTGATGTGATATAATAGGAGTAATGATGAGGAGTAAAGAGAATAAAGTTAAAATAGATAGGTTAGTTGTATGGGTAGTTGTGTAGAAATGATTGAAAAATAGGGTAGTTTGTATAGAAAAATGTGAAAAAATAATTAAAAAATAGAGTAATTATGGAGAGTGAAAAGTTTTAGATTGAAAAGTTTTAATTGACACTTTTTTGCCCTAAACAAACGCACCCTATAATTTCATAATTATATGAGGCCCATTTTGAGGCAACTGCACCGTAACTTACAATGCAGAATGAAAGAAACTTTATACAATTATTTATACATACAAAAATCATACTTTAGATGGTTTAAATGTTGAAAATACCACTTTAAACTTGATATTTAGATTAAACTATTTTATTACATTAATTATGCACCATTTTAAGATGGGAACTATAAACATGTTGGATTTTAATGAAAACTGGTATGCTAATAAAGTGAACAATTCTAAATACAATGGATGGGGTAGATTTTCCATTCATGATCATGGGGGGCCCACAGTGCATGGACTACACCATAATTATGGTGCAGTTTGAATGCACTTGATAATTTTCCATATATATAATCAATCGTGGCTCCAATGCTGGAAGAAAGGAAAGCTCGTGATCCAACAATTAGCAATAAGCTTAATTAAGTAAATAATCCAACTGATGTTGAAAATACAAGATACATACTTATTTCTTGCAGCTTGTTTTAAACAAATCCAAAGATGCTAGAATCATGAGATTATCAACAGGCGTTCGAATTATTCAATAGAAAAATTCTCTAGATGGTTACAATCTAAATTTATTAAGACCTGTAAGAAGTTTGAAAATTTTGAAGACCAATACAGTTTTTCTTTTATCCTGTAATGAACATGGTAAAATGACAAGTCATGAAATGAATTGCCAATATGAAAGTGTGTCAGTTCAATAGATACTAACAGACTTCTCAATTGCTTCAAGCCTCTCTTCAACTTTTGCTTGATGGTGGAAGCGCAAAGTATAACCTGTTCAATGTCTCATGTTAGGAAGTTATCCACTGACACGCCTTACTAAATTTGAGCTTGGGATAGAGATATGCATGAATGGATGCTTATGCAAATAGATGGATGAACAGGTGATGAGATATAGTGTTAGGAGAGAAAGAGAGAGGAAGGCACCCTACATGCCTTCATTTCTCATTTTTTTAGTCAAAATTATTTCCATGCAAATCTTGGTTTCTTTGTCCTTTCATTTGTTCCGTCTGTCAAAAGAATGAACAGTATAGGTTGCAGGAAAGATGCAATTATAGCATGATGTACACTGCAAGCAAAAGAATCTGAACAAAAAGAATAGGGAGATGCTGTTATCTTGCAGAACTTCAATGGTCAAGTCAAAAGTATTAAACCTCTCAAACAAAGCCCTCAAATCACAGCATTTGAAACCCACTTCAGTACCCAGAAAAAGGAAAAGAAATAACATGTTGAGGAAAACACTCATCTCTAACATTCACAAAACAAAGAAATTTCAATCCATCGTCCTTCTCTAGTTAAACACATACTGAAACTTGTTCCAGCACAAATTTTGCATTTTTTTTTACAATTAACTTTGTACCAGTGTTTTTATCAAAAAAAAAAAAAAAAACTTTGTACCAGTGTTGCCTGGCTGCCAGCTGCAATCCACACAGTAAACAATATTCTCTAAATAATCGTGAATTCTCAAAGCACTGTATCACTAAAGCCACCGAAAATATGATGTTCTTTCGTACACCACATACGTTCTATACTGAATCACATGGCTAATGCTTGATACCCATGGATAGCCGCTATTTCTTCCTCAAAAGTATGCTTGTCAAAGTTCTGATAATCAGAAGCTTCACATGAATGAAAACTGAAATCAATCAAAAAATTGGCAAATGATGCAGCCTTAATATTTAATATGCTAGAATTTAAAGTATGATACCACTCGAATGTAACAGATTTCGAATGTGAATTTATGCAATAGCTAGAAAGAGTAGCAACCAGTAGCAATCGAACTTACCTGCCCATGCAGTAGCGAGTGATCCCAAAGAAGTAGAGATTGTAAAGACCACCCTATGCCTCTCAAAGACATCCTTAAAAATCAACAACGCCCCAAAATCAGAAAAGACGTAAACTCGATCGTCGCTACGAATAAAAGATGACAATCAACAGCCAGTAGCGATGAAGATGGTTGCATGGGACTGAGAGAGAGAGGAGTACTTTGATTGAAAGATAAGTGTCCTGGACCGCAGAAAACGAATTCAAAGCTTTCCTCCTCAAGCTGGGGACACCGACTTGGCCGAAAAGGCCTGTCCGAGACCCTCTCAGCCCCAGCCTCAGCAGCCTCAACCTTTGCATAGTTCCCACGCACAAGACAAAGCGATGCCACCAGAATCGCTTCCTACCCGCCTTTCTCTCCCAAAATTTTCAGTCGGATTAGGAAATCGGAAAATAAAAAAAACGAATAAGAACAGCGGGATTTTTGTCGCGGAAACGTTACAGCAGTGGGATTAAAATCTAGGGATTGATAATCACTTGGCCGATTGGTTCTGCCCTGCTCAAGCCTTAAGATCGATCCCTGCCGGTCCATTCATCGCAGCCGTTGCTGGGTTGGCCAACCATTCGGGGTTGATCCTAGCCGCTTTTGAGTCTCCCTGAGGGCGCACGAGATCAGTTGTAGGGATTGGTGGAAAAGAATCCTGTGTAGAGTAGGGAAAATACATTCCGATAAAGTTTTTTTTTTTTTTTTTTTTTTTTTTTTTTGCCCCCCCTTAAAGCACTCTGTGATTTGCGATGATAATAAGTTCCATCTTGGAATGATACTTTAAGATCTCTTTTTTTCTCACCACACAATCGAATTTCCGAATGCTAATCTGTCCCTTTTTTTTTTTTTCCTTTTAATGATGGATAATAGACATATGAATAGCTGCTTGAGACAATGCTCCTGTGTAAGAAATAGCTCTCTCTAAAGTCGAACCTGAGGCCTCTGTCACTGAGCATGAGCACCAACGTTCTATGCACTTAGGCCAAATTATTATTATTAAATTTTTAAATGAACTTTTGAGAACAAATTGAATACTTTTTTTGGGAAAATTTCAAATATATCCCAACCTTTACCCATAATTTCAAATATACCTACCAAATATTAAAATTTTAATATATGTCCATTGCGTAAACCATAAATATCAGATATACCCAAATCCGTCCAAAGCCGTTAAGGAAGCAGGTTACGGTGGTTTTTGGGCTGGATAAATATTTTGAAATGACAAAATTACCCCAATGTTGCGTGATATATTTTCATTCCCCAAAGCATTTGGAAGCAAGTCTCATTAGATTCATCCTTTTTTCTTTTTCAAATTTCAGATCTTTAAATCTGGCATCTTGAAGCAACCGACTAGCCTTAGATCCATCCTTTTCGATTTTCTAGGTATGTTATTTGAGTTTACAAACTGTGGAAGTCGATCATCATTTTCTACCCTATCTCTAGTGTGCTTTTGTTACCCACCGCTACTTTTTAAAAATATATATCAAACGCTTGGAATTGCCATAACATCGGCTATTAGTGTTGGCGCTTATTGCTGATGATTGTTCTTTCCTCAAACTTTCTTCTGCAGATCCCACATCATTCCAAGCCACCAAAAGGAAGCGGGTTCATGGACAGTCCATTGAAAAGTGCTTTTCTCTACTTACTTTTGCTATCACAAGCTCATCGACAAGCTTAGTGATGCTAGCTTCTCCATAAGATTTGACAATTGCCATGCTTCATCTTGAAGATTTTTTCAATGGACTGTTCTCATTACCGGCAATCTGATGCATGCAGATCCTTGTTACGGTTAGTAGACAATCGGTGCAGGAGGTTTATATCTTATTTTCCAATATATGTTATTTTCAGAATGATAATCAAAATACATGCCGAAGAATGGTATAGATGTTTTAGATTTAAAAACATATTTTTTTATATATGAGAAACATGAGGATCTTATTACTTGGGCAGCAAGTGATCCCTTATAAGATTGGAATGACGTTATAGATTCAAGGTAGTATTTATATGGAAGAAAATGATGTAATATGATATGAGTAATAATGAAAAGTAAAAAAAAAAAAGTTAAATAAATAATATAGTTATATGAAAAGTTATGAATAAATTATTGAAAAAATAAAGCGATTATATAGAAAGATATGAAAAATAAACAGAAAAAATGAAATAGTTGTGAAAAGAGAAATTTTATATGGAAAATCTTTTTATTTTAGCGAATATGAAACGCACCCAATCTTCTCAATAATGGATTAGCATCAACTATTTCAACTTATACTTTTTTCCTTCTAGGGCTTTTGCATATATACATAGAAGTTTAGGTCAAATTGCAGTTATATCACAACTTTTGTATTACAAACATACCTACAGACCCTAAACCCTTTTTGAAAATGACAAAAATAACATTGTAAATAGTAAAATAAAAAATAAAAGTAAATACTTTTAAAATATTAAAAATTTATTTTTAAAAATATTTATCACATTAAACAAATCTGTTGTAACTGAAAAAATTTGTAAAAAATAAAATTTTTGATAATTTGAAGGATTTTTTATATTTTAATGATTAAAATACAAGAAAATACCTAAAAAATTATTTTTTATAAATATTCCTCACATTACATGGATCCATCTAATGTGAGGAATATTTGTAATTTTTTTTTGATATTTTAAAGACATTTTCTTATATTTTTCATTTTATTGTTAATAGCATATTTTCGTCGTTTGAAAAGAAAAAGTTTTAGAATTTGTATATATGATTATATGCTTGTAATTCAAAACAAACTTTATGATATGGATGCAAATTTTACAAAAGTCACGATATAGCTACAATTTGGCCCAAACTTTGTTGGCGCGGTTGCAAAACCCCTTGCCTCTTTGTCATCTTTACTTTAGAGGATGTCATGTGCTTCATTTCTTATATGATAATGATTTTATTAGCCCAGGCTAATTAGAGCCCTAATATCATGAAAATGTGATCATATTTAATTCACATACTAAAGTTTACACAATTTTTATATGCATAAATATATATTTCTAAATTTCAAAAATCAACCATTTGGGAGACAAAAATTACTTAAATATCCTCAAAACTATTAATTTTTGAAAAATATACATACACGCTATGTGATATATATAGTCTGGGTTAGCAGGAGTTAACTGGGGCTAAGAGGATCACTATCCTTGCATTGTGTACACCATTTGTAATTTCTGCGCGACTAGATTAGAAGGTGCTGGCAGGGGAACGGTTCGATGAGTTAGTCTTGGATTCTGCATGACTCCAAGGTGACGTGCAACCCATGCTTTCTGTTTCTTTGGTTTTCTCATTTTAAATCTCGTCATCAAGGTTCCTTTTACTTTATAGCCAACATGACATGAATTACGGAAACTTAACTAGAATATGCTGTATTATTTTTATGAAATACCAGATGCGTGTATTCTGTATCACATATTGTCACGACTGCCATCTTCTTCTTCTTCGTTTAAGCCAGTTGTCAGTTGATATTTATGCAATTCTTATGGCTAACTGGCAATGATTTTCCCATCATTACAGCCCTCATTAATCTACATGAGTATTTGGATTGTGAATGTGGCTCAGCTAAGGTTTGTACAAACCGAAAATTTATTTTCTTTTATTTTATTTTTTAAAACAAAGAAATCATAGGCCATATCTTTGTATCTACCCTCGACCACCTCCTCATTATTGTTCAAACGCAAGAATGACCATGGCCTTCTGAGAGATTAGAAACAAGATCTAATCCAAAAATACTTGAGCGACGAGTGTTTTTGAATTTGTAAGTGAACAATCAACTTCCATCAATAAATCATGAGAGAGAGAGAGAGAGTCATCAACTAGATGCAGTGATTAGTCTCAATGACATCTTGGGTGGTTGCATCGGAATCCAGGCTTCGAAAATAATTCTCCCACAGCAAAGTTACAAGGAGCATTAAAAAGAGGAAATGATGGGCAATATTACACTCTGGAACCCAAGCTTCTGGAAAAGAAAATTTTCCCACAACAAAATTACAAGAAGCATCTAGAGAAGGCAATAGTGAATGTTCGTCCCATGGCCATTTTCTGCTTTGGCTGAATTAAGCTAATCTACAATTTGTATTTCGAAGAAAAATTAAATATCATCCGAGGAAAAATGGATTTGCGTTTATCAAGTTGATTGCTCTCACGTGCATGTCACAGCTCACCACAGTTCCTTCTGAATTCAAAGCAGCTCCTGGATTATTTCAAACTGCAATTGAGAAACATAACTTATTACCGCTTCGGATTTGTGAATGAACATGGCAAATGTCTCAAGCTGGATATGTCAAACAGCTCCATAAACCTCTGATCACAAATTCTAGCTTTGGCAGCAGCAAATCGTTGATACTCATCAAATATTGAGGAAAGGCACCACCTTTGCAATTTTCTAAAGCATCCTACCAAGCAACCGGTTCGATGCTGAAACAAATATAAAGTACCCAGTGAAACTATGTCTTCAGAGTTCAATCTAACCAAACACTGAAAGAAAGAAAGAAGGAAAGAAGAATGACCCATTTCATAAATACCTTTCCTCTTTTGCAATGAATTAAAAGTGGGTGATTTCTAACATCTGCAAAGGAAAGAGAAATTTGGTATATTACTAAAAGCCACAACCAGCAACCTTCAAACCATAGATGTGTGCATGTCTCATACCAAGGACAACTTTGAGAGCTTCACGAATTGTCTCCTCTGGAATGGTCACGAAAGGCTCCTGCATGCAACATTCAAGTTGATAGGGTAAATTTTTGAATGAGAAACACTATCATAGTTTTGAAACATGAGCTACACAGCAGGAAAAGCTTATCCCAAATTCATGGTGTTGTCATATAAGCAAAATGAACAAACGAGAAGCATACATTTGATCTATACTTACTCCAACATATAAAACCAAGTTTACAGTTTGTACAAGGAGGGTGCACGGTTTAGTAACCAAGAACGTTAATTCCGTGGCCCATCTAATTGATCATCTTGCACTATCATCATTGAAAGTGAAAAATCATTGAAATGCATTCACCTACCACAAAGCCGACAACAGTTGTTTTGACTAATTCTTGCAGCTTAATGCGTATGTATGGAACCATTCGGACCTTCTATTTCAGTCACCTCACCCATATGAGAAACATACAGAGGTGGGAAAAGAATACGAACAACATGACAACGGAGGGACAAAGAAGATTTGCACACATCCAAGACTTCAACAATAAGGGAGCACAATTTCACGGTCAAGTAAACAGCACCTGAAGTCTTCTACCATATGATAACAAGCTATTGTAAATGAGGAATTCTTCAATGGAGGAAAACTTGCTGTTTTGAGGTGATATTTAGTTGTCTATCAGACCAGGGACATTGTTTATGGAAACTAGCATCAATCATAGAACAATGACTTCATGCTACCAATTATAAAGCATTAACTATAGTTATAGTGAAAAAAAATAAAATTCAAAAGGTATGTGCTTAAACAATTATTCTGCTCCAGCAGCCTTCAGGAATAGTGGTTACAATAACAATGAGCTTGTTTGAACACACAATCCACAAAGAATTTCAACTCTTCCTCATTCGCAACTAGCAGTTGTTCCAGTTGTTTTATCAGAAAGGCAAGCTGCAACCTTCTATCTGCTTGAGGGGGAAGAGGAAGCACAAGAAGGAAGGATGGTTAATTGATATCAGTCTTAAGGGAATGCAAGACAGTGCCAGATGATTTTTGTAGTTTTCACAAAACAAAAGAAGACATAAATCTCCCAAGAACTTATGATTTTGGGGGGGTTCCAATCATCATAGAGGACGCTGATGGCCCGACACGACCTAGAACAGATATGCATGTGTATCCACAACTTCTCATTTCTAGGCATTCAAAAAATTTGACAAGATTGCAGCATCTGTAAATCCATTGATCTTCACAAAGCCATGTCACTCCTTTGACTGATTAGGTACTGATCTGAGGAAACTTCCGATGTCCCTGTGGAGGCATCTAACAAAGATTAGGAAAAGAAGTCCTAGGTGCTAGAAATAATCTCCAGCCAGTTCTGGGGGTATGGGATCAATCTACATAGCATCGAGAGGTGTTTGTCCAACAGTAATCAACCTAGAAACAACAGATCCTTGAAATTGAAAGCATTTCCTTAATAAAATTTTGAACAAGAGCTGACATCAATGGGTGAATTCAATAAACAAGCTTCCACTGAAACAAAAATAGCTAGATGAGGTTTGGCAACTCAACAAAATGGCATGCTGCATCTTGTGATTCAAGGAGAGTCAATGCCAACCCATTAAGGACTGTGCCCCCAAAGTAAGAAGATAGGCAGGTTAGGAAGCCCGGCTGAAATTTTGTCTATGCCACTAAAGCCTGATAAGGCAGCTCAAGTTCCTTTATAAAGATCAACTCCATGGGAGACGGCATTCAACTAGCACAGCAAGTGAGGAGTCAAGATGGTTGGTAACTATGCAAGTAATCAGCATACACAGAAAACATGTATTTTGTCTATAAATCAGATAACCCTATGATGCTTGTCCAACATAAATATTTTCCCCATTACGTCTTTTGTCAAGAGAACCACCAGATCTCCATAATTAACAGAATGATCACATACTTAATGGTCTTGTTCATTTGCCTAAGTGTCAGTTCTCATCAGTAGTGAGCCAGGATTCATCCAAGATAATAAAATTTCCCATCTCTCAGGTGTCATTTGGCAATGGTTGAGCTATTGTATTTATAGTACACAAGGCTGTGTTCCATCCTGACTAGTCAAGCACATGAATTCTCAGCTGCATGCTCATGCTGAAACATTGAGACAAACAGATCATATAAGCCAGGGTCATTCAAATCAAGTTTCTATTCATGTGCCACAATCCCATCTCTAGCGAGACTCCTCTCTCTCTCTCTCAGCTGCTAGAATCCCATCGCTTACAAGGACCTAAAAAGACTCCCATTGCGTGGAACTCAAACACTCAAATGCAAACCAACAAGGCAACAAAATCCATGAACTTAACTTGAATTTTTGCAAATTCCGCGGTGGCAACGGTGAGAATTTCACAATGTAGACTGTGCCCAAAACAAATGGATGAGAAACAAGCAAGCAAGGATGAAACAGCATAGCATTGCGAGCCCACGCCAATAAAATAGAATTAAAAAATCACAATACCTTACACCCATCGATACCAAACTGGAAAAGCCGAATCCCATTTGCCCGGAGAAACTCGTTATTCGGTTCGGGATACGGCTCTGGACACAGATTTCTGAAAATTTCAGCGCGTCAGCACAAAAGGGCAGGCAGCGAACAAACCAAGGAAGGAGAGAAGAAAAGAGAAGAAGAGGAGCGTGAAAGACTGACATGATAGAGCGTAGGTCAAGCGTTTGCAGGAAACTGAAATTGGCGAGGTCAGGAAACCCAGAGCGGTAGATGCCATTATCGACCATCGCGAAATTCAAGGGTGGGACATAGAGCAACTCTTCCTCTTCTTTCAACGCCGCCGTAGGAGCAGTGGCGGCGCTTTCAATGACCACAATCACCTTCTCCGTCTCGTCTTCCTCATCCGACAGCGATGGGTTTCCTTGTTGGCTCGCCTTCTTCATCTCTCTCTCCTCCAACTCCAATTTCATCACAGCAGCAGCAGCAGTCAAGGTGGAGAGAGAGAGAGAGAAAGAGAGTGATTATAAATGGGATATTCAAGAGTCGAAATGGATATTCAGATCTGGTAGAATCTGGAGGTGGAGGTGGTGGTGGCGGTGGCAGTGACGAGGACAAGCGTTCGTTCGTTCGTTGTAAAAGGTGGGAAAAAGCTTAAAAGGGAGGGAGATACGCATCAAGCCAACCATCCGGCAGGCTCACGGTAAAAGGAAAAACAAACAACACACAAATTACCCAAAATAATAATAAAAAATTGAGGGAAATAGAATAGAAGACTGCAGTGTCTTTGCTTTGGTGGTTTAATATTTTTTAAAAAATTTATTTCGACTAGGCCATCCCACCGGACCCCACGGCCCACCCACCTGACTTGACCATGCGTCTTTCCACGCTGCTTTCACAGCCGCAAATTCACCTTTTTTTTTTTATTTCCCCCCCTTTCCAAGTTCTAACCGGTTTGGGTAACTGTATTTTATCTTCGATTTTAACGTTGGCTCGTCGCAACAACCTTACTTTTTTGACTCAGCAAACGGGCTTTCGAACTCTTGATTTTGACTCACCCCGACACTTAAATCAAGCTTCAATCCTATTATTTTGTTTAACTTTACTTTTGACTGGTTTATGTTAACCACTCTTTCTCGATAATCCTGTGTGTATGACTTTAGGCCTATCTAGTAGCTATACGAAACGCTTGAATGAGGTATTAATGGTATAAGATTCTTTTATTTTTAAAATTTTCTCTCTCAATTTTAATACAATTTTTCATTTTCTAATCATAATTACCTTTACTTTTCTCATTTTAATATTATTTTTTAATTTTAAGGTGTGTTTATTTAAGCAAAAAAAACTCTCTAAACAAAAAAAATTTTATTGTAAAACTTTGTATTCATCATAATTATTATATTTTAATTATTTTCTCACACCTTCCTATATAACTACTTACCTTTTAATTATATTCGCATAACTACTTATACAACTAATTTATCTATTTTAACTTTATACTATTTAATTCTCATTATTATCTCTGCATTATTACATTATTTTCTCTTATTTTAAAAATTTATACTAAAAATTTTTTTATTTAAAAGTTTCATCACTTCATGTAAGATCCATTAAGAGGATTAAGTCGGATTCAATAGAATTTTGATACTTCCCAAAACACATTCTTAATATAATTTTTTACTCCTCAACCCGTTTAATTTAGTTGAAGTTTGATTTTTTTTTTATCATAAAAAATTATTGTAAGTTGAAAAGGTAGCATTTGGATCTTAATTTAACCTTCATGGTGGGCCTAGGTAAAGAGGTTATACAGCTCAAATTTAAGAACCGGTTGAAGGAAAATGCTTAATACCACTTGTATTGTCCGACAGGAGAGGTGTGACTTGTGAATGGTGATGACTCGGAGAGACAACGGGGTCCAATTCGCACCCTCGACTCCTTGAGATTGGAAGGCGCATGGAAAGATTGAAAATCCACTGAGCTTGGAAATTGCAGCTAAAAACGGGCAGTTTTCAAGTCCAATATTATCAACGTTCTGAAATTGGATTGGATTATCTAAATACATCCAATTCACATGCATGCAGGTTATAGCATCAATACGTGATGAGTAATGACTGCAAGTTTAAGTTTGGCTTGCGTGCCTTAATCACTCACTCATATATACACTACTGTACATCTCCTAGATCACTAGAGTTATCTTTTAGGATTAATGATCTACTGTAATCTTTTTCTCTTTTAAGAAAAATTTGGTAACAAGTAAAAGTGGTGGGAGGTAAATTTTTTAAAAAAAAATAATGAGAAGGTGATGTAATAGGAGGGAGGTAATGATTAATTAAGAGGGGCATAAATATAAAACAAACAGAGTAATTTTATGGAAAATGAAAAATACTAAAATAAAGAGTTTAAAACATTCACTCTCAAAATATGCAGAATTTAAAAATATATAAGTTTCTAATCGTAGTAATACTTTATGTCCCAAATAAATTTCTATTAATAAAAATAAAAATGTTGCCAACAGAATTATACCCGATTTGTTGTGGATAAAGCTAGCCAATGCGTCCACACACGTTCAAGCTCCACTTGGGGAGGAAAAAAATAACAGTAAGAGTATCGTCTCCACTACGATTCAGGTAAAACTTTATTATATTCATTGATGATATATGAGAGTTTGTAGTTTCTCTTAATGATAAATAGGAACTTGTAGTCTCTCTTGTGAATATAGTTGAGTATAATATAAATATATCGCATCATACAAATACCAATAAATAATAATAATAATAATATTTAGAGCCTGTTTTGTAAATGATAAAAAAGTAGAGATACTTGGAGGTAAATTTTAAAAAGTAGTGAGAAAGTGATACAATATATTATGGATAATGATATAGTAAAGAAAATAGAGATAACAAAAATAAAGTAGTTGCATAAAAAATATACAAAGTAATTAAAATATAAAGATAATAATAGAAAAAAAATATTTTAAACCCATTTAAAAGGTGTATAGGGCGGGGTGAGGAATTTAGGGCTTATTTGTTAATGCGCGGGTGTGGAAAGCCACGAGAAACTATAGAAATTGTACCTACAATACGTTCTTCAAGACATGATTTGGCCATCTAAAATTTCTATTTTTTCATTTTTATCTTTACTTTTCAATCATTTTTCTTTTTAACAACCCTATTTATTCCAACTTTACTCCTATTATTTTATATCAATCACCCATTTTTCAAAATATTTTTTTTTTTCTATTTCACACCTCATTCTACAATCTAACACTTTTTCACGTTGCCAAATGTCTCCTTATTTTGCCGAAGGACAAATGGACACTCGATTTTAAAAATCTTTTAAATTAAAAAAAGCAAAGCAGTGAATGTTGCATGACGTCGTAACCATTTAAATAACTCTTTTTTTAAATCTCTTCTTGTAGAACCCAAGCGTATACATGTGGCGGCAAGTCGGGGGAAGCGACAGTGCCGCATGAACCGCCAAGGACGCAATCAATCCAAGAACACTTTTAATGAGTCCAACCAGTTGTACACGGAATTACTGTAAAATCAGAAAAATTTCCCATCAAAAATGAATTTTCTCGACATTTCCAAAGGTTCCACGCCAAGAACAATATATATATAACAGTGCACTGATCACTGCAAAAATGACTGACGATGGTCAGACTACCCACATAATTGTAAGGAGCTCTATATTGAAGGAAATCATAATAAGAAAATTTCCGAAATTTTTTTTAAAAATTTTCAAAGTGAGTGTTTAACTAAAAGAAAGTATAAGCCCATTGACCGGATTGGATTTTCCATGAGCATGAAGAATTGTAAGTTTGGTTGTATGTGAATGGTAACAGATGGTACAGGAGGCTGGACTAGAAAGTGAAAAAGGATTGAAGTACATACCATGGAATATGCTTCAGGGGAAGGGTTTAACGTACTTGAATATTGTTTGCATTGCCCGTGCGCCACGCACGCAGTTCGTCTCTAGTGGCAGCACAACAGCATATTCCATTCCATGATGAAAAGTGCATCGGTGATGGACACGTGTCATTACATTATTGGTTGATTGGAATCATTGAACTAGCAGTCTCGGAAGCTCGCATCTTGTGGGCGACTATCTTTTTGCACTAGAATTTGAACCCTTGAATATGACCTCGTATTCAAAGTTGATTTTGAACCCTTGAATGTGTCCTCACAATAATCAAATTATTGTTGGTTTTTAATTCAGTAAAAGAAGGTGTTTTTAGTAATAGTTTGTGTTTTAATAGGTATGCACTCGTAGTTTGACTGAGGTATTTTGGATAAATTTAAAAGGTGGAAATGTTTTCAAAAATGTTTCCTCACTTATCAGACTTTTTTTAATATAATGTGCTATTTTAGTTACCAATTATTTTACTTTTCAATTATTTTTTCGTATTATCACCTTACTTATAGAGACTGTTTAGCGAGATGTAAGGATAAAACAATATAGTTATATAGAAAGAAATAAGAAAATAATTAGAATATAAGACTAAAATACTTTATGACATTAACTTTATGTATTCCTCTCATTTTGATTCCATTTCTATAAAAAAAATCTCTTGATTATTACCTCTGTATTATTTGACTTTTTCTTCTAAAATTTTCTCCATTTTTTCACGAGTACCAAATGCACCTTAATATTTTATTGTTATCCATAGTTTTTTTTTTTTTTCTTCTGATGGAGTTATCCATAGATTTGGATTCATAAAAATTTACAACAATATTTTTCAATCATAAACTTGGAAAAGTCACACGTGCCAACCACTACAGACATTTCCAATGGTTAATGATTCAACACTTATTATAATATAGAGGTACCGTGATTATTCTTAGTTTTAAATTTTATTTTTTAAAAATTTAAACTATTTATTATATATAACACATCTTGTTTTATCCTGCTAAAAATAATTTCTATTGAAAATCTGGAATTTAAAAAAGCTAGCTTTTGAAAATAAAGATATAATTAGTAAAATTTTGAGTCTTGCTTTAATGGTCGGACAAGCACATCCATTTTAATTTTTTTGTTTGGATTTGTGGGCTAGATAAGATTTTTTTTACATATAAAATTTATATTTTTAAATTTAATTTTATTGATTTTAAAAATGAAAAATAAGAATTTTTCATGTGCTATTATATAATATTTGTTTTTTCATTTTTAAAATTTAAAAATTAAAAAAGAAAATATAAAATTTAGGCAATGAAAATATCCAACTAGGGCCCATATATTCGCGTAGAAATTTTAAAAAATTTAAAAATAGATAAAGTTGCCTCAAGCATTGAACTATACTCTAACATTTTAAAAAATATATAATATAGTATATAAAAGTTTATAATAGATGTAATTTTTGTCATGAATAAATGCATATCGATAAACATGATAATCGGTTTAGGTTTTAAAATATTTTAAAATAGAAAAATACTATGCTTATAATAAATATTGAATCATTACTCTTTTAACATATTTTAGAGTAGTTTATGCAGAAGGCGAATTATATTAGCGCTTTTAATAAAAGTGAGATTTTAGCGTTTCCATAGAGCCTTAATTCTCCCTGAAAATAAGAAAAAGAATGCTAATTATCACAACTCATCAAAACACCTAATTAAATATATCACAGTGTGGAGCAAAAAACATATTTTACCTTCAAAATTCATGGGCTTGGCCAAACATACCCTTGAGACTTAAGAGGAGCCTTGCTACTGCACATGCCTGTAGGCCCTGCAGTGTTTTTGTTTTGTTGCATCGCCTAATATAAATCCTTAATGTGGTGGCAGAAATTAATCTATGATCTTGGCTTGTGAGACCAAGAAATGGCATGTGGGTTTCAATGATGATGATCATTTCAGACCAGTTTTAAAATATAATTTTTTGGTTTTTTTGAAATTTTTTTTATAAACATATTTATCTAGTTATATTTAATCTATAAATTAAGTTTTTTCATTTTTTGATATGTGGACATATTTGTTTTGAATTTTTAAATACAAGTGTATTTAAGTCAGTCAATTGATCATTTACGACGGGCAATTTCAGATCGGTCCAAAAATACTTTTTAAATTTTTTTTTTATAAACAGGTTAAATTAATTATGAGTGTGTTTGGGAAGTTGTAAAATTTTTGATAAAAAGTTTTTTATGTAAAAGTTGTTAAATCAGTAGGAAATGATGTGATATTGTAGGTGTAATGATGAGGAGTAAAGAGAATAAATTTAAAATAAATAGGTTAGTTGTATTGGTAGTTGTGTAGAAATGATTGAAAATTAGGGTTGTTGTATAGAAAGATGTGTAAAAAATAATTAAAAAAAGAGTAGTTATAGAGAGTGAAAAGTTTTAAATTGAAAAGTTTTAACTTGACAACTTTTGCAAATTGTCAAACACACCCTATATTTAATTTATAAACCAAGTTTTGTCATTTTTGAATATGTGTATATATTTATTTTGAATTTTAAAATACAAGAGTGTTTAAATTTTCAAAAACTTGGTTTGGAGATTAAACATATCTAAATTAAAATTTTTTTAAAAATAATAAATAGAATTTGTCGGCCTCCACTTCCATTGAAACATTCTCCACCGTTCTCCACCCACTACTCTAGAGGACAACAATGTCCATGAACTATCTTTTCATGACTTGGATTGGACGAGGACATGGGATGAAAACGGTACTGTGGTTGTGTGCTGGAAAATTACATGAGAAGTTGAAAAAATATGTTGTTATTTTCTTAGGAATGAGAGAAGTGTTTTCACGAGAAATTAAGTGCCATCGAGTCCCATCCCCATCCATCAAAGTTGAGAACCAGCCAATGGCCGCGATAAAAATGCATGCTTATATACTCCTACTCCTGCTCCTGCTCCTGCTCCTGCTCCTGCTCCTGCTCACGTGTTAAAATGGAATGATTGCTGATTATACTCCTGCCCTGCTCACGTGTTAAAAATTAAAATGGAATGACATGCTTTTATTTTATTCTGATGCGCTTTAGTGTCATGCACAGTGAGCTATTCTACGTTGCAGCTTCATATAACAAAACCAATGATCAAAGCAGCCTCTACATGATACACGTACATAAATAGCAAGCATTCATGCATGTTCAATTTTTCTTCCTACCCTCTTGAATGGAATCGAATGTGGCCACTTCATGCTAATATTATAATACAAATATATTTTTATATCATATTATTTTATAATGTTTTACAAATGTAAAATTTATGAACATACACGAAGATTTGCAAGCATTTCTCTAATTATGCATAGGCAGCAGGATGTAAATGTTCAGTGTGCAATTTTATTATTTTCGGACATGTAATATCTAGATGATAGAAGGGCAAGCTCGATTGATATTGACTCTGGTGTATTACTAAAATCTTTGTCAAAAACTGTCCACCTTGTCTTGTGCAATGGTTTTCTACAATCCCTTATGGGTCTTCAGAAAAGACTATCAATATTCATTAATGTCTAGAATGTCATTTGCCGACGCTGGTCGTATGCTCCCGGGCGCATATATCTATTTTTTTATTTTTTTTGAAAATATTTTTACAAGATTGTTAATTTATGTGTATAAATTTTTACTATTTTTGAAGTATTTTAGATTTTTATTTTTTATTTTTGAAAATCAATGACATTTTAGGTAATTTAAAATTACCTAAAATGCCACTGATTTTCAAAAATAAAAAATAAATATCTAAAATACTCTAAAAATACTAGAAATTGATAAATATGTTAAATACACTTAGATTAACAGTTTTATAAAAAAAAAAAAATTAAAAAAAAATGGGTGTATGCTCCCGGGAGCATACGGCCAAAACCCGTCATCTGCAGCATTCCAAAGAGGTCCAGCTACGACCCTTTTTGTCAAGGTCCATTCGCTCAACATCAAGCCATTGTCAGCCCACACACACACCAAACCCACCTTTGCCGGTCGACGTTCACCTGCCCATATCATCAAACTTTCGAAGGCTCTGTTTGGGGTTGCTTTTGCACAAGGGAAATTAGATGAGCACTCCTGCACGAAACCTATTGTTGAGCTTCTACATGAGAAGTGTCTTTGCCGTATTTCTCCCTAGAAAATAATAAAAAGCACAAACTGAAAGATGCACATTTTCCAAACATCATCCATTCGCACGTAAGTGCCATTAAAACGCAATGCCAAACGGACCCTAATGTCCATCACTGATGAATAAACATGTGAGATGATTGGCCTGTCCAGGCCCATGGATCCAAAGATTGTGCAAGGCCACTGTCTACATAAATCAAAGTGTCCATGGCCATTAAAACCTGTCATTTGTAATCGAGCTAAATCAGTACTGCCCAGATACATTTCTGCCGTCATGCTGCATCGACTTCAAGAGCCCAGGGATTGTGATGCACCAATAGTTCGATCTATGCCCATCCGCCTTACATAGGCTGACCAAATAGACCCAAATACTCTACTGCTATGACGCTCAATCAAATTCAACCTCTGGTCTTTCCTTCTCTCCGTTTAATTGCCTAGAAACACCTTCACACCACGCCAACCGTTGTCGCATGCCCTGCGTGCTGCCATATTCAACCTCAAACACCAATACAAGCACATTAAAGTTTTATATTTTTCTTCCATCAAAAAAAAAAAAAAAAATTTTTTTTTACTATTTCCCCACCTTCATATACCTCCTTGCTCTCCGTCATGTAGGGTGGTGGAAAAAAGCTTACGAAAATAGCACATAGGGCACATTAACTTGTGACCATTTTCCAAGTCACTCGTCTTTTATTTGCCTGAATTACATTCAGGATGTGGGGTTATTCATAAAATTGCTAAGGCAAGTTAAGAAATGTATAAATGGTTGGTTTACAGTTCACAGTCTCATCGCCTGGCATCCATCTGCCACTGCTAGCTTAGCATTGAAGCATTTTTATTCAAGTATTACAAGGGAAGAATCGTCCTCGGGGAAAGAATAAGAAACATCATGTTGGGCAACAGTTACAATCCCAATCATAAGGAAAGAAACGTAGACTGTAGCCGCGCCAACAACCAAGAAGGAAAGCAAGCAAGAGTGTTTAGTGCTGCTATTGCCGCCAGCTCCTCCCCTCTTTAAGATCGATCGATCCAGCAGGTAGTATTGTTGCATTTTCATTTGCCAAAAATATGGGGAAACAACTAACAATTCATGAAGCAGTCAAAACATCATGTCTCCGTCCCAGATTCCACCTGATGGTTGCAGCTGCTTTCATGCTCCATCAATGTCCTAGCAGGGGCCCTCGCTTTCAACAACATTTCTTGATGCTCGTCCTGTGGGTTGGATAATGCAACAACAGCCCCTCCTGCTCCAATTGAAGCTTCGGCCTCATTTATGATCACTGTTCTGATCACGATATTCAAATCGAATGTTTGATTATAAGAGAAGAACCCTATTGAACCTGAGTAGATACCTCTTGAGCAGCCTTCGATAGAATCAAGCAGCTCCATTGATCTCAGCTTAGGGGCACCCGTCATTGAACCTCCAGGAAATGCAGCTTTGACACAGTCAACGGAGCTCAATTTTGATCTTTTCTTACCCTGAATTGTACTAACCAATGTATGAACAGTGGCATATGATTCCACCTCCATTAGGCAAGGAACATGAACTGAGCCTGGCTCACAAACTCTACCAAGGTCGTTCCTTAGGAGATCAACAATCATTAGATTTTCGGCTTGGTCTTTTTCGCTGTTGCAATGGACATTCATATTAGGGAAAAACTTGAGACTAGATGAGCAATAACCTTTGGAAATTTGATACCGGACAAAATAGATTGCTAAAGCATCATAATTTGTAGAGTACTGCACAGTATCCTCTATGAATTGCAAACATGAACAAAAAAGGCAAGGGCACTTCAAAAAGCATGCACTTGTTTAACCCTCATGAATATCGTGAAATTTTGTGATAACAATCTTCACTTAGCTCACAATTCTGTATCTTCTGGCAACCCAATCTCATCCTCAAACATGCCTTATAATTATCTAATTCTTACCTAATTTTTCTTTATTATCATTCATAAACATGTGCTACTGGTTGATGCTCCAATCAAGTATTATAATGGGCTCAAAAGCACATATACATTGATTACTTGCAATAGAATTTCTTTATTGAGCAAGTATACTGTGTATTGCATAAATGAATTATACTACTAAGAAAGTTAAATGATAGAACCCCCAACCGTTTTGATACTCAATAAACCAAACTGCCAGAATTATCTTTCTACAAGTCAAAAGTCTTTTAGAAACTATTGGAAGTCATTCCAATTTTATAGGAGAAGGTAATTGATTCATTCCATCAACAACAAAGATGCATTTTAGTGTAAATATCATGCATGCTTAATGGCTAAAATGTATTTCAAAGTTTTACCTATGCTGTAGCTGAAATCTGAGTTTTCTATCTTCTATGGGTGTTTTGCCACGAGCAACAGTGCCCTTGATGGGCTTTGCTTCCAGTATTCCATTGCCATCCAACCGCAAGAACCTTTCAGGAGAGGAACAACAGATGCATAGATTTTCCTTGGAAAAATTAAGCCATGCAGCATATGGTGATGGGTTTTGATCCCTTAAATTAAGGTAAAATTTCAAAAAATCCTTATTTGCTATTTTCTTTCTCATCTGGGTTGTAAGGCACAATTCATAGCTCTCTCCATCTTTGATGAGCTGCAGGCATTTCTCCACATCTTCAATGTATTGATCTTTTGATTTGTCAAAAACAAATCCAAAATTACTCGTTACTGATGTCATGGTCTGTGAATTCTGCTCTTTGAACTCTTTAGTAGCTTGTGCCTGTAAACCTAGAAGCCTTTCCTTGGTTTTCTCTATCCATGACCTTGTGTTTTCATGACGACCTGCTTTGATGTCTTCGCGATGGTGAGCATCACTTATGTATAGAATGTACACATCACCATTACTATGATCAACTACCAGAAGATTGTCAGCAAAGAAGAAACAAGCATCTGGTGTCTTTGATTTGTGGCGGTTGGATGGCACACCACATTCAACTTTGAGATCATATCTGTTTCACAGACAAATTAATAGTTAATAGTCCATTGAGAACTCCCTGAGAAAATCAATTCAGTATAAAGTGATCATGCAGCATTCCTAGTGCAAAAGACAGGTAATTCAAAAGAAGAACTTAAAAAAATCCCAACACATGTTTAGAAGAATATGGCAATTATTAGTTTGAAAGATTAATGTGGTTTTGGAACTTTAAAAAATCCCATCAGAAAAAATGCATTATGCTGTGGCTAAATGAACCATCAACCCATTAATCAAAACAGAATTTTTGTGGCCACCTGCATGATGATGTCCTATATTTGAGACAGAAATCCATGTAATGATCATTATTTTATGCTTATGGCCTCATGGGAAAAACTACAGAGTAAAAAATAAAATAAAATAAAAACAAAATCTGGTGATCTAGGAGAAAGAGGACATCAACAGAAAAATGCATTTTGTGGTGGCTAAACAAACCATCAAGTCATCAATAGAAGCAGAATTTCCCATCAAGGTAAACAAGGTGGCCACCCACCTAACAATGTCCTCTATGTAAGATGGCAAGTAATCCGTGTAGTGCTATTATTTCATGCTTATGGTCTCATGGGAAAAAATTGCAGGGTAATAAAATGTCAAAATCTGGTGATCTGCATTGTCAATTTGAACTTGATACTGCAGCAAATGGACAGATAGTGCCATAAAGTTGAAAATATTCCAAACGAGAACTCTTGGTCAACACTGAGAATCTGATCTGTGGTCTCTACATGGATGGCACTGAATGAAGCCCTACAATAAGGGCCCTTCCAGACTCCATAAGCTAAGAAATTCTGGTTACTCTTCATTGGAGAATGGATAAGCCATAAGTCACCTTAAAGCTTGGGATGTTTGCCAACATGCCAGAATTAGCATTTCCCATGGGAAGAAAAATAACAGAATAACAACAGCTCTAAACTGGCTTGCTGGTCCTATGGAAACCTTTATATTAGGCCACATGCAACTTAACTAGGAACATTGCAAAATAGGTTACTAGACTATTAGCCAAGCTGCATAGGCATGAGTTGACTGCATAACCATAATATGCATTTACCTAAAGTTTGTCCCAGCACAGAGAAAGTTAACAAATGAACAGCCTAGATGGAACAAACATGTGTTGTTTCCTTTTGATGTAGAACACACTAATGATGAAAATCAAACCATATAAAAACATACCCTATAAAACCAATATAACCACCACAAAAATCAAAAGGCAATCCTTCATAATCTTCCTTTTCATAACGAAATGACTGCAGTTCCTGGCACACACGACACAGCATAAATTAGCAGACTTCAACAACAAACAGAAATCTACTACTTTCTTAGCAATCCTGTAATAATAAACTGTATACTCCATAAAAGAGAGATGGACTTCCAATAAAACTGCTCCAGATCCGTAGTATCTATATTTGTTTCACTTATGTCAAACTGCAAGTTAATATTTTCAAAATCCCAGGAGAATGAAGTTGTTATTCCAAGGAGGAAATCATAGCTATTATGAATAAAGACAACCACAAATTTCGCTAATCTAACATTTAATTTGAAAAGAAAAGTGAAATTAAAGAAAAAGCCAAAACTCTATTTGAATGTTACTTGCTAGAAGTTTTTATAATTTAAAACAAGTCTAATCAGGTGCACTATCTTCTTTGCTCAAATTTGACTTTTCCTTTTTGTCCATGGCTTAAAGAGCCTTTGTGCCTTTCTGAGAGATTATCTCCTTGATATCCACCATCACTGGTGCTGGCTTTTGGCACACATGATAGGCTTGCCAAGCATACCAAGGTAAATAAGCACAAGAATGGCTATGGGATTCTTGCGCATTAGAAGGTAGGCTACTACTTCACTCCATAAGAAGTCTCAGGGTTGTGGATTTATGTGCAATTTCCATCACCATGGTTTCGCAATTGACAACTGACAGTGAGTTTGAAATTTCTTGGATCAGACTTCTTGATGTAGGACGGGATGCCCTAAATCTAAAAAAGGAAAGACCTTGGACAAAAGAGGGAAGATCCTGTCAACAATGCAAGAAGAGAAGAAATGGAAGAAATCACAGACGAATTAGGAGTGAGATACAAGGTCAAAGAAAGAATGGAAGGAGTAGAGAATCACTTCTGATCATTGGGAATCAGTCAATTTCTTCAGATTAGACTTCCACTCATATTAGGTATGCAGTATTGTGATTTCTGACATTGGTAATAGAGAGAGGTTTACTGCTTCTTTGCTCTTCGAATTATTTAATGCCTTTGACATATTTGGGTATCACCATGATTTGACTTCATCCAAATTTATTTTAGTTAAAATTTTATTTTTTTTCTGTCCACATGAATCTGATGGTTTTGTTGAAATTATCATGCATGCGCATAATTTTAAAGTGGAATTTACTTTAGGAGTTGAACCTATTTCCCATTTGTTCATGATGTTGCTTTGATTCATTTGGATTATTTTCTGATCATTGAAAATCAGTCAATTTCTTCAGATTGGACTTCCCCTCACATTAGACATGCAGTTTTTGATTTCTGACATTGGTATTAGAGAGAGGTTTACTGCCTTTTGGCTCTTCAAATTATTCAATGCTTTGGACATATTTAGGTATCGTCGTGATTTGACTGAACTCCTTTTTTTCTTTCATAAATACTTCATCCTCATTTATTTAAGATTTTATTTTTTCTGTCCGCATGAATCTGATTGGTTAAACCATCTGAGAACTTTCGGTTTTGTTGAAATTATCATGCCTGCACATAATTTCAAAATGGAATTCAAATTAGGGGTTGAACCTATTTCCCATTTGTGCATGACATTCTTGCTCTGAATCATTTGGATTATTTTCATTGGGTAATGATTCAATGCTGCTGATAGCACCCACATACCTACCGGCGTTGCCATCTTATTTTGTGCTATCAAAGATGATTTAAATACTCATATTAACAATCTTAAATGATATTTTATTTTTCACATGATATAAAATTATTTTGAATGATTAGATCGAATAGAAATTTTGATCAAAAATATTTTCACGTATTAGCTAAATAAATCTCGCAAAATGTAAACAATGATATGGATCTTATTGAAACATCATGAAAGCCCTAAAATTTTAGGGGGCAGTACCAGTATTTGGTGCTGCCAGCAGAATTGAATAATCACCCATTTTTGTCATATTTAAATAAAATTCTAAACAGTTGTATTGAACCAGATTGATTCATTCTAATTCATAATAATGAGTTTTATTCAGTTTATTTTCTGTCAGATTTGAATAAAATTTCGAACAGTTGATATTAAACCTAATTGATTCATATTAAGTTAAGTGGATTCGTGGATATGACATCTTTTACATGAGATGTGTGGATATACTTTGCACTTGGTTTGGCCATAAGAATAATTTGGTTTATTATTTCATTTTTGTCAGATTAGGATAAAACTCCAAACAGTTGATACTACACCTGATTGATTCTTATTAACTCACGGGCAATTGTGCATGTGAAGTCTTTTACATTGGATGCTGGATATACTTTGCACTTGCATATATATAAAAAAGCAACTCATTGCACTAACCTTGGTTACATTAGATGGGTACCCATAGAAAATAAAATTCATTTTTCTTTCTTGTTTTATTCAACGAAAGAAAGAGAACAAACAATAGTTGTATGAATCAATATTCATTATGCAACCATTGCTACATCGGATAAAAAATTTCTGACAGGAGATGCAACTACTGTCATGCAGTCATACAGGTAAAGTTTGATGATGATAATAAGAAACGCAGCATCAGTTTGATCTACCAAACAAGATGTTAAACAAGTGAGATGATTTGATGTATCTATTAGACAGATTTCATACGCGTGACAGAACATGACACACCTTGTCCACAAAATCAAGCAAACCATCTTCTAGAAATGTGCTTTTTGTGGAACCTTGTGCATCTCGAGTTGTCAGGTAACCGCCACCTCTAGCAAGAAGATCAAAAAAAGAAGATAAATTATCCACTTCAAAAACAGCATACAGTATAATACTGAAAATGGAAGAATGGAGTACATGGTTTGAAATGATGAGTGTAGGGTCAAACCTTTGATCTAATAGACGATATGTGATTTGCTTCCAAAGCAACCCACCCTTTCCCCCCATGAATGAGAAGCGTGCCCTCCTCTGTATTAGACACACACAGGTTACTCACTTATGTCATTGTTGCCAGAAAGAAATGTAAATCTCTTAGAAATAAAATGTTGTCCATCTCAGCACAGACATTCCAGCTTCTTCAAATAGTGTTGCTGGTATGCATGGTAAACAAAATCAATTTTGTTAGTATGCCAAAATATGTATTAAGAGCCGCCTTAGCAGTTAGAACACAGCAAGGAGCAAAAGCCTCATTAACATAAAAAAAATGTTCAGCTTATGAAGATTCAGAGTTTGGGTGGAAGTGGTTTGGCTTCAACCTGTGAAGCTAGGTCCCAGCCCACTTAAAACCAGGTTAGGGTTGTATCATCTGGAAATTCAGGTTGAACCCAACCAAAATCTGACGTTGAGTTGGGTTTGATCAGAGGCAACCCAACTAGGCAACCAAGTATATGCATGTGTGCACAAAAAAAAAAATTTAAAAAAAAAAACGAAAATCATTTTCCATTTCCATCATTCACTGTCAGTGCCTTCTGCTCCTCTCCACTATAACCTCCATGCCTCAGCTCCCTCTTCTCCACCTATACTCAAAATTGAATGCCACAAGTCTGCTCAACATCAAAATCTGAACCCACGTCTCCAATAATCAACACTAAGCACCCTGAGAATTTATTTGACTAGGCCATCTACATTCATTGAGTATCAGAATTTTAAAGCAGAGCTTTATCAAAAGCTCAATTTAAAACCTTCTGGATCACATTGGTTTTCGCAGCTATTCATGAATTAAAATCACCTAAAAGCACTACTTCCAATCAAATACGATTTTTACTGAAAGTTCTACTTCCAATTAAATAACACTTTTAAAGTTTTACCTCTACAGAAGTGCAGCCAAATGAAGCATTAGGCAACCCCACCTGTCATTATCCTTCCCTGTTCAAATTGCAGCCCAAAAAGACGGAGTAGACAGGTCCAATAACCGTCCTTCCCATCCGGCAATTCTCCTTGCAATACCCTCTGTCTGGCAGTTATTTCAACACCTGTTATCTTTACTTATGGCAGTCCTCTCCAGCTCCAGCATCCCTTATCTGCGATTGATTCACACATCCACAGAAAGGAGTGCCCCTTCTCCTCCATAAATTATGATTTGACAGCAATTTTCATTTTTCCTTTCGTTTAGATATGGCAATTTAATAATTTATGGTGGGATTTTATCTGGTTGCTGGTGTGATGAAGACATCTAGTTGGTCGCATAAAATTTTGGTGGATTAGTTTTGGCTTTTGGTCCTTAAAAATTTATGAATGATTTGCATGCTGTAGTTTATAACAAGTTTATTTTCAATTCAGTAGTTGCATTATATTTAAAAATCACCATAGAAGAAAATATCAGTATAGAAGTTCATAAAAGGAACTACTAAGACTTAAGGTTCTGCAGTTGCATCACAAGCAGCCTCATATTAATATTCTGTATGGGATCATTTTACAAAGGGCATAAATGAGGATGATGCAGAAAGTAAAAGCTTGAAATGCAATTATTCTGGTATGAAATATCAACATGTGAAGAAACTAAGAGATGGAATAACATGTCACGCATATTGTAAATTCAATTGCAAGAGAGAATTAACGAAACGAAAGATTTTATTCATCAAATTCGAAAATCTATTAAATGGATTAAGAGTTCTATTGCAAGGCAACAAAAATTTCATCAAACACTTAACCATGAAGAACTTTCAACTAGAAGGACTCTATGTTTGGATGTGGCTACTCAATGGAACTCTGTGTGCTTGATGTTAGACAATGCTTTAGAGCGTCAAAAAGAATTTGAACGTTTGCAATGCATGGATCCTAATTATATATAAAGGTTATCCAACAGAAGACTATGGGGAAAAACTTAAAAAATCTAATACTTTGGCTATTAGTATTGAGCAGTTTTCCAAAACAATTCACTGCTAATTTTAACCACTTTTTTCCTATTAATTTTGCAATTTTACGGGGTATGCTGTTATTGCAAGCGTATGCTTACATAGGGTCCTTTCATTTTTGCAACATGACTTGGGTAAGAAAAGTGAAAGTTGCTACACTTTTTACAAGGTATTTCTTCTACCTGTATTTATCTAAAATTTTCATCTCATATTCATGAATATTTGGTTCAGAAATGAAGGCCTCCATATTCATTCAATATCTATTTGTATTCTTATATTATATTAGACACACTTTTATTCCATTTCAACCCATACCAACCTGAAAAGCCAACCCATAACTCAACTAAAGTTTTAAGAGCAGGGTTGAGGTATACAGCCCCAGTTAGAAGCTACAATCCAATGATCAAGAACAGTATCTAGCTAAAGAAAGCAGTGAAGAAACAAGGATGTGAATAGAAACCAGAATTGCATGAATAAAAAACCTTGTCTAAAGAGGAACTGTCCAGCCAGAAGGTGTCTTCAGCATTGTGACTTCCAAACAATTCACAAAATATCTTCCTCGAGTCACCATATTCACTAGCTAAGCCATCTAACTTCTTCCACTGTAGCTTAAGGTATCTAGATTTGCTCTTGGATGAATTCAGCATTCTTTCACGAGTACTTAAATGGCCGTTCATTGCTGCACCAGATATTAGTGGCTTACTCTTCAGAGAATTTTGTAAATGTCCCCGACCTTGAAATTCCTGCATCCATTATCAGGCAATCAATAATACAAAATAGCATAGTATTCTACCATAAGGTCAGTACTGAATCATTTATATCTTCAATAATAGAACATTATTTTATCTGCAATGTAGACCATTCAAGATCTGTGCAATGCATCACTGAATCCTACTATAGGAAACTAGAAAAAAATGTACCAGAGAATAAATTAGTGTGGTGATTTCAGAACAAGCTGAGATACATCTAGTCGTGCCATCAATACAAATTACAAACCAATACATGCAAACTAGTGTGGTGATTTCAGAACAAGCTGAGATAATCTATAAACTGCAAAGGAATATTATGAAACAAAACAATTATGTAATTTTTTGCTAAAAACAAGTCCATTTTACCACTACAGTGAACCTTTCTTTTGTTGATCCTAGATGATCTCAACCAATAATCGACCGTCATCTTTTTGAAGTTCTCGAATATCTTCCTCCCATGACAAGTAGCAACGCTCTCAGGGTGAAACTGAATTTTGAAATAATAGGCCATCACATAATACAAAATAAAACATATGAAAAGGAAAAGGTGTGGAAATATGGGGAGAAAAAATATGAAACACACCTGCACACCATAATGAGGCCAGGAGCAGTGCATGATTCCCATAAGAACTCTCCTACTATCCTCAAAATTCTTAGGATGAGATAACCTGCCTTTCTTTAGATTACCTTTGATATGATCAACTGAGACAAACCCATCAGAAAGTACCTCTACTGCATTAGGGATGGCATCTAAGTTCTCTGAGTCTAGGAAGGAAAGAGCATTTGCAGAGCAAGTCCATGCTATGGGAATAAGTTCCTTTGGAAGTGAATCTGGATCTAGTACAAGTGAATGATACCGTACAACCTGCAGTCATGAGAACTTCAGCTTTTAAAGAAGAGCCTAGGAAATGATTGATCATGGGGAATTACTAGAATGATAGTTTGCAACAGAGAAGGATGTGCCTTGGAATTGTCCATGGTCCAAAATATATTTCAGACACTTGAGTCCACATGAACTTGAAGTGAAGGATGAACAAGTTGACCCACAGGTCGTCTCAAGCAAAAGAGGCCATTTGTACCAAAACAGAAATACTCGTAAACAAATAACCAGCAGTGCAAATGCTCAGAGACAATTTCATTGTGGAGCAAGCAACTTCATCCACACCTTGAAACACATTCCCAAAAACTTTCAAATAAATTACTCATCATGAGATCTAGGAATTTGAAATCTAAAAGCATCATTTCCAAAATTTAACTCACTTTGAATCCTGAGTTGCTTCCAGAAGGAATATCATGGAACAGACTGCATCCATTGTGTTGGATTTCACTAAAGGGATGAAAAATAAAGTTGATGAAGTGATATTGAAAGTATAACATGCTAAATGAACCAACAAAAGAGATAAAAGCCCATCTATGTGACAAAGAGAGGTCTTTTTCAAAATCAATTAATGTGATGGCTGGAATTGGGAGTTGGAAGAAGCAACAGAAGAACAAGGAAAATTTTTTTGATTATTGTCTTTTCCAAGCAAAGGATCATAGAAAAGAAAAGACGACAAATATTTCAAGTGAGATTTACCTTACCTCAAACGCCCATGAACTGGTTCCGGGGCATGGATGACTTGAGCACCATGGACATATCCCAAGGCCTGTGTTAAAAGAATGTGAAGCAGGGGAAAATAAATACAGCAAAACAGCTCAGCAAATACAGACTTGCACGGACAAGAGAGTGGAGAACTACATGTTTATGTTATTTTTCATGCTCATGTTATTTTGGCATGATCCAAATTTGCACACCGTCCTCAATTCATTAGGAACCTCAGAACAACATATTTGTTTTGTCAGATTGTTAAGAAGGAAATAAGTGACTTGCAACCTTCTTTCTCAGGCACATTGTAGCAAGGGTAAAACTGAAATGTTACTTGTATTCTACTAATAAAGAAAGCATACTGGCTTCAGATCCTAATAAGATGTTGATCAGTCATTAATTAGGCGATTTATTAAAAATAAATTGCAACCAAACATTAACGAGATAACTGAACCAGCTCATAAATGAAAAGATAAACTGAACTTTTGCATAATCTTACGGTGATCTAACCTGATGCCCAAGACAAACACCCAGTATTGGAAATTCCTTGCATTCCAGCAGTACTCGCAAACATAAGCCTGCAGAATTAGATCAGAATGCTGTGCATACAGAAATATCTAAAGAAATAGTTTAAACTTAATTAGCACCCAGGTTAAAACAATGAATTTCACATGACAATGACATGGTCATAGGGAATTTCAACTCAGCATGGCAGAATTCAATTCAAATAAGAAAGTTAAGTAGTTGACCTATGTCTTTAGGACACATGGGGGACCCAGGTCCAGGCGATATGACAATATTGTCAAAACACTTCTCTTCATATAAACAGTGGTAAAGGTACTCCCATGTCCACTCATCATTGTAGACCACAACTGGAGGCACTTTAGGACAGAAAGAAGCAACAGAAAAGATCATCAGAACACAAGAAATTAAAGAACGATGTAGGAAAACATGATAGATGTCACATGAAAGATTGCAGGTGACTGTCATGAAATACATCCTCATAAGAAAACAAATTTTCCTGTGTAATGTAGTTATTAAATTTTAGCAGAGACCAACACGATGCGTGAAACAGTGATAAAACACAATTCTGGAAATACGATGTCCATAAGGGTACGCCCTAGCGGTGCATTTTCTTTTCACTTACTTCCACTGTCCTTCTTCTTCTTCTTCTTCTTTAATGTTTTCATGCATATGGACTGCTATAATCCCAATGAATCATTGCATAAGCCTTATATTAGCTTTCTCAAAACCTTAAACATCATCTGAGTCCAAACAATGTTATTGAACTTTGGGAAGAGACAAATGCCAAAAAGAGTAGGTCCAACAGTGTTCCACTGACCATCAATTTCTCATGAAGAGAATCAGTATCATAAGTTGAACTTCCAACTAGTGTGCGTGTTTTGGAAAAGGGCTCAGCCTACCTGGTGGCTTGTCTGGCTGTTTTACCAGATCACTAGTCATTCAAAAGTTAAATCATATATGGCAATGACCTCGTTACCCCTCCCGTAGGGTACAACTCCACCAGGTACATGGTCATCCAAGGTGGATGGCCCAATCAAAAATAAAATAAAATAAATAATGTATGATTTTTTTGCTTTTATTTTTCTTTTTATGATTTTAATAGTTCTATGATGGAAATGCATCTTTAACAAAAACATTGCCTATTAGTTAATAAAATATCAAAAAAAATTTACCCTTTTCATGTGCAGGGAGTGTGAGATAGGTGAAATTTTTTTATTTTTGAAAATTTGTAAAGAATATGTAGAAGAATTCAAAAATGATAAATTTTAGTATATGAACTAAATATACTTGGGCCCAAATAAAAAATGAAAATAAAATCTCAAAAAATTTAAAAGACAAAAAAAATATGCATCATAGGTTAGCCTAACCTAGGATGCATTGCATACCATCATTATCCTAGTTAAAATAGATAAAAATGGAGTTGGTAAGACTATTGAAAGATAGCAGACTAATGTTGGGTTTTCCTACCAAATTAACTTCAAAAGGATAAACAACAACATATCATGATATACACTAGTTGAAACACCAAACAAAAGTCCCAAAGGCATGCACTTCAGTAGCCACGACAAATATCCATCAAAGAAAAATAAAATACAATCATGTGTGCCCTGAAAGGCAACTAAATAGAATCTCGGTGGCGGTAGATGAACATCAAGGGATCACCAATTCTGGTGCTTCCCCTTCCAAACTATATTAAGCTTAAAGGGAGAAGAAAAGTAATGGAACTAAGAAAACTAGGTACCATGAAGTGCAGTAGTGATTTTTGTCACATAATACAATCAATAGCAAACATACCACTGCCCAGGACCCACTAGCTTAAGGGCTTCCATTTTTACCCTCAAACTAGCAAGGCACTTTAAATTCCTATCATGGAAGCCCTCCCAAAGTCTAGTTTAACCTCTAGGCAACCTGCTGGCAACAACCATATCCCACAAATACGGCCCATAAACTATTAAACAAATTATTGCATTTCATTTGCATAACTACCATTCACACTAATTCATCAAAACAGATCAACAGATAGGTACAGCAAACTTCTGCCAAAACGGGAAAATACATACTCATCTCGAAAACACAATACCAATCCTAATAAGCAGCCTCCTCTCTTCACTACACCTCACACCTAGCCTAAGAACCACAGCTTGAGCTAACCCCTCAGCAACCTGTCCTACGAGGACAGGAGAAACAAAACAACGAGTAGGCAAGCTCAATCAGTAGGAAATGCACAACTAGAACATTTATAAATCATCTCAACAGAAAAATACATCTGTAACTCACAATTTGCAATACGTGATTGCGATAAAAGTGTAGAGCTCATGCAAATGCATCGAGTGTGCCAAAACAACTTGCTCTCAACACTCAACATCTGAAGTAAAAAAATGTACGCACCACCACATACTTGTAAGGCCCTAAGCTTACTGTTAAGGTATTGTCCACTTTAGGTAGGCCAATTTGTACCTCCCTGACAAATCACAGCCTGCAGAAAAAGGCGCCTCTTGCCAGAACTGCAAAGTTAAGCATACTTGAGTAGTAGTGGAAGGATAGCAACCTTCCAGGAAGTGGAAATTTGACCTCCCCCAGGGGCATCTTTTCTAGGTTTGCAGAAGAACAAACCATGAGAAGGCTGCAGCTGACCTAAAGCGAACAATATCTCTGCAATAGGCCCAAGATGTTCCAATTGGTATCAAAGATGACCACCTAACATCATATGCCGCTCAAACCCCAATAATGCCATGCTCAACATGTCCAAATCAATGAAAATAAGCAAACTCCTCAAAAACAACAAGATACGATGACCATTAAAAAGTTCAAAGTTTCAAATAAAACCCTCCTCACTTCAACAACTCAGTTCTCCTCTTTCTAGATTTTTTGTTTCATCACTTGGAAATAATTTCTCCACATGATCTACTCTTATCCTAGGACGTCCTCCTCTTTCTTCTTCTTTCTTTTCATCTCGCTAATTTTCTTCCTCACTTGCAAATGGAAATTGGGGTTTTTATTCCTTTAGATAAACATGTGTAGCCCTTCTACGCTACTGCATAAAACCCATGTAAAGCCCTCAAAATTCCCACTTTTGCAACTGATCCGAACTGCAACACCTATGCTTTTTTCCTCCTCTTTTACGTTCACCATCAATGGTTTCTTCTCTATTTCATTAAAATGTAGCTGTTTTCTAGCCAAAACGTAGAGATTAAAAAACTCAGACCTTTTGACTTGCAACTTTTTTTAGCAGCTTGACACAGTTACAAATTTTTTGTCATAACTTCCTATGTACAATTCCGTCTTTCACCTGTAGATTGTCTCAGATTACGTCATTTATAATTTTTTTCACCTGTAGATTTTCTCAGATTGTGTCATTTATAAATTTATCTTTTCTTGTTTTATCATTTATCCACATTGACATTTTCGTTTCCTGTAAATACTTTGTATGTGTAGTTTTTTAATCGTCTAACATTCTAACCCATAAAACATGTTGTTCTTATCGTTTCTGTATAAAATTTTCTTTTTAATTTAATAAGAAATCAACAATCACATAAAATTCTTGAAAAACCTCACCATTTCTTGCGTTCTGCTTGAATTCTATTCCTAATGTTTTACCAATTTCTCCACTTTCTTGAACTATTGATCATAACCTTCTAAAGTGATTGGTTGTTGGTATGACTTGGTTCAAGATCTTCATCAGATCCTCATTTATATTATCACTATGATTGAAGTTGATTTCATATATTCAGTTTTAATTCAACTAATTCCAAAAATCATAGATTTTTTAGCATCTTGCCATTTGGTTAATTTCAAGTTCGCCCTTCTCTGTTTCATATTGTCTAAAAATAACATGCATCAAGAGACTTCTTGTAAATGTCAATGAAATTTAACTATAACTAGAGTGAAGCGAAGGCCTCAAACTGAGCATTGATGCAAGCTCAGTGCAAATGGAGAATCCACTCATGTGTAGTATCTCCACTCATGATTCTCACATTTGTCATAGTCTACTCATACATGCACCTTTACTAGCACTTTTAAGATTAATTTTCATAAAAACATATCATATGCTTCTAAAACAATAAAAATCATGTGTAAATTTTTTTTCCTTCTCCCGGCACTTCTTCATAAATTGCCCTGGCAAAAAATGGCTTTGGCAGTTGATCTCTCAAGCATAAATCCAAAGTGACTCAAGAAATATTTGTTTAGCATCTTTATTTTTGGTCCATCACTCTTTCTCACAACTTCATCATGTACCTCATCAGTTTGATTACACAATTTTAAATATCTCCGTTACTTTTAAAAATTGATATTATGATACTTTTGTCGATATATTTGGCATTAACTTTGTTCTTATGATCTTATTAATAAGTCTTAACCAATTTAAATCTGTCTCGAATCACTCCAACGCCATCATTTTATTATCCAGGCCAAATGCTTCTCCTATTTTCAACAGAATTAAAAATAAAACAGAAGCAAATGCATCATACCTCCATTAACAACAGACAGTTCTTGGTAAATATTGTACGTATAGCTGTCGTAGTTGTCAATCAAAAGCGTCCGCAGGAATTTGCGCCCCAGAAGTGCTTCTTCCTCCAATCGATTTAAACCCTTGTATGATTCTTGTATATGCCCAGTCATCCAAGGCCGAGAAACCCTCACCCTTTCGGCAGTTGGTTGTCGGTGGGTGTCTTTCTTAAGACAGGAGAATCTCGTAACTGTTTTCCTACGATTTGGAGTCCGAGAAACAGGACAAACAACTATGAGTGACGATGAGGCCAGACCGAAGCTCCTCCCCATGGCAAGCAGAAGCAGAAGCAGCAAAGTTAAGGATTAGCCAAGTTTACGTTATAACAGAGAGCATTGGAAGAAGAGTCCGGCTAAGATCGGGCAGGCAGTCGGGCGGCGAAAGAAAGACTAGGACAGAACGGAAGGCTCGGTTGCCTAGACAGCAGTCACAGCATCCGAGAAGGCTCGCATAAATAGGGCGCGGGAAAAGAGAAGGAAAAAAGGAGTTCGCATCCGTGCTTGCATCAGTGAAGAAGAATGCATGAAGTTATACGGTCCAAGACGCAAGTTGGTAGTTGGAACACTTGCAAGATAACAGCCTCCCCTCCGCTCGATCAGTGGATGTGGCGGCTAAAACGTTTTTAAAGCAATTTTTTTAGTGCCCTTCGTTCACTCATTCTGCACATTCTGCACACGGGTTGCATCGCAAGGGGCATGCAACCCCACCTTTTTCTTCTTTAAAATTTTTGTTTCGATTATAAATCATTTATAGTTTTTATTTTATCTATGTTATTATTCATGATGCTATAAAGTCTCTCTGATTGTATAATCATATTACTTTCAAATTTTAATAATTGTATGTTCATTATCAAAAGATGTTAAACTTTTATAAGAAGCCAGTTCATTGATTTGCATACTCATGGATAGCATTAATAAAAGGGTTTAGATTTTTAAATTTTATATTTTAAACTTTTTCGATTAGTTAAACTATATTTTTTTAAAAGGAAGGAAGGGTTTGCATATCCCTCGCCATGCCACCCAGACGGCACCTGTAACGTGGAAAACAGGAACATACACGTCGAGTGCTCCCATACCTTTCCAGTTTCCGCTCCACTAGTAACTCAGGCACCCACGTGTACTCACAATTTTTTTTTTTTTAATTACTTTGTTGGATTAAGGAAGGATTTTTTGCATTTTAAACTCTTTAAATTTACAACTTTACTTTTAAACCCCCAAGGTTTGCATATTTGACGTCTCGATTTATTTTTTTTCCTAAATAATCTCTCCGGTTGGTGATTAATAGATTGAATTATTGAACGAAATCAAACATTGTACATAAAATTGTTTGTTTAGCTACTAATATAGTTTCATATGAGAAAAACTTTTATCGGGCTACAAAATTAAATTACCTAAGGATGCATTTATTTACACTAAAAATTTTTCAATTTAAAACTTTTTAAGTTAAAATGTTTCATTCTCCACAACTACCTTAATTTTTTAATTATTTTTTTCACATCTCTCAACCAATTATCCTAATCTTCAATTATTTTCACACAATTACTTATATAATTAACCTATCTATTATAATTTTATTCTCTTTATTTCTCATCATTACCCCTATTATATTGTATTATTTTTTCCCATTTCAAAAACTTATCATCCAAAAATTTTATCACTTTCCATACACACCCTAAAAGTAATTAAGGGCAAATGTGGTAGGTATATTTGAAATTAACCCAAAATTAAAATATTTGTTACCACTTAGAGTAAGTTAAGTGTAAAAAGGAGGTCGTCTAGGGTCCAAATTGGGCAGAAGGGTTTGTCTCATTGTCTCATTGCCCCTACCTGGAATTGTCAAAAAAACTGGTGATCCAAGGTGACTGACAATCTAACACTTACAAAAAAATAGATTATGATACTTAACTCTACGTGATTTGATTTTGTGGCCAAGCAAAATTTTAACAATGCAGTAATCATATTCTTAACTAAAATATTTTTAGACATAATCAACAATTCATTAGGAAATTAAATCAAGGAGGGCATTAACCGATTGCTTTTTTAATTTTAAAAAAATTTTAAACCATTCATTAGATTCATAAAACCTGTTTAGCTATGATTTCAAAAATCATATATTTTGAAAACGACTGTATTGTCAGATCGGCAGACACAGGAAATAGGCAGAGAACGCAGAGAACGCCGAGCGGAGCAGCAGAATCAAGGAACAATGCAAATGCTGTGTCCATCCTGTTTCGTTTATTACCCTTCGTCTGCTTCAACGTTCACAGGCTGGTTAGAAATCAAAAGTTACACTCACTACACCAGTTCCAAATCTTCAGAATAAAAAAGCTTCAGACGGCTGCCTAAGGAGGAGGTGAGCGCTTTTTCTTGCAAGGCTTTGGCAATGACTGGGAAAAGGAAGTCATCAAGCCCTCCATAATGCTGTTAGGATTTGGAAGAGGGAGCGTGAAGGGAGGCAAGACAAAAGACGGGCAAGTGGTTGCAATGTCCGTCAATGAAGATGAAGAAGAAGCAGCTTTTGCCAGTGCAGGCTGCTGCTTATTCATTCCTTCAATGATGCAGGAGAATGCTCCAAATGTGAGGCAGCTCTGCAGCAGAGCCTGGGGCGCACCTGAGAAGTATAAGCCACATTTTAATAAGATGCACGTGGGACAAGCAAGGACGTCTTAAATTGTTTGTCGCCTTAGCTTTAGAAAATAGCATCGACACTCGGAGAAAATGCATCCAAGATACAGAGCTTTCTTCGAGCAGATTCCTCAGCAATGAATAGAAAAATGCATCCCAAATGCTAAATGCAGAAGAACCTTGCGTCCAAAAGGATGGACGCAGGTTGATAATCCCAGATATGATCACTTCGATCATTGAAAGTGTCATTGCTCCATTTCACATTTTCATTGGAGTGAAGGAAGGACTGCCCAGTGACTCAAGTTAAGCCCCCTACTCAATAATGAAAAGGCAGATGTCTACAGCATAGTTTCCCCGGTCTACCTTATCACTACTAACAAGTAAAAACAGATTTTGTCATCACCCAAATTTATCCATACTTATCATAGATTATAATGATACTATCAAAATATCTATTTTGTTAGATAATTTTAATTATTTTTAATTTAAAATTTCTTTAAAAATATTATTTCATACGAATCTGATTATATCATCATTACAGAAAATTTGAGAGTTTCTTAAAATGCAAAGGGCACAAGATGATGTTGTTTGAATAAAATTTTAAGGGTGTATTTTCTACCATGATTCTTACTTGGGGTATTTCCATGCAATAGGTGCCATGCACAGCAAGATTTTTAAACTTAAACCAAGCATCATATTGATTACTATTCTTTTACACTAAATATCAAATATTATATAAACTGAAATATGGTTTTAAAAAAAAATCTTCAAAATATATTATAATTTAATCCATTTTTTTCCTTGTTTTACCTCCCAGGCATGTTAGCCTGAAGGGTGCAGCTGCTCACTACTCATCACAAGCTGAATGCAACTTGCCATTTCTATCGAACAGGTTTTGCACGGCTCAACAGGTTATTTAGCAATGGAACATTCATATAACGCAAGTCTCATGAATGTTCCAGATCACACATACTGTTATCACATGACCATGTTTGCTGGTGAAATAGGCAAATAGCAACACAAGAGTACTATAAAAAATCACAGTATACCTGGAAAACTCAAAGCCAGACCTGTACAGCATCCTGCCACACCAGCATTGATGACTACAAAGAACAAAAAATCTGTTGAGGAAAAAGACAAGATAAATCAACTGTGGTTTCAAGGCCAATGATCATACCATCGTCTTTGCCTCGGAATCTCTTCAAAAAGCAGACAACAAGGCTGTGAACCCCAGATAAAACTGCGAAAGTCTATTCCACAGAATGGAAGCATAAATATTGCTTAGTACAACATCTTCAAAACTTGATATGAAATAATGAGAAGAATAAGACCAGAACATCTAGATGCTTCACGATCCACACCTCTAAAGGTGCACGCAAATAGCCATGTACTGATAGCATACACTCTAGATGCAAATGCTACATTAAATGAAGATGTGTTGGCCTAAAATTTGGGCACTTCACTAATTAGCATGGGCCTGGGGATTTAAAAAAAAAAGGGCATAGCCATCCACTGATGATTTACACTATGCCCACTTATAGAACTGACAGCCAGATGAACTCTGGCCAAAAGGACTGACAAATAACACCCAAATCATCAACCTCTTAGAACTCCTGTGCATATGACATCATGGCATGAGACTGTATCATTCATTGAGTTACTATAGATGAAGAAAACCAATCATATACCTTTGCTGAAGACGCCATATCTGCAAAGGATCCCTTAAATCCCTTCTTCTTTAGCAATCCTGATCCTGAAACCACATGGCATCATTGCACATGCATACAGGATATTGGAAACAAAAGACTAAAGCAGGCAATCTAAGTGACAATTTCTATGAACAATAGATCAATTAGTGCATGCTTACCCCAATAGTTCAGCCTCAAAAAATAATGACAAGGTTGAAATGACAACTTCATTGACATTAATCCACCACTTTTTTGTTATTATCATTTTTTAGCAAAACATGACATGACAAGCTACTTTACGACAAATATTTCAAAATGTTAAGGCTGTTTTGCCCATAAAAACTAGACCATACAACATGGTATTTCAAGATTTCAAAAATGCAATTCAAATAAAAAATGACGTGCAACTCCATTGCATCTCCACATGCTCGCACTACATGGTAGTCATTGAAGACACAATCACTTGCCCTCTATTATACATGTCATGTTATAACATTTAATTTATTTCATGAATCTAAATTAGAGAAGTAAATAAAGGGTGTGTTTGGTAATAAATAAAACTTTTGATGATAAGTTTTGGAGAGTAAAAGTTGTCAAATAATGTGATATGATAGGGGTAATGATGAGTAGTAAAGAGGATAAAGTTAAAATAGATAGATTAGTTGTATGGATAGTTGTGTAGAAATGATTAAAAAATAGGGTCGTTGTATAGGAAAATGTGAAAAAATGTTTAAAAAATATGATAGTTGTGGAGAGTGAAAAGTTTTAGATTGAAAAGTTTTAACTTGACATTTTCTATCAATTGCCAAACACACCCAAAATGTGATATAGCACAAGAAGAATTTTGTTTTGTTTTGTTTTTTTTTTTTTTTTTTTTTTTTTTTTTTTGTGGGGGGTGGTGGGACAAGGGAAGGAATTTCTCCCTACTTATAATAATCAGAGATTTGAGAGAGAGAAGCAGAAGTACCTCTTACACGTCTCATATCTCCCTATTTATGGGAGGTTTTATCCTAATCCTAACATGCTGATGATTGAACATCTCATCCTTGTCTTAATGATAATGAAAAAAAATAAGCCAAATACTATTAGAATAAGGATAAGACCCTAAATAGATATCTTAATTAATCTAAACCAACCATCAGGTCAATCAATATTTTGATCACTTAAATCATCTTCCAGAGAAAATATGTAAGGGGATACCTCCATAAAACCCTTCTTTTATAAAACTCTCTCCATTTTTAACATCTAGATAGTTGATGAAAAACTCACTCCATTTATTATATTAGGATCATTTATATTATCATGGAAACTTTCATTTGTCTAGTATCACTATATATAGGTCTCATCTACAAACGCGTAAAATCAATATAATAAAATGATTTAATGCTAAATATTAATTTTTAAGTAGTATTTTCAACATCTAAATCATCTAAAATATCATTACTATGTGGGTAAATTATTCTATAAAGTAATGAATGGATTAGATTTTGCATCAATCATCAACATCTCAAATTGAGGGGTTCCATAAAATCACTTGTATGAAACCCGGTTTCATAGAAGCATTCCCAAATATGTAAATGCTGAAGTCCTAAATAAATTGTCTCTAAAAATATGCAATAATAAATAGTCCCTAAGTCTTATGTATTGACTTTATGACTTATAGAGTCATAGTGTTCATCATCATGGTTGTCATTTAAATTATTTCATATTTTACACGTATCCATGAATCCCATAAAAAATTTCCCTGATGTTTCCGCTTGGCACTTCATATAACAACTGCGATAATTATCAAAGTCATAAACATGCACAACCCTCTAAGATTCTGAATAGCTGGCATCATCTGTTGGAGATGACAAAAAATAGAGGAGATACAAATGTATAAATTAGAATTGAGCCAGACACACCACTTAAGTTAGCATCTTAAAGGCAGAAGTTTCTTCTTCCTTATTTCCCAACAATGTGTATATTACTTTGCAAGTGATGGAGGTGCTGGAGCAATTTGATGGAGTTGATGTCAAAAGATGGGAAATGAAGGTGCATTTTCCAAATCTCAAAGCATTAAGTGACTTATATGCTCATGTTTCCACATCCTCAATCTATGTCAAACAGTGTCTACAATACTGAATCATTCAAATGACTAGAAGATGATCACACCAGTTGTGACAGATTCTAACTGTTGTAAACAATCACAATTTTCCATATTTTGTGCCATTATAACACTTATTTATGATCTACAGTGAGCACCTGAACAAATGTACATCAAACGACTGAATAAATATGGGCTACTCCCCTTATAAAAGCACCTTCTGGCATAAAAGATACAAAACGTCGAGAAACATGGGATTAGTATCAATTTAATCAGCATCTTAATTGTAATCACATCTAATACATGAGTTTTCAAATGCATAGTATAAAGAAGAATTCACAAGTGATTTATTTTAAGAGTACAATTAATTTTGTCTGGAATAGTAAGAAGTAATACTCAAACAAAGGAAACCATGTTTGCAGTTAATCCACTCATTCCATAAAAAATGAAGGTTATTAAGCATGCATTATGAGCAACAAAGGCTAACTCATACAATTTAGCATTTCCTAACTATTGCATGGCTAGGTATATTTAAGGATTTTGACTGTGGAAGCTGCCAGTCTCTTAAGTTAGTTTGTTCCTCATGGAAGCTGGTTCGACAAACTTACTTTTTAATTATTATTTTTAAATGAGTTTTTGTAAGCAGCAGCACAAGCTTGTGCTATAGTAGTTAAATGATATATTACCAATACTTTGGCTCGAATACCAAAATGAGGTAGCACGAGTACTCAAGTGGGGGGAAGAAATAGAAGAAACATAAGAACATCTCTCTAAGTACTGTCAGAAGTCAGAAACACTCTATTCAAACACCATTCTTTGAGAACTTTTTAAGAGACTGTTTTGTTTTATTTCTCTTCATATAACCTATTTCTTTGGCATACAACAGTATCTCCCTAAGAGATTGGTATTAGAATCAGAAAGTATTTTCCAATTTCCATTGAAACCACTTGAATTATAGTGGAGAAATTTCATTCTTCAAAATAGTATCTTAGGTGCACATCTTGCTCAATTCTGAGGGTGTGTTAGGCATTCCATCGATCTTGTCAATCTAAACCTTTTTAATCTACTAAAACTTTTCACTCTCCACTACTCCCTATTTTCTAACCATTTCTTTACATCTTTTTATATGACTACCCTACTTTTTAATCACTTTTTAACCACTACCAATACAACTCACCATTTTATTTTAACTTTATTCTCTTTACTCTTTGTCCTTACTCCTATCATATCACATCACTTCTCCCATTTCAAAAACTTTCAATCCAAATACTTTTCGTTCAAAAGTTTTATTACCCCTCTATTTTTTTCCCTGAAATACCTTCAACTACGAAAATTACCCAGAAATAAGAAAAAGATTACCACTTGGCCATGATTCTCAAGGTGAATCCAAATTCAAAATCTGACAAGAGAATGTGACGATATCTTGCCATCAGAGCCGATATCAGGTGAAGGAGAACGAATAACTATATGCACTCGTCTAACCCAACCCAACCCAACCCAAACCCCACGATTCTAAAGATGGATTTAGAATAGAGAAATCTGACAAGAATGTCACAACATTTTGCCATCAGAGCTAATGTCGGATGAAGAAGAATAAAGAAGTGAAGCTAAAAACAAACCAACCCAAATACAGTCCTTAACCGTCAGCAGACCCTGCACCCAAAAATAAATAAACAAACGGGAAAACCGCTGAAGACCCCACCCTCTCCCCCGCCCCAATCAGCAATAACACAATTAGGAACTCAATCATGGAGAAATAATCTAGCATGCACGGAAATGAGTATGCGAAGAGCTTCAATAATACCCCACAATGACCAGAAATTTGATATGCAAGAACAAGGCAGTTAGCCCTGTTATCATTGAAAATTGCAAGGGATAGAGCACAGGAGAACAGATACTAACCATAGCCGAAGACGGAGCCCATGAGCGCCCCGGCGGCGGAGTCCCCCGCGAACCTTGCAACGCAAAGCAGAGGCGAGGCAGAAGATGATTGGTCTATCCCATTTGGGCTACTTGTGTTATCGGCGTTCGGGATCTCAGTTTCAGAATCGTTGTTTGGAGGCACGGGTGCTACCGACATCTCTCTCTCCCCCTCTCCAAGTTTCTCCTCTCCGTTCCACTCCGCCCCTATTACAGCACCACTTGCTTATCCCTTCGTCTCTTCAGTTCTGCGCCCCCTCCGCACTCCTCTCTCTCTCTCTCTCTCTCTCTCTCTCTCTCTCTCTCGCAATAGAATTATACAATTCGCGAGAACGCCGAGAGTGTTGAATTCTGACGCATATGATATTTATTATTGCCCTCGCCGAATGCTTGGGCTCTGGGCACGTTTGTTAACGAGCAAATGTGGCAATAATGGGAAACCAATTTTTCAAGGCAATTATTGCTTCATTAATTATATTATTTTTCTTATTTTTATCTTTACGTTTTAATTATTTTTCCTAATAACTGCATACAACAAACCTATTTATTGCAATTATACCCCAATCATTTTCTATCAATTATACATTTATCAAAATATTCTCTTTTTTATTTTTCACGGTCTCATAATTTTCCACATTACCAAACTTCCCTAGAGTATTTAGCGGGAGATTTACATATAGGTTCTCAAGCTTCTTAAATTTGTGTTTTTTTTACAGTAAGTTATATATTTGCAGGATATGGCTTGAAATTTTGAAAACATGTAATTTTAATCCCTTTATTAATGTAAAAAACCTAACACTACTAATTTTTAACTTGAAATGACCAAAAAACCTTTTTCCATATTTTAATGAAATTTTATTGAGAATTAGAATATTTTCCAGCAAAAAATCATAAAAAGAGATTCAAAAATTTTCAGCCAAATATTGCAGTTTATTTAAGATTGGAATAAAATTAAATAAAGGGTATTTTTTTCATTTCATATAAAAAAATTACACTATTAGGGTTTTATGTTAATGAATGGACTAAACCTTAACTTGGGCTTGTTTGAAAATAAAATGGCATAAGGATGAGATGAAAACGAAATAAAATATTATATGTTTCAAAAACACTTTTTCATTCTTGAAAAATAATGACTTATTTTTAAATTTTCCATTCAACTTTTTTTTATTCTAATTACTATATCTAAAAGTTTGCATTCAAATGAGATATAATTGTATAGTTTTAAAAGCATGATTCTGTCATTGTAAAAGTACTAAAAAAATCATTTAGATGTGAATTTCAGCTTCAAATGTAATTAGGCTCTGAGTATATTTATCATTTCACAAAGGTCATGTATATGAATAGAATTTTTGGAAAAACTACATTACAAGAATATATTCTGGAATTATTGAAACATTGTGGATATATGCAAAATTAGGGATAAAATTTATAGGTATATTTATAATTTGCCGTAAAAATAGCATAGCTACATCTGGCATGTATAAATGGAAGTAAAATATAAATTAAATTTAAAAATTATCAAATTTTATAAAATAAAAATCTAACTAAGATAGACATTATAAAAAAAAATTAAAACTAATAAAAATTATAATTTTCCGCCGCCCCAGTTACGACACGAGAGAAGCTGCAGAAGTGGGCCAGTTTTCATCGTAAAAGACTAGCTCACGGATTATGGATTGGCTTCGAATCTTGAAGCTTTGGCGTGAGTAGCGACCAGTGAGTATCATCTAGATGCTAAGAGTTGTTGCCCATTTCCTTCATCTAATCTACAAGTTTAACAAGAAATATGCGGATAGACCCGTGGTAAGTAGATTATAACAAGACTTATGGTACATTAAAATCGAAGTTTCCTCACATACCTTTATTATTGGGATCAAACTACAATTAATGGGAATGGGAAACAAGAATCCACTTTAAATCGTTACGACCCAAGACAATTTGGTTCTTTATATGTTTACCCAAAATGCAGTTATTGCACGGAGAAAGGTATTGGCGGGACACATAAATTTATTTTTTTTATTTTTTTATGACAAGTTTACAATCGAGCATTTTGCTCCTATGGAAATTCGAACCCGGATAAACGCACACACCCCAGATGTGCTTACCACGGCGCTGAGCGCTGGAGCACGGCGGGACACATAACTAGATCACTAAAAAGTGAAAAGCTCATAGGGTTAACGTCTTTACTTTTCAGTGATTTGATTTTTGACCAAGCGAAACTTTTGTAAATTTGATAACTTCAGTTAAACAGACATTTTTAAACAAAATGAGTGGGTAGGATCTCATAAATTAATAATAGTAAGTTGTTAAACTAAGAGATTCTCTTGAAATTCAAAGGGAATAGGTACCCCTTAGAAAATTTCCCCTTTCTCTCTTCGTGCAGCATTCAAGTGAAGTTGAGGGTTAGTTTGCAAAAGTCAGAACCCAAGTGCATTTATATTGCGAATATGCTAAACATGAGTGCCAAAATGCAATTAGGCATAGTTAGGGCATATTTTGCTAAAGCCACACAAACTCCTTGCCCTCTCTTTGATTTTACCTTTCTCTTGTAGAATGTACAACAACAATACCTTGTCACAGCACACTTCTATCTAACCGGGTTATATATAAGTAATTTTGTGTAACCTTTCTATTTTTGAGATTTTGATATTTGATGAAAAATCTAATCCATTCATTGTATTTAACATCATTTGTTTAGCTAAAAAACTAAGTTTCATCCAAATCGAATATGCGCATAGGTCACATTTGCTCAAAAATAGGTACATTCATGTGTAAATTAGAAAAAATGATTAAATCCGTTCATATATACATATATATTAAAATATAATAATACTTCATAGGATCATTTATCCACATGTTATTGATACTTTAAATGATTTAGATGTTGAAAAAACTACTTTAAAGTTGATATTTTAATATTGAACCATTTTATTATTTTGATTTCACACTTTTATTGATGTGATCTATATACAGTGAAATTAAAAAAATTAAAAAAATTTCAAGATACTAGAAATGATGTTAAACACAATTGATGGAGTAAATTTTTTATCAACCATTAAGATTTTAAAAATGTAAGAAGTTATATAGAAAGAGGGTTTCGTAGAAGCGCTATGGTATTATAAATGCTATACAAAACAACAAAAATCTGTCGATGACTTAACATATCAAGTCATGGCTGAGACGAAAGTCACCCATAAGATTCTACCCTGGAAATAATCTTTTCCAAGGTTGCCATGGGAAGAATTTTCAGCAGAAAGGTTTTAACCTGAAAAGAACCGTTTCCATGATTGCCATGGGAGAAATCCACCTGCAGGGTTTAACAACACATCAGAGTGAAGTTGCTACTCAACCAACAGGAAATTCAGTAGTCGGAACAGTTCTAAAACAAGTGTGTGGATTTCTAGTAGTGTTAACCTTCAAAGAAGTAGGATTCGATCATGACCACTGATATGTTTACAATGCTGTTGGAGATTAAATGAAATTCCAACACAAGAATCGTCAAGGCATAGCCCTTCCGATGCCATTTTGAAGATAAAAAGTTCCCCCCTTACAGTGAAGGCAAAGCTGACATATCCTTTTTTGTCGAAACCAAAAATAATCAACGAAATGTTTCGAAAAAAAAAAAAAAATCAAAGAAACAAGAAACATGTTAGTCCCGTTTGAATGCTTGCGCAAACTTTACGTCTTTACCCATTAATTTTTTTCAACAGATATTTTTTTTATATTTTTAATTTCAAAAATGAGAAAATAAGCATTTTCATGTGCCAAAATATGAAAAGTTAAGAAATATGAAAAATGCTTAATTTTTCATTTTTGAGATTCAAAAATACATGTTAAAAAATAAAAAATGTGACGTTTGGTGTGAAAAGATATTGTCGGGCCTATAGATCTATATCAAAATATATTGGGCTTTTCTAAATATACATGCTACGTTTGACCTTAATCATAAATATATTTATGATATTTTCGAAATCCCAAGTATATTTATGACATTTGCATTCAATCTCAAAAACGCTTATTTTGTGAGTTAAAGTCGTTAGTTATTATGTGAAATTACTAATATACCCATCAAATTTAAGACAAGATTCAAAAAAATTGAATGTCATGACTCCTTATTGTACTAATTATACATGAGCTCTAAATTTGAAAAGTTCTCTAAATTTGGAGAGTACTAATTTCATTCTCCTTTTACTTTATTTCATCTTTGATTATTTTACAATTGGGGCAGTTTGAGCATTTAAAAAAAATTTAACTAATAGTTTCCAAATGGGGCATTTTTGGAACTAAATGCAAATGTAAATGGTGTATTTGGAATGATGAAAACGTCATGGATATTTTTGAAATTTTAGAAATATTTTTACGGCTAACATCAAACATAATGAGTATATTTAAAAAAAGCTCAAATATTAAAAAAAAAATTAATGGGCAACCTTGGGCAAGCATTGAAGCCGGACTCAACATATCACTGAGAAAGGATGGACACAGCAATGGCTTTTATAAACAGAAAATCAAAGGATAGGAATTGATGAGTTATCATTCCTTACTCTCATCACAATCTGACACTGATAATTTATAGCAGTTATTATCTATTTCCCACGCGTGACATCTATCTCGCAAGTGTGAACCCTCTCAAGTACTAGTACTGTCATTATGCTTCTTTCCTTATTTGCCCATATGTTCACAGCACCATTGAATCATGAGTTTGCAAGCATTACAGAGAACATCAGCACCAAAATGCACGTCGAATGTATTCTTTCCATTTTGATACATAGAAGAAATTGGCAGAAGGTTTATTTCATAGTAGAAATGAAATTTTGAAATCTTTCAATGTGAACTCCATGACCAAAACTCATGCAACAGACATTCTTTTGCGTTTTGATTTATTTCTTGGGAATCTTTCCTTAAGAGGGAATGGAATAAGGTTAATTTCATATGAGAGAAGAGAAATCTATTTCGTTTTGAAATTTGAAAAAATATATCCAACACATACCACAGCTAGGGCAACGGAAGTAGTACTTGTCCCTTTGAACAAGTCCTGAGCCTCCACAAACCCCACATCTTCTTTGTGCCACCTATGAGAGAATGAAGGGAATTCCATTTTCAACACTTTTCACATATCGAAACTAAAATCAGAGAAACAAAATAAGGCGATTACGGCAGTGTTTTTTTTTTTTTTTTCCAAAATAAGATTAACAGTACTATGATGGAAACAGAGTGCACTCACGATGCGTTTACTGAACTCAATGCCTGCAACGATGAAAGGTGTTACACCAGCTGAACAAGGAGAAAATACAAAGAAATCATTCAGGCGTTGCATGGGCGCTGTTTTGGTGGCAGACAGACAGCAGAAAGAAGAGGTTGGAAGAGAGGGATGGATGGGATGGGATGGGATGTTAGTTACCTACTGCTCCAACGAGAATCGGCCAGGTGATTTCGGCTTGGGGGACACCGGCGGCTGCTGCAGCTTCAGGAACCGCATGAATTTGTGTAGGCAATGGCAATTGGCGATTCGTGATGCGACTCCAGCAGCATCGACGTCTGCCGAAGGGATCGAGATTCGGATGGGAAGAAGAAGTTTTGAAGAGGACGGTGTGGGAGGTTCGAGACGTGGCGAATGATGTTAGACGGGGGCATTCCATGGCGATTGACCGTTTGATGGAAATGGGATGCGAGATTGAGGGAAGCGTTTGCACTTTGCATTGCAATCCAGTCGATGCTAGTTCGGAAGGAGATTGGAACGGTGCGGTGTCCAATGCAACACGTTGCAACGTCGTTCTTTTGTTAACATGCAGCCATTTTCACTTCTTCTTCTTTTTTTTTCTGCTAACCTTTTCCACTTTGATTATCTATCCATATTATTTCTATATTTCAACATTTTTCACACATCTAGCATCTCTGTTCTCTGTTTTATTTCTATCATATTACATTCATCTCTCACTTCTCAGAAAATCTCGTAGCCACTTTACCATTTCGATTTTTACCGATTCACGAACGCACCGGCTCGTCTGGGAAGTAGAACTTAAACTAGGGTAGGTATTATATGGATACTGTACTTCTACGTGAACAATAGATCGTTTTGATGCCGCTGAGGTGTTACCTCCATGTTCAAGGAAACAAGGACCGGTGACCGATCCTAGTGAGTTAGGTGTTCTTGGTTCAATCTTGGCAGCTGCATTTTTTGAAGATGGCATTTATTTTCTTTGAATTTTCCGTAGTTGTAAGAATGTCTCAGAGCTTAATTATACTACCAATTGAAATACTTTAATATATGAAATCAAAAAAATAGATGGTCTTGATGAAATGATGGCATATTTTTAAATTTTTATGCTTATTTGAGTAGAATTTTAATGCTGGAGCTGAATTCATGAGAAGGAAAGAAACTCTTTTATGGAAATATTGTGCATTTTGCATGAAAAGTTACGAGTCTTAAATGAATTAAGCACGCCTTTATCGAAAGCTGCGTTTGGAAAGTAATAAAATTTTTCATGAAAAATTTTTAGTGTAAAAGTTATTAAAATAGGAGAAAATGATGTTATATGGTAAAGGTGATGATGATAAGTAAAGATAATAAAGTTAAAATAAATAAATTAGTTTTAAAAATAGTTTAGAAATGATTAAAAGACAAGGTAGTTATATAGAAAGATATGAAAAATAATTAAAGATAAGATAGTAATGGAAGGTGAAAAGTTTTAATTTAAAAAGTTTTTGGAAAAACAAACATACCCTAAAGCTAAATTAATTCTAGATGGACATGGACTTGGCTTTCAAGAACTCACTTTTGATGATTTGTAAATTTTCGCCTTTGTAACTTCTAAATTTTTTATTCACTAGACAAGAAGAAAACTAATTCTAGATACAGTGAGTAATTGAAGAGCTACCAGCTGACTCTTCCAAAATAAATTTTTTTTTTTTTTTTTAAAAAAAAAGAACCCGTGCCCATATTGTTAACCATTTTAGTGTTGTCACCCTTTTGATATGCCCGTATTATTAAGCATGTCAGTGTCGTCACCCCATTTAGGTCCACTATGAAGGTTAAACTAAAATCTAATCCGTCATTCGATATTGTCGTCCATTCGATTTTGATTTTACACTTTTAAGCATTTCAGCGTCCTCATCCCATTTGTTTAATTAAGAGGCCTAGTTTTATCCAAATTAAATATTGTATGATAAAAGTGTAAAATTAACTTAATACAGTTGTTTGATTTATATGTCTATTTTAAAGCTGTTAATTTAACGTTATAATGTCTCGAAGTGATTTTCATGTCTTACATATGGCTATAAATATTGTGGCGCATGCAAGACTTTTAATTTAAATGATCTTTGATACCACGATTTTTTTTCTTTTTTTTTTTTAATATTTCAAACAGAAGGAGCCATTCGATTTTGATTCGATCATCAAACTTGACAAAAATGAGGTTACAATTGAAATCTTCAACAATACGATAAGGGCAGCAGTAAAGCGTTTCCCAAATATATCGACCCCCAAAAGATATTGTCAAATGATACAGCATTGATCCAATTTTTTTTTCCAAATGAATTCAGCTCAAACACGCAAATAAATCCTGTAGCAACAGGGCTACTTCAAAAGTGGCATTTGCAGTACCAGAAAAACTACACATCCTGAGCATCAAGTTTCTTCCTAAGAAGTAAGATATGGTCTTACACTCCCACCACATCATGAAGAACAATAATTAGTAACAAAAATCCTAAAAACATAAGGCCACAATCTTACAGGCCAGATGGCAGCTTCACCGGCACGCAAAACTGTTTCGGACTTCCCCTCTTATATCCGACACTCGCATCAGATTTTAGCCCTAGCAGTTCTTCTTAAGGCTTGTGCAAAATCTTACTCCACGGGAATTCGCATTCTCCAGCATCAGTAAAAATACAATTGGATCCACCTGCCATAGACTCCATTTAGGACACATTAGAATCTGCACAAAGATCATCATCTACCCTCCACAAAATAGGTTGTCTAACCTTAACATCTTTGCCACTTGGATTCTTCGCCGTCAACAGAGTCAGGGAATATATATGAAACAGAGAGTAGATTGCCTTCCTTTCAACCGCCAGAATTTTGGAGGGTATGATATTAGCTTCAAGATTTGAGCATGATGACTTATTATTTGTCTCTTCCATACTTCTTTGCAAACTTGGACAGCAGTAGAGTCTGTCGAAATGCCTGATACCTTTCTATGCTGGTTCCTGCCCAGTGCCGACAGAAGCATTCATCAGTTGGAACAAGAGAGCTCAGAGGGAATGGGCCTTTCGGAGCTTTCTTTAAGGAAACCAAGAATCTGTGACGAGGTCGGATTCTTTGGTCTAGAGACAAGCTCAAGTACATGGGATATTTTGTCAAAGACTGCACGTCATTGTGAAGTTCATTCACCAAGTATAGATACTTTGGCCTTAGGTTATCTTCCAATGACAATGATAACACCTGCGGATGAAACGTTAATATCTTGCAATCTAATAAAATAATTAATGCTACTGATCCAAGAGGGAAAATTAGGAAGCAACTTTTGTGCATGCACTTGACTATGGTCAGGTTAAATCATTGGGTTGAGCCACTGGTACTGAAACTCTAATGAATTTTGCAGTGGGTATGGGTTATAAATTCAGGTTGCAGAATCAGCTCAATTTCCAACCCAGGTTGGTTGCAGGCAACCCCAACGGTTCAACCCATAACCAGATATATCCACTAAATTCAAAAAATATATACAATACAACAAACAAAAATAAAAAATAAAAAAAAACAAAATTAATGAGTACTATACTAAACTAAATTATATTAACTACCCTAACCAACATTTATTCCTCAAATCAACCTCATTGACCATGTGTTTTCTATGGGTCCTTACATTCCTGAACCACATCCAGGAAACAAACTACAGTCTTGCCCTAGAATGTAGAAAACTAGCATCATTCTTGCTTCGTTGTTGCTGCTGTCCTCCTTATTGTCGCAGAGGGGATCAGGACTTAATCCACTTTTTGTTTTAATTCCTCCTCAAAGTGATCCATCATCACATCAAAGTGAAAAGAAATTGCAATTGGTGGGTTGCTCTCAAGGTGATGGTCCCTCTCGATGAAGATGCAGGTGCTTGTGGAGACTAAGCATGGAATTGGAGAGAAGCAACAGATTACATAGCGTGAAACGGGTGGTGGTAGTGGGTTGCACCGTGTTGGGAATGCTATTGAGTGAGATAGAGTGCAATAGGTGGTGGTAGGGTATGATATGTTGCCCTGATAAGTTGGTTGCAGCTTAGGCATCGTGGTGAAGTGGAATAGGGATGGATGATGTGCATGATAGAGTCTTGGTCTATGGAGGAGGATATGGCTCCAATAATAATTTGGCCTTCCTTTCTGCACTTGATTTACCACATGAATATGTGTATCATCACTATGATGCACATTAACTAAAATCATACACATCTATTTTATATCAACCTAAGTATCATAAATCCTTCATTAAAAAACTTAATTAACATGATTCACTGCTCGTCGTAATTATTCGCCACCATTAACTATTATTTAAACTGATTTGATTGCAGAATTTCACAACAATTCACACCTGTGGTCCATTGTGATAAATAATTGTGTCACAAATAGTTTGCTTTCAACCTTGAATTGACAACCAGTTTTCTGCTGGATTTATACATGGAGTTAGGGTTGAGGCTGAAGTTTTAGAAATGAACCATGTCAAGATTAAAAAGTTTAAGAAAGAGAGTTCAGGTTTACTCCACCCAACCTAACGTGACCTAGTTGAACTGCTAGCAAAAGCAAGGTTGTAAGGCCACTGAGTGCTACTAAATTTTCTGCTACTTCTCTGCAGAAATAATGGGATCGCATGGCCAGAAATTTAACCGATTTGCTGATCTTTGATATCTATCAATGGTTCTAGGGTGAAGATATCAAGGATCGGCAAATTGCAATGATTCGTATCTGATTTCTGAGGCCATACAATGCACTGGGAAGGTGAATCGAATAGAAACCACTGCATATATCCAGCAAAACTTTTGATGGTCACCAAAAATGGTAAATTTGCATATTGCAATTTTTGTTGGCAAGTTCATTCATTTAATTTGTGGAAATGCACATATTGCCTCTACCCTGGCTTGGTTTGTTAACTCCCAACACCGGGGAGAGGGGATGGGGTTGTGTTGCAAAAAGAAATGATTGTTAAACTTTCTTTTTTTTTTTTTTTGGATAGAGTTAAACAATGTTAAATAGAAAGTCATAGCAAACCATAGCACATAATCCCACTGATTATTGAAGAAAGCCAGCAAACATCTCCATGGTTTTCTCTAGTCAAGGCTCTCTGTTAATAGAATTCATAATAGCTCTCAATCTTTATATTAATATAAATACCATCAAACACTGCCATCAAAAAAAAAGAAAAAAGAAAAATTACCACAAACACTTTACTGTTTCCATTACTTCTGAATGAGTTGAACTGTTACGTTTTTACAACTCCATTTCTGATATCTTGCTGATTCATTAAAATTGACACTTCAATCTCATGGAAAATAGAATGGCAAGCATGCAAAGAAACCAGAGTTCATGAAACTCACCTGTGTAAGACTCGTCAATATTTTTAAGATTTCAGAATTGCGCATCCCAATACTCCTGAGAAAATTAATTCTTGGGAGTATCCCATCTTCGATGCTGTAATGTAGTAGCTGTGGATGTTTGGTGACCATCTTAACTACGCTATCTCTAGGAGCACCCAATTCCTTTGAAAGAAAGGAGAAGCGAGTTTTCCATGAAGTATCAATCCGCTGAACCAGAATCTGAGGGCTCAGTTGCACAACCTTGCTCACATCACTTTCTTTAATGCCTACTTCCTCAATCAAGTACCTGATGGTGGGTTTCAAGGAATGCTCCACGCTGTATGAAAATAGTGATGGTGCAGCAGTAATTATCTGCCCTATTCGGGAATCTGGAACCCCTAAACTGACCAAGAATGCAACATGGGATTTCAAATTGTTTTCAACAGTGTACTCAAGAATTTGTGGCTGCCTCATTAGAATCTTTTTGACATCTCCATGTTTTACACCAATATTTAGCAAGAACTCCAATCTTTCCTGGGCTGATGCTATGCTGATCTGTAGGCAAGGCATATGCCTCTCATATATTTGGATAATATGGCATTCCTTTAGTCCAAATGTGGTCAAGTACTCAATAAGAGGAAACCATTTCTCACCAAAATCTAAATCTTCTGATAGTCGGCGAAGACTGCTCCGCATCAACCCTCTGCTCTTCACCTGCAATGAACAGAAACCAACATGAATTGCCTATGCTTCTCTTACTTGGGGAAAAAATCAATAGGGGGTATCCATTTTTCAGAGGCAGTTCGTTTCTCTATTCTTGACTGTTGTGGTTGGTATGGTTGATAATATATGTTTGCATCTACATTAACTCAGTATAACCCGTCAACCATGTACATATGTATAGTAACCCAAAAACCTTTTAATTTTCATATTAACGTGATCATAGGACGGAATCCATCCAAGGAATCTCAAATTATTTATTTAGCTTGACTGCATGAAAATATATTAATCAAAGACCCTTTATAATGATTAAATAATTTTAATGGAGATATATTTAATATAACATGATTTTATTTTTGTGTCCCACCTAAGTCTCCAATCAAAGTAAATTTTAATTATAATTTAATATTTTAAAGTATAATGAGAGGTTTAGATCATATTAGTAAATTAACATTATCAAAAAATCAAAAGGTTGTTCGGCTATGATTTAAACCAAACAGCTGTTTTGAATCATAACCCATTTACAATATTCACAGGCATATACAGATACACAAATAAAAATATACGGGGAATGATGATATGCAACGGTTGCATGGAGCCATGCACTTGGTTGATTTTTTGTTAAATCTAAACTACTGATAAAACTCATCAAGACATTTATTTATGGAGCTTGATCATATGCAGTCAGCCACATAGGAGCCACAAAACTTCTTTTTAGTTTTTTTTTATTTATACAATTGTTATCCCAATTCCTATGTGTATTTAATTAATAGGGATGCTTCTATGAAACCCCCTTTCTATATAACCCCCTCCATTTTCAACATCTATATGATTAATGAAAATCTACTCCACCTATTGTGTTTAGCATTACTTATATTATCATGAAAATCATTTTATTTGTCTAATATGACTATATATGGGCCCCATCTACAAACATATAAAATCAAAATAATAAAATAATTTAATGTTAAATATCAATTTTAAGTAGTATTTTCAACATCTAAACCATCTAAAATATCATTATTACATAGATAAATGATTCTATAAAGTATTATCAAATTTCAATAGATATATGAATGAATCTAAGCATTTTCTTTAATTACACATGAATGTACCTATTTTTGAGCAAATGTGGCCTATGCACATAATGGATTTAAATGAAACTTGGTCTCCTAATTAAACAAATGATGTTAAATGCAATGAATAGATTAGATTTTCCATCAAGCATCAAATCCTAAAATTTGAGGTTGTTACATGGAACCGTTTCTATGTAATTCAGTTACATAGAAGTAGGCCAGTTTAATTAATATAGCAAGTTTTACCATTTTTGGATATATTACTTGTTTTTTGAGGAATTTCAAACATGGAGATATTTTAGTTATTTTCAACTTTACACACATCTTCAACAATAGTAAAACTTAGTGTATTGACTAAATACACTTAGGATAACAGTTTTATTATTAAAAAAAAAAGAAAATTGAAAAATAGGTTTTGTGGCTGGACGCATGAATATATTAAATTTAGATAATAACCAATGAAATTGGAATATGTATAAACTGATGTAGTCATTTATTTAGTCAAAATATTAAAAATCAACGAGTATAGAAAACCTACCTCATAGAATTGTTTGTAATAAATTTTGGGATTGGGATATCCGATTCAATTATCTTCCATTTATAATAAAAAGTAGATATTTTCTCTCTCTTTTGCCATTAGTTGTAGAAAACCAAGGGTGGCAATTTAGTATGAGAACTAGCATATTTTCGCTTTCTGGTCTGCGTCACTTTCAAAAGTGTTCATCCCATCTAAAATAATGATTGTCTAAAATGTTACAATATTTTAATGCAAAGTAAAAAAATCCATGTAAAATTTAAAATTTACAGACATTTTTATATGTTTTCAAAGGTGTAGTCCATGTAGGACTCCAATCAAAATGATGATTTTGAATATTTTAGTGTTATATATATAATGCAAACATGATATCAGCACAGATTTCATATAATCGTGAAGGTGACACCAAAAGAAACTTCACCATTGAAGTCCTCTACGGTTAATTGATAATCCCCACATCTCACTAGTTAATTAATAAGAAGTTGCACCATACCTTTCCTCTACTGTCCAAATTCTCACTGCCCATTTCATCACATTTGCCCCTAGAAAGATGACCATCCTGCGAATACCTGGATTTAATCCCATGTTTTATGCCCAGGGAACGGTATGTGCCATGATTGTTCCCAGATTCTGATGGCTTCCCCATGTGCAGCCCATTTGACTCTTGGGAGGTGCCTGTATGACAAGAAGCTCTCACTTTTCAGTGAAGTTGCCTGGAAGTATTTCTTGTCTTAAACAAATACAACGCCTAATATACCAAGTTCAGTCAAATAGATAAATTACCTTGTTTTCTAACAAGCCCTTCGTAAGGCAAAAAGTTGGAAGCCTTTTGTTTATGGTGATTATGATTGAACACTTCCAATTCTGCAAATTCATCCTAAGAAGAACAAATATAACAAAATCAACAACGGCGTTGATCAGAAAAAGGTGTTTCTTATGGTGATTCCCACACCACCATGATGGACATCAAAAATGCCAAAAAGCTTTATGATGCAATGCCAATTAAAATATATATAATGTAGAAGCATTGTTGCGAGGGTGTAATCCATGGCAAAAGAAAGGAGGACCAACTCTAAGGTGGTTTAGCCACATGGTTTTGGAAGGCAAACCATGCTTTTTCATATAAGACCTTTGGGCTAAAATCATTTTTGGCTGGAAATAGAATCTTTGTTAGATTTAAAAGCTCTGTTATAAGGAAGCTTTGAATTAATCTTCCAGATAAATGCTCCTTCACTACTCCAAACCCCAGCCAAGTGCCAACAGCCATGCCTAACGAATGCCAACACTTTCTCTTTTCCTTCATTTGTCTGCGCGAAGAAAACATGCCTTCTAGATATAATAATTACAACCTACTCATGATTTCCCACTAACAGAAGTTCAGTGTGGCTTCTGCAATATGAATCGTCATTTAGGATTTCAATTGGATCTTACGCTAAAGAACGAACTTCAATATTCTTTATGAGTGAGTCCTGGAGCATGCAATTTGACCAAATGATTCTCGCGTGAAATCTTACCAAAACAGTTCCATCGCCCGCAACATGTTGATAAATGCTCCAAAAAAAGAAGTAATGCCATTGATGAAGTTTGCTTTCATTTCCTCTCTAGACGACCACGATGGTTCAATAGAAAATATCGTTCAAAGCCAATTCTACAGCGCAAGCATATTCGCTGAATTGGATTCGTACGCGCACTACGCGGACCCAAAACAGATGGTTATAATCAAGATACTGGAATAGCAAGAGGCGACAGAAACCCTAAACCCGAGGGCAGGTTGCCACAAAACATCCCGATACAAGAAGAAGCTGCGAGAACGCACATGCGTGACCGACACTTCAAAACCAGATAGCGTCAGAAGAGACAGAGAGAGAGAGAGAGAGGCTCACGTCCGCGGACATGTCTTCTTCGTCTTCTTCGTCTTCTTCTTCTTCTTCTTCGTCGTCGTCGTCGTCGTCGTCGTCTTCTTCTCCTCCACCTCCTCCTCCTCCTCCTCCTCCATGAAATTCACCATCGTACCCTCTGTCGTGGCATTTCTCGTAAGGAGAGAGCGGCTGCCCGTACGAGGACCTTTGGTTGGACTTCGAAATCCGAGAGTTTGAGTGCAAAGAGAAAGCAATTAGACGTCTGGCTCCGAAGCTTTTGCTGAAAGCTTCGACATGGAAATGCGATTGGGAAGAAGAAGAAATGTAGACAGCATGCGGATAGAGGAGAATCCCCATCGTAGAGGATAGGCCTCCACGGAGCTCCGAACACCAGAGCAGGGGCCAGGGAAGAGCAGTAGTAAAGATGAGAAATCTCGGTTGAATTTGCCGTCTGCTCAGAAGGGCACCCGTTTTAGATTTTTTTTTTTCTTTTTTTGGTTTTCTTGCAAAATTTCCCACGTACGACATAACATTTAACTATTATTCCTTTTCTACCTATACGACGTTTTAAAATTTCTTCCTAACATCCACTTAATTCTTCACATGCCAATATCATTACTGTCAACCAAGTCTGACATTAAAATGTCAATTTTGCCCACACTATTATATAAATAAAGATGAAATAAATTTGTGTTCCATTTTTATTATAATTTAAACAAAAAATACACCAGATTTGTTTTACAAAAAATATAATAAGAATTCTGTTTGGAATCTTTTTTTTTACAAATATTGCGGGGTAAAACTGACATCTATGTATATAATTAACGTCCATTTTAGGCTGAAAAGAGTAGCATGAGCGTGGGAAATTAGAAATGAAATGACACGGATGTATAAGAAATTTCTAAAATATTGTTGGTACAAAAAGAAATAACAAACATTACACGGTACATATGAATTTTTTCTTTTTTCCATGGGTCAGCTTCTGGATAATTATGCCCATCCATTTTTTAGCCCACCTTGATGATTACGTGAAATCATCTCTGTGCAATTAACAACATTTCTTTTGCTAAAATACCAAGTTTCATTTAGAGTAACAATCTTTTCAATCCGGTCTGAAATTTGGTCCAAAAATATATTTTTTATTTTTTGAAAAAAATTTTACAAACACGTTAATCTAGTTATATTTAATCTATATACAAAGTTTTATCATCTTTGGATATATATATATATATTTATTTTGAATTTTTAAATACAAGGTATTTAAGTTATTTTAAATAAATGACTTATGTAAAATGACCTAAATACCCATATATTTAAAAATTTACGATAAATATATACACATATCCAAAAATAGCAAAATTTGACTTATAAATTAAATATAGATAACATGTTTATTAAAAAATTTCAAAGAAAAAAATATATTTGAACCGGTTTGAAATTATCAACCGAATTTCATTTAAAATAAAGATATGCATGCATCATACTTGTTTAAAAATATATATTGTGAAAAAAACTTGCATCCATTTAAATATAAATTTTTTATGAAACATTTGAATATATATTTTTTGAAGGAAAACATTTAAATATCTATTAGGATCTAATAATATTTTGTAAAATTATTTATTCACATAGTATAATAATAATGATATTTTAAACTATTTAGAGATTGAAAATACAATTTTGAAATTGATATATAACTTAAATAATTTTTTGTATGTTTGGAAAATGATAAAACTTTTTTAAAAAAAAAATTTTAAGGTGTGTTTGAGTAGTAATAAAACTTTTAGATGAAAAATTTTTGAATTAAAAAAATAATGTGATACGGTAAGGGTAATGATGATGAGCAAAGCCGATAAAGTTAAAATAGATAAGTTAGTTGTGTGGGTGCTTGTATAAAATTGATTGAAAAATAAGACAATTGTATATGAAACCATAAAGAAATAATTAAAAAATAGAATATTATGGATAGTAAAAAAATTTAGCTTAACATTTTTCAAGTAGTGCCAAACGCACCTTTGCAGTCAAAGTTTTTGAATTAAGAAAAAATAATACAATATGATAGGATAATAATGAGAAATAAAAAGAACAAAGTTAAAATAAATATGTTATCCTTAAAAAAAATATATGTTAGTTCCAAAAGTAGTTGTGTAGAAATGATTAAAACGTATGATAGTTGTCCAGGAAGATGCGAAAAAAAAATTAAAAATAGAATAGTTGTGAAAAATAAAAAATTTTGGTTTAAAAAGTTTCCGGCGAAACAAATATACATGTTTATTTACATCAAAAACTTTTCGCTTTCCACAATTACCTCATTTTTCAATTATTTATTCACTTCTTTTCATATAATTACCTTACTTTTTAATCATTTCTACACAACTACTCATACAACCAACCTATCTATTTTAACTTTATTCTTCATCATTATACATATTATATCAAATCATTTTCTCTTATTTTAAAAATTTTTACACCATAAAATTTTTTGTCGCTTTCTAAACAAACCCTGGAAGTTTTATTTAATAACAATCATACCCGTGGTAAAAGATGAATAAGAAGTGAGAAATGTGCATCTCATTCCATTTTTGCCACTCCCAAATGCTACCTAAAAATAGATTAAAACAGGTGGGATACAGCCTCACATGTCACCAAACTCAATTTTGCACCCCATAGTTTCATCACAATTAATTATTAATAAATTTTATTAACGGAATTTCTGTAGGCGTTAAGACAAAAGCAATTTTGATGGTTTTTCCTATAAATCCGGTAATATTTTTACACTTCCGGTTTGAGTATTTTCAAAGTATTCATGTATAAGTGATAGGCGGGTGAGGCCTCATTTGGCCATGGTCCCACATTCTAATCAATACAAGTCAAAATTATGTTTGGATGCACTGCTGCCTTTGCACAAATTTATAAAGATTTTGAAAACTCAACCCTATATAAACCCTATAAAATCGGGTCCGGGTTAGAATTTGGCTTAATGAATGATTTTTTTTTTAAAAAAAAAAAGTCTTGACATTTGAAAGTTTTATCCACTGTGCAAACACATTCACTAATCAATAAATAAATAGAAAGTTGTATTTGCATGATTGTCGGTAGAATAAAGAGAGTATCAAAAGAAAGACATCCATTTTTGAAACGACTTGTATTTAGACAAACAAACTTATACACTCTTCACATCCAAATACAAATTGGGAGAAAACAGTTAACTTTCTACATCATCATAGATAATAGTAGGACTTAGCAAAATCCTCCCTTTTATCAAATATATATATATATATATATATATATATATAAGAACAAAGAAAGGAGAAAACAGTTAGTTGTAAAGCATGTGAAATATATACATACACAAATATATGTATTAAATGAGGAAATTGGGTGTTAAACGTTCCGCTGATGGAGCAAAACTTTGGGGGAAGCAGAATTTATAAGCTTCTGCTAAAATAGTCTTCAAGGCTAAAATATGCTTTGAAATTAATTTGTGATAAGCACAAGCATGCCCAAACAAGTTTCTCTCATTCGGGTGGGAAACAGCACCTATGCCCTCTTGAAGTGCGGCCAAGTGAAGCCCATGATCACCTCTTCATGCTGCGCTGCAAATTCTGCATGACATCATAGGCATCAGTGGTCCAATGATTGTAGGCACGACTGCATGCTCGAATCATGAATTTGGCGGCGCGGCGTTCTGACATCTCAGGATGAAAGCGTCTGCGAAAATTTCTGACTGTAGCATTTGCTCCAGCCCTCACCTTGAAGCATGGAAGCCCACTATCCGCCATCAGCTGCACAGGGCTGATTATCTCGTTCATGAACCGACGGGCTGCGAGATAACCTTTCACACAAAGACTGAACATTGCATTGCATGCGTTTGCATGCAAACAGTCAGTTGCAGGCAGGAAGGCACAAATTTAATTAAACAACCCAAAATCAACAAGCTAGCTACACTCATGACTCACTCACCAAACAAATTGGATCCATGTGTCACTTTTCATTACTCCTGATGGATCCAGCAATTTAGTCATACCTCGACTCAGCTTGAAATGTGCCCGCTCAAAACCCATGTTCCCAGCAGGCGAAGTCCCCAACAGAAACCCAAAATCAATATGAACAAGTCTTCCCGAGCTGATGATTCATACATTATAAATAAAAAAAAAATGGATGAATGTTTTAGTAAAGCAGTAGAGATTTTTAGTATAGCCTTGTATTGGAGATTTCTTTAGGATACAAATTCATTAAAAGTTTCACACTTTGACTAATAGAAGCATACTTGTCAAAGAGAAGATTCCCACTGTTTCTATCCTTGAGCTGAAGTAAAAAGCTGGCAACCGCATAACCAGCACTGCTGCTGATGAACTTATCACGGGCAGCATCAAAACCAGGAGACCCAACAGAACCATACTCCTCTTGGAAAATTTCGTAGAGACCAACATGTCCACTCTTTCCCAGCTGACTTCTACTCCTTGCATTAGGAACCACCTGAAGGGTTTCCAAAATAACATAAAGCAATTTAAAAGGACAAAAAAAAAATCTTCAGAAGAGACAAAGTAGAAAAAGAAACAAAAAAACTCGCCATCATCATCTTTCTAACTAGAAATATGTCCATCACCTCGATTATTCCTCTCTCTGCACCTGTCGGGACAACTCCATAAGGAAACAGGTAGAGATCAAGTCCAACTGCTTCAAAAATGTCCCTAAGGAGTGAAATCACTTGAATAGCAAGAACATCCTGTCGGCAATCATCACCAACCTAGATGAATAGCTTAATCAATTTCAGTTCCCAATAAAAAAAGCACATGCATGCATCAATAAGTACAAATTATACATAAAAAACATAATGAAATTATTGTGTTAAAAATATTTTTTTCCTTTCAAGTCCATTTGGTAATGAGATAAAAGGAGCAAATATCACCTCTTTTAGTTAAAATGAACATTACTTATCCCAAGAACTTTATCTTTTGCATCACTATCTATATTTTTTATCCGATCTTTTCATTGAAAAAGTTTATCCATTTCGCATTTCTTTAATTTATTTTTAATAATTAACATCCATATATCCTTCAACATCAATTCTCTTTTCTTTCTAGAGTGCTGATTTTATACGATGCATTGCAAGTTGGGCAACCTATGATGAATCAATTTTTTTTATTTTTAATATTTTTTGAGTTTTGTTTTCATTTTTATGTGGGCCAAAGTGCATTTAGTTTAAATATCAAAATTTATCATTTTAAAAATCTTTTACATATTATTTTTATATATTTTCAAAAATAAAAAATTTTCACATATCTCACACTACCCACACATGACAAAGAGTAAAAAAAATTTCTTTTTTGAAAATTTATTAAAAAATATTTAAAAATTTCGAAAATGGTAAATTTTGGAATGTGAGGTAAATACACTTGGCCCACATAAAAATGAAAATAAGACTAAAAATATTAAAAAATAAAAAATTTGATGCATCATAGGTTGCCTAACCTACGATGCATCATATATGATCATGTCACTTCTTTCTGGTCACTTGACTAGTTTTAGAAAATATATTTTTCAGTCATGTTGCCAAGTTCCTTTTTGAAATAGGCAATATATTAGCGACAATAATTGTTTTCAACACTAATTAGTCTCTTGCAACAAAAAGATCTAAGCATTAGTAAAACCATATTACAAATGTCGATTTTCCAAACAAGTCTAATGTCGATTTTCCAAACAAGTCTTTCCTCAAATTTTGAACTTCAAGGTGCAAATGAAGACTAGGTTGGATAAAGAAAAATTGAATTCTATAAATTTATTGCCTAGAAGTGATTGGAATGATTAGAGAAATCAGTGAAATAAATAGCCAGCATTACTTTGCAAGCATGAGTGAATCTTCGTCTACCTTAATTTGTTAATGTTTTCTATGAGCAGAAATTTCAATGTACTTGAGAATCATTATTAACATTTGCACAACTCCAACCGAGATTTCTGAGATGGCAGCTTTTCCAATATTCATTGGAAGCCTGATGTTGTTCAAAACACCTTCAGATTTTTTTTTGTTAGACACTAATAAGAATTTCTATCTTGAACTCAGCTAGGTGTTACCTGGAAGCTAAATGCATCAAATATGAACAACATTCCCATTCCCTTCCTTCAATCCCAACAACTCAATCACTGCCAAATAACACAATCCTCCTCAGGAAGTCATGGATAAGCATTGATTGAAATCAACAGGCTCATGGTTTATCAACAATGGATCTTATACAAGCATCTAGTTGTGACATTAGTTGATTGAAAATCAAGTTACCAAAAGCCTACAAAATTATAGAGTTGGGCCGAGAGTGTGATTAAGATTTTTTTCAAAGACTAGGACAAAAATGTCAAAAGCAAAAAAAATACAAATCCAACAATTAATTTTACTCAAGAGACATAAAAATTTATTATTTGTATATTCTTCTATTTTAAATCAACTTCAATTTTTGCAAGGTACATACGAACAAATTTCATTAATTGAAACAGCATTGGGAACAAATATTTGCCCATATTGTTGTCAATGCCCTGTTGCTATGGGCATTACTATTAGCAATAATTTTGAATATCAATGGGCATCAGCAACCATATTGGCAACCAATATTGTTGCCAAAAGTACACCATGTTATAGTGGTAAAACAAAATAAAATCATACATTCTTAAATGATGTCAAAACTGCTATGGCTACGGGGCAAAAAAAGAATACCTTGAATATGCAAGCTTCTGGCTTTTCATCATGGCAATTACCCTCCTTGTCCACTACATTAAATGTGACCATAATTGGAACTTTTGTGGCAGATTGTAAGGGGGTCCCACTATCTAATTGAATTCCACGTACAACTTTGTTTGTAGCAGTAGGTAGATAAATATTGATCCCTTCACTTTCTATCTTCTTCAATTCTACTTCCATTTTCTCCAACTCACTGCAAAGAGCAAGCAGAAGGAAAAATAATAAAAAATTGATGCAATGAAAAAATGTACAAATTGAAAGTTAGTTTCTAGCTCCAAGTGGTACCTTCGAATACTATCACGGCGTTCTTCCATTTGTACTGCAACAAGAACACCTGAAATAGATGTAATTCTGTCAAAGAATTCAAGCTCCTGTTGAACATGAGACCAATCTTGATGCTCTGAATTGTAGCTATCGATAATTTTTTGCCTGAGTCGAGATAATGCATCTTCAAAAGGACAATTCTGAGACAACAGCAGGAACAACACACTATTAATGAACAAAGGCCTTGGCACAGATATCTGAACTATTTTTTCACATGAGTAAGAATATCGCCGTTTTTTTCTGCACCAAGACAGAGAACTTGCAGAAAAGAGAAAACACTAAACTAGGACATTCATAGGAGTCACCACTAACATAAAAGGTGGTTCGAACCCTGTAATTATTTAGATAAATTACTAATTTTCATTATCAGGCCTAACCTACAATTAAAACATGGAATTATAAAATTAAATCTCATCCTTTAATTCTAGATTGTATGCTATAGCCCGAACTTTAAAAGACTAGAGGGATTTACCAATTATTGGCATGTGGGAAGCTGTAGCTGGAATCACTGGATTGAGAATACCTGATACTACTAGATTAAGAGTTGGGATGCTGTAGGATTGTGAGGTGTGGGGATGTTGCTGGACTGGGAGATGAGGAGGTAATACACTTAGCCCACAAAATTGCTTTTGACATGAACACCATAAAGGGGCTAACACCACATGCTTACCACTCTTCTCCTCCTCTTCTTGCTTGGAGAAATTTGTTAGAAATGACCCCTATTTATAGATGAGGAAAGTTGGATATTTTACTTTTTGATGCATCTTGATTTTTACAAGTTAGCTGCTTGAAGCTGCATTTGTTTCATTTGTCAAAACACCCCTTCAATGGTCTCATTTTTAATTTTTTTTTTTTTTAAATAGATTTTTTCCTTTAATGGTAACATGAGTGGCCCTGATCCAAAATTGGTATTTAGGGTGGGAATATGAAAGCAACTATGCCTAAGTTTTAGGAAGCATGAAGAATTGGTAGACAAAGGATTAAAATATAAACTGAAGTAAGAGATGAACATTCAAAAAGCAATTTTGTATATAATAGACCATGTAACTTTGGATCCTTGGATTCCCACACACTGGGCTTGGCATTTGAATATTTTCAAAAATTAACCATATAAGTTTTGTATATTTTACAAAAGCCTTTGCCTTCAGAAGCAAAATATGCAAACTTACAATGTCAATTTCAGTTCTGCAAACCATGATGTCTAATTTCCAATTGGGGAATGATTCAATATGACGAATTGCATGGATCTGTCAATGCGACATCTTTTTTTGTTTTAAAACAATTTTTCCAAACCTAAACCATTTATCACATTTATCTATATGTATTTTATATGATTCCAAAAATTGTGTGTATTAAAAACTTGTATAAACTAAGTATCTTATACATTTGTAAAAAAAAAAAAAATTAATAGCTCACATCCACTCTCAAAAGATGCTAGAGTGTCTCTGGTAAACCAAAATAAAATAAAATAAAATAAAAAATCCACAAAACTTTTCCACACTTTTCCATACAATACCACTAGTTTCAATTATTTCTAAGTAATTTTTCATGCAACTACTTTACTTTCCAATCATTTATACATATTCTTCTATACAACTACCCTTTACTCCTAATCATCATCCTTATCTTATTACATCACGCTCTCACCTTTTCCAAACTTTTTTCCACAACAACTTTTTCACATTTTTTCCATATTACAAAACACACCCTATTGTTTAGCAAATATAAGTTTCCAATTGAAGTGATTTTTAGTAGTGTTATACAACAAATGCTGTTAAAGAAAATAAATGATTTAGATTTGGAAAAAAATGTTTTAAAATTTTTATGAAAGAAACAAAGGGTTACCTTGATAACCTTGCCAGTATGAGTTTCTATCTTACTGCCGGTCCCAAGCCCGGGGAAAAAGCGAGGGTTGGCATGTCAGGCTGGCAGCCGGTGCCATTAAAAATCACCGCCACATCTCTTATGGATTCTGAAAATATATTAAAAATTGTTAATGCTAGGGCGTCCCCTGTAAGCGACACGCTGCAGCGGAGCCCGGCTGTAGTGAGAAATGAGCAAGGGTTGCTAGGGCGTTTCCCCATAAGCGACGCACTACATCGGAGCCCGGATGTAGTGAGAAATGGGCAAGGGTTGCTAGGGCGTCCCCCCGGAAGCGACGCGCCACAACAACGTCCGGTTATGACGAAAAGTCAACAAAGGTTCCCATGCCTTTATGGACGTGGTTTAGGGAAGAAGGTGATGTCAAAACGTAAGGTCCGTTTTGCTTCGTGGAATGTTGGGACTCTTTCAGGGAAAAGTATGGAAGTAGTAGAGGTTATGAGAAGGAGAAAAATTAATATAGCATGCCTTCAAGAGACTAGGTGGAAAGGAGAGAAGGCTAAAGAGATTAATGGATTCAAATTATGGTATATAGGAAAGGATGATAATAGAAATGGTGTAGGGATAATAGTAGATAACAATTTCATAAATAAAGTTGTAGATGTCAATAGAGTAAATGATAGAATTATTCAAATAAAACTTGTATTAGGTGCAGAGGTTTTAAATGTGATTAGTGCTTATGCACCACAAGTAGGATTAGATGATAGAATCAAGAAACAATTTTGGGATGACTTAGATAGTATTATGCAAAGAACATCTAACCAAGAAAAAGTTGTGATAGGTGGAGATTTAAATGGACATGTAGGAAAAAAGAAGGTAGGATATGAGAGAAGTCATGGAGGCTTCGGCTTTGGAATAAGGAACGAAATGGGGAATGTCATTTTGGACTTTGCTATAGCATATGATTTGGTTATAGCAAATACCTTATTTCAAAAACGAGATGAACACTTAATAACTTTTAAGAGTGGGACCAATTCTAGCCAAATAGATTTCTTTCTTATAAGAAAATTGGATAGATCCCTTTGTATAAATTGTAAAGTTATCCCAGGTGAGAGCTTAGCTATGCAACATAGATTATTAGTGATGGATATATATACACAAAAAGAGTCAACAAAAACTAAAGGCAATGTAATTCCAAAATTTAAATGGTGGAATTTAAAAGGAAACAACATAGAACTTTTTAGAAAAAGAATGATAGAAGAAGTAAAATGGGACACACAAGAAGATGGAGTAGAATCGATGTGGAATAAAATGGCAACTAACATAAAAGAAGTAGGACAAAGTATTGTAGGTATATATAAAAATCGTAGATCCTCACATAGAGAAACTTGGTGGTGGAATGAAGATGTTCAAAAAGCTATAAATGATAAACAAGAAAAGTTTAAAACATGGCAGGAAAATAAAAATGATACAAACTTACAACAATACAAACTATCAAAAAAAGCTACTAAAAAGATTATTAGTGATGCTAAACACAAAGCTTATGAGAACCTATATAACAAATTAGGAACTAGACAAGGTGAAAGGGATATTTTTAAGTTGGCTAAATTAAGAGAAAATAAGGGCAAAGATTTAACACATATTAGATGTATTAAAAGTGAGGACCAAAGATTCTAATCAAAGATGATAATATTAAGGAAAGATGGAAAACTTATTTTTATAGTTTACTAAATGATACCCCACATGAACAATTAACATTAGATGTTAGTCTAAATAGGGAAGAAAATAGGAATATCAGTTATTTCACAAAAATTCGAATATCTGAAGTAAAGGAAGCTTTAAGGAAAATGAAAACAGGAAAAGCTTTAGGCCCAGATAATATACCAATTGAGGCATGGAAGTGCATGGGAGATGTAGGTGCAACATGGTTAACAAATTTTTTTAATAAGATTATAAAAACGAAATTAATGCCAAGTGAATGGAGGAAAATCATTATAGTTCCAATTTATAAAAATAAGGGAGATATTCAAAATTGTACAAATTATCGTTGAATAAAATTAATGAGTCATACTATGAAATTATGGGAAAGAGTAATTGAACATAGACTAAGATGGGAAACTAATATATCTGAAAATCAATTTGGTTTTATGCCAGGAAGATCAACTATTGAAGCTATTTTCTTACTTAGACAACTATTTGAAAAGTATAGGGAGAAGAAAAAGAACTTATACATGATTTTTATTGATTTAGAAAAAGCTTATGATCGAGTACCAAGAAAGTTAATATGGCAAGTGATGAGAAAAAAAGGAATTAATGACAGATACATTGATATTATTAAAGATATGTATGAGGGGGCTGTTACAAATGTGAGAACCATTAGTGGAGATACTAATGTCTTCCCAGTTAAACTAGGTTTACATCAAGGCTCAACCTTGAGTCCTTACCTTTTTACCTTAGTAATAGATGAAATTACTAGACATCTCCAAGAAGAAGTACCTTGGTGTATGTTATTTGCTGATGACATTGTTCTAATAGATGAAACTAAAGAATGACTAAATTTAAAATTGAATAGGTGGGTAGATGCTTTAGAATCTAATGGTTTTAGAATTAGTCGCACAAAAACTGAATATATGTGTCACGCACAGACCCAGAAAAGCAACCATTGGGTCTGACGCACAGAGCACACAAACCCAGAAAATGTCCATTGGGCCTGCGGCTATGGGCCTCACAGTGTGATTGATCTTGGGAAATTTCATTAAATACACGGCCCGGGATCACTTTTCTGGACCGGTATGTTACAATATGAAATGCAATTTTGATAATAGTGAGAACCCGGATGAGGAACCAATTAAGATTTTAGATCAAGCAGCAACAAGAACTAATCACTTTCGGTACTTAGGATCAATAGTTCAAGAGAACGGGGAAATCGAGAAAGATATAATACATAGAATTCAAGCAGGATGGAAGAAGTGGAGAAGTGCGTCAGGAATTTTATGTGACCGTCGAGTCCCAGTCAAATTAAAAGGAAAATTTTATAAGACTGCGATTAGACCTGCTATGCTTTATGGGGCAGAATGTTGGGCAGTTAAAGAGCAACATATACAAAAAATGAGCGTAGCGGAAATGAGAATGTTAAGGTGGATGAGTGGTAAAACAAGAAAAGATAAAATTAGAAATGAAATAATTCGAGAAAACTTAAAACTGAGACCAATTTATGATAAAATGAAAGAAAATAGATTAAGATGGTTTGGTCATGTTAAAAGGAGGCCTGAAGTCGCACCGGTTAGGAAAACAGAGTTTATCCAAGTAGAAGGTGGTAGGAGAATGAGAGGAAGACCCAAAAAAACATGGATGGAAGTAATTAAACAAGATTTAAAAAAATTATAAATTACTGAAAATTTAGTCTTAAATCGCCAAGAATGGCGTAACAGAATCCATGCAGCCGACCCCACATAGGTGGGAAATGGCTTATGATGATGATGATGATGAAACAAAGGGTTACCTTGATAAATCTATACAACTGGTTGTATTGAATCATTACCTTTGCAACTAGCAAAAATACAGGGTCTAATTTGTGAAATAACAAATTATAACTTGCTAATGGAGAAGATCTTTAAATATAAAAAAATAAAATTTTAAATAATTATCTAGCGAAAATATAGTTCTTTTATTTAGATCTTTCGTTAATTTTGTTTGCAAGTAAATAATCAAATTACCTTTATTTTTTATTATATGCAAAATGTTACTTTAAGATTATAAAGTTTGATGAGTCAGTAATAAAGATATTCCTAAAATATTCTTTCTCATACAATACAAGAGCATTGGTTCATAGGATAAGTTTCCACCTTAAGCCAAATGCGGAATTAGTCTAGCCTACCAATGTAACTTCATAAAATCTAAACAATTTATCTTGCTTGAAATTATCTTCTTTTAAATTTGTATAAATAAAATGCAATAAGAAGTTAAATTTATTTTGGTTACTTAAATGCAATAAAAGTAAATGAGTAAAAGTACTATTGCAATTATATAAAGATATAAAAAAATTATTATTTATATTTAAAAGGTGTCATTTTTTAATTGAGGAAAAAAGATGTAGTGGAAATTTCTATGAGAAAATTTATTTAAATGCAATAAAAATAAATGAATAAAAGAACTATTTTAATTAGATAAAGATCAAAAATTTTATTATTTATATTCAAAAGGTATCACTTCAAAAACCATGAAAAAAGATGTGGTAGGCATTTCTATGGCATCGGCTGCCAACCTAAATACTAAAACTCGTTTTTTTTATCTGGGCTTGAGACAGGCAATAAGAGGCCTCATATGACACCACTTAGGAGAGTTGAGTTTGTTCAAATAGAAGGCAATAAGAAAACGAGAGAAGGATCTCAAAAAACATAGATAGAAGTAATTAAACAGGATAAAAAAATGTTAAAGATTATTGAAAATACAATTTATTATTATCAAAAACAGCATAACAAGATCCATGTACCTAACCCCACATAGGTGAAAAACAGTTTATGATGATGATGAAGTAATTAAATCATTGTTTATGTCACAGATTATTTTAATAAATGTCAAACATCCAAAATAACAACCCACAAACTACAAAAAAAAAAAAAAAAAACTCATTAGGCTTATTCTTGATGGAATTAAAAATGATATCAATATCTATTAGCCATCACATTAAAAGAATGCAAGCATTTTCGTTCAAAATTTCATAATTTATTTGCATCGAATCCACATTAGTATACATTTCATTACTTTTGATGTGAAAGTAGAACCTTGTGTTTGTCTCCTTTGTTCTTCTTATGGAGATTAGACCCCTGTTCAATTAAATAGAAAACAAACGTCAGGGAATACACAAGGGACATGGAAACAATAATAAGGAAGACAAATCTTGAGCGCATGAAATTGGGACCTGAAGATGCCATATTAGGCTATGAGCAAAGATATCACTTCCTTTGGCTGCTTCGAATAAGTATCCTTCTACTAACTTCTGCAGGCAAGTGAGAGAAATATTATACTAGATATTCAAAAATTAAATCGTTAGATATATGCAAGAAATTCAATTTCTGACCGTCTCAAGAAAAAAAAATCATTGCTAAAGATTTATTATAAGATTTTTTTTGATGGAATATCATAAGATAATTAATTACAAATCCTCCACAGCATATGTGCTGGGTAACCAAATTAAGAAATTTATTACAAATACTTCATCGCTCTTTGACTTAGGCAACCAAATTAAAATGTTTTTGCAGCCTATAATTATTAGATGCAAACTTATTTATTAGTTGCCTATAATCATTACATGCAACAACCGATTCTTTTCCATATAAACAAATGTGTCGGTAGCTAATTTTCATTGCTAAAAATGAATGTTCTGGTGTGAATGATTACATAACAAAAACTGCAGATAAGAGAAAGGTAAAGCAATCATCAACAATACATGGATGTTCAATCCTAATCGCTTCAGAAATTTTGAGCATACCCCTTCATCATATCGAAGTGCTTGTACAAGCTGCAGCATAAAAAATTTGACAGTCGTGGGAGGATATAACTTCAAAACTCCAATTACATATTTCACAATTTCAAGATGACCCTTGTATGGAGAAGTAAGGAATTGAAGTGCATTCACAATTGAACAAGGAGCCCAGTGTGACAAATGCTGCAATAATCCCGAGTTTTCATTAAATACTTCAGGAGTAACAAAGAAAGGCAATGCCTCAGGAAATTCACAGAGTTCTGAAATGTGGAGCTGCATGACAAACATAGTAAATCAGTACATGGAGCATATATTAGAATGTTAACTGATGGTAAGAAATTGGGATGGATGATATTGTGAACAAACATGTTATGCCCTTAAGAAACTAAATAATAAAACAGCACTAGAAATCAACTAAATACACTTGATTAAGGATGTTATTGAAATAAACTGAAGCAAATGATATTAGATTCTCAAAGTAGTCCATCATTTAATTGTGTCCACGGATAACTGATGGCATTAGTGCCAAATCAATTCAACATATAAATCAGGAATCACTTAGAAGGCAAACTTAGAATGCATACTATAGGAGATGAAGTGCGTATTACGAGAAATGAGTGGAATAGGATCTGTTAGACACATATGATGCATAAAACAAGCATGTTTATGAATCCTACACGACTTGTTAATTGCCTTAATGCTACATGTGTTGACAAGCTGATGGAGGCATGCTATACAGACTCCTACAGGTCTTAAATAAATGGATGCTTCACATTAAACTGAATTAAGCAACCTGGCCTAATTCGCCACTTACAATAAATTCATATCCTAGAGTAAAGTTGATGATAGCTATCCATAGGTTTTGGGACACCACATAGCTAATGTTAAGTGTCAAGTTGCACCAACTCGACTCAAAACTAAAGATAGCAAATCAGTCCAACAACAAGGAATTTCAAATATCCTATCAAATTTCAGGCTCAATTCGTCATGCGATAAAGGTTGAGTTTCAACATGAGACAACTAAAGTCAAAACTGAAGGCGACAGAATTTCCAGAATTGGATGCTCAAAGCCTAGAAGCTAAGTTTCTGCCTGGACCTGGAAGAGTTCTATTCTGTTATTTTCAGTTCTTGCATTCCTTGTATTGCAGGAGCCAGGTTATATCATGAGACAGAATGTTTGTATGGTGGTAACTCAGATATGTATGTCGTGTTAAGTTTAATATTTTATATTTGCTCGATTCAACAGACCAAGTTATGATTTATGAATATTTCACTTCCAAAGTATAGTTTTCAAAGCTGCTTCCTCAGGTTATTAGATTGTGGTTTACACAGATTTTCAGTTTATGTGGTTTCTCATCTTCTATCCAAAGAGTGATATTGGGAGTCCATAGCAACAACTGGTGGGGCGCTACACATCTTTTATTGACTAGACATGTTACGGTGGTGCATGGGTTCTTATAGAGATGGTGGCAGGTAGCACTCAGCGGTGTGATGACATTGTAGCCCAATAGACTAGTTGTAGTGTATAGCCACCTTGATGGCATAACCTTTGATGTTGGTTCTTTTGTTGACACGATTTTTGGAGCATGGACACAAGGTGGCACGGGAAGTAGCTATGGTTTCCAAGATGTCATCATGATAACTGGCCTATAATATTAATTAGTTATATTTTACTATATATTTCAATTGATAGTGAGGAGGTGTGTTGCTCGGTGGTTGACCATGCGTGTCGTGTAGATCCCAACGATTTACTTGATGAATGATTTATTGCTAACGTTTGGTGTTTTAAAATGACTTAGTCAGTTTACAATGCTCACCAAGCTTGTTCAGGCTCACTATATTGTTTTCTTGTAATTTCATACAAAATTTATTTTTCTTGGATCCAAACAGACCACTGACAAACATGTTAAGCATATTGGTACATGTTATCCATCCAAAAGGCATTGATAATGAAAACAAACAGAAAAGAATTGCATTATTCATAACCCCCAAAGGATATTTTCTGATTTGTATCATAAAGTGCATAAGGGTTGACATTCCATTTTTACATCTTAAGAAAGAAAATTGTTAGATAAAAGAACTGAATAGATTAACCCCTGAGATGAAAAAAGTACATAAAAGTAAAGTACACTAAAGAAAATGGAAGGATATTATGATGTTCGTCAACTAACACCATGCACTAGGAAGCATGATGGGGGCTCATCAGCCACATCATGCACTGGGGTGAAGGTTAGCAGCCGTCAGCCTCGTTGCAACACACTTAGGCAGGGAAATTTAATGAGGTGTTAAATTGCACACTGGGCAAGTAGATCAAAGTACTATTGTCAAGATTTTCCTGACCCAAATGGGAAAAGTATGGAGATTGTCCCACCTCAAACAATCAAAATGGAACAATTCAAAGGTTGTTCTATCCCAAGTGAGCACAATATAACAGCTTCTTAAGTTGCCTTGCCTAGTGCGATATGTAGCACCTTATATTGCTATGCCTACTGTGCACTACAACTGATGGGGTGCATCAACCAACAAAGTATACAACATAGTTGATGAACTAATGTTGTTCTGTTAACTTCCACCATAATTTATAATGTAACTAATGGCCTCTGCCATCTTACTTAATGCATGGCAGGGTTAACGAACTTCACACCATCCTACCAATTTATTTTTATGCACTTTCCTTCAGCTTCAGGTTAATGAGTTTAGTTTTTTTAATTAAGGATTTTCACTTTTTATACATAAAATGGAATGCTGAACTTTATGTACTTTCTTATGTAAATCAAGTAGCATCATTTTTTTATTGGTAAACCAAATAATATTATTTAAGATTAATGGAAGAATGCAATTTTTCTTGTTAATTTTTATTGTCAATGTCTCATTAGTAGATGCCCCCTTTTTTTTCTAATTTCACATTGTTCTGTTCCTTAAACTGTCTAGACATTCGAAACCTTGCACAATAAGATCCAAATGGTGGTGCTTGAAAGACGATTAGCTACTGGAATAGCTAAACAATGTATTTCAGAATGTGGCCAATGAGAACCAATAAAAAAATGTCAACACATACTTTAACAAATTTTTCATCAAAATGTTCAAACAAGCAATTATGCTAGAACCATATGCTTTATTAAATTGAAAAAATTATGTAAAACATACTTGAACTAAACGAGTGACCTCAATTGTCAAAGAAGATATTGTTGGAAATCTAGAAGACATTGAGAAAGCAATACGAGGGTCAACTGAAAACGCAGTCCTGGCATATTGAATCCACTTCTCTGATGCAATTCTTGAATGAGGAATTGGATTTTTCCTGTAACAAGAAAATAATGAATTTCAAAGGAAAATTTCCTAGGGTTTTAAGACAATTGCAATCAGAAATATGAATTTTGAGAGAAATTTTTCTATAGTTTTAGGACAATTGCAGATAGAAAATATCTGCTAATCTCATTAAAAACCATCAAAAAATTTTAATACAAAAACGTCATATAAACAACTTGATGGAAAATACTTGGGTGTTGCAGGTTGTGCCCACACATGAAGTCTATTGGCTTCATGGTGGCATAGCATCAAAAGTAACTGCTTTTGTTCTTCTTGTCCAACATCACCCTTCATTTCAGTGGAGACAGTACGGCTCTGATGCATTATTAAGTAAACATACTGTCAGAAAGAAGCTAGAAGGAGCTTGAACTATGTAAAAGCAAGTACATAATGGTTAGTTTCCAAAAAATAGTAAATCACAAAAAAGAACTGGTGAAAACATAAACATACCATGTGACTTGAAAAATCTTCTTTTTTTGTTGTCTGCCCTTCCACGGAAGAACTTTTTTCAGAACCATGTTCTCTTCCTTGAAGGGAATTTGTACCTTCATTTAAACAATAAGGTTGAATACACGAGCAGAATGGAGAGATATGAGAAAAGTTTTCCATAGTTGGCGGTTTGTCCAATAGATGAACAAACATAGAAACAGATTGAGCCTCATTTCGAGCAAAATCCTGATCCTTAGTGTCAAACCATTCTGGTTCATGCGCAAACCAACCCAAAGCAGTTCTAAAACATTCATAAAAATACCAATTTGGTCAGACAAAACAGTAATCTAAAATACAATGAAGAGGCAAATTTTATGAAGTGTCATGAATATAAAGGAAGTAAAAGAAATTAAAGTCGGAATCCATACTCCGATAAATAATATTGCTTTAAACAAATATAAAAGAGAAGATGTGCTTACGCATATGGTAAAATGTAACCTTTGTGTATCAGCTTTCATATGAATGGATGTAGTACAGAGGTATTTGCATGCAAATGTGAATGCACAGATAAACAGAAAAAACTGAATGCTTGGCTCAATCATCAACTCCACTATGAATGCAAAGGATTATTGATGATGCATATATAGATTTTTTTTAAAAAAAATGAAATATCTAATAATGCAAAAAAAAGCAGAAATACAAATGGTGGTGGTGTGGGTATAAATTCCCCTTTTCTCCATATGGCTAGATGCGTATCTAATTATACGTATGAAAAAAAAAAACCTCTTGAATAGGCTAATCATTTAATTGGAACCAAAACATGGTGTTAGAGCAACACATGAGACCACTGGATTAATTGATTTTATCATATTCTGCCATTTATTTTATACCAAATCTAAGGTTAGCACTTCCATTATGTTGTTGTGTATGGATGATAAAGGAAAGTATTATTGTGAGTATAACACCCACATTGCTTGGTAATTTACTGTGTATTTAATTATATTTTGGTAAACGAAAATTGTAAACTATCTAGTAATTTTGAGGTAGAACTGGTCCATTTGAGGCTAATAGAAATATTAAAAGAAGATAACAAGATTAGCATAACTATGTAAAGTTGCATGAATATGTGTGGAATATGGACGCTAGAAAAATGAAAAGAGAGTGTGATCACCGAAAGACCATTTTTATCAATAAATGAAGCTCTTCTCCCAAGTTTCTTTTGTTCTTGTTCATTTCCCACGAGCAGAACTTTAGTACAAGAAACATGAGACTGAAAAAGGTACCAGCAGCAGCAGGGTGGTGTGAGAAATGATCTTTAGACTTCATAGTTTCACTTATCATTTTCAGAAGCAACTCAAAGCTATTGTTATAAATCACCTAATCGATCAAAGAAAGAACACAACCAATCAAAGATGGAATAGAATGAAAGTGGAGAAAATTTAAAATCAACATAAAATTTTTGGAGTTTATTTAGATAACTGAATTTCGAGGTAAATATTCAATTTGAACACAACAGGGAATATAATATAGAGACAACTATGAAATAATGAATAAGACATTACAAAGCATTTCTCAAACATGAAGACAGATTCAGAATATTTAGCAGGCTAAAATTTCCAACAATTATGAAATGTCAGCTTAGTCCCTTTTTTTGTTATTGAATTATGAAAACAGATGAAGGTTGAAATGATCCATCATGCATAACATGCATTAAATTTATATATCAAATTTATTTAACTCATTTTAAATTTAGATAATCAAACTAAAACTTTCAAAAAATGGTGCTTGCATCCATGGACTTGTTCAAGTATAATACTTGGGTAGATTACTTTCTGAAGTAAGATGATAAACACTGAAAAATTTTCTTATTGATGTCACCAATTAGACTGAAATCTTCAGTGTTGCAGTCCCATTTTGGCCCATTTTGATGATTAAATTGGAATCCAATCCATTCACTTTTCTTCAAAAACATTTATTTTACCATGGTACCAAAAACTATTTCCATCAAAGTTTTAGGTGGGCCATAGATGTTCAAAAATATTTATAATCATATGTAAAATATAAAAATCGCATGTATCCATTCACAGATTTATTGGAATATCATAATGATTTAAAAAATTATTTATTCAAGTAGAAAAAAAATTTAGATGGTACAGATGTTGAATTAACAGCTTTAAACAGATACGTAAATCAAATAATTTTGTTACATTGATTTTACAGTTTTATCAAATGGGGCTTACAAAAAATTTGATTTTGATGAAACTTCGTTTCCTAGTTAAAGAAATGATTTTAAATGCAATAAGTGGACTGTATTTTGATTTTACCTTCAAAGTGGAGCCAAAATGGTATGACAACACCAAGTCAATGGTTTTGGCACCATAGAAATATTTCCGTACTGAGAAACCAACGGTAAATTTTTTTTTCCAAAAAAAAAAAGGATTAAAGAGGTTTCAATAAAAGGCTAGTTTCCATAGTTAAATTACTATAGAAAAAATATGATAATATAGAAAAGTCCATTGTATCTACTAAATGGGTACTAGGGGTTTCAATAAAAGTATATGATTATTTAATAATATGACTCGATAAGAATTATATTATAGAACATCCAACCGAACAAGTATTTTGGTCTCTACATCCAAGGAGTAAAATAGCTTCATTTGGTAGCAAATTATTAGTGTGGATATAAATTCTCTTAAGGTCTCTATATTCCAAGAGTAAAATAGCTTCATTTAGTAGCAAATTATAATTATGGTTATAAATTCTCTTAATTGGCAACTCTAATGAAATTATAAACATCTACATTAGCGCATGCCATAATTGGTGGCATGGAGCCACTCATGACTCATCCAACTGTAACATACAACTCTGTATCAATAAATAAAAATACATGTATATTATATGTTCTATTATCAGTACACATGATTTATGTTATCTTATATATAATTTATAAAAAAAATTACATTATGAATATAAATCATAATTTGATAAAAATTATAAAAAATTTTAGTAGAAAACATGCTATATACATTTACTATTAAACAATGAGAATTGCTTCTAATAATTTTACAAAAAAGGCATAAATGCTTTCAGTATTTTTAACCAAACAAATGCCTAAACTTAATAACATTTTATAAATGAAATGACTGAACACTAAACAACTTGTTTACAAAAAGCATTTTGCAAAAACTATGTCTAACTATACTTTCTTGGTGACAACTAAGAAAAATGGTCTTAACCATCACCAATTTAAGAATGAAATGACACTTGCCAATTGGAATTAGTTTGGATATTTACAATAATGAATGATACAAGAAGACAATATCAATCAAGATTTACTTAAGAAAAGCCTGATACACCAGCTTTTAGCCAAATCCTTTATCTGCCACTTTATTGAACTAGTATCAGTCTTCATTCATTAGAGTTTATTCAGACGTGTACTTCCATATGAATGATATCCTTTAATTAAAGCCAACAAATTATTAAGGAATGATAATAACTAAAATAGTCTGTGGAAGAAGTATCTTTCTCACCTCAAAATGATCAACAAAAAATCCAAGAAATAGTCGATGAACAACTATTTCTTCAATGGGATCCATCATAGGCAGTGAAAGTGGTTTCCCAGGCACAATAAGAGGCCGTAATTTTGCATTGGGTATCATCTCACAAGCAAATAAACCACGCTTGTTGTCCCTAGTCCATTTCCATGCATTAATAAGCTCAGCAACGACAAGAGAAACAGCTTGCGGTGCTTCAGAAAAAATTCGTGTCCAAATAGATACACCAGTTTTCATTGATGTTGATGATGAAATGTAAGCAGGACAGCAACAAAGAAGATGCAACAGGTCAGAGCATCCTTGATCAGACACCTGAATAAATATTGTCCTTCTCAATTAATGCATACATAATTATAAGTTGTGAGATAATCTGCCTACTGCCAACACAAGAAATGGATCAGGGATCACATAAAATTAAGCCAGCCAATGTCCTGCCAAGAAGGTGGCAATTGGCATGCATCTATTCAAAAGATTGATGGATCATGCTTGTGAATCACCCTATTAAGCATTTTGACATCCCCATCTTATCGTCTGGTCTAATATGAGCATTTCTACATCCAGACGCTGGCTGCTGTTAGATCATGTAGACTGCTCCAGGCCCGTTCATACACGGGAAAATGCAAACTTGTGGACCACTGAAATAAAATTTTCAGGATTGTTTTTGTTAGTGAATGCAACGCAAACTCATGCACAACTGAAATCAGGCCCAAGCGAATTTCTTTTCATTTGATCTGCACCATTTGAATTTTGAATCCCTCATTAAATAGCAGAAAAGAAGCATAATTAATACATATAGATTCACCGTCGCCCAGGGTATAGCCCAGTGGGATTAACATTGTGTGCTTAAGTATGGTCTCGGCCTCCAGTCGAGAAGGGAGCAATAGTCTCCATGCACCGGAACAGCTCTCTCTCTCTATATATATATATATACATATATATAGATTCACCTGACTAGAGAGAAGTAATGTAACTGCATCCGTGCAAGTTTTATAGATTCACCTGACTAGAGAGAAGTAATGTAACTGCATCCGTGCAAGTTTTGTTGAATAATGTTCCGTCCACCGATTTTCCTTCCTTGGCAGAATCAGCAAATTGTCGGAGGATGGACACAAAGCCCTCGATGCGATCGTTGCCGGCCATGGTAGAAACAAGAATCTCCACCAGGTCGGCTCCAAAACAGAACTTGATAAGGAGATTCCTGTCTGTGAGAACCAAATGCAGGGAAAAGGCAAATTAAAGAAGAATAATAATAAGAAAAGAAGAAGTGGAAACGGGCAAGGTGGTAAGACGAATAGAATTAAAAACAATGGCGGGATGTCTGTGGTTACGGCATTTTGTCGAAAATCTGACAGGCGTGGTGAGCATATGAGATAGAATCGTGTGCTCATGCTGTGCTCGCTCGGAAGCGGTGGCGTCGGAGGAGGAGCTCTCATCCATGCATCATCTACCTTGTCATGCACGTACGTACCTGCCAGCCAACGACGACGGATCATGCCTGTTTTTAGTTTTTACCGCTTTTTACTATTGTCCCGATAAATGAGGATTACATATTCATTTCGGATATTAGAAGAGGGAGGGAAGGAGCGGTTAACCTATCATATATGCATGGCTACTCTTGTGGATCCGCTAAAACTCCATGGTTTCAATAATAAGGATGGAGCCTTCGTATTATGATTTTAAAATATTTCTTAGTGGTTCGTTAATTATATTTTAAAATCTAAACAATTTATTATGTCTAACACATCTTGTTGCATTGTGCAAACAAAAATAATTTTCGTTGTAAATATACATTGTCAAAATTGCATCTTCCTGGCTTCGCCAAAAAAAAAAAAAAAGTATCTTTCAAGTATAACTATTTAAATTTTAAACGGAACCAAACCAGGGTGCATTTCACCTATTTTTAAATTTTTAAAAAAAAAAAATTATACAATTGTTAATCTATGTATATTTAACATGCGTATCAATTTTTACCCTTTTTCAATATTTTTAGATAATTTTTTAATTTTTTAAAATTAGTGTCATTTTTGTAATTGTTACTAATTTAAAAAAATCAAAAACCAATATCTAAAAGTATCTAAGAATGGTAAAAATTAATACACATGTTAGATATACCTAGACTAATAGTTATATAAAAAAAATTAAAATATAAAAAGAAGTTTTTGCACCCAGATGCACTATGTCATGATCCAATTTTAAAATATATATATATAATAATTGGTTTATATAAAAGTAGTTTCACATAGTTTATTGACATATTTCATCTAGCATCAATTATTTAATTAAGATTCCAAGTTTCATCCAATTCAAAAATGTATATGACCAACATTTGCTTAAAATATATATACGCATGTGTAAATGAGCTTCACTTTTACGTAACCAGATTACATGGAAGCGAAGTCGTATAACTCCTTTAAAATCTAAGATTTTGATCTTTGATGTAAAAATCAAACTCATTCATTATATTTAACATTATTTGTTTATCTAAGGTATCAGGTTTCATCCTAATCAAATATGTTTATAGGCCACATTTGTTAGAAAATATATATATTTATGTGTAATTATAAAAAGTGTTAAAATATCAATTTTAAAGTACTATTTTGGACATCTAAATCGTCAAAAATATTATTTCTATATGAATAAATTATTCTATAAAGTATTATTACATTCTATACATGTGTAAATAAATTTAAGTGTTTTTCATAATTTACAAATGAATATATATTTTTTGAATAAATGTGGCATATAAACATACTTGATTGGGATGAAACTTAATCTCTTAAATAAATAAATAATATTAAATACAATGAATGGATCAAATTTTCCATTAAAAATCAAAATCTTAGATTTTGAAAAGGTTACGTGGGTTCGTTTTTATGTAACCAGGTTACATAAAAGCTTAACAGTAAATAAATTATGTAAAATACTTAAATTTATTCATGAATCTATTCGAATATAACAATATTGTATAGAATTATTTATCCAAGTAACAATAATATTTTATACAGTTTAAATAGTAAAAATCTAACTTTAAAATTAATATTTAATATCAAATTTTATAAATTTACGGACGAGGTTATCTACAATGATACTAGACCTAATATAGAATTTCATTTATGATACAAAGATATAAGATCCTTAAATGAAACCTGAATTTGGGGATGAAAATATAATAATATATATTAGAAAGGATAAAATTTACATTTGAAAAAATGTCTTAAATATGAATATATAAATTCCATTTTAGGATCTCGTCTCAAAATGTCTCATTACAGATTACATCTTGGTTTTTTATCATCCTAACGAAATTAATTTTCATTAAAATCTATATCTTGTGAAAAATAGCATCATTTGAAAATTAATATATAATTACTAAAATTTTAAAAAAGTATAGCATATAAAAATTTGCAATACACATAATTTTTCAAAATAACGAATAAATGCATATGGATGAACCTGATAAATGATTTAGATTTACTCCGTGCTTACCAAGGGTGGAAATACCCTACTTTTTAAAAATTGAGTTTGACCCTTTGTTTTTATACCCGATCAGGATAAAGTCCGTTTGACCCTCAGTTTTTTTTTAATAGATTCTAGAACAAACTTCAGGTTGTATCAGACCAATTTCGGGATAACGGGTCGGGTAAAAAATGCGGGTCAAATAAGATGATTTTAAGAATTTATATACCTATCAAACATAAATATACATCTATACTAAATTTTGAATATTCTATGCTTCAATATTTCGCTAATTATTAAAAACACATAATTAAAAAAACAAAACGTTTGAAAATATAGTATAAATTTATTAAAAAAGGTTAATATAAATTGAACATAAGGGTTATATATGTACAAATTTTTATTATTGATTCTTATATTGCTTTCTGAATAAATTAATTCTTTTATTGTTGATAGAGTTGATTATAAAAAAGTGAGAATTGTGAAAGAAAATAATAATGATATTTAAATATAGGCTTATAATTTTTAATAAATTAATATATGCGGGAGTCGGACTCTTCGGGTCGGGACATGGTCGACTCACCCCGACCCTATTTTTGAATTCATGATCAAAATTTCTGACACATCCCTATACCGGGTAAAAAATATGTTAGTTTTACCATACTGAAAATGAGTCGGGTCAAAGCAGGTCGCGGGTTGACCAACCCCTAATACTTACATGCTAAATACTACGCATATTCCACTTCATAATGATACCCAGCTGACCAAGTGAATGTTGCCTAGGGCGCCACAACCTATTTTCAGGTTTCAACTCTATTTTTACATCTTAACTGAACATTATTTTAATCCTGTAGAAATCGGTATGGTTCAAGTTAAAAATCATATTAATAAATATATAATATTTAAAAATATTTTGGTTAATTAAATCTATTTTGAAATATAAATTTATATGAAAAATAAAAATTAATCATTTCATAGAACTACTTAATTTATGACTTCTACAAAAATATAATTGCTAAATAATCTTATTTCAAAATTATAATGTCTAGTTAACTCTTTGTACTATGTGCTGATGTATAGTTATTTTAATAATCTATTATATTTTATACTAATATATGAAATTGGATCGAATCGGATTGACATTCGTCTAACCCAAACCAACTCACTTTTGAAACTGGGTAGTTCAAGTGAGTTATATAACTTAATTTTTTCCAAAATGTCTAACTCAATATTATTATAAATTGGTTTGAGTTAGTTAAATTTGAGTTTAAACTAATATTATTTATTCTCCTAGCTAGGAAAGGATAAGTTTGGTCATTATGAGCAATCATTTGGACAGTTGTTTGATGAATTTGCCATGCACGCGCGCATCATCTATCCATATAAAAGGGTTAATGAGATCGATTTAGATATGCTACACCAAGATGTACTTAAGTACACTGAGACTACGGGTGTTAATGGTCATAGTTAACCCATCAACCTGCTCATCTAACTTATTTATAAATAGGTTTAGGTCGAGATTTTTAAATATATATATGTTATGATCTACCAACATGTTCAACTATGTAATTAAAAAAAAACTAATTAGGGTTAAGATTTTATAACCCGTCAAGCCGTTGGGTAACCCATTTTAACCCATTCAATCCACTTAATTCATTTAACTCATTAAAGTTATATATATATATATATACATGTAAATACTTCAGTTATTTTCTCTGTTGTCTCTCCCACCACCTAATTTTCATTTTTTACTTTACCGTTTTTATTCCATTTTACTATTACTGTAATATTTCATTTCACCTGCCTTAAAAACACCCAAAACACCCTTTCTCCTCTTTCTGCAAGATCATCGTGTGACAAAGTCTAAACCTTCAGGCTGTTTACTATACAACCCTTTAACAACTTGTTAACTCATTTATTAAATGGGTTGGGGTTAAAGTTTTTAAATGAGTTAATAAACGGATTAGAATTGAGATATTCTAAATAAGTTATATTAGAATTAACCTCCAACCTGATACATTAACACCCCAACTAGGATGCATAAACTATTTTAGTATTTTTTAGTTTTTTTGAAATTCACATGTGGGCTAAGCATGAATATCCATATTTTTAATAGATAAAAATAAATTATACATTACACCAAGTGCACTCTAATTAAGTGCACCCAGGTACACTCAATTATTTCTCTAATAAGATTTAGCATTGGTTCAATGCACCAAAATGCAGAACCCATTATTAAAAAAAAATTTAAATCCTTTTGTATTACCACTAATCTGGATGTATTTAACATATGCATTAAGTTTTATCATTTGTAAAGATGTGTATATATTTTTTTAATTTTTAAAAAAATGAAATTTGCCATTTTTGAATGACTAAGACACCCCTATTTTAAAAATCAAAAAATATTTACATATCTCTAAAATTAATAAAACTTAGCTTACAGTATATTAACAATTGCGTAAATTTTCAAAAAAAAATGTCAAAATCGATTTTACGCCAAGTGCGTTAAATCACGACTCAATGGGATTTTACAATTTTTTGCACCATTATGTAGCCCAAACATATATTTCACATAAATATAATTTTAAAATTTATTGATTTTATCTAGAATTTTAAAGTATTAAATAAAATAAATAAATTGTAAAATTCCATATATGGAATCTTCATACTTAGGCACACGCACTAGTGCAAAAGAAATCAAAAAATCAAAAAAAAAAAAAAAAATGGTCCACGGGGTGCACTGGATCGTTTCCTGTGGATAAATTGTTTGCCAATCGTTTCGAGAATGATCAATGAGGCTTGTGAGATCTGTGTTTGAAGAACCGTCCTACCATCGTCACCGAGGGAACCTCTTGGGTTTTGGCAATGTGCTACTTTTGATGAATCCAAGTCGCCTATTATGTTTAATAATATTTATTTAGTTAAGGCATGATAAATCAACTCGATTTGATTGGATACTTCGTGGAAATATTGACACATGCTGCTCATAATAATAAAATTACTATATGAAACAAAAAAAATTTAAAGCGTTCAAAATTCTGAGTTAAGTTATGATTAGGAAATCAGCTAGAATTTTACTTTATTTTCAAGGAAATCTATGAATCCGTAGACAAACATCGAGCAATCTAACAGAGAGAGATTTGTGCTATACACTGGCATCGATCCCCCTAGGAGGAGAAGCCTACACTAGCAGAGCCTTAAAAGCTCCCACGTGCCAATGAAATAAATAATGACAAGGACAAGGCCAAAAGGATAAACTCCTGAAAAGTACAAAATCCAGTGAAATTGCATAATTGTTAGTTCACATTTTCCATTCTCCACAAGCATTCCTTTCTCAGAGGTGAATCCGTGAATATTGCTTTCACCAAATTTTCAATCTGCTCAGAACAAATAATGATAGCATGTCAGAAGCAAACTGGAGAACATGTGAATGCTTTTTTCTGATACCATAAGATATTCAGTGTGAAAGAAGAAGATACGAACATAAAGCAGAACAAAGTACATTTTATACTTTTCTACCCACGTTTTTTTCTCACAGAATCTGTTCTTTTCAAGGGGAGCTGATTTGTTGCACCCGGGAGCAGGCACCGCTCCCTGCTCCCGGGTGCATATACTTATTTTATTTTTATTTTTTTTGAAAATTTTTTTATAACATTATTAATATAGGTGTATTTAATATGTGTATAAATTTTTACCATTTTTGGGGTATTTTAGATTTTTATTTTTTATTTTTGAAAATCAGTGGCATTTTAGTAATTTAAAATTACCAAAAATGTCACTGATTTTCAAAAATTAAAAATAAATATCTAAAATACCTCAAAAATGGTAAAAATTTATACACATGTTAAATACACTAGATTAACAGTTTTACAAAAAAGATTTCAAAAAAAAATTAAAAAAATAAGTATATGCACCCTGGAGGGTGCAGGGAGCGCTGCCTGCTCCCGAGTGCAACAAATTGGCTCTCCTTTTCAAGTAAGCAGTTTTCGCTGATGCTCAAAATCTTTGTTTGATCTGCAAATATGCCTAAATTTATCTACGAATATTCCTAAAGGCCCCAAAATGGAGGTTGCGGAAACAATGGCTTTTATTTATTTTGAATGGGGCCCTCAATAGCCTAGTCAGCTCATCTCAACCATACTCCCACTTTGTCACCGAGACATTATCACCATATAGGTGGAAACGGGTACAAGTAATGCATGTCAATAACCTGAATGGAAAATAGTCTGACAAAAAAAAAAAAAAATGAACAAACTATGCTGAAAACATGAATCACACAACAAAGCCACTCACCATGTGGGACATGAAGAGATTCACGATGGATATGATTGAAAGTATATCTTACCTCAGAAAGCGTAAAGCCACAAGTGACTAATTCTCCACTTTCCCAACTTGCTGTGATGGATTTTAAAGGCATATCTAATAAATCTGCGAAGACAGAATGGCATCAGATATCTGTCAAACTTTGTAGGACAAAATATGTAGCTCCAGCTTAAGCCTGATAAAGAGATTCACCTGCCAGTTTTCGGAGTTTACATACTGATGTTAATAGCTTATCCAATCGACTCCGGAAGAAGTTATCTGCAAACTTTTCATTGTCATCCGTCACTAGAGACTCAGAGAGTGGAGACAGGTTCTCAAGCATTAAATGGATCAACCTTTGAAGCTAAAAAATGAATTGAGCTCATGTCAGGTCACTGCAACACATCATTTTCTGAAAACCAACCCAAAAGTTTGCAGATTCAGATATTGTACCTGTAATGTTTCATCAGCAGCCATATCATCTAAAAGAAGTATGTCTTTTGTTAATCGAGTAAATACCGAATCCAGGACTTCACACATAACTCTCTTGTAAGTTGATGGCAATAAAAGTGGTTCCCATATAATGCGCACTTTCTCAATGATAAACATAACCTGATCACGAGTTTTGCAGTCCTTCAAAACCTAAATTTACTTGAATAGGCAAAAAATCTGAAAAAGACTGTTCCAGAGAAGATCCAATTACACAGTTCAGAAAATTTACCTGATCTAAACCAAGCTTTGCAGATGCATACTGTTGCATTTGATGAGTATTCTGAAACCCATCAGCAGTATCTATAGCCTGATAGAAGTCATGACAAGGAATATGATGAAATCAAAAACAGACTACAAGACATGAGAAATCATGAATTGAATGAATTATAGTGCCAATGAACACATACCGCATCCAAGCTAAAGATAACCAAATGAATTTGCTTTTGCAGTACTTCTCCCCCCAGCTGATGAAATTTTAGTGCTATGTCAGCAAATACTACTTGCTCTTTGGCACCATTTGGGAACTCCATGCGATACTGAAAGAAAAAAGAGCATTGCTGTAGATTCTTAGGAAAACACAACTCTTAAGACAGAATTAACGCAGCATCAATTTCATAGGCAGAAGAAATCACGAACATAAAAAAAAGGAAAATTTATATGATCATTTTGCTAGAAATGGCTTGTGATATCTACAGATTTATTCCATTTATTCAATTGGTATAATAAATTAACTAAAATGAACCAACACACAAGAGTCTTGCAAAACATAACCAAACACACCTAAAAAAATGCATTGGAAAATTACAACTCAGCCAGAAATTTGACACAGAATGCAAATGGCAATGAATTGATTACACTGTTGCCCTCTATTTAACAAAGGACAAAAATGATAAGCACTGCAGTAGTACTAAATGCATAGGTACCTAAAAAAAAGCATTAACTTTTACATACAAACCTGAAATGGCAGTCCAAGAATCTCCTGAGACAGATATAGCAAGTCATTGTGAATGACAATAGCCTCTTGAATGATATTTTCAAGCTGCTTCCCTAGCTTTATATACAGGAAAAAGCAAATAACCACTGATGAACAAGTTGATGTGTATGTATAAATTTCCAAATATGACTAGAAGTATAACCCCAACAGCAAACAGTATCAAATCATGTTCACTAGCAAAAATATGTAAATGGAAAGGTAAAAAATAGACAGAAATTAGAGAGAAAATTATTCATATCACTTGTCATGCATCAAATCCAGCTTCGATTTCAGTTTTTCAATTTCTAAAACGAAGCGAGTGAAAATAGCCATAGAATTCACCCAAGAGCAAAGGTAGACTGAAAGAAGCTTAAAAAGACAGAAAAATAGTCAATTGGCTATGCACGTCTATTCTCATGCAATTTGGGCAAAAGGTTGCAAGTACGTAATGTTGACGGTGGATGCAACAGCAACAAAGAATACTCAGTCCAATAATCATGAAGATCAGAATATGCCAACGACAGGAATAATGAGGAAGAAAATAAGAAAAATTGCAGTGGCCTACCATAGATTTCTTTAGAAAGATTGCAAAGGATTCAAGCGAAGAATCTAAGCTAATCCTAAAGTCAGCATACACCATGGACAATCCAATACATATGCACGGATATACGCACGCAAACTATTTTGGTTATGTATATGCACAACTATACGTGCAGCGATCCCATACAGTTGTACCTCAAATCAGGCGATCTGTAAAAATTAGTGTTTTATAGATGTACAGACCTGCCCAAATCTTGCCCTCTGTGAAATTTGGAATTGTTTTACGCTTGTTTTGTATTTCTTATTTTTTGCAAATCAGCAAAATGGGCATGGATACACATGCTGCATTTTGCTGATTTTCAAAAATAAAAAATACTAAACAAATTCAAAAAATTGTCAAATTTATGGAGGTAAGATCTAGGTGGTGCTCACACGTCTATTTGAAAAACAAAATAAATAATTTCGGTTGCCGGTAAATCTCTTGATACCAAGTTTTTTAAGTGGTAAAATTGACTAAAATACCCTCGAAATTAATGATTTTTAAAAATAAAAATAAATATGTAAAAATATTGTAACACAGTAAAACTTAGTTAAATACACTTATGAAAACATGTTTGTGAAGAAAATATCAAAAGAAAATCAAAAAATCAAAAAAAAAATATTGTATAAAGGGCTGCATGCGATTCATCACGTAACCAGCTCTTTTGTATATATAGAAGCCCGATTACTTACATCATGATGTATTTCATTTGCTTCATTTTATTTTTACTTTCTTTGATTTTTCTTCATAAACGTATTTTCCTAAGTGTATTTAATCTATATACTAAGTTTTGTCATTTACAATACTTCTACATTTTTATTTTTATTTTTTAAAAATCATCAATTTCAAGGGCATTTAAGTCATTTTCCCAAAAACTTGATTTTTAAAAATAAAAAATAAATACGTAAAAGTATTGTAAAATGGAAAAACTAGACATGTGGATTAAATAATTTAGAAAAATATGTTTATGAAGAAAAAATAAAAATATAACTAATTATAAAAATAAATTAAATAATATATAATAAATGATATATAATGGGTTCCATATATATATAAAAGAAAAAACTTCAGTAGTGAATTTACCATTGAAGTGAATTGGTATCGCTATTCTATTTGGCCCAAACTTGATGATTATAAATTGCCAAATAGTTGAATAGAAACAAAGATAAGCAAACAATTACCTTAAGACATTTAAGCAAACAATTACCTTAAGACATTTAGGTGCATGTGGAGTTAGCATCAAGGGCAGTTTCTGTAACTTTTATGCAAGATTGAGATAGAAAAACCAACTGGGAAGGCCAAACAAGCTAGTTAAGTAACAACATCAATGTTAAAAATGACAAGCAAGTATAAACTCGGGGTGGGATACTGGGACGGGGCAAGAATATATATCCGTAGAGACAAGTCGGGTAGCATTTTGAGAATTTTCTAAAAATTCGGGTCGGGACGGACCGACCAAACCCCATACCTACTTACACCATGTCTAACCCGCACTATATATAATATTTTTTTAAAATTGCAATGCCCTAAACCTAATTCTATTCTCTCGATTCTTCCTTTCACTGCCTCCTAGCGTCGCTGCTGCAATCTAGGCTGGAGAGTCTCGCTCCCATCTCCGGCCACAAGTCATTGTGCGAAGTCGTTGTCGTGGTTGAAGCTCAACCTCCGTTACCAGATCGTGCTGTCTCGGACATCTTTCAGCTTTGTCGTCAACAGCTTCCTCTTCGCCTCCTTTAACTCCAGCATTGTCGTCGATTTGTGGTGATGATTTTATTTTTTCTGTTTCCATCTCTATTTTACTGTGAGCAGGTAACAATATCCAACTTTTGAATATTACAATTCGAATGTTTTATTGCTGTGAATGACAAATTATGGATAGTTATTGTTGTGAATGTGAAGCTATGAATCCATTGTGTTTGAATTTTGATTACTTGTTATTAGAATTATTTTTAGGAATTGCATTGGATATGATAGAAAATAAGAATATGAGTTTCAATGGGGATGACAATATGGTGAGAATGTTGATGAGGATGTGGATGAGAAGGAAGTGGTTGATGTGTATTGAAAAGAATGGACAGAAAATATTATCAATATTCTTTGCACTTTTCAGGTATAATTGCTATCATACTACATATTTGAGCAATTTCTATTTTAACTCCAAATGCGACATTCATATTATTTTTGTTGGAAGTAAACAACAAAGGACACTGAATGAGTTCAAGAAATTAGTGGTTCACATGTTCGAGTTGGAAATAGAATTCTGAATAAGGTATGTTTCATTAATTTTTCCAATAAAGTGGAATAAACATTTATGTTTAATTTACGTGATGATGTTTTATTTTGACTAACTAGTAATAAGTCAAAACATATAATATTTAAATTTAGCATAAATATGTTCCTATATTTGATTGGTTCATAAATTCTTAAACTATACTACTTGACCTGCATTTTTGCCAGACCCACTGTCCTGATATCGGACCAAAGTTTATTCTGATACCTATTAAAAAAAATAAGGATCAAACCGACTTTATCCCGACCCGGTTTGAAAATAAGGGTCAAACAAGATTTTTAAAAAGTAGGGTCAAAGTTAAGCACACCATGACCAGTCCTGACCTGCCCTAATTCCCACTCCTAGTATAAACCAATGGAATGATGCATTTGGACAAGATATACAAACCATATACATGATACATGTCAAATATGTACATTAGCAGTTGGAAATTGCTACCACAAGCTACTAGTACACGCCCCTATGCAAGGTTATGAAGGTGAAATGGCCCAAATCACCCTCAATCATGTTTTACATTCCCTGAATAAAGAAATGAAGTCAAAACTAACATAGAATTGGTGGGTTGAATGAGAGAGGTTAACAAATCAGCCCTTAAAGGTTTAAATTTCCTTCATAAGTGAGAATTAATGATAGCTAGAAGTTTAGAACTAAAGGATAGTAAACAATATATAAGCTCCATGAATACTTGTGTTGCGGCTGAAATGAATTTAGAAGAACGGATTTACCATTAACAATGAAGTATATGGCCAACCCTATAAATGAGAAAGTAATGACATGGGCTGCTATTTAGTCAAGAAATTAAGTTCAGCTAACCTACTGATTGGAGGCTAGCTGCTTCTATAGTAAATACTACGCTCTGTTGTCAAATTCAGTTTAGCAATAAACCAATTGGGTAACTTCAAGGATACTTCTATGGAACCCTCTCCATTTTTAACATCTAGATGGATAATGAAAAATCCATTCCATCTATTATATTTAACATCATTTATATTATTATGAAAACTCTTTCATTTGTCTAGTATCACTACAAAAGGGCCCATCTACTAATGTGTGAAATCAACATAATAAAATGATTTAATGTTAAATATCAAATTTTCAACAGTATTTTCAACATCTAAACCATCTAAAATATCACTACTACGTTGATAAATGATTTTATAAAGTATTATTACATTCTAATACATATAAATGGATCTAAGCATTTTCCCTAAGTTACACATGAATGTACTTATTTTTGAACAAATGTGACCAATGAACATATTAGATTTAGATGAAACTTGGTCTTCTAGCTAAACAAATGATGTTAAATACAAGGAATAGATTGAATTTTGCATTAGTAATCAACATCTCAAAAATGGAGGGGGTTCAATGAAATCACTCCTATAAAACTCAGTTCTATGGAAGCATTCCTGGGGTAATTTACTACTTGGATAAGTGCTCTAGTATTGCAAGCACATCACATGGATAAAATTATCCTAGTACCTCATTTAACTAATTGAACAGCCCTTAGCCTTGTTTTAATTATATAGGATGTGTCACTTTTAACCATGAATAACAACTGGACCATGAGGTTTGCCATGTGATTTGAGGACTAATGTGATTGGTAAAGTATATTGCATAAACAACGATGAAATACAAATCATTATTATGATGATTTCAATGAATCAAACAGGTGAATAGAAGGTTATTTAAGGTCCGTGATGTAAACAGTTGGTAAGTGAGACATTTCCCTTGGGAGCTTGAAAAAAATGAGTTCAGTGAGATGAAAATATATTCCTAAAAGTTAATAGTGAGCCATTGTAGAATGCCTAACAATATCAAGCTTGATTTTGACTAGAAAACCAATTCTATGGAAAAACACTGAAAATTCAAATCATGAGTAGAAACGGAGTTAACCTTAAAAAAGTCGCAAAAAATAATAAAATAGATTGACCATACTACAAAAAAAAAAATTAAGAATTCTACCCCAATATATGGTAGTAAATTAGATAGATGAATTGTATCACATGCAATCTTCAAAGTGGGCATGAACCAATTCCATTGTTGTATCTAATAATCACCCTATATATCTAAACATTCATCTCGGCTGATTTTATTTCTTTTTTCAGATTTGTGCCCCCATTCGTGCATACACACGTGTGAGTGCTTGCTCTGATTTGTTCGTGCATGCATCCATGTGAAAGGGGCATTCCATGCAGGATACCAAATAAAATTTTCAAGCATTATCTTCAAACAAACCTTGACTGGTACTATGGCTTCATACAGAAGTAGGGAATCCCTTGCTGCGTGGTAGAACTCCATCGCTACTCTTAGGGATGACAAACGAATATTCTGCACTGATAAGCCACAAATCAAAAATTATGCCTATGAACAAGCACCTGAATGTATTAACAATAGCAGAAAATCATACAAATAAAAACATTCACAGTTCAAAGCATGGCGCAATACAAGGGTTCATCTAATGCTAGATGGGTATATCAAACAATTATCATTAAAGAAGTCTCCTACAAAACTTTCCTTATCAGAAATTTGGTTGTATTTGTTTGGTTAAAGGGTGTAAATGATGTTTATTTGTGTCCATTATCTTATTGCCTTTTTTAAATCAATATAGTAATGGGTAATCCACATTTCTATATCTTTTTCAGAAGCACAACCGCAAGCTTTTTTATCCTGAAATTTCAATTGGAATTCACTACTAATATCAAACTCATTTCCATCAGTCAATTGTTTGCCTTCCCAAGATCAGTGAAGGTTGTTAACTTGAGAGCAGCCAAGAACCAACACGTTGCTGCTCTTCATAAATATCGTCTACTATGAATATTCTGTTGTTATGTCACTTCTAAACCAGCACATGTTACTCAAGGAATACTAGTATTTTGACCTGTGATGATTGGTTTATCAGTTCAACTCCAGTATAGTCATGAACTGCATTGATAAAAAAGAATATTAACTGTATAACAGTGAAATTAACGGTGACAAGATGCAGCATCAAATTGATGTCAAATTTCTAATTATAGTGGCAAATACTAAGACTGCTTATGATTATTGATTCAGTGCAAAAACAGAAGATGCCTGTAGCTATTGTTGTGAAAGAGTGGTAAATTTGTACACGTGTGATACATGCAAGTTCGAGGCTTAGAAAGTAGGAATCAGTTCTCACTTTATCGATGATTAAGGATATATTGGTCATTCCAAAAAAAGAAAAAAGACGTTGCTTTTATTGGATATGACATCATTTTTGGCAGAAAACTTTACAAGAAAACTAAGAAAATAGAAATTTTTAAAAATTAAAACAATTATCAAAATCCATGAAATAAGATAATCATAAATATACTTTTGAACCTAGAAGTTCTATTTTAAATGTCAACGTACAATGACCAATAGAATTGCATTAGAGACCTATTTGACGTTTGATGAGTGGTTCTTTCCTAAATTTTCTAAAGTATAGGCTCGGCATAAAGTAATCCTTTGGTCCCTCTGTTTAGTTGTCCAAGCCATCTTGGAAGAAGTTTGCCTCAATCACACAGGATCCGCTCTCACCAAGAAAGCCAAAAAGTATCAAGGACCACCAAACAAAGGTTAGATAGTCCCATGGCAGGTCATGGAATTCAGCAAAAAGAGAGAGATAGGCAGGCAGGCAGGCAGAAAGACGGACAGACACACACACGCACGCACGGAGTCATCCAAATAATCTTGTAGAAATTAAAACATCAAACAGGCTAATTCTCTGAATTCCAATACATTCAAACCACCAAAGAGGATTTATTCTAAGCAAGATAAACCTGTAGTGCTTGATGAACCAGTTCCATAAGTTGAGATGCTGCCTTAGACACAAGGCACCTGTCAGGTTGAAAAAGCAAGTCAACTCCATGGTCTGAAAATTTTCCAGCAAATCCATGTGCATGAAGATTTGAACTTTTCCTCACATTCTCCTACAACAAAACCATCAGCCATTATGATTTGCTAAAGCAATAAGAGATGGAATTAGTTTTTCTATTGTAACATACTCACCAGAGGAAGTACAAACTCACATTGCATAAGTAAATTTCTAGCCTTTGCTAGAATTTCTTTCTTCTTTCTTGATGCATAGTGAACCTCTACATTTTCAGCATAAGTGCTTAACATAGAATCCTTTAAGTCAGTTGCTGAAATGAACATCATTTCTTTCAGAGCATTTTCAAATTCAACTGTAACTTTGACAACATTCTGAAACTCTGCAACCTTAGCAGCATCATCAGGCACAACCTGTTGAAATCAATGTTAACAACAAATCAGATTAGCTAAAACAACGACCTTCAAAAAACAAGGAAATAAAAGAACCCAGGCATAACCTGATGGTAACTCACACTAGTACAATACGCCCCCAACACAATCGAAAAACAAAAAAAACAAAAAAAAAAAAAGAGGAAATAAAAAGAGCACCTTATCACACCCACAAGAATTATGACACAAATTTAAAATTAAGAAGATCTACAAAATAGGAAAATCTAGCTATAGGGAAAAATCATAGAACCACAGCACTATGCATAATAAATTGCTGTGCTCATCTACTAATCACATATTCACATTACACATGATTGACTCCTTGAAATAGGAATATCAGATGCAGAGGCACAGAGCCAACTGATTACATCATGGCATTCTCCATAGTCAAGGTAAATTTCATAAGATTGAATTATAGACCCCAGACCATGAAAAAAGGAAAATCCAAAGTATAAATGACTGACTAAAAATACAAAAAACCCTGGAATTCATCTCATTCTCTTTGACCTTCCAGATGTTACTTAAATTGATCCCCTGGCCTTCCATTGGCCATGTTGTGAGATTCCCTGTATCACGTGATAAATTGTGTTTAACAACCCTCTTTTCTATATTGTACAAATGGATTAAGAAAATCTGAAAAGCTTAACGTTTTATACACTCATTTGTGAAATAACAAAAATTTGTGGGTTAATACGAAAACCCAAGCTGGCACAAAAATATGCTGCATAAAACTGGGAATCCCTCTCTTTTTACATGAATATAATGCAGAATCTTTTGTCATCAATTTTGAAACACACTTGCAACAATTAAACACAGAGAAAACATTTTATGGAACTAGATCACCAAGATATCAACCCAACAACCCTCACCAGGAAAAATATTTAAAAGAAAGAAAAAAAAGGCAAGCTTCTACTACTTGTAAAACAGAATTCTACAGAAGATATCATAACTTCTATGCACATAAAAGAAAGTTGGAATTTTCATTATAAGAGATAGAAACATTAATATGTGGCAGTTCCTGATAAACATCAAAGAGGAATAGAATCAAAAGTTCAGCAGGGCGAAGAAAATACAATAGTCAAGACATTCGAAACCCAACTCCAGCAGCAAAAACAATATTCTGAATTTGATTATCATAGTTCTTACTAAAATAACATCCGAATAGCCTGGAATCAAATCATGGAACAGCAATAGGTTACCAATTGCCTGTTTAGTTCTCCGTTTTTTCTTCCTTAGTCTATCAGGTTGAACTCTCGTCCTTCATGGATGCTACCATAAGCCATCAGCTATGTCTACATGATCTTTATTTTAAATATAATAATATAAAATTACTGCCAGCAAAATGATGAATCTGATCTCCTCTGCTAGACACACAGTTTCAACTAATCCCATAATGTTATCTAAGAAAGTATCATTCAGTTCCCTTCATCATGTAAAAACAGCTAATAGTATTTAATAGATCTTACACGTTTCCATTGCACATCTAGACTCTTGCAGCAGACTATGGATAGTATGAATGAACAAGTCAAATAAAATTCAAGTTAAAAGGTGAAACCTTGGAAAGGTATTCAGATATAACAAGTTCAGAAATCCTTGGCCATGTCAATCTTCCAAAGCATTGCATCCATGTCCTATTCTGGAAGCATATTGAGCTATAGATAAATTTTATAACTTGAACAAGGCGTGAATAAGTTGCTGCGCCATTCAAGGATTCACCCTGATAGGGTAAAGACAAAAACAAGTAAGACGCAGGAGGAGGAAAGAACAAAACGAAACGAAAGGAGCAGAGGCACTGAGCAACGTATGTGCAAAACGTGAAACTATGTCATCACCAGTGACTACGTCATTTGTGCCCTAGAATGATACCCGTATTTTAGAAGAATCATTTTAGCATGATTTAAAGGTGAGAATGATGGTGTGATAGTAACGTGCACAGTGTACCCCTAGTAGAGAGCAGGGGCCTAGGGAAGAAGACTGAATTGGTGAATTGGCATTGCAAGTTGTAATGGCATATACTATGAGTGAATCACAATGGACCTGTTTGACCTGTAATACTAACTCAGGCACATGTACATAGCATATGGCAGTTTTTTTTTTTTTTTTCTGAGGAGGGGGGGGGGAAGGGATTGGGTGGGAGTGGAAGTAAAACAATGTGTATGGAAACAAGATTTTGTGATTAGTTGTCAACCACATTCAGAAAAGGGTTGATAGAACCAACTGCCAACCATCAAAATTGATACTATCTGCCACCAACGATGGAAGAAGAAGAATTTTTCAGTTCCTACAGTTCAAAACCAGCTCAGTCAATTCAGTTTAAGAACCTTGAAGGCATGCCTAAGTAACTAGCATTGTTCATTTCACTTCAGAGGGGTAGAAAAGAAGTACAATATGAGGGGACATATGCAAGTACCTGGGATTTTGGAGATGGAGTTAGACAGAGGATTGCCACATCTTTTTGCTGGGAATGCTGATGTATTTCTGCATAATCAACATCAGATCCATCACGTACAATGGAAGCCACGACATACTTCACCATTGAGTCTGCAACCTTTGCTAACCCATAGTCAAGGACTCCAACCACCTGCAAGTGGATAAACAGAGAATTAACTAAGAAATGTTATAAATTTATGCTGCATAATGATTAGAAAGGTATCAAAAAAAATAAATTTTGCCCTCTCCATATTTACAAATCTAATCTCATGGGACAGCTTCTATTGCTGCTTCTGCTCCTAGTTTGTTTTGTGTTGGATCAACATTTTTGAGCCTAAGAATCTCAACAAGATTCAGCCTTACATCCAGAACCATATCAGGGCAAACTTGTTTCAGTTTTTTTTTTTTTATTAAAAAAAAAAAAATCATTCATTGGCCTCATTGCTTTAAAATCAACAAACTTCATTTAAAACAATTAATAAATCGGCTGTGGAATTCCAACAGAATCCATTAATATATCTCTGAAGGTTTACATGGTACCATGAGATGATGGTTACAGCCGTTATTACTGCATATGACAAAGTATCCGAATTTTGGTGACATTGACCTGGCCACAATCTATGCATATTGTGATTCCCATTAGATTTTAAGAAACAAACAGGGCGCACTCTAAAAGATCCCACTATGACAATGAAGTCGTGAGGGAAATGACTACATATTAACCAAAATCTGACGGCTCTGGAAAGCCACATTACAATTTCACCACTCTAGGGAAATTCTTTCCAGAAAGTAGATTTTGACTAACATAACCATAACAAGATGCCTAGGTAAGGTAGCAAAATGCATACAACCGCCTATTGGAAGTGCATTATTCAAAACAATGTAAAGATCATGCATGGGTAGGAGCACAACCCATTTGATGTTTTTTCACTTCAATTAGACAAACAGTTCAACACCAATCACAGACCTAATCAATTCATAACTGATCAATTTCGCATTTGCTGATAATCAGGCCTAATGGAGGATTTCAAGCCCTCTCCAGGCCTGTTCACCTGAGCGGATTGTATAGACACTCGTCGAAAGAAACTAAAGCAAATTGAAAATGTATTGTGAAATTTATAATCAAGTGATCATCATGGTTACTGCCAGTTGTTCCTAAAAGGTCAGAAATGTGTATTGTGTTACCCATTATTAGGAACTGTTTGGCCCCACACTTTTGGTTCTTGAGCATTACACCCTCTCAACTCATTCTTTGGATATTTGGCCCAAGATTGAGAGCCTGTTTGTCTGCAGAAGAAGCTGGAAATCCGTGTTTGGATATTGAACATTTTGATGATGAAAAGAATATATTGCTAAATAAATTTTGTTTACAGAGAGCATGGTTTTGAGTTTATGTATTGATCTACAGAAAGGAAATATGCTCACTTGTCCATTTTCATGATAAAATGTAACTTGGAAAACTATTTTTATTAATATGTTCAAATACAAGAAAAAAGAAACCTGAAATGTCTCAAAACCTGTCTGTTATACTATACACCTGTACCGCGATCTTTCTTCAATTATGGGGGTACCAGCGGGCAAGCCCCCAGGACACGCTTCATGAAATGGTTTAGTTCTATTGAAAGTATCAAATTTATGTGTTGCACTAAGTGCTTATGAAGGATACAAGTAGACAGGATGCGCAAGCCATGAGAGCATGATTTTGAGTTCGTACATTGATCTACAGAAAGGAACATGCTTAATTGTTGATTTTGATGACAAATGTAACTAGGAAAACTATTGCTATCAATATGTTCAAATTCATGTTTTCTTACAATAATGGATGGGATTTCACTTTACGAAATGGTGTAGATTTATAGAAAATGTCAAATTTAAGTATTATGCGAAGTGTTTATGAAGTATACTGGTAAATTAAATGCACGAATTTATGCACAAGGCACATAAAAGGGGAGACAGATTTTTTCATTTTAAGTGTCACAGGGATGCAGTGACAAAGTGTGATTATTAGGGATGTGTGCAGGATGTTCCAAAGAAATAACTCACATTTGAAACCTTCAAAAGAATAAGTGTCAATCATTCAAGTATGTATATCCATAACCCATATCCATAACCCATTTTTCATCAGTGGGTTGCTCTCCCATGTTTTTCCCTTCTAAGCCGAAGGGTTCTGCATATAAATAAGCTTTTTGTGTGTATGATCTTGAAATTGTGATTTTCCATTCCCATGTAAATATGTGTGCGTCGTTTGTACGATCTTATGATTAAGACTGCATGACCCTAACTAATATGGATGCTTCGGCAACGCTATAACAGAGAATATGGCCAACGCTAAATGACAGGGTCTAGAAAACTCACATCCATTGCCTTCAAAACCGTGCAAAGGTCAAGATTATCAATTCCATCCACTGCCAAACGCAACTTCACTTGTACTTCCCTCTTTTCCGGCTCAAATACAACCGCATGTTCCAGAATATTTGCAAGAACCTCTTGCACCTGGAAGTAGTGATTAAGAAACTTTCAGAAAAAAGAAGATGGAAACGAAATGATCTGCCACAAATGTATGACCCAGAGGACAGCAATAACTAGGTTATGACATATTCCACAAAAGGCAATCAGCAGGCGGCTTCCTTTGAAGTGGGCATCCATGCTCACACCATATCGAACATTATCTTGAAGAACCGCGCAAATCAAAATTCGAAGAATTTAATCTCCGGTAACAAAATTCCGAGGAAAACAGCCATAAACAAGCAACAAACGCAAAGCAAGCAGACAGCCCACATCCAAACCTCGTCGAAGCACTGCATCCACTCTTGCTGCAAAAGCCGGAAGGCCAAAGGCGTTGAAGCCGCTGCATCCTCCTCCGAACCGCAGTTCCCAATCACCTTTTTCAAGTCGCGCACAGTTTCCGCGGCCTCTAGAAGCAAGCCTCGATGCAAATCCTCTTTAACCGATCCCAATCGTTGAATGAAAACCGATATGGAGCGCAGGAGGTGGAGCGCCTCCTTGCACTCCCTGAGCTCGTTTGTTGTGGAGCAGATGTTTTTGGCAATATCGGTGATCTGGGCATCGGAGGAGGAGGATGAGGAGAGAAGGGAAAGGAGGGCGGATAGGTCGGAGGAGAGGTGTAGAGTTTTGGAGTAGGATTGGGATGAGAGAGTGAGGAGATGAGAGAAATGGGAGTGGTGGGAGGAGAGGTAGGAGAGGACCTTTTGCTTGATGTGGAGAGAGCGGAGATTGAGACGGTCGATGAGGAGGCGAAGGTCAGGGGCGGAGAGAGGAGAGGTGTCTTCTAGGTCTTGTGTAGAGAGAAGATCTCGGACGTCGATCGACCCAAACAGCACGTCCATCTCTACTTCTCCCCCACCGCTTAATGCCGCAGCTCAGTTCAGCCGCCAGAGCGGTAGGAAACAAGCCAGCTTAGTTCAGAAACCGAATCTTACCCTCCCCCTACTCATCGTGTCATCATCATCTTCCACCATCAGCAGTTGCATCACTGCGGGACACGCCAGAATGCGAACGGGAAATGGAATCGTCATGAAACAAGAGGGCAGAGTGGAAACAGAGGGCGTGTGTGTGGGAATTCCAGCGAAAATTTTGGGCAAGTAAAAGATGTGAAATGACGGGTAATGATCATAAATAACTAAAAACAATAAATTTAAAATACATATGTTAGTAAAAAATATGAAAAAATAATTAAAAATAATATAGTTCCGGAAAGTTAAAAATTTTAACTTAAAACTTACATTTTTTACATATTATTAAACACACCAAAAATAAAAAAGAGTATAAATAATAATGAGAGAAGAGGAAATAAAGGTAAATATAATGGAGAAAATAATTAGAAATAGAATTTGGGTATGTTTGGGAATGGATAAAACTTTTGATGAATAGTTTTAAAGAGTAGAAGTTGTCGAATGATGTGATATGATATGGGTAATGATGAGGAGTAAAGAAGATAAAGTTAAAATAGATAGGTTAATTGTGTAGGCAGTTATGTAGAAATGATTAAAAAAGTAGGGTAGTTGTATAGAAAATGTGACAAAATAATTAAAAAATATGATAGTTGTGGAGAGTGAAAAGTTTTAGATTGAAAAGTTTTAACTGATATATTCTCTGCACATTGTCAAACACACCCTATATAAGTAAAATAAAAATATAGAGCAGTTACTAGTGGAGCTCGATCCATTGCATTCAACCGCACTGGGGATTTTGGTACAGTCATGAAGAAGACGGGCGCCGATCTCCTGCACCCGGGAGCAGGCAGCGTTGCCTGCTCCCGGGCGCATACACTTATTTTTTTAATTTTTTTTTTGAAAATTTTTTCATAAACTTGTTAGCCCAAGTGTATTTAAAATTACCTAAAATGCCACTGATTTTCAAAAATCAAAAATAAATATCTAAAATACTTCAAAAATGGTAAAAATTTATACACATGCTAAATACACCTATATTAACATTTTTAGAAAAAAAATGAAAAAAATAGGTGTGTGCACCTGGGAGAAAGAGATCGGCACCCGAAGGAGAGATAGGATGACATATGAATCCTTCTGTTGAATGCAACAGGGGTGGCTGAGTAAAAAAACCATCAGCTTTGGGTATTTTTTTTTAAAAAAAAAAAACAAGAAGGGATCTGCCATGGATGTCACTTTCCCTTCCTTTGCTCACCCGCAAAATCTTCCAAAATTCACTAGCCCTAAATTAGCGCTATCGTTCTTCCGTGTAGCCAACGCCTACTGCCAGCGTCACACTACACACTGCTTCCGATAAATCCCAAATGATCACCTTGTCAAAACCACTTCTTCTCCCGCCAATGCATAACCTATCTAAAATGCTAAAAGGTATAGCCGACTATTTTGAAAATTAATTGTTATCTTAGCTTTTTTTTCATAAATAGATGTGCTAAAGGATATATTATTGTGGAAAAAGTTTTTAAAAAGCCTTGATTTTATCATTATTGGCACATTAGATGACAACTTGACATCCATGTCAAACCTTTGTTGTTTGCTACCATGTTGGATGATCAATTTCATGGAAGATGCTTTTGGCGGGCCAGAGTTATATTATGTTTGTTTTACTCAGTGGGTAGATTTAAAAGTTTTCAAATTTAGTGAGTATATTTATAATTAAAGGCGAACATATTGGGTATATTTGAAATTAACCCTAAACTATATATTAGGTAGTTTACATGTCAAAAAACAACTTTAAAATTGTTATATATATCAAACTATTTTATTACATTAAATTTGTATTATTTTTAGATATAGTACATAGATATCCAATGTGGATGAAAATTGATATACTAATAAAATAAATAATTCTAAATACAGTAGTTGGAGTAGATTATAATTTTATGATCATATGTGGCCCGTTTCGATCCAACTACACCGTAACACTACATTAGAATATTTCTTATATGATGATATTTTATATAATCATTTATTAATATAAAAATAATATTTCATACAGTATAGAGGTTGAAAATTCAATTCTAAAATTGATATTTAACATGACACTATTTTATTATGTTGATTTTACGTATTTATATACGAGTATTATGCACTGCGATGCCTGACAAATAAAAGAATTTCGAAGATATTATAAATAATATTAAATACAATAAATAGAGTGAAATTTTTTCATCAACTATTACAATATTTAAAATGAAAGAAATTACATAGAAGAGAAGTTTATAGAAACTTCCCCAATTAAGTAATTAAGATTCCAAATAAGGGTTAAATATATCATTCATGATGTTTTGAAATTCTGAGGGGGCATTTTTGAGACCAAAAGGCAAAATATTCCATTCATAACGCCCAAAAGGAATTGTAAAAGCAGTTTTATACTTATTTTCTTCAGCTATTTGAATTTGCCAATATCCTAATTTTAGATCAAATTTAGAGAATATTTTTTATTTAATAATTCTTCGTAATAAATCTTTTTTATTAGGTAGAGGATGTCTAATCTATTTTAAAACTTTATTTAATGATTTATAATTTATAACTAATCTGGGAGCTCTTCTTTCTATTTCTGTTGTATTGTTTACATAAAAGGCTGCACATCTCCAGGGTGATTTACTTGGTCTTATAAGGTTTTTATCTAATAAAGTCTGAATCTCTTGTTTACAATATTTTAATAATTCTAAGTTCATTTGAATAGGTCTGGCTTTTGTAGATATTTTTTCTTCATCGAAGTCTTCCATATAAGGTAATGTTACTATATATTTCTTCTTATTCCAGAAAGCATTGGGTAATTCAGAGCATACTTCTAAGCTTAATTTTTTATGAAAATCTTCAATATGCCTTTTTAATGGTCCTTTAATCTGTTGTTCTATATATTTTTATAATATTTTGTTCCTTAAGATAACATAGAAAGTTTTTCTTGTAGAATAAGGTTTCTTTTAATTCTGCTAATAAGGACATTTCGGGCGGTTTTATAAATGAAAAACTTAATTCTTTATTTTGTATAGTAGTATGGATTCCTTCATCCGTTACTATAAATGGTTTTATCATTTGTAAGAAAGGTGTTCCAAGTATAATTTTTTGTTGCATATTTTTAATTAATATAAATGGAGTTTGAAAACATATATTTTTATTACATATATGAGCCCTTGACAATTTATATCTTACTGTCATATTTGTGCAGTCAGCAGTAGCTATTGAGGAATTTGTTCTTTCAAAATATTTAGAAGGAATTATTTCTTTTTTTATACAATTTAAATCTGCTTCAGAGTCTATTAAAACTATAAGTTCTATAGAGAAATCCTCAGGATAATCGATAATTTCTAAGTAATTTTTGAATACCATTTTTGTGAAATAACCTTCTGAACTTGATATAAAGTATGTAAAGATGACTCAGGCCGATTGAGATCCTTTTTCTTAATAATATTATTTAGTTCATGTTCAAATTCTTCTTCTTGTTCCTGTCCTTCTTGTGTTTGATTATCTGTTATATTATAAAGTTCTAATATTTGAATTCTATTTTTTAATTCTATAATTTCTCTTTTCATTGTTTTAATTTCTTGATATATTTCAGAAATAGTTGGAGGTTTTGGTACTGTTTTTAAATATTTCTCTTGGTGTTTTATTATACTAAGGGTGTGTTTGTTTGGGGCTAAAATCTGTCAACTAAAACTTTTCAACCCAAAACTTTTCACTCTCCATAACTACTCTATTTTTTAATTATTTTTTCACATTTTTTATACAAATTACCGTACTTTTCAATTATTTCTACACAACTACCCATACAACTAACCTATCTATTTTAACTTTTTTCTCTTTACTCCTCATCATTACCCCTATTATATCACATCATTTTCTATCAATTTAACAACTTTTATCTCTAAAACTTTTTATCAAAAGTTTTACCTCAAACCAAACACACCCTAAATAATGATGTTGTTTCATTAAGTGAAGGTGACCATCCCTCATCGGGGGTTTTTTGGTTTGAAATATTTAAAAATTTAGTTAATAAATCAGCTTTTTGTTTGGGATCTGGAATTTGATTAATTAGATCTAAGAGAATTTTATCTGTGTTATTAAGCATACTGATGGAATGATATGAAGAATTAGATGAAGTTTGATATTCATTTGGTGAATAGGAGCAATGACATTGATGTTTTGATCCTGAGTCTGAGAAATCTTGATTTTTCATATAATTTAATTGTTCATTTTTAGAGGATTCATCTTCCTCGCTAGAGATAACAATTAATTCTTTTAGTTTTTTAGTGATAACTTCTAGACTAAGATTTTCTTTAGCTAATAATTCTTTAACTTATTTTTTATAACATTTAGGGACATAATGTCCAAATTTTCCACATTCATAGCATTTTACATCCTTTTTAGGTTTAGAATATTTTTGTTTTGATTTATAGAATTTTGTATAAGTTTTTCGAGATGGTTTCTTTGGGTATGTTATTTTATCATAATTTCGGTGAGAAATTCTCTTATAAGGTTTTACTTTAGGGTGTGTTTGGTAACAAGCGAAAGTTGTCCAGTTAAAACTTTTCAATTTAAAACTTTTCATTCTCCACAACTACCCTATTTCTTAATAATTTCTTCACATTTTTCTATACAACTACCCTACTTTTCAATCATTTTTACACAACTACCAACACAACTAACCTATCTATTTCAACTTTATCTTATTTATTCTTCATCATTACTCCTATCATATCACATCATTTGACAATTTCTACTTTCTACAACTTTTCATCAAAAGTTTTATTCATTCCAAAACACACTCTTAGTGTATTTTGATTTTTTCATAATATTCTTTTGGAATGGTAGTTTTTCAATTCCATAATGTGAATAGAATTGTAATAAGTCTTGAGATTTTAAGAAGTAAGTTTCTTCCATCTTCTTTTGATGACATAATTCAGTTCCTACTTGTCTGACTTTTGAAAATAAAGTTCCCCACGTATAATTTTCATATACTAATTTTTCACTATTTTCTTGTTTATTAAAGTCTTAACTTTGTTTTCTATAACAGTTGGTAATCCTTGTAGAAATTTTTTTTATATATAAGTTTTGGTCCGTCTTATAATAATTGTACATCTGTTAAAAATACATCTTTATACCATTTAAAATTAGATAAATGTTTACATCTTAATTTGAATAATCTTTCTCTAATTATAGCTTGATAATCTTCTACTTTTCCTAGGAATTGATATATTATAGTACTAATAAGAGTGTTTACAGGGTGTTCATCATTTAGTATAGTTGCTTGTTCTTCTTGTGTCAATTGTATATCCCACCAGGCTTTAAGCTGTCCGGTAAATCCCCAAATTAAACAAATAGCGGCTAAGTTAATTGGTAATCTTCGAATGCTTATTAAAATTTGGGCATATATAACCATACTATTACATATATTCCACATTTGATATTCACTCACACCATCTATATTCCATTCATATATTGAATTAGGATTAAACTCATTTACCGTTGTTTTTCTTTCTTCTTCAAATTGTTGATCTATTGGTGATGGTCTTGAATAATAATTTTTTGCATTTTTCATATATATTTTTTTTGGTTCAATTCTTTTATGTATAGGATTAGTTACGAAATATGGAGTAGCCCCCTTTTCTTGAGTAACCAAAGATCTGGGTACCAATGTTTTTCATAGCTTTATAATATATTCTGCATTGTATACATAAAGGTTGATCTCATATTAAAACCTTGTGTTTGAATTAACAACGATAATACATCTAAAGCATATGGATCTGATAGACTGATAGAGAAATTTGGAAAGCTATTAAAATATACAGGACCAGCATATAATGATGTTTATAATATACCTAAAATAGAATCTGAGAATTGTCTATGTCTATTATCTTTTAGACATGCTAATACAGAAGCTTGAAGGTTTGCTCGGACCAACGGTTGGATAACAATTTGTATTAGTCAAAAATGCAGAAATTTATATTCATTATCACTTAAATCTTTTAAAGATTTCTTCTGTAATAATTGTATTTAATGTGATCATTCTCCGAATTCTAATACAATTTCTGAAGTTTTAATTCTATATTTAGTTCTAAAATCAAATGTTCCAATTTTATAAATTTCTTTAATAGGAACTTTAGGGATTTTTCAATTTTGTATGGATTTTTCAATATTTTCGTATGCTCCTTCAGGCATGTTTTGAATTTCATTGAGTCTTACTGAGTGAATCTCAGTATCAGTTGAAGAAGAAGATGAAGATGTTGAAAACATCCTCTTTAGAGAACTCATCTTCACAGTCAATGTCTTATATAATGTATTCCCTTCAACACTCTCTTAGCAACACGGGATCTCAGCTGGATGCGCGACTTCGTGTCGATTGAGTTTCTTTAGAGAGATATTTTTACAAAATCAATTTCAACTAGGCTCTGATACCAGTATAACCCGGAGACTCAAGTGAAATTATATTCAGCACAGGAGACGTTCAATAGAATGTTCACTTTATCCCAAATGTTCACCTTGTCAAAACCTCTTCTTCTCCCGCCAATGCATAACCCATCTAAAATGCTAAAAGGTATAGTCAACCGTTTTGAAAATTAATTGTTATGTTAGTTTTTTTTTTCATAAATAGATGTGCTAAAGGATATATTATTGTGGAAAAAGTTTTTAAAAAGCCTTGATTTTATCATTATTGGCACATTAGATGACAACTTGACATCCATGTCAAACCCTTGTTGTTTGCTACCATGTTGGATGATCAATTTCATGGAAGATGCTTTTGGCGGGCCAGAGTTATATTATGTTTGTTTTACTCAGTGGGTAGATTTAAAAGTTTTCAAATTTAGTGAGTATATTTATAATTAAAGGCAAACATATTGGGTATATTTGAAATTAACCCTAAACTATATATTAGGTAGTTTACATGTCAAAAAACAACTTTAAAATTGTTATATATATCAAACTATTTTATTACATTAAATTTGTATTATTTTTAGATATAGTACATAGATATCCAATGTGGATGAAAATTGATATACTAATAAAATAAATAATTCTAAATACAGTAGTTGGAGTAGATTATAATTTTATGATCATATGTGGCCCGTTTCGATCCAACTACACCGTAACACTACATTAGAATATTTCTTATATGATGATATTTTATATAATCATTTATTAATATAAAAATAATATTTCATACAGTATAGAGGTTGAAAATTCAATTCTAAAATTGATATTTAACATGACACTATTTTATTATGTTGATTCTACGTATTTATATACGAGTATTATGCACTGCGATGCCTGACAAATAAAAGAATTTCGAAGATATTATAAATAATATTAAATACAATAAATAGAGTGAAATTTTTTCATCAACTATTACAATATTTAAAATGAAAGAAATTACATGGAAGAGAAGTTTATAGAAGCTTCCCCAATTAAGTAATTAAGATTTCAAATTGTATTAAAAATTGTAAATAAAAATATTTTTCTTTATCAAGTGGACCCTAAAATTTACAATATAAATAAAATTTTGTGTTTATTGTAAATAAAGATCCAACTGAGGAGTGATAAAAGAAAATGAAAATGGTAAGAAAAGAGCACTTTAAAAAAATATGAAGAAAAAATATAATATGATATAAATAAGGAATTTTTGCATCGGTACGTATAAATGTGATGAAATTATAGACTTATAATAATTTTTGTAAAATTTGCATTGGTACTCTACCTAGAAACCCTAAACCCTTTCAAATTGTAAATAAAAATATTTTTCTTTATCAAGTGGACCCTAAAATTTACAATATAAATAAAATTTTGTGTTTATTGTAAATAAAGGTCCAACTGAGGAGTGATAAAAGAAAATGAAAAAGGCAAGAAAAGAGCACTTTAAAAAAATATGAAGAAAAAATATAATATGATATAAATAAGGAATTTTTGGATCGGTACGTATAAATGTGATGAAATTATAGACTTATAATAACTTTTGTAAAATTTGCATTGGTACTTTACCTACAAACCCTAAACCCTTTCAAAATGATTAAAATATCTCATAAATAAATAAAATATTAAAAAATGCTTTTAAAATATCAAAAATTTTATTTTTGACAAATATTCCTCAAATATTCTTTGCATGATCCATTTAAGCGTGAAGAATATTTATAAAAATAAAAGATTTGTATTTATAAGTATTTTTATATTTTTAATAATGAAAATATAATAAAATATATTTTAAAATACCAGAAGATTTGTTTTTGACAATATTCGTCACTTTCAACAGATCAATTAATTATGAAGAATACTTCAGAATAACATTTCGTATTTAAAATATTTTCTTGATTTTTATCATATCGCTTATAGAGATATTTTCATCATTTTTAAGAAGAATTTAGGATTTATAGATACTCCTTTAAGTTTAGGGCGAATTCCATGTATCCCCAAAAATTTTATCCTTAATTTTACTTATACCCGTGAATTTTCAAAAATTCATCTCATACTCATGAATTTTTATCATGATTTCACTTATATTAATGTCGTCAAGGATCCGTTAAATGAATCGTTAGCCCCTTGTAAAATGATGAATATGTCAAAGCTTTAATATAATTTAATATTTTTTTATTAAAGTTAAAGATTTATTTTGAAATAATATATGATTTTATAGTTGTAGAATTACTAGAAATTCATTATAATATGAATTTTTAGCTGTAGAATTATAATTAAGAATGAGTATATTTGTCATTTTTCAAAGAATTAACGGCCCTTTTAACGGAGTCTAACGACGTAGATATAAGTGGAATTATGATGAAAAGTCACGGGCAGAAGAGAAATTTTTGAAAATTTATGTGTATAAATGAAATTAAATATAAATTTGGCGAGTATATAAGTAATTTGCCCTTCATTTTAAGCAAATGTTGAAGACATTAAAGCAAAATTTACAGAAGTACTGATGTGCTACAATCTCACCTATACCTCAGAGGCCCCGATGCAAAAGCACTTATAAATATTAATTATAAAAAATATAAAAATAGATATGATAATTATATAAAAATGTAAAGAATATTGGATAATAGTGTGATGGTATTACAAGTGAAAAATGTGGATTTTCATATGAGTGTGTTTGAGAATAGTTAAAACTTCTGATAAAAAATTTTGGAGAGTAAAAGTTGTAAAATAATGTAATATGATAAGAGTAATGATGAGAAGTAAAAAAGATAAAGTTAAAATAAATATATTAGTTATATGAGTAGTTGTTTAGAAATGATTGAAAAATATGGTAGTTGTATACAAAAATGATTAAAAATATGATAATTATGGAAAATGAAAAATTTTAGATTGAAAAGTTTTAACTCGACAACTTTTAAACATTGTTAAATACACCCTTACTGTGGTAATTATTAAAGGTAATGTAACATACCGGTCCAGAAAAGTGATCCCGGACCGTGTATTTAATGCAATTTCCCAAGATCAATCACACATTTATGGCCAAATTAATTATTATAATTTCATAAAAATTTCAAAAATTCCACTTCCACTAGTCATGTTCCCATTATTACATCAAGGCATAAAAAAAATATTTTACAAGTCTATCATTTTCAATACATGCCTTTAAAATAAATAAATAGAAAAAAATTATTCTTGAAAATCTTCTCGTAAATCCCAAAACGCTAGTGTCCCACTTGATTTGGTACACCTGTAAAAATAATGGGTTAGTCTCAACATGACTAGCAAGTAGAAAATTATTTGAAAATGGATAATGGCCCATTTATAACTTAATTAAATGATAAAATAATCATTTAATTTAGTATCTTAAAAATTAGGCCTCAAATGCAAAATCAAACCCTTCCATTGAGTCCAGAAGCATCAAAAACATAGGGATAGACTATTTGATTACCCAAATCGGAGTTCAAATGAATAAATCACAATAAAATGGAATGAACGGCCCACATTAAGTCATATCATCAGTCTTTACTGCAGATGGGTCCCACCTAGACCTCACTCACTTAGCCTTTATTGCAGCAATGGCTACATGTCAATTTCTCAAAACATATGGACACGAAAAGCATCAAATATATTAAATATACTAAAGAGTAAAAAATAGCAACGAAGAAAATTTCGTTGCAAAAAAAAATTAAGAAATCCATTCGTCGGAAGTTTCCCTGGACGAATTCTCCTGGACGAATTCTTTCTCCGCATGTCTTCAAGGCTCTGACACCTGGACGGACTATATATACATATCATATTTAATCATGCACAAAATCCCATTTGTACAAATTAATATATCCGAAACCATTATACATAACTTTTCCATTATAAGTTATTTTATATATTAATTTGTATAATAAAAACATGCTTAATAAAGATAAAAATCTGAACATGTGCATCATAAAATTTTAAATATGCTGATCTGCAAAATTTTATATCCGAAAAAAAAATTTAGGATTATAAAATTAAATCATAACAATATATTAACCCCATCACTTTAAAAATCATAATAATTAATAAACATGCCTTATACAATTAATTAGTATAACTTAATTAATTTCAAAATATATATAAATGCATAATCATTGAACTAAAATCAATTTTCAAATCAAATCCCACTTGCCTAACGTAGCTTTCTGTCCTTCCACAATTCTATCTCCCGACCTTTCTTACGGATGCATCCCTAAGCCCACTCCCCAAACGCCTTTTTATAAGAGGGTTCTTGTAGGTTTCCTAAAATTATAGAAAAGGTATAAAAGATAAAATTATCACTTCAACTTAAATTCTAATTAAACTAAATCGTATCTCATCTCATCTTATCCGGTGGAGAGATAGAGATAAAATTTGTTTTAAAATTAAATTATATCTTAACCACCTTATCTAGGAGAGTTCTTATCTCATCCTATCTTATCCCGTGGGGCCCACATGTCTGGAGAGGCAAAAATGCAAAAATTAATTGTTATTATTTTCAATATTTTACAGGTAAGATAGTCCATAAACTAAAATGTAAAATCTTATTAAAATGTCTAATAAAATAAAGAGAGTGCATGAGTTAAAATTAAAATCATATTAAAATACCGCATAAATTAAGGGTAAAATTAAAATTATATTAAAATGCTAGTGTGTTTGGATAATTATAAAAAATTTTCAAATATGAACTTATCAATCTTTACAAGTATCATATGTTAATTTTTTTTTCATATATTACTTATGAAGATTGAAAAGTATAACTATCATATTTTTTAGCAATTTCTACATAACTTTTATATAATTAAGGGTGTGTTTGGAAAATTATAAAATTTTCATATGAAAAGTTTCTTATAGAAAGGTTATCAAAATGAAAGAAAATAATATGATATAACTAGGGTAACGATGGGGAATAAAACGAATAAAATTAAAATTGATAGGTTAGTTATATATGTAGTTGTGTAGAAATGGTGGGTAATTATATAGTAAAATGTGAAAAAATAATTTAAAAATAGAACAGTCACGAAGAATGAAAAATTTTAGATTAAAAAATTTTAGCTCGACATTTTTTATATCTTATCCAATACAGCATAAATATATATATATTAACTCTATTTTCTTTATCTTTCATTATTATCTTAGTCATATCATATTATTTTTTTACTAAAAATATATTTGTTTAATACAAAAACTTTTCAAATCAAAAATTTTTCATCTAAAACTTTTTACTCTCTATAATTATTTTATTTTTAATCATTTTCACATATTCATATACAATTATTCTATCTTTTAATTATTTATGCACAACCCCGTATAACTAATGAATTTATTTTAATACTCATCGTCACTTCTAAGTAGCACATCACTTTCTCTAAATTTAAAAAAATTTACAATTTTTTTTTTTTTTAGTTTTATCACTTTTTGAACACCTCTGAATTAAAAAAAACTTTTGCCCATAAAATTCAGTATTTTTTTTACGACTACCGAGGTCCGAAAATTTGAGTGCGGCGTCGGCAAAGGTGGTGGATTTTGTCCCCCGGCAATGACTTAGAATTTCCGATGCTCGGGTTTCTATTATCGAGAAAAAACGCGAAGAAAAACTACTGAAATAGTGAAATCTGGCATCCAACTCTCCGTCTCTGCAGCAGGCAGCAGCGATGGAGCCGCTCTCAGCTTCCACCATTAACTCTTCCCGAGAGCACCAGGCAATCTACCAGGAATGGTTTACCTGTGCAGATTCAGGTATTCTTATTCCTCCATTTCTTCATTCTCCGTCTCAGGCCGCCTTTCTTAATTTCTTCGTTTTGTTTCAGACAACGACGGGAGGATTACGGGAAACGATGCCATCAAATTCTTTTCTATGTCCAAACTCTCTCGTCCCGAACTCAAGCAGGTGAGTTTTTTTTTTTTTGGGTTTCTTTTTCCTGAAATCTCCAGATCTGTTTTCGGTCCAGTTCCAGTGTCCTGTTCACTTCGCTCTGAATGTGGCGCTTGATGTTGTATTCCTTACAACTCCGTGTTTTTGCATTCAATTTGTTCCTTTCCAAAGCGCAAATGGTCGGATTTGGTCTTCCTCAAGTTATTGGATATGGGCATATGGTCCTAGTTTGCTATTGAGGGGTCTGGTTTTCCGTTGGCTGTTAAGACTTCATCTAGATTTGATTAAATTCATGCGAACGAAATTCAAGGTTCATTTCGAGGTTAGCTTTCAGAATAACAAGCTGCGTACAGAAACCTCCTTATTCTCAGCTGAGGTTGGCAATCGCGAAGTAGTTTTTTCAAAATATATGTTTATAATTCACTACTTTATTATTATGCCGTTCGCTCTTTGTGGCCATTCAGTGCTTTTAAATTTATCCTTAACATGTGGAGGTATAATAATAATAGCTTTCAATTCAGTTTTCTTTTGACGGAAACTGATGTAGGTTATTTCTTTTCCGTAGGTATGGGCAATTGCAGACTCCAAAAGACAAGGATTTCTTGGTTTCACAGAATTTATTACTGCGATGCAGGTCAAGCCTCAGAGCTTTTCATTTGTTATAAAATGTTTATTCAAAGTCTCTACTTCTAATCCTTTTGATCGACAGCTTATAGCACTAGCACAAGCAGGACGGGAAATTACTCCTGATGTTCTCACAAATTCAGGTAACTGTGGAACATATTTTATATCCATTCCTTTGGAGTTCCTACTTCCTAGCACCTAACATGTAGAAAGAAATCACCCTTTATTTTATTTTATTTGTTGACAACCATGAATGCGAAGCTAACTTACCTGTTTTGATATGTCACTTCTCCATCTTTGCAGATCTAATGAAATCAGAACCTCCATTTATGGAAGGTTGGGATATATTACTAGCTGTACGTATTTGATTTATTTCATTTTCAATTATATGGTTTGTTCATCATAAAGCTTTTATTTCTTTGTGGCATGATCATTGATCAATTATTTTCAGAAAAATAGGCGTTCACCGAAAAAAGTTGATTCTGATGGAAATGGTAAATGTCTCTCCTATTTTATTGAAAAGCTGAGATACAGTCCTTGAACATTTATTGGTTATTATTGTTTTCTGATATGCCTTGGGGGGATGATGCAGCGAGTCAGATGTTCAGACCACAATCTTTTCAATGGTTCTCATCAAAGTCGGCCAAGAAGGTTAATTTTTTGTTCACCTTTCTCTTATTTACACTTTCTTGATTTTTAGCAACGAAGTGACTGTCTCTAAACTGTAGTCTCTACTTTTACTGGCAGGTTTATATTTCAGTTATACAATCAAACTTGTTTTGATATCTGAAATACATACTTGAATTTGGCATTGTTACTGGCATGTTAGAGGGGATATTTATATGTGACGAGTGATTAGCATATTAACTACTTAACAACCCAACATATTTCATTATTAGCTATATTTTCAATCATACAGAAATGTACACAATCCTCGGCCCCACATCTCTTATTCTATTACAGTGCATTTTAAATGAGTTGCACATTTGCACCTATCTGATGTAGGTTTAAATTTCTTTTCATGTCCAGATACCCCTGGACTCTGTTACATCAATTATTGATGGCTTGAAAAAGTTATACATTGAAAAGCTGAAGCCCCTGGAAGTTGCTTACCGGTTTAATGATTTTGTTTCTCCAATATTGGTAAGCAAAAGCATTTTTGTCGCCTAATTATTGCATGAGGACTTTTTCTTGATCTGATAATTTATTTTTTCTTGGCTGCTAAATACATAATTTCATTCCTGAACTCTGGAAGAGGTTAGAAGTTAGAGATGCTGGTCTTGCTGCTGCGACTATTAAACTATTCATATATTGCTTTTCAATGTTCAATTTTTTCAGACAAGCAGTGATTTTGATGCCAAGCCGATGGTTATGCTTTTGGGTCAGTACTCCACTGGGAAAACAACATTCATCAAACATTTGCTAAACTCCAGCTATCCAGGTGGATTATTCTGTCTAGATTCGTTTTGCTTCAAATTTTATTAACTTTGCTGATTATATGCATTCTTGTGCTCCTGTTTACAAGTTCCATTGTTTTGTGTAGGGGCACACATTGGACCAGAGCCCACAACTGACAGATTTGTTGTTGTGATGGTATGCCAAAAAGTTGCAATCTTTTGAATGATAAACTGGACTGATGCATGGATATTGACAATTAGTTTATTTTTATAGCATTTTTAGGTTGCTTTTACAAAAACAAAAACTATTTTCAAGAGACTCTGAAAGACTCTACAGTTACCTTACATTCTTTGGCATTCTTACTATTCAACATTTGCTTCCTTATTTAATTTAGGTTTGTGAGATCATCCTCAAACATATTACTTGAACATGTTCTCATGATTACAGTATTGAAAGCTCTACTAGTTAATTTTTTCATCTACAGTCGGGACCTGACGAAAGAAGCATTCCTGGGAACACTGTTGCTGTGCAAGCAGATATGCCGTACAGCGGTCTCACCACATTTGGAACTGCTTTTTTGTCAAAATTCCAGTGCTCTCAGATGCCCCATCCAGTGAGACTTCATTATAATCCCTGAGATAATTATACCTTTTTATTCTTTTGTCCATCTATGAAGATTGACTTTCACTGCATGGATGAAGTTGCTGGAGCAAATTACTTTTGTTGATACACCTGGAGTGCTCTCTGGAGAGAAGCAACGAACACAACGCAGCTATGATTTCACAGGTGTTACATCATGGTTTGCAGCAAAGTGTGATCTTATTCTTCTTCTGTTTGATCCACATAAACTTGATATCAGTGATGAATTTAAGCGAGTGATTGGTTCTTTGCGTGGTCATGATGACAAGATACGTGTGGTTTTGAACAAGGCCGATCAAGTTGATACACAACAAGTAAACCTTTGGCCATTTTATTTTCTAAAATATCTTTCTATCATTCATTAGTGTTACTTTTCAACAAGTAGGTGCACATAGTTGACCTTTTTTTGGTTTCCTGCTATAGCTAATGAGAGTTTATGGAGCATTGATGTGGTCGCTTGGAAAAGTTTTGAATACACCAGAGGTCATGCGTGTCTACATCGGGTATGATTTATTTGCACAACGCTTTTTTTTTTGTGGGGGGGGGGGGGGGGGGGGGATAAACGCTTACAATCCAGTATTTTGCAGTGTTCTCAAGTCTTCCCATGATTCTTTTTCTGCTTAAAAATCTGTGGCTATCTTTATTGTGTGCATTGATGTTTCTTATTTGATTAGTTGTTAGGCTTTCAAGTTGCTAATTTTGAAAAACAGAATATTGGAATATGTTTCAACCATGTTCTGCCATGTGCCAGAGGTATTGTTAATAAGTGTGCAAATGCTGCTTCCTTGTTGATGATCACTATGCTCCTGTTATATATATCTCACTGTGCGAGATAATTCTAGGTGTGGAAGGTCTCCTGCTCTTTGTAGTGGTAAAGGAACTTTCCTGGTTAGTGAATTGCTAGAATTTGACTTGTCTTTCTTGTTGATGACCACTATGCTCCTGTTATATATATCCCACTGTGTGAGATAATTCTAGGTGTAGAAAGTTTCCTGTTCTTTGTAGTGGTAAAGGAACTCTCCTGGTTAGTGAATTGCTAGAATTTGACTTGTCTAAGTGATTTAGAACAAATTCAGTTGTCTGGAAATGTAGTTAATGAAATAGGCTTAGTTTCACAAACCTGTGGTTTCAGGAAGCTCTTTCTGCTGAAAATTCAGTGTTCAGACAGTGAGCATTGAGTTCATTTGTTAGAGTTCACCATTTTGGTGACAAGTTCCCGAAACATCTTGTCGAGGAAAAATTATGGACCATTTTGCTTTCTTATATTTAGGACCTTTCTTACTATGTATGACAAGTGGACAGGTATATTAATTGGAATATGACGTGTGGAACTAAACAAAAATGGGAGAAAACTTACTCCAAAGTTTCTATGAGAAAGAAAATCAAAAGAATTCTTAGATTGCATTTGCATAGGAGGATGGAAACGAATAGGCTGCCATGATTAAATAGTCCTTGGTCAGCCTTGGAGATCTGAAAAGGGCATCAGAAGGATTGTAGATTTTTCAGAATCTGGAGAATGAATATGAGAAAATTCAGTTGTGAATAATACTTTATGGAATTTCAGGAGTGGAGGAGCTCTTGAAGCAGAGATTTGAAAGTAGCAATTGTTGTTATTTGAAGTTTTTCAGGTTAATTTGTCTGGACTTTGAAAGAAATTCCCACCTGGCTTGATTTCACCTTCTCATCATGATCATCTTATGATCCAATTGGCATAGGTATTTCAGGTAGAGAATATGGCTTCGGAGGTCATTTTGGATATCTTTATTTTATTTATTTTTAGAAGGATACCCTTTGACATGGCATATCTACAATTTATATTGAACAATGTGGGTTTTGTCTGCTATTTTAAAACGAGATGGTATGCAATATCAATGAAATTAGTGTGTGTTTACAAAACTAGAGGTCCTTTTTAATAAATCAAAAATCATTTTTTCCACATTGAGGAGAGTGTTGACTTCAATGTTGACATTATTTGTCCTAAAAAGAAAAGAAGAATAATAAAGTGAACCATAACGTTTACAAGCTTTATTTGGGTTTGGTCTCTGCCGGGTCTACGTGTAGCAAAAAAGAGCATGCAAATTCATGAAAAATATAACAACTAAGAAGTTGAAATGTATTGTACTTCAACTTAAATTTCATACTTACTGAGATGCCTCTGGAACAAGGAGGCCTGCCACTTCTGTAGGTATGGTAGTTGGCTACCTGAAATGAATGACTAAGCGCAAGTCATCTTTTAATCATCCAGCAGCCAGGGATCCTTGAGGTTGGCTTAATAATATTAAATAAAAAGTAGTCACTGGAAATCTCTGAAGTGAGCCAAATTTCCACTCGGAATCTTCTGGAAAATTCTCTAATAGCTTCTATCATGGAATGTGGGTCAAAAATGCAAGTCCATGAGTAGGCTAATCCAGTCTGGCCAGTGATGTTTCCCTGCCTAATGGAGAGATGTTGTCTCAGATCTCCTCTGAGGAATCTTGGTCAATCTATGTGCTGCCGCAGTGCCTTGTGGTACTCTCAGTTGGCTTTCCTGTTTGTCTAGTTCTTCCAGTTATCATTGTAGCTGGTGCAGAGCGTGGTGCATCATGTTCAACATGGAGGTGCTGGAGGACAGAAAATTGAGGAAAGGGTGTTTTTAGGTGATCTTTGGATGAAAACAAACAATAATAAAGTATGGATTAGGGGAGCTGGGATATTTGATATATAATTAGTTACTTGTTCAACATCCAACTACAAATTATTCCTATTTGTTATTTGTGAAGTTATTTAGTATGGGTTGATGAAAATTATTGTTGCCCAACTTATTAGTACACTTTAAGTTTTAATTACTTTATTGAACAGCTCATTCAATGACAAGCCTGTGAACGAAACTGCTGTTGGTCCACTTGGAAAAGAGTTGTTTGAAAGAGAGCAAGAAGACCTTCTCTCTGATTTGAAAGATATTCCTAAGAAGGCCTGTGATCGCCGGGTATGTCTGTTGTTTTAATTATGCTTTCTGTTTTTGCTTCTGTCCATATCTAGTCATCAATCATCATCATCTTTTGCTGCTCCACACTGGAGTTGAATCACTTTCATCCCTTGTAGATCAATGAATTTGTAAAACGTGCCAGAGCAGCTAAGATTCATGCTTACATTATTGGCCATCTAAAAGGGGAGATGCCTGCAATGATGGGGAAGGCAAAAACTCAACAACGACTTATTGATAATCTACAAGATGAATTTTCAAAGGTATGACTTCTCAATCTTGTTATTTTAATTGGGATAAACTTTTTTTTTTAAGGACATTTAACTTTTTTGTTCCTCTCCACTGGGTCTGGTTGCTGATTTTTTTTTTTTTTTTTTTTTGGACTCGAAGTCAAGACCACACTCACGCACGCACAATGTCAATCTTACCGTGCTATGCCCCGGGTGATGTATAGTTGCTGAATTTATTTGCTTCTCATGTGGTTCACAGGTGCAAAGGGAATACCACCTTCCTGCTGGTGATTTTCCCAATGTGGAAAATTTCAGAGAAACGTTGATTGGATATAGTATAGATAAATTTGAGAAGCTGAAGCCAAAGATGATACAAACGGTTGATGATATGTTAGGATACGATATCCCAAAGCTCCTTGGGAACTTCAAGAACCCATACAGCTGATTGAAATTCTGTCGAGGAGAAGAGAACAGTGGGCAAGACTGACCAATGGTATGTGTTCCAGGGCTTTTGTAAATCTTGGATGTGGAGTGCATGGCTTCTGATTGCTTGTTTGCCATGCTTAACCTCTGATCTCTTGGCCCTTGGATTGGGAATGCCGGATTTATTGGTCTGTCAAAGAGTTCACAATTGGTTCCCATTTTTGTCATGTTAAAGAATCGGATGGGCTTTTGGTCTCACCTTTCTGTTAAATTTTGGATCAAATCAGCTGCATCTGAATAGAATTGGTCGTCTGTATTTGTTGTAGACCCAACATTTGTAAGTTATTAATCTTGAATCTAGATGGAGGACCCTTTGGAAACCCAGTCCGAACGCAAATGCTTGATGGATGAGATTTGGAGTTTGGGTGCATCCCTTTCATCGTAAATGCTTTAATTGGTATAAATTAGGTATACTAGGGATTGTGATTTAATGAGACGGCTTCTGCTGGAATCTTAGTGGAGGCACTATGATGTTGTATTCATTATGATTTTTTTTTTTAAAAAAACATGTATAAGCTAGCCATATATCATCCTTGGCATTCTTTGTTTGTTTAGCCTACTTAAACATCATTCTTTGCGTAAGGGCCCGTGAGGGCAATAAATTGAAGTTATTTATTGCTCGCTCGTGGAGCTTAGATTATGTAGATTATGTAACTAACTATGTCTTTCAAAGTGCTTTTCTCATACGAAGTGATGATTTCATGTTAGTATGTAATCAATTTAACTAAGCAATTTCTCTATTCTACATATGGCATCCGGCCAAAAAACTCATTTTTAAATTTTTTTTTGATTTTTTTTATAAACATGTAGAGCTATGTGTATTTAACTTATGAACTAATTTTTACCATTTTTAGATTTTTTAAAAATATTTTATATTTTTAAATATAATGACATTTCGTAATTTTCAATACTAATGTGTTTAAAAATAAAAAATATTTAAAAACATCCAAAAATAATAAAAATTAGTTTAGAGGGTAAATACACGTAGCTCTGTATGTTTATAAAAAAATAAGAAAAAATGGGTTCTTCGGCCAGGTGGGATCTTATCTCAATATGTATTTTTACATTAGTTAGGTAGGTCACCAATTAAAATACTTTTCGTTATTTTAGTTAAGTGTTGTGGATGATGGTTAGATTGGATCTCAACAGCCAATCAGCCAATCACGGTGTGATAAAAATTATTAAAAAAAAAAAAAAAAGGTGGAGCGCACCGCGTTACACGGGGACGCTGAACGTACCCACACAGCCACTTGGCCCACTTCCAAGTTCCAATGCTGATTACATACCCAGCAGGTAACAATTTTCGCCGGGTTAGTTAGTGCTAACCACCGCAGGACTTTGGAAAAGGGAAAGTATTGTTACCTGCTGACAGATATCGTTCGAAGGTAAAAGCCTAAAGAAAACTTAGTTCAATGAAGCATTTTGAATTATTTCCTTGTTTGAAGATTAAGCATGGATAAATGGTAGAATCTTTGTCTCTCAGTAGAAAGGGATGTTATCGCTTTAGAACGGGTTTGCTGTTGCCCCAACACTTTTTTCTTTTTCTTTTTTTTTTTTAAAAAAAAAAAAAAATTCAACCCGTCTATTTCACTTATTGATAAATTTTTATTTAGTAAGCGAAAAAATCATGAACTGATATAAACCTATAATGAGTTTTTTTTAATCCTTAAAAAACTGTTAACAGCTCTAATTGATGGGTTAAAGTTGTTTTTTTGGGGAAAAAAAGAGGGTCGGGTGAAAATGAACTTTGTTTGTTTTGATATGGATGGGCAAAGGATGTTTACTGTCTTAAAGGCTTCACGATCTGTCACTCAAGCAAAAATTCTTTCCATATTTATTTTCTCAAACACAAAGCTCAAGCCAACAAATATTTGGGGACTTAATTGGAGACGGTTTCAGTGTTCGTGAGGTGTCATTTCGTGGTTTGCTGATGCATACCAAACTACCGCCACTTCCATTAACATTTCGCAATCTACATGCATCTTGCAATAAAAGCTCCTAACCAACTTGGACGGCCGACAAATTAATGCAATATTTTCTCATTATATATAGATCAAACCATATATATCCATTATTGTACATACGTTCTCCTGCATTCATGCCTATATGGTTCATGGTCCCTTCTCTCTCTCATTAAAAATAATGGCACGTTACACTGGCATCGTCCTCCTCCTCTTCCTCCCTTTCCTGCTTCAAATGCCGGCCACGAGCAACGGTACTTCCACCAAAGTGCCGGCCATTATCGTGTTCGGGGACTCTTCCGTCGACACCGGCAACAACAACCATATACGGACGATAGCCAAGAGCAATTTCGAGCCGTATGGCCGTGACTTCGTCGGCGGTAAGGCGACCGGCCGCTTCTGCAATGGCCGTGTTGCCACGGACTTCATCTCGCAAGCTTTCGGCCTCAGCCCGGAAATACCCGCCTACTTGGATCCTTCCAACACCATCCATGACTTGGCGCAGGGCGTCTGCTTCGCCTCCGCTGCCACAGGCTTTGATAACGCCACTTCTGATGTCCTAGTAATTATGCATCCATCATCATGCATGAATTTACTGCTGTTTAATTAATTTAATATTTAATATTTATTATTATTATTATTTTTACAATACGAACATATTCAAATGAGCATTGCCAACCAGGCTTTGCCTGAGTGGCCATGAACGCTTACAGCCATGCTGTATTCCTGTGTTCAAAGTTCAAACCCACGCACGGGCGTTTCAATTATTGATAGAGAGCTTGTTGAATCCCGTGAGTAGGTGGAGGACTGTCGTCTCCTCCCGAGTGAATAAGCGAGAACTTATTGTCTCTTGTAAGCTTTTTTTTTTTTTTTTTTTTGGTAGAGGTCTCTTGTAAGCTTAATTATAACATAAAGATGTGATATAACATTATACAACTAACCAAAAAATGAGCATTTGCATGTGCATCTGCATAGTTTCAGCATGATGTAACTGCATTCCTTAATTTCTCAAAACTGCAAACAATAAAAAAAAAAACCTGCAACAGCATTTTCCAGTAAACGCATCTGATAAAGTTTGATTGTTCAACATGGTTATTTTTATCATGGTATTAAGAATCATCTTATCAGAACTGTTGATGGGCTACCCTTGTTTAAATATGTATATACTCATGTGTAAATTATAAAAAAATTTAAACTCATTCGCAAATATATAAAAATATATAACAATAGTTTTTGAACTAATTTATTCACATGAGAATTAGATTTTAGAAATCTTATGTTTAAAACACATCTTTATAATTAATGTATAAATCATATAATTTTGTAGTTACTTTTATTTAATATATTTTTAAGCATGCACACCTTTGAATTGGGTGAAACTTGATCCTTTACCTCAAATGCAATGAGTCCGGAGAATTTCACATCATTATCAAGGTAAGTCAAGGTAAACAAGGTTACGCAAGAAACTTTTGTGTGACCTAGTTACTTAAAATTGGAGCCCATAACTAAGATGACCCTTCTAGTATAATATTATTTGCAGCAACTATTTTTTAATATTGTTATAATAAAAAGAATTGTAGATAATAAATATACTATAAACGATAGACGTAAATAAATATCGAGAAAGCTTCTATGAAATCTCCTCCATTTTTAAAATCTTAATGATTAATAGAAAATTCACTGCATCTATTGTATTTAGCATTATTTATAGTTTCATGTAAATCCTTTTAATTTTTTAATTCTATTGTATATGGGTCCTATCTATAAATGTATAAAATTGACGTAATAAAATGATTCAATATTAAAATATCAACTCTAAAGTAGTTTTTTCAACATTTAAATATCAATAATACGTAGATAAATAATCATATAAAGTATTGTTACATTATAATACATGTGTGAATGGACCAAGTATTTTTCATAATTTACACATAAATGCATCTATTTTTCAGCAAATGTGGCCTAGCCGCATATTGGATTAGGATGAAACTTAGTTTCCTAGCTAAACAAATGGTGTAAAATATAATGAATGGATTGGATTTTTTTATTAAGGATCAACATTTTAAAAATGAAAAGGGTTTCACGAAATTACTTCTATATTAATAATAAGACAATAACCAACTAAAAGATAGGCATTTTAATTAGTCGTTTCATAAAAAGTTGATGAAATCTTAATAGAAAGGATGCGGTCGTAATTTCTTACAAATGTTAAAGGATGTCTTATTTTCCAAAAAAAAAAAAAAAAGTCTTTTGTATTTTTGTCAAACTAAGCAATATGCATTTAATATGGCTAAAACTACGAAGGTACCTATGCAAATCCCCCGAAAATTGAAATAATTTGTTTGTTCATCATATTCATTCATTAAATAACATCAATTTAATGATGGGTACTGATGATGTTGTAGAACGTGATCCCGCTGTGGAAGCAATTGGAGTACTTCAAGGAATACAAAAGGAAACTAGGAGGGTATCTTGGTGCGGAGGCAGCTGACACGACGCTCCGTGAGGCAGTGTACATAATCAGCGCAGGCACCAATGACTTTGTGGAGAACTACTACAGCAGCAACTGGAGAGAAGGCGGGCGGGCCAGCGAATACAGCATCGGGGCGTACCAAGATTTTCTGATTGGCATTGCGGAGGGGTTCACGAGGGGTCTGTACGAGGCGGGCGGGCGCAAGATATCGTTGGGAGGGCTACCGCCCATGGGCTGCATGCCTTTGGAGCGGACCACCAACTTGGCCGCTGCCGGGGCTTGTCGTGACGACTACAACATGGTGGCGCAGCAGTTCAACGCCAAGCTCGAGGCTTTGGCCGCTCGACTTCGGTCGTCGCCGCAACTGCCGGGGATCTTGACCGTCTTTACGAACGTATACGATATCATGCTTCAAGCCATTGAGAAGCCTTCCCAATTCGGTAACTACCTGCCTCCCAACTCCCTACTCCCTACTCACTACTCCTTATTTAAACTTAGGAGAGATTATAGTGAAATCTTAAATATGCTTTCGGTAATTCATCTTATCCTCAGTAAATTGCACAAAATTCCGTCTGTAACTAATGCTATTAAGAAAGATCATTAGCGTGTGTGTGAAATGACAAAATTACCCATATCATAATTTCTACCGTGATTTGCGATTCATATGTTAATTTCCATTCAAACCCTAATTTCTATTCTAATAGAAGTTAGGACAAGAAATTAGGTCTCAAGTGGAAATTAGGACATGAATTACAAATTGTGGAAAAAATTTGGAATCAGTAGTTTTGTCATTTCACACACAAGCTAAGGTTTTTTTTTTTTTTTTTTTTCATTGGATCAAGCTAAGGTTTTTAACATCGTGAGTGTAGCAAAATATGTGGGTATGATAGGAAGTATGAAAGTTTGCAGGTCTATTTGAAATTAAGAGCAAATCCTATGGACATATTTAGAATTTGTTTAGAAATTATTTTGTAAAATAGGACCCGGTAGGCTATTAGACCTGAAGAAGAAATTAAAGCTGTCTTAGATTATTCGGGTCATTCCTGCTATTATCAAACAAGAAGAATATATATATATATAGAGGGCTGTTTCGGTGCAGCATCACTGCACCGGAACAGCAGTGCAGTGGGCCCAAAATGGGTCCCACATGATCATGAAATCATGATCTATTCCACAAATTGTATTTAGAATAATGTATGCTATTACCATACCAATTTTCATCCTAATCAGATACTTTAAAGTTGTTATTTACATCAAACTATTTTATTACGTTGGATTACATATCTGATTGGGATGAAAATTGGTGTGGTAATAGAATACATTATTTTAAATACAATTGGTGGAGTAGATCATGATTTCATGATTACGTGGGGCCCATTTTGGGCCCACTGCACCGCTGTTCCGGTGCAGCGTCACTGCACCGCTGTTCCGGTGCAGCGTCACTGCACCGGAACAGCATTTATATATATGTATATATGTATGTATGTATGTGTGTATTTATAAAGAGATAGAGAACAAGGACGGGATGATGATTACATGTTGACACGAACGAACCCATGTGGCCATGGGGGCGCAAAAGGAAAGAGAGGAATGGCCATTGGCCGATGGCGATGGCTCCGGGTTTGCTGATTTAGAAGATTAATTTTATTGTTAAAGAACTTTAATTACGAGTTTTTGTTTGCTAAATATGCGGCCGGACAAAGCTTGTATGCTAGTTGGAAAAAAGAGCGCCCTGATTGATTAGGCATACCCAACTTGGGCATTGGGAATTTCGTTGAGCAGGACATATATCCGTTTTTTGGAGTTCTTTATGATGGGTCCTTGTCCTGTGTGGATACAGAGGCGACTATAAAAATAATTTTTTAGATTTAACTGTACATGATTTTTTAATTTTTTTTTTAATATTTTATGTAATTTTTAAAAATAATAAAATGTATATTTTTTATTGAAAGAATAAAATAAATTTAAACATACCAACCATAGAAAAGACACGTAATTATGAATGTAAAAAAATAATTTTTTGCAATCATCTATAACCTATTCACAATATTAGCGTCTGTGTGAGATCGCAGCATGAACTTGACACTCTCCCTCTCTTCACCACTGTTTTTCTTTCCGAAATGTTAGATTTTTTTTTAATGTGTTTTTAATCAATTGTATTGGCTCCGAATGTTAGTTTTTCACTTTCTGAAAAATAATCCATTGCGTTGGCTAAAGGATTCGAGAATGTAGAGCTGGGATGTTGCGCGACGGGATTGTTCGAGATGGGCTACTTGTGCGACCGGAGGAATCCTTTCACCTGCCCAGATGCAAACAAATACGTGTTTTGGGATTCATTCCACCCAACCCAAAGAATGCATGAGATCATTGCAGCTGAAGCCATGAATACCAGCTTGGCCGAGTTTTTGTGAATGACCTATTTATGTATGATTCTGTATGTTAAATCCAATCACTGGTACTGCTGCTCTCTTCACATAATAAGCTTGTATGCTATGCTTGTGTAACAATATCTATGGGTAATGATCTAATGCACCCAGTTTCTTGTTCAAAATATTTTTTCAATCTAAACCATTTTTGTTAGTAATTAGCATCCTATAGAATTAGATTTGAATAAATTAATTAAATGAGGAGAGACTGTTGTGTATCTTTTTATAATAAATATTTTGGTGCCTTATTAAAAAAAAAAAAACATAGTACCATCCTCAATGGGTCCGGTGGGAAAAAGAGTGCATTTCGTGTCATCCACATAAACTATAGTCCTTGTAGATTTGTTCAGAGATACATGCAGGTGGACTACCAAACCGTATATTAAAACGGTCCACCTCATCAGCAGCATAATCGGCTAATAAATGAGCAGCATTATTTCCCAATCTGAGAACATGTGCATAAGCTACCCTCTCAAGCTTCTGGGCTTGAGATTTAAACTTGTTGATAGTGATCCCTACCGATGAAGGAACAAGGCTACTACCACTACCAGCCCGGAAAAAGTAATACTTTTGGAATGAAAAAAATGAGGTCGGTAAACATTAAGAAATTGAAAAAAATATTATTAAAAATAGAAAAAGTGATCTAAATATAGCGGAGCTAGGACCGGAGAACAAATTAAAAAAAAAAAACTATATTTAAAAATTTAAATGTAAGCTATATATAAAAATTTTCATGTTTCTTAAAGTGCATGTTTTAATTTTAAAAAAATTCAGTGGAGACAATTGTCTCCCCTCAGCCCTACGTGGCTCCACCAGTGCTACTCCCATCTCGTGTCACCAATTAGATGATCTGGAACATACCCATAGGCTATTCTTTTACATTCATTCATAACGACAAAAATAACTTTAATTGAAAACTTGAATATTCATTTGAATTGCACCGTATACTCTATGGACTGAATGAATAAAGAATTTACCTCACCCATTGTATTTATAATAATTCACTTTATTAGCATACCAATTTTCATCTAAATTAGATGCATATGAGTAACATCTAGAAATGGTAAAAGATTAATGTAATAAAATAGTTAAATATAAATAACAATTTAAAAAAACTATTTAATATATGCTTTTTATATGGATAAATAATTATATAAAATATCATAGTATTTTAATATATGTGAAGCTCATTTCGTAGTGAACCGCACCTATCCCATTCATACATATATATCGAAAATGCTTTTATGAAATTATCTTTTATATAACTCTATCCATTTTTAATATCTTAATAGTATATGAAAAATTCACTCAACTATTGTATTTAACACTATTTATATTATTACAAAAAACCCTTTTATTTATTAAATATTACTATATATGGGCTTCATCTACAAAATGTGCAAAACTAACGTATTAAAACTAAATATCAAATTTTAAGTAGTATCTTTAATATCTAAACCATCTAAAATATAACTACTATGAGAATAAATAATGCTATATAATATTATTACATTCTAATACATAAGTGAATGGATCTAAACATTTTCTAATCTATACATAATATACTTATTTTTGAACAAATGTAGCTTTGCACATATTTGATTTGAATAAAACTTAATGGAGTATAATCATGTACATCATAATGTATTTTAAACCAAAATACACAATTCGTTATTCTTACAATTAGTTAAATTTTTTTGATTTTTTCATAAATATATCTTTCTAACTGTGTTGAATTTATATATCAAGTTTTGCTATTTTATAACACTTTTTACATTTTTATTTTTTATTTTGAAAATCAAGATTTTTAAGGTGGTGAAAAATGACTTAAATGCCTCTAAAATTGATGATTCCTTAAAAATAAAAAATAAATATATGAAAATATTATAAAATGGCAACACTTAATATATAAATTAAATATACTTAAAAAAACATATTTATGAAGAAAAAATTAAATAAAAATTAAAATAAAATAAAATAAATAAATGTCGTATTTTAGCCTAAAATACATAATAATATATATAATCATGCTCCAAACTTAATTTCCTAACTAAACAATGAATTGAATTTTGCACCCATTATTAACATCTAAAAAATAAAGTAGGCTACATGAAATCACTTCTATATTAACTCAATTACATAAAAATCGAATCCTATATATACACACATACATAGTACAAATATTATATCCTGGTGGTTCAATACTTACCCTAAACATGGAGGCTCCACGTTTACCTTTATTTTTAATTTTAAAATATATTTTTCAAATCTAAACTATTTTATCATGATTATCCACGTGTAATTATTTATAATTTCAAAAATCACATGTATTACAAACTTTTATATATTATATTTACATCATACAATTTTCAAAAATTTTAATAGTCATAGATTCACTCTCAAAAGATGTTATTTCTTATTTTCTTACCATATGTAAGTTCATAAGGAAAATTATTTTTGGCGGCATCAAAAAACAAGGTGTTAAACAAGATAAAACGGTTTAGATTTTAAAAAAATATATATGTTTCAAAGCTTTAACAAAAAAGAAACAAGGTTAAGCATGGAGGCTTCATGCCACCGTAAGATTGAATCATTACCCATACATATTCTATATAAAGGTTCCCAGTCTACGTGGGAGCGCAATTCAGTGCACCCGGGTGCATTCAGCCTCAACGCACCCGGGTGCACTGCACCTATTTTTTTTATTTTTTTTTGAAAATTTTTTCATGAAGCTGTTAATCTAGGTTTATTTAACATATGTATCAATTTTTACTATTTTTGGAGATTTTTAGATATTTTTTTTAGATTTTTAAAAATCAGTGGCATTTTTCGTAATTTTAAATTACCGAAAATGCCACTGATTTTTAAAAATCTAAAAAAAATATCTAAAAGTCTCCAAAAATAGTAAAAATTGATACATATGTTAAATAAACCTAGATTAACCATTGTATACAAAAATTTTCAAAAAAAAATAAAAAAAAATAGGTGCAGTGCACCCGGGTGCGTTGAGGCTGAATGCACCCGGGTGCACTGAATTACGCTCCGTCTACGTGATTATTATCATCCTGAATAAATGCATTTTGCCAAACATAATCAATAGCTTGGAATTGAAAAATAATATTTTAAAATGAGAAATGAAGGGGTTAATGGACATGTCCATGCAACCTGGTGCGTGATATCATTACTCATCTCTATTTCTATGGATGTATGATTCAAACATGAAAAATGAAGAGACGGTTCCGCACGTGTTACCTGGAAAAAGCGTGTAGCTTTATTTAAATGATTGATTTCTTGCCTGGTGGGAATCATGTGGCCTCTGCTAATTGACTGCAACGGTTTTGGCAACCACCTCTGGGCCTTTAACATTTAATTGGCAAATGCATTCATTCCAAGGAAGATGTGTAAACAAGCAGGATAACAAGAAATTGCATCGAGTTGGCAATGTCAAGTTGTCAACTTCCAATCTGCTGCCACTCAGCGCATCAACATGAGAATGGTATGACTTCCACATTGGCAATAACCACTTTTTGGCACATACATGGACAAGCAGAAATAGATGGTGGGTGGTCCCAGCTAGTAATCCCTTTCTTGTGACAACTTTTGCGATCCATTCACATCAACATAGCTGGCAAATCCAATACAACAAGAGACTTGTTTTTCTTCCTTTTTTCCTGGAGTTCCCTTGGACTGTATGAAAGCATTTTACAATCAAAAGAATAATAGGATGCTCTCATTCTGTTCACTTTTTTCCCTAGAGTTCCCTGGGACTATATGAAAGCATCTTCCAACAAGTGAATAAGAGGATGCCCTCATTCCGGTCACCCCTACAGACAGCTCAAAATGCCAACAGCCTGGTGCTCCTCATCCGTTCGACATGCCAGCAGAGTTGCATACACAATTATGAACCATTCTTCAGGCGTGCCTTTATCCACAATTCTAGTGTCTGCAATTCTTCAGCACTGATGGAATGACTCAGCTCTGGGTATGCCTGAATGCTGAGCTCAATTAAGATTGTTGAGCAACGAAGTTCGAAATTAGAAATGGATGAAACAGAGTCAGATGAAGCCAGTACCTTAAATTCACACTTTATTCCAGATTGTTCTAGGAATGGAGGACCGGCTTGTCCTGCTTCAAATAGCACTGTTCTATCCGCAATGCCATGCAACCACAGAAATGGTGTCTGCAAGGAGGCCGGGAAAAATACTTCAGTTCAGAATCTTCGACTCTTTCAGAATTCAGTTTAGTAACAGTCTCCACCTTAGGGAATGCTACTACTACAGCCAATCCAAGGATACACAGTTGATTACTGATATTCTAGTACTGAATTTGGCTGTGTCCCAAATACAAGTAAAATGTTGTCATGTCTGATAATGAAAACAAATTGGCAATTAGGGGAAATTTTCATATCTATCCCCTGAACAAAGTTTTAGCACAACCCCATCAGAAGAGGTCACTGAACTAGGTGTTACTAGGCACCATGTGAACCACAAACAAGTGTTCATTTTTCCCAAAAAAGTTTCAGTATATTATTGCGTACTCTAGGGATTTTGGGTGTTTAAATATACGCATCAAATCAATGAACCTATATTTTCAATCTTATTATCTATTTTTTGACAGATATCATATTATCTATTTTAACTTTGTTTACATTAAGGCTGACATACTCATAGTTTCCTTTCCATTTCTGTTTTTCTTCCTTTCATCCCAACCAAACGCACCCTTTGGATACTTACTCATACTTGCAATTAACTTTTATTTAGTATATAGACATTTTCTATATATATAAAAAAGGTAGTGCGTGGAATGACTATTTGTATAATTGTATTCATAGCAGCAGAGAATAAGCCAGTTATTGATCCTGCTACTCACACATTTGAAATAGAGCTCAAAACCTTGATGAGACGATTTTCCTTTTTTCTGTTTTCTCTCTCTCTTTCCATTCACCTATTTTCATCTATTTCCCTATTCTTTATCATCCATTCCATCGGAGGATCTACGTTGATTTTCCTAAGTTATTTATTTATTTATTTGTCGTGTCTTCTATCCATTCACCTCTTTTCGTATATTTTCCCTATTCTTTTCATTCATTTTATTGGAGGATGCACATTTTTCTGAAGTCTTCCCTTATTATCTGACTGAAGCTTTTATATTCTATATCATAAGGCATACCTTCTTTGCCTCTGGTGAAATGCGCTCAATGATTGATGAATTAAAAGGAACCCAGCCACTAAAGACTGACCCTCCACCTAAAGTTTTCGGGTATAACAACACACTGGCCAAGGTTAAGGCACCTGCAAATAAGATTAAACACGCATTTAAATATCCAAATGGACAAAGAAAATAATTATGATTTATGAATCAGAACAACCAAGATGGAAAAAGTATACCTCCTTGGCTAAATCCGCAAATAAATATGTTTTCAGGACTTGTACCAGAAGCTACCTCCTTGTCTATAATGGCATGCACATTTTGAACTGCGTTAAGGACTCCTTTCTCATCTTTGGGAGATTCCTGGTACAATTAGCAAAGTCGATACATCTAGTTGTTATCAATTTCAATGCAGCAAATATGCAAATAACGACAATGTCATCCGCTTTAGTTGTTTCAGCTCTTGGATTATGGGCCCAAGCCAATGTGTTATTTCTTGAGACGGACCGGGGATAGAACTAGAGCGAGCAAGCTTGGGGTTGTGTCATATACAAGCCAAAATGATGGATAAGGTTTCTCATTTAAAAACTTATCTGACATTCAATTTACAAGAGAACTTCGTGGTGCATGATCTGTTGAGTGCTGACCGCTGTTCTTTTTGTTTGTGAAATCTAATTTATTAGTCCCTTAAAAAGATAAAATTGTATTTAGCAAAGATATTATTGATTTTTATTGTAAATGTTTATCGGTAAAATTAAAAAATAAAAAGAAGAAGAAATAGGAAAAGTGCAAGATAAAATTGTATTAAGCAAAGATATTATTAATTTTATCAGCAACCTTTATCAGTAAAATTAAAAAAGAAGAAAGAAGAACAAATAGGAAAAGTGCAAGATAAACATAAATAAAATAAACACAAATTTAGAAAAAAAAATTATATGCAAACAAATATTGAGCATAAAATATATCATGATAGTAGATTATAAACTTTCATGTCAATGCTATAAAAGAAAATCTAAATCCTCAAGCAACATTACCATAACAATATTAAAATTTGGATACAAAATCATTAATATGACTATCATAGTTTAATATAAAAATAAGTGTCAAGGAGCCTGTGCAATATCATCATTGAATCATTATCATCTTGATAAGTTGGGTTAGGTCTTGATGAACTAGGCCCTTGGAATGGATTCAACATTCCGACTTTGTTGTAAAAGTAAATTTTATCAGCTTCAACATATCTTAGTTAATAATAGAAGCATGACCCAGCAAAAAATAATAATAATAATAATAGAAGCACGAAGTTGGAAATCACACATTAAATACATATTTAAGACTATAACAAATGTAAATTATACTTCATACAACAAAAATCTACTTAAATGTAGTTTTATTTTATTAGAGAATAATTAAAAGAAGTCCATGTTTAGTCCTTTCAAACATAAAAAATTGTTGTCATTTCTGGGCTGGAGTGATAGTCTTCATTCACATCACAGAGAGAGAGAGAGAGAGAGAGGGAGAGAGAGAGAGAGAGAGTGGCATGTTCAGCTTTATCATACATATCTTTTTTTTAAGAGTTGATTTGACCCATAATATGTAAATAATTTTATTGATATTTCTCATTGAAAAAAGCTAATGAGACTAGTTTCATTGCAAGTGTCTTTTATGCAAAAGACTGGAAAATCCATATGAAAGCATGAAAAGCACATCTAACTTCCAGATTAGTTTCGGAAAATTGTCTTCTATCTGGAAGATTGAAATCCATCTTTTCAAATGATGCACAATCGATATTTTCAAATAAGCCACAATAAATCAAAGATAATATCATGATAAATCGATTTATCTATCGCTGGAGTGATATTACAGATTATATCTATACAAGAAACCGATTTTGTTAGAAACAGAAAAATATTGATTTATCGTCGGCCCCTCAAGACGATTTTATCGTCAATAAAATGGACATGGCAAACATTGGTGCTGACAGCACCATGGAACCTCTGCTAAGTTATCTCGATCATTCGCCTGATAGCTTCCATGGACCAATGCCCAACTATATATCCATTACCAGCCGATACGAAGCTTTCAACTGGTAGTATGAAGTATGGATTATACATAGACAAGCAGATATTAATGCAGAATTTATTAGAGGGTTCGCAACTTCCAACAACTGGAGAAGAAACTAAAGGAGAAAGATTTTGTGATCTTTCTCAACAACGTTGCTGATCATTGAAATTTTCTCTGCAAGGACATCATCCTTTTGAGAATCTCAATTCAAAAACAAAAACTTTTTCCTGTATTCAAACTTGAATTCTTGCCTATCAAACTACAGAATAACATCATTCTCCAGAGAATCTTGATTCAAGCTCACTCTCCTCCCTCCCTCCCTCCTCAATTATCATAAGCTAGTCTTTAGATATCTCCCTCTTTATAAACATGCCCATGCGGCATGCCATGTCATCTCCTTATTACAGGTGACTCCTATCATTTCCTTCATGATCATGGCATGTCATCTTCTTATTGCAGATGACTCCTATCATTTCCTTCACGCCCATGCCATGTGACAATGTCACCTCCCTCCCTCCCTCCCTCCTCAATTATCCTAAGCTAGTCTTTAGATATCTCTCTCTTTATAAACATGCCCATGCGGCATGCCATGTCATCTCCTTATTACAGGTGACTCCTATCATTTCCTTCATCCCTCTCTCCCTCCTCTTTATAAACATACCCTTGCAGCATGCCATTTCATCTCCTTATTACAGGTGGCTCCTATCATTTCCTTCATGCTCATGGCATGTAATCTCCTTATTGCAGGTGACTCCTATCATTTCCTTCATGCTCATGCATGTGACAATGTCACCTCCCTCCCTCCCTCCCTCCCTCCTCAATTATCCTAAGCTAGTCTTTAGATATCTTTCTATTTATAAACATGCCCATGCGGCATGCCATGTCATCTCCTTATTACAGGTGATTCCTATCATTTCCTTCATCCCTCCCTCCCTCCTCTTTATAAACATGCCCATGCGGTGTGACTCTTATCATCTCCTTCATCCCTCCCTGCCTCCTCTTTATAAACATGCCCATGTGGCATGCCATGTCATCTCCTTATTATAGGTGACTCCCGTCATTTCCTTCATCCCTCCCTCCCTTCCTCCCGCGCAGTTGCAGTAGGATTTGAAAAGGGAATCGATCATGATTTTGAACTTGTTCTTTCCTTGACCCCTCTTAACTGAGACAGGAAATCTGTATGAAGTAGGAAATCCACTTGATTCCATTCTACGTATTAGGATAGAGTAAAACTTAAAAATTATTCCCTTTTCCTTTCTTTTTCCTGTCATATATATTTATATTTTTTAAATATTTAGTAAGGTTCGATATTTATTTAAATTTCTTTTTCAGAATATGGTTAACATGTTAACTACTCGATTGCAGTAAAATAGATAGAATTTTTGTTTTTTGTTTTTTTCTGTAGCACTTCATTGTGACAAAAGCGTGAAAGAGGTTCAAGAATCTGTTTTGTTTTTATAAAGGCTAAAATTAAATCACTTATTCTAGCTTTTTGACCCCATATTGTAAGGTGGATCTCGAAAAATATGAAAAGAACTCCCTCCAAGCTGTACATTCGACTTTCGTCAAATATGGTTTTCCACAAAATTCTTTATCAATCTATAAGATCGAGTATGGAATTCTTTTATTCGCTTTCAATTGAGAATCCATTTCCCCCTTTTCCTGCTTAGGATTAGAAATCCTGTATTTTACATATCCTTACGATCGAGTCCTTGGGTTCTCTCCCTCCCTCCCTCCCTCCCCAATTTTCCTAACCTAGCCTTTAGATATCTTCCTCTTTATAAACATGCCCACGCGGCATGCCATATCATCTCCTTATTACAGGTGACTCCTACCATTTACTTCATGCCCATGGCATGTCATCTCCTTATTGCAGGCGACTCCTATCATTTTCCTCCATGCCCATGCTGTGTGACAATGTCACCTCCTTGTAGATGGACAATATGCAAACAACCTCTTGAAAAAAAAAAAAAAAACAAACAAACAAACAAAAAACCCATCATTCTAGCTAAACTTGAAAGCAAAAGAGGAAAACGTCAACACTACCAGATTTCTAGATTGCTCTCCTCCTGGATCCCATGTCAATTTGGTGAACAAATCATCTCCCTTGATTTGAACCATAGCTAAGAACACCAAAGGTCAACAACAAAATTATGAAAATGTGCTTTGTTTCGCCACTTTGCTGGCTACTACTGGATTTCTAGATTGCTCTACTCCTGGATTACCATGTAAATTTGTTGAACAAATCATCTGCCTTGATTTGACCCATAGCTAAGAACACACCAAACGTCAACAACAAGATTATGAAAGTGTGCTTTGTTTCACCACTTTGCTGGCTAACCATCACATTACAGCCTGCAACTTTAGACATTTTCACAACTTCAATGCTATCAGTTAGAGATCTGATTTTATTAACTGTTAACCAAAGGGCATTATAAAAAAATTTCTCTTTTTTTTTTCGATGAAAGGTGTGTTTGTGAAGTGATAAAACTTTTGAATGAAAAGTTTTTTGTGTGAAAGTTGTTGAAATGAAAGAAAATGATATGATATGATAGGGATAATAATAAGGAATAAAGAGAATAAAGTTAAAATAAATAGATTAGTTATATAGATAGTTGTGTATAAATAATTGAAAAGTATGGTAGTTTGTATAGGAAGATGTAAAGAAATAATTAAAAATTTGGTAGTTGTGGAGAGTGAAAAGTTGTAGATGAAAAGTTTTATTTAAAACCAAACACACCCAAAGTTATAAACATTTTCTTTGATTGCATTTTCAACTCGCTTTTGGGTTGGTAAAACAAGGAAATAATACCCAACAATCTATAGCCATGGTCCACTCTCGGACTTCATGTTTGGACTTGGGATTTTTTCAAACAGACCCCCACAATCCTTCTATTTGAAACTAAATCCAGACAAGTTTTTACAGAACAGGCCCTTCAATTTCTGTGATTTGCAAACAGCTTTGTTTCAAAAAATTTCAGAAGCATCACTAGCCTTAAAGGAATTGCAAAACTACTCTACAACTGTTAAAATTTGCAAAAACCCACCTGCAATTCACTCTAAATTGCAGGAAAGCATAATTTTCCCAAAAAATTACGGAAAATCCCTAATCTTTCGTAAATTTCAAATCAGTCCATGTTCTTCATAATTTCAGAAACCTCTCTTTACGAAAATTATAAATTGCTACCTGATGTTTGGGGAAGGGTTTTTGTGACTTTCAAGAAAGAATTTTTCTTTCATAGATTGGAAACTTTAATCCGTGAAATCATCTTAGTAATTTGAAGTTTCACTATTTAATCATGATCCATCTCTTATTAACATCTTTATATCTTGCTTATTTTGTTTTACACTATCCAGAAGATCATCACCATCAATGTTGAACTTCATTGTAAGGTAGAAGTCTTGGTCAAAAGCCAAAAGAAAATAAGAGTCTTCCAAGTTCAAACTCAAGCTTTACTGTCTCAAACCCAAGTTCAAATTCAGGGCTAGTAACAAACCTTTAAAAATTCTGTCATTTTACTGAATAATCCGTGAACTGATTATTGATATTGATGGGCAACAAACCTTCGTAAGACTCCTACATGAAAACCGTGCAAACAATTACAAATCATTCAAATAAAGAGTTGGATGCTAAGAAATCTTCATCAAACAATTCCGTGGTTGTGAAAGAATAATTTGTTCGACCTTCATTGATTTTTTTAAAGAAAATTTTGATTTGGTTGTAGACAAGAAGTTATGTAAGTGTGAACCTGAAACCATTGAAAGTTTGGGTACAGTAGAAGATTCAAGTGTTGAAATGTTGAGGAAAGCTGAACAAGTTTATTCATAAAGATGAACTTGCTTTCAAAACAGAAGTCTTTGAGAAGCATCGCATGAGGAAGAAATTTAGAATTCATAAAATATGGTTTACAAGGTGTTCATCGATGAATATTTAGAAGCCTATGAAGCGTGTAAAGATAACCAGAGAAAATATATTAATTAATTATTATCTTTTGAATAATTAAATTATTGTTCAATCAATGATTGTCAATGTGTTTGCTTACACCATCAACTACCACTGAAGTTGAAGAAAGTTCACTAGGAAGTTAGGCTATTGATGATTTTTCTTCAAAACTCAAGGATAAGTGTTTCTAAGCTGGGAAATATTATGCAAATTGTAATCATGATGAGATTGATGCCTCATCAGAGTTTTTATATCTAAAATTACTGTTATTTTAGGATTTGATATATTTATGTTTGATGAACAATTTGGATTGATTTTAGCTTATTTTTATTTGTAGTTTTATTACAGCACAAGGATTTGTTGCATAAGTTTAGGTCTACCAATTTTCTAAATTATAGGATAGCTTGGTTCGAATGTGAGTCATGAGTTTGTGTATGAGTTATTGAATCGACATCTGTTTGATTATTGTATCTCGTTGGCTTTGGTTTCCTTCTCCTAATTCATGTGTCATTTTCCTCCCCTTTCTTCCTTCTCTACTCATTTAGAGGATCTTCCTCATGCCTCAATGCGTACAAGAGCATCGAAGCTCAATACTCATGCAATTTTTTCCCTTTTTATTTATTTATATATATATATATATATTTGGTATGAATACATGGGCCCAAGCAAGATATTTCTCATACGAAATTTTACATTTTTTATTTTCTAATTTTTTAATTTCAAAAATGGGAAAATTTTTACATTTTCAAAAAATATTAAACGAAAGGTGTGTTTGCTCACACTTAAAATTTTTCACTCTCTACAACTACCTTATTTTTTAATCATTTTTTTAGATGTTCTTATACAATTATCCTACTTTTCAATCATTTCTACACAACTATCCATGCAACTAACCTATTTATTTGAATTTTATTTTCTTTACTCATAATTACCTCTATCATATCATATTATTTTCTCTAATTTCAAATATATTTACACCAAAAAAATTTTAATGCAAAAAGTTTTATCATTTCCCAAACACACCCAAAATATAAAAAAGCAAAGTTTAGGTAGCAAAAAGCTCTAGCTTGAGCTCACATATCCATATAAAAAATCAAAAAAATAAATAAATAAAAGCTTGCGTCGGCATGGATCTTTTGTGCTCATGCAAGCATAAAACCATGACCCTCTTTCAAAAATTTTCCTTTGTTGTTGCTGCATCATCCTTCAGTGCATGATTTAGGTTGAATCCACAGCCTGACAGTCACAAACTCATGAACAAAACCCCAAGCTTCCTCCAACTTCCAAACCACTGAAGCCACATGATAGATTCTTAACAGATTCAGGGTATTCCAATGGAAGTTGCATTGGTATAATATCCATACATAGGTGCTGGTGACAAATGCAATCTGACCACAGGATTTTCCTGCCCATTTCAGGCATTGTCTCCTTTAATTGTGAAAAATTCAGCTTGAATCCAATAATTGTATGTTGTGCCAATTGCAGTTGCGGAACCTATCCATCATAGATCAGTTCATGCCAACACCTCAACACATCCTCTTGACTGACAAACAACAACATCTATCAGCTTGAAAGATCTTCCCCGCATATTCTACAGTTGCAGACCGGATTTCGCTTGCTATAGTCAAGATTTCTCCACCGATACTCTCATTCCACTAAAAGATTTCCAGATATTGATTTCGATCCCTAATTCCTGTCCTGCCACTAACAGCCATCACAGAGCACTATTTTGCTACCGATTATAGGTGTATTTGGCAATAAGCAAAAAATGTTAAGCTATAACTTTTCAAATTAAAACTTTTTACTCTTCATAATTACCATCTTTTTTAATCATTTCTTTACATCTTCCTATACAACTACCCTATTTTTCAATGATTTCTACACAACTGACCTATCTATTTTAACTTTATTCTTTTTAATCTTCATCATTACCCCTATAATATCACACATTTTCTTCAAATTCAAAAAAATTTTATAACAAAAACTTTTTATCCAAAAGTTTTATCACTTCTCAAACACACCTTATATATCCAAACAATGGAATCACATCAAAGCAAACAAAATAGAAAGAAAGAAGAGAAGACAAAGTGAAAACCTGAATCAATCCTCCAAAAGCCTGAGCTAGTTCCTAACCATCTTCCTCTTCATAGACAAGCTCATGCCATGTCACCTCCTATTACTAATGACTCCTATGAAAGTATCAAATTCACTCTTATCATCCAAAAAAATCCAAACATTTTCCAATAGCAGAAAGAAACCTGGCTCCTAATATAAATAAAAGATGTATGTGCATCCTGTTCAAAGTCAATTAAGAAATAAGAATTTCATGGAATCACTATAGTCAGTAGAACATTTCCATGCAATAAGATACAGTAGAAACTTCGTATGCTTAACATGATGTACAGATCGTACATTGGTGCCATTCAAATAGATAATACCACAGCTTGGAAATATTAATATACACCTATAAAGCAACCAAATATGATTTTTTTTATGCATAACTTACAGCAGTTATGGGTATCTCATGAATGTCAAACCATGAAGGCATTATGGCACCATCTGCAAGGAGAAAATAAAAACGGAATCATGGACTTGAAACCTTTATGATATAATCATCATATAGTCTGGTCCATTAACTTTCATCAGCTTCATTTTGCAGATTTATTTGAATTGGACTAATAATTAGCCATATAACTCATGACAGCAGAATCCATTTTAACATTGACACATACTGAGAGAACTTTTCATCTATGAAAACAAGGTATGAGAAGAAAAAAATTCGAGTATATGTGCATGAGAATTCTGATACATAAGAGATTATAGTAGAGGAAGATCCCTCTCTATCAACAAAAGCAAGATGGATTTTGACCTTGCTCATTAAATTCTGATTTATCGCATTCATAAAAACTACTGAATACCCAAGCCAAACGGGTAAGGTGCAACAACCCGCTCCCCCCCCCCACGCCAACATAAAAAAATAATAATGATAATTCTCCTACCTCTGCATCATGGCTTCACCTCCTTAGGGTGTTGTTGCAAGAGAAGAGGAAGAACCTATGCAAAATTTTATTCATAAACTCAAACATTCTCAGAACAACGCTTCCATGCATCTAGCAATCCTAATGCAAACTAATAGTCTGTATTCTTGAAAGTAAATAAACTATCAACCGTATTCTTGAAAGTAAATACATTATTAATGGTATTGTTGAAAGTACATAAATAAATAACCCACAGCAAAACAAAACAAAACATCCGCCCATATAGGAACCACATGTGGGCAGATCTGCATAGGAGCTGAGGGCCGGCAATTGCATCCCCCCGCATCATTTTAAAAGCTACCCTAAACCCCTTAAATTTTTAAAAGTATGATTAATTCTTAAGCTTATAAGTTACATTTAGCTCTGCCAAATAATATTTTCTTCCCGCGTATATTCTATCAAACACTGATTTTACGCATGTTACTTACTAACCACAATTTCATGCACACCAACGCTTATGCACATGATCAGGACGATCAAGCACACCTTCATTTCCAGGAGGCTCCTAAAAACTCATAGGGCACTTTCCATCATGCAAAATCTACAGCAGGAAAGTACACTTCGGACATTTCCCTGATATCCTGACAGCCCGCAATGTGTTCATTGAAATTAAAATCCTTAATTGTGATTATATCAACAACAAATGGACCTACAAGTCTAAAACTCAGGACATCAATTATCACAAGACATACGAATTCGTGCAAAATACAAATGAAAAAAAAAAGAATTTTTTTACAAAAAAGTGAATTGAGAGGAAGAGAAATTGAGAAAGAAAGGAAGAGGTTAAGCTTACAATTGCAGGAGACGGGATTGGAGGGCGCAGAAGGGAAAGCCCAGGTTGTAGTCTTGAAGTGAGGAGAGGAGAAGAATGTTTTGATGGGTTCATTTGCTGGCCCTGAATCGCCCAGGCCGTGAAGCCAGAGAATGAAGCTCCTGCTCCCGCTCCTGCTGCTGGCGGCAGCCGCCATTGAGGGAGATGAGCTTCGCTGTGGCTGCTGCCGCCGCCGGTGATGGTGTTGGTGGGAGGAAAGGAGAAATGTGGCTACGAGGAATACTACAGCGAGGAGAGTGATGGGCTTTAGGAGCCAAAGCGACTGCATCATGCTCTCTCAACGCATGTAGCACGCGCGCCGCGAAGAGGAGAAAACACCCGCTATCCATACGGTCATACGGGTGCGGTTCGGATGATAGCTGCGGCAAGAACAAGCGGGCACAGGATTCCAATGGTATTCTCCCAAGAGCATAGAAGCCTCCGTACTCTCGGGTGCATGCACCTTTTTTAAAAAATAAAAATTTCTCCACAAGAATATTAACCAATAGCATTTTAGGTAATTATTAAATATTCATATTCAAATAGTATATTATTTTTATAGTTATAAAATTATTAAAAATTTATTACATGTAAAATCATAATATTAATGGGTATATTTGTCATTTCACATGGGTTAATGGCTTTTTTAACGAATTCCCAGCAACATAGATAAATGTGAAATTATGATGAAAATTTATAGATATAAAAGATATTTTTGAAAATTCATAAGTATAAGTGGAATTAAGAATATAATTCGTAGGTATTTAAAGAATTTGCCCCAAAATTTTTTATGACTTATCAGATATATGTTAAAACAGATAGGATATTGTTATTAAAAAATAAAAGCAATAATCATCAATGAAGGAAATAAAGTAAAAGATGAATGATCTTATTAATTCGGGCTAAGCAAATGTTTCGCTTAATCCATCTTAAAAAATTCATTTAAGAATACTTTAACATAAATCTCAAAAAATATATACAAATATCTAAAAATGGTAAAACTTTATTTATATATTAAATACAAATAGATAAACAAGTGTATGGAGAAGAAAATAAAAAAAATATTTTTAAATGAATTCTTTGAGGTGGGGCTAAATCAGACATTTACTTAACTCGGGTCGGGGGATCACTTCTCAAGTTAAAATAGATAAAATTAACTTTATATAAGAAAAATATGGGGGAAAAGTAATTACAGGAAAAATGTAAGAAATGTTTGAAATATTAATAAAAGAATAATTAGAGTGCATAGGTAATATAAAAAATATGTTAAATAGGAAGTCAAAATATTAAAAGATTTGGTGGTTAAAGATTTTTTTTTTCCCTCACAACGTGTTTGATAATTATAAAAAGTTGTCAAGTATGTTTGGCTACACCAGAGACTTTTGAAGTTAAAACCTTCACTATTTCTTTGCATATTTTTATATGATTGTTTTACTTTTTAATCATATATACATAATAGAAAAGGAAATTGGGCAGGTTGACCTATGACTTGACCCAGATTCTAAAATAAGGTCAGATGGGTCAACTATATCTCACCCCGCCATGCATATATTAATTTATTAAAAATTACAAACTTATGTTTAAACTTTATTATTATTTTCTTTTAAAATCCTCATATTTTTTTATAATTAAATATATCAACAGTAGAAGCTTCAATTTATCTAAAAAACAGTATAAGCATCAATAAGAAGAATTTGCACAAATATAACTCTTATGTATAATTGTATATTAATCTATTTTAATAAATTTATACTATTTTTTCCTCATGTTTTGGTTTATTAATAATGTGTTTTTTAATGATTAATGAAATATTGAAGCATATAACATTTAAATTTAGTATAAATGTATCTTTGGTTGTGTTTGATTGTATTAAAAAAATATTCATCAAAGCTTTTCAATCAAAAACATCTCACTCTTCGTAATTATCCTATTTTTAATTATTTTTCAATTTTTTTGTACAAATATCTTACTTTTCGATCATTTCAGAACAATTATTAATATAACTAACTATCTATTTTAAATTTATTTTTTTACACTTTATCATTACTCTTGTTATATTATATTATTTTCTATCAATTAACAACTTTTATCCAACAAACTTTTCATTAAAAAAATTTAACTTCAACCAAATACACCATTTATGTTTGATAGATATATAAATTCTTAAAATTATTTTATTTGACTCTATTTTTTACTTGACCCGTTATCCCATGATTGGTCGATACCAATCCAAAGTTTGTCACAGAACTGATTAAAAAAAATAAGCATTAAGCCAACTTTGTCTCGGCTTGGTATAAAAATATAGTCAAACTCAATTTTTAAAAAGCAGAGTCAAGTCAAGGTTGGGCAAATTTTGACTTGTTATGGCCCACCTCGATTCCCATTCCCAGTACATAATTATTTATGTAACTAAATTATCTATTTTAACTTTATTTTGATTACTTTTCATTATTATCTTATTATATTACATTATAATTTTTTATTTGGAAGTTTTATAAATTCCCAAACACACATTCAATTTAAATTTTTTTACTATTCACAATTACTATATTTTTTAATTATTTCTTTACGTCTTCCTATATAACTATTTTACTTTTAAATCATTTTTCTGTAACTACTTTATTTGTTTTAACTTTATTCTTTTTATTTATCATAATTGCCCTTCTCGTATTACATTAATTTTCACATTTTAAAAAAATTTACACCAATTTTTCTCTTTTTTTTTTCTAATTTTTTTGATACATGTGTGGGGTGAGTTAATGTGGGAGTAAAGTTTTAAAATCAATAATTAATTCATTCAACAACCTTATGTTTTGAACTTTATTCTTATATTCTAAGGAATCTAATTTCATGCATCCAAGTGCACTTAAACAGTTATATTTAACTATTTTTATTTTTTAAATTTTTTACAAATCTAAGCATATTTAAAATATGTATTAATTTTTTCCATTTTTAGCAATTTTTAGATTTTTTTGAATTTTTTAGGGTGTGTTTGGTAATTGATAGAAAATGTCAAGTTAAAACTTTTTAATCTACAACTTTTCATTCTCCACAACTATCATTTTTTTAATCATTTTTTCACATTTTCCTATACAACTACCCTACTTTTCAATCATTTTTACATAATTATCCACACAACTAACTTACCTATTTTAATTTTATCCTCTTTACTACTCATCATTACCCCTATCATATTACATCATTTGATAACTTTTATTCTCAAAAATTTTTCATTAAAAGTTTTATTCATTACCAAACACAACCTTAAAATCAGTGGCATTTTAACAATTTAAAATTTTTTAATAATTAAAAATGAATATTTGCACCCAAGTGAACTGTAGCTAAGTGCACCCGATTAGCATTCATATTCCAATTACTTATTTTGTCAACTGCTTTTTAAAAACTTTATTTATTTTAACTTTACTTCTATAATTTCATGTCAATCGCATATTTTTCAAAATATTCTTTTCCACTTTCTACCTTATCTCACAATTCTACAAAATTTCAACGTAAAACATCTCAATATATTTTTCAATGCACTCGAGTGTACTTAACTTTAGTGCACTGGGGTGTATTTAATCCATTTTTTTATTTTTGAATTTTTTTATAAAAGTATTAATCTAGGTATATTAAACATTTGCATTAAATTTTATCAATTTTGGAGATTTTTAGATTTTTTTGAAATTTTTAAAATCAGTGCTAGTTTCATAATTCACAAATTACGAAATTGTCACTGATTTTAAAAATCTAAAAAAATTTATAAATATCCAAAAATGATAACAATTACCAAAGTGTCATTGAGTTCAAAAATCTAAAAAAATTTACAAATATCCAAAAATGATAACAATTCATACACGTGCTGAATAAACCTAAATTAACATTTTTATAAAAAAAATTTAAAAATAAAAAATAAATTTGTGTACTCAGGTAGGGGTGCAACTCGGGCTCATGAAACTTGAGTTCACCTCAACCCTAACCCTAACTCTATTTGTAAAACTTCAACCCTAACCCTAATCCTAACCCTATTTATAAACCTCAACCCTAACCCTATTTTTGAAATTCGGACTCGGGTTGAGTTTCGGGTTGACATCTTCTATTAATATGTTTTTGTTACTCATCTTATATATAATTTTTTATCACAAATCTATTATATAAAAAAGTTTAAAAAATAATTTATTGTATGAAATTAAGAAAAATTCAAATACCGCTTAAGAGTATAAAGAAAGAAACCTGTTTTGAGCATTCTCTTTGTATCAAGTAGAATATGGATTATGTGTAAACGTTGTCGATAAAATTGTATTATTAATCATTAATTGTATTTTTTTACTCCTCTATTGTTTTAAGCTTATTTTACAATTATAATTTTAAAGTTCTCATAAATTTTTCCGTTGGAAAAAAAGATCTCAAAAAAATTTAATATTTAGTATCACAAGATTTTGTTGGTCAAAAGGCTTCAGTAGAAAAGACGTGAAGAGTAATTTAAAAAAAAAAAACTGTTGGACCTGTATCATAATGTAAATTGGGAATATGTATTTTGTTGAAATCACTTAAGACGTTAGATTGTCTCGGCGATGAGCTGCCCATGCCTGCCATGCCGTACTCCTGTTGTCCATCATCTATCCATGAGTAATATGTTATTATTATAATATATTATTATTATAATATAAATTATATATTTTATATAAATGTAAATTCGGATTCGGATTGAAAATCTCAGAATTTCAACACTGCATTTTTTCGGGTTCGGCGGGCCGGGTTCGGGCCGAACACGGCCCAAGTTGCACCCCTATACTCAGTGCCCAAGAGTCAAGTGCACAGGGTCACTAGATGGGTCCTCTAGCATCTCAGGGCACACCCCAGCACACCCTGCGAGAAAGGCTATTCGATTTTGCCCTTCATGCAAATCCAGGGATGGTCAACGGAACGTCCCTTATACATTTTTGATCGTCAACGGAACGTCCCTTACCCATTTTTGACCAATAGTTTTTTTTTTTTTTTTTTTACTACTTTGAAGGGGACCAATAGTTTTTGAGCGCGGCATATTTCTCTGCACTCTGCTCCAGCAACCGTCAGAAAAGCTGTCCCTTCTGGATTTGGCGGGGAATTAACTCACACTTCGTAATTAGATTTTTTGTTTAAAATTTTTATCATTTCCTGCTTAGTGGTAAACCCGGAAAGTCACCTGAAATGGAATATAATTTTCCTCCCGAAAGTAGGAGTTTTTAGAAATTTCTCCAAGTGTTTATAAGAAAATTTTCTTTTCCTATTACAATATCAAGATGTCTTTATATAAATATTAATAAAAAATTATAATTTCCCAATCAAAGCCGAGCCAAACACATTCACTGGCTGTCCGGAGCACGGCTTCTAGAATAATCTAGACTCTAGAGTTTTGCCTCGGACAATGGGCTTAGAAGACAGAGAAAAAAAAATTCATTTGGCTGTCCACCTGAAATTCAATTCATTTAGACGAAAGGAAGATCAAGGAGGAGAGGGGAAGGCGAGTAACCTCTGGCATTCGTTCTTCTGGATATTTTGAAATAACTGTCAGCAAAGGTAAAAGTTTTCGCGCGCGTGTAGAGATCCTTTTCGATTTTTTTTTTTTCTTTAGCGTATATGGAAGCCGATGATTGCTGCAAGAGGAAAAGAGACGAATGCTTGTGTGGATTTGGACATGGTGAGAGGACGCATGGACCTCTCTTGTTGTGAGATCGGGGCAAAATGAAATAGCTATTTCTCGAAAACAACAAAAGCAATATTGGAATTTCTATCGATTTTTATTATTATTATTTTAATGTTCCCGAATCCGATCGTCACCAACTACGCTGCCTCTCTGTTTCTCATTACAATTTATTTTCTACTTTTGCTTTTGTAAATAAAAACATCTATATTAATTAATTATATTGTTTGTGTATGTCTTTCGCTGAACGGATGAAATTTGCACCTCGACGTTGTTACAAGGAAAATTCATTCACTACCCGTTTGATGTCATGAACTAAAACTTCTAGCTTAGTTTGCATGTGAAACTTTCCATCATTCTCTGCTCTTCTTTGTATCTCAAAAGCACTGAATTGGCATATTACGAAATTAAATTTGGAAAGATTTAGATCATCTTTCTGGTTAAATCCCGTCTATGTTGGTGATGGATTGTTGTTGTTGTTGTTTTATGATCAATAGAGTACACTACTTTCCTTGGGCTAAGTAGCGATAAATGTTCGTTGTGCACTGCAAACCTTCTACGTATTTAACTCAATAGTATTGCCATGGCATCCATCAGCCATGGTGACCACGATCTTGCAGAAAAAGATTGTGTAGATAAACTAGAATGACACAACCAGCCCACTCCAGTTTTGGAAGAAAGAGTAGTGTTGGATTGCTTTCTTTACAGAAGGAAATTAATAGTGATTGCCAAAGTTAAGAAGGAACAAATAATCTAAAACTAGGTAGTGGCAAAATTTAAAATGCTCTTTCATCTTGTAAAGTTATTGGAGGTTCCAAAGATCCTGTGCAAGCTATTTAGGAACTGGTCTGGGACTGATTCAAAACTTACTATTGTTATAACTTGGAAAGGTGAAATAATACAGCCCATCTTTCTTGCTTAAAACTGAAAAAATTGGTGGTGCTTATATTGTTCTTCTATCATTATGTCATGCATGCCTACCAGTATGATCCCCTCACGCGAAAATAACTGCACTTAGTATTCTTGGAGCATTGATAGGCTTGTTAATGATTTGTCTGACATGACAACATATATACTAAAACAAAACAGATTAAAGTCATTTCAGCTGGTAGAACATGATATCATTACTAGTTTATTGGTAGTCGTGTCAACAAAGCCATTTCAACTGGACACGTAACTTGTAAGCTTTTTGTGCAATTTGTCTTGGAAATTTACATGTTCCTAAGTGCCACCTCTCTATTTAATGGATTGGGTGGATTCTATGTTGTTAATGATGTAAAGCAATTTCATAATTGAGAAAACCTTTGTTATCACTAAAAGTAAAATGGCTAGAGTTGATTTGGGTAAGAATTTGAACTTTTATATAAAAAGTAGAAAAGAAGAAAAGTAGATTAGGAATGATTGGGATTATAGGAAAGAAGAAGTATAAGATCAAGTAGAAATAGAAGAAATCACATGCATCACTCCTAAGTCTAAGGAATCATGCTCACACTCTTATCTTTGCAAAGCTTAAAACTCTATTTATCATAAACTGAACTTAATGTTGTCCTTGACAGCCTATCACTCTGTCTATCATAAAACAAATAAAATACTTTAAAATCATTAAAATGCCCCTAAATATTCAAAATCCTTGTATGGGTATGACACCCTTGATATCCAATCATCATATGGGTATGACTTATGTCAGCTATAAGTTTCCAGAAGACCAAAATAGTATTGGATCTGCAATTTTGCATAATCTTTGGCCCACTTTTTGAGTACCAACTACCAAGAGCTATAAGTTGTCAAAAGACCAAAACAAGTGTACTGGATAATCTTAGGCCTACTTGAAGGCTTGAATGCCATCCAATAATAACCACGGTGGATATTTTAAAACCTTTTGTCCTTTGCTTGATTTTCAGATGGAAATTATAAATGGAATAATGGAAATGACTAGAGAGAAGTATAAAATCCAGGGGTAATAAGGTTCACAGGTTGTCGGTTGAATAATATCATACCATCCAACTGATTAATATATATTCACGTTCAAATGGTTATTAACTTTTAGAACATATAAACTTCCGATTACAGTGAATCTTTGAACCATGAATAAATACATGTTAATGAACGTTGTACATTGATTGTATCTAATAAAAACATCAAGGGTATGTTTGTTAAACATAAAAACTTTTCAATCTAAAATTTTCCACTCTCTATTATTATTCAAATTTTTAATCATTTTTCTCACAATTTCCTATATAACTACCCTACATTTGAATCATTTCTACACAACTATCTATTCAACTAATCTATCGATTTTAACTTTATTCTTTTTACTCCTCATCATTACCTATTATCATATCACATCATTTTCTCCCAATTCAAAAACTTTTATACCAAAAACTTCTTCCAAAAGTTTTACCATTTCCAAACACACCCTAAATATCCACCGGATTGCATGGGATGATTGCATATGAGTATTGCTTAAAATTCAAAACTACAACACCCAATTAACTTTTAAAACTGATAACACTCTTTGATGTTGTTTGTCATGTAGATTCTATATCGTTATCACCATGATGATGTTTAATTATCATTGGGCAAGATTTTTTTTTCTTTCGAGTCTTCAAGTGTTATGTCAATTGCCATCAGGCACACACCAAATGCACGGATTGTGGACATGTACAAGAAAGCTGATTCTGTAGGCATCAACTTGCCCGAATCAAGTTATCTGTTTCATTTGAAAGAAAAATGAATGCAGTGTTATTCTTCACCATGCAGTCTAATCATCTCCCTTGATTGTTAAATCAGTGGAAATGGAAGAACAGGACAGCATGCGTAATATCTTGGTCACTTGGAGAGGAAAGCATCTGAACATAGAGATAGATTCAAACTCTACTTTCAAAGAGTTTGGGCACAAATTGCAAAGGCTGACTAATGTGAAGCCTGAGACAATGAGACTACTTGTTCCACGATCTACTGATAAAGGTTCCAGACTTGTTACTCCTTTCTCAGATGAACACTCAAGTTTACGTTTGCAAGAAGCTGCTATTGTTGAGGTAAAAACGTCCCTAAAAAGCCTTCTCTTTTTCTACATCATGCTAGGAATTACAGTTGTATATTTTTACTTGTTTCGATGGTAAATAGCTGTATGATGCTGGGATCTTTCCAATACCGGAAAGAGAAAATTTCCTGTTGCTTTTGACATGCTATTTCTCAATTTTTATGCACCTCTGCATGCCAAGGTTTTCCAATGTTGGTAGTTTTGGGCAAATGTGTAGATAACAGGTTGTTTTAACTCAATGTATTAAGTGACCCAAAAGCATCTCCATATAGTTGTCATGTGGACAATGCTGGTAATCTGACTGAATCCATATTCTGGACGCACAATTGACTCATTCCATTCATCGTGCAGCCACTTGGCTAGCTGAAATGTGAACCTTTGGCAAGTTTGTAAGCTCAAAACTTGGCTCTCAGTGCATGCAGCTGATGCAACTACTTTTGCCTGACTGCTAATCAGTTGATCTGCCTAAGGAACTGCAATTTTGGCACAGAAAAGCTATTGTGATGCCTCGAGACGCAAAGATATGATGTGTTCACTGATAGATTTGTAACTCTTCAGCTCTTCAGATGTATTTATGTGATGTGTCCTGGAATGGCTTTTTTTACCTTCAACATGCAAAACTTTTGTTCACTACTACTATTCTTATTCTTGTGCTCATTATAGTTTTTTTTTTTTTTTGCTGTCAGGGGAAGCCCATTAGAATGATGGGAGTGTTTGAGGATGAATTAGAAGAGGTTAATAGTAGGAAACCAGACCTGAGAATAGCTGGATTTGATGAAGAAGAAAAGAGATTAAGGCAGCGGTTGGGTTGGCCTCAAACATCTTTAAGACTTCCTCAAGGAAACTACATTTTCTGTGATTTCCGCACTCTTCACCTTCCCGGCATTGAGGTTCGGTCAATCATTCACTCATCCCAAAGTAGCTCCGATGTATGGAATATTGTGGAAGGCCTAAACTTGTATCTAATGTGATAGACATATGAGATTACTGACTTTTGCTTGCAAGCCAAGATCTGGATCTAAATAATCGTGCTAGCTAACTTGTTCTTAATTCCTCTTTGTTAAAATGAGAAACAGCAAGTGTGTGAGGCAAGAAATTGTTAGACGGATGATAAGATAGACTAGTGTTGCATGGTCAAGGGAAAGGCAGGTTGTTCCAACAGTTTGCAGTGGACACGTATATCCACCTTTCCTTTGTCCATGACCAACTTGGTAAATTTTCCTCAAGTCTGTTTAAATTTGTATTTGGCTTGCCTGAGTGTGAGCAGGTTCTCTGGATGCGTGGATGGATGTTTTACTGAGACAGGGTATACGTATGTATGCATCCAAAACAATTTTATGGTGTTTGTTTCACAATAAACATCTATGAAACCTTTTCTTTTGAGCCTACCCATGCAATTAAGACAAAACTCCAATGTGACCATATATTTTCTTTTTAATCATCACCCTTTTAGTTACAAAGTCCATTGGTTAGGAGAGTTGAATTTATTAAGATAGAAGGCGGTAAGAGAATAAAAGCAAGACTCAAAAAACCATGAATGGAAGTAACTAAACAAAATATGAAAACATAAAGATTATTGAAAGCTAAATTACTGATTGTCAAGAATTGCATTGTAGAATCCATGCAGCTGACCCCGCTTAAGTGGGAAACGACTTATGATGGTGATGACCCATTTAGTTATAAAGTCAAAAATTAATATCAAATACTTGCATGGACTTTATACTTCAAATTGATACTGGTTCCTTTTCATCAAAAAAAAAAAAAAAAATGATACTAGTTGAATACAGGCTTATTAAAATTTGAGTAGTTGATTGATGGATGATTCAAATTTTGAATCAAACATCCTCACCTTTCAAAATATTTTTACCTCATTGACAAATAATGCTTGATGGGATAGGTCAAAGTAATTTGTATATTTTGTAGACAGTTCTATACCCTTTCAAGCGCACCACACCAACCCCAACCTCAACACCACCCACCCCCAAACCCCACACCCCCACCCCCAAAACCACCACCAAAAAATATAAAAAATAAAAAAAAATTATTTATGTCACAGTTAAAATGGGTGATATAGATAATCACTGTGAAACCATTACCATAGAATCATTTTCCCAGCACAAGGCATGCACACTGCCACTTTCATGGGCACACATGCTTTCGTACTTTGTTTCTCTCTTGGTCATTTCAAAGTTTAGAGAATTTGAAGCCAGCTGCTTATGAGCGTGTGGAAGGTTACAATAACATCTTTACTGAAGCATCCTCTTGTAGAATGTCCTGTTTGTTATGACTTGTAAATGTCCTGAATACATGTACTTACCAGATCCGAAAGTTTTGGAGTCTCTTTAAAAGGCATTTTTAAGACATTGTTCCAAAACTAGTAGACTTGCAACATCAGTTCAGTTGCCTTCAAGCTTGGCCTGGTTGCTTCTCTGTAGTTAATTCAGGAAACAATTAAGGGAGAGTGTGGCTATTTATGTTTTATTTTTGTCTTTTCTATGTTATTTCTCAATACAAGTGTGATCCATCTCACAAGAGGGGGTCAGTGTTATTAGGACAGGACATTGGCCAGGTTGAGGTTTCATTGTGATTCCTGGATCTCACAAACATGGCCTTCATGTACCAATTTAGGCCACTAGCTGGCTCTAGGCAGGAACAATGGTTCCGGTCTTGTATTTACTATTATTTCTCTTAACTTATTGCTTCTTCTAACAGCTGACTCCTCCAGCTTCTGAGGCACTTAAAATAATGCATAGGCTTGCCAGTGATCCAGGAATTGTCTCCATTATGAATAAGGTATTTGGTGTTCATCTTTAAAAAAATTCATTGCTGCCTCTCCTCTTATCTACAACCTTTCTCATTTTCCTTCTACATTCTTTAAGCATCGGTGGCGGGTAGGAATCATGACAGAGATGGCACCTGTGGGATATGTTGGCATCAGCCCAAAATGCATTTTGGGATTCAACAAGGTAATGTAAAATAGAAAAATATGCATATATCACTTGCACCCTTTCAAATGTACTATACCAACGCATGGCTTGGTCACGGTTGTGCCATGCATTTGGTGGGTTTGGTTGGTGTACTATCTCTATGACATCTGCAGAATGGTTGAATTCATCTTCTTTTGAGCGTAGATGGTGGTTCTGGTGTTCAATGGCCCGATATTTGGGCCTCAGGAGTCTGCAGATGCATGCTCCGGATATGGCATGCCATTGTATTGGCTTGTGGGCTTTAGTCAATGAATTCTTCATTTGCATATTTTAAGGCAATGAGGAGAAATTACCTCTTCAACTTGTTTTACAATTTCTTGTTAATTTCATATTTCAATAGAATCATGGAGAAGAGATATCTCTGCGCCTTCGAACCGATGACCTTAAAGGTTTTAGGAAATATGAGAGTGTCAAACAAACATTGCTACATGAACTGGTAAGAATTTTCCTTCTAGAAGCTTGCTTTTGTAATTCTTTTGGATTTAGCAGCTCCCTGCAGGTTTATTGGATGATTGACATTATGTTTTCCTTGGTCAAAATTTTATTCAATTTTGTTGTTTTTTTTTTCATTCCAGGCCCACATGGTTTACTCTGAGCATGATGCAGACTTTTATGCTTTCAATACACAGGTAAACTTCATGGTTAAATTTCTGGGTCATTCTCACATATCTGGTACAAACTAAGTCTAATAGGCTCTGAAATACTTTCAAACATGGAAGATACTCAATGGTTCACCAATTGATGGTCAGATTTTAACTTCAGTTGCACCAAACATCATGAATGTCTGAGCTAAATTGGACTTAATATCATGCTTCTGAATATCGGTATTAATATGCTTATTCGGCCCGTGCCAAACCTATATAATATGGGTGCGTTGGATCAGCATCAAATTGCATTGGCCTGTATCAATTTTTTTTGTTTGTTTTAAAAATATTTATTTGTTGAAAAAACAAAAAATATGAAATATATGGAAAAATGTGAAATGCAAGAATATATTGTTATTTCACTTGTATACATAAAAAAATTGGTGTACCACTCCATGCTTTCCTTAAGACTGCCAATACACACACAAAATGACCAAAGTAGGGCATTTTTCAGATTCCACCGGCTATGCCTTCATATCTTGCATGACGTTAGCTGTACCTGTAAAATATGGTTGTACCATATAAGTATTTGCCTGTATTCAATACCATTTCTCATAAAGAATGGCCTGAGATTGGTTTGCTGGTTTCATAATCTGGAGAAATTTGTCAATTAAAGATGGAACTTTATAAGATTAGCAGTCTAGACTGTTGTTGATGGTGTTTTGGACTAGCTGTGTTGAATGCTATAGATGCCATCATGTCACCTGTCTGAATCTTGTAGCTAAGCTCTGTAATGTGAAACTTGAAACTTTATCTTTGGTTTTGCTTTGGACAGCTGAGCCAAGAAGCATCTAGTCTAGACTGGACAAAAGGAACAAGTCACACCTTGAGTGGCTTCCAGCATGTGGATCATTACGAAGAAGAGGAGCTACATGTTAGAACTCTTAGTGGTGGTGAAAAGCTTGGTGGTCAGCCACAGAACTTGTATACTGATGCACGTGCTTCATCTGTGGCAGCTGCTTACCGAAGGCTAGTAAATGTTGATGTCAACAGTCTGAAGATGAATGGAATGAAAATGCATGCTGAACCTAATTCAGACGACAGTGAATCTGCCCTTGGGACAGAGCCAGAATGTGACCACAAAAGTGCAGGGGTAGTAGCTAAAGCTGATGTCTGCCATACAAATGATAGCCATTCAAAACAGGAAAAATTGTCTGGATCCGACCAGGGTGATTGCCTAGTTAATGGAAATAGAGATTCTGGGAATCTTATGGAGATTGACGGAATCCCTAGCGGTGGGCTTTCTAGCCAAAAAGACTTCAAAGAGCCTGATCCTGATGATAATTTAGAAGACCATAGGAGGATGGTTGAGGTTGATGCTAATGTTACTCCAACAGTAGCTGCTGAAAGTTATGAGAATCAGCGGAAGGTGGGTGATCATCGATTTCTGGAGAAGGTCCATGGAGAATTGAATGCAGCTTGTTGCAAAAGGGAAGAAACCACCTTGATATTTGGAAACAGCACGGAGCCCGATCCTGATGATTCACTAACAAATGAAGTTAGGGCTAAGATGGACCTTGACAACGATGCTGGCTGCTTGAGGCACAATGAGCCAGCAACCCAAGGCAGTGATCGTTCAGTTGTGCAAACTGATGAGCGTGATGCCAATGCATCAATAATGAATGTCCCATCAAACGCTGACATAACAAAAAGCAATGATCCTTCATCTTCCAATGATCCAGAACTGCAAAGAATCCATGATCCTGTTGCTGACATTTGTTTACGCCTCCAAAGAGCAATCCAACTGCTGAAGTCTGAAGCATCACCTATGGAAGTTATTTCTGCCCTTCAAATGCTGTCCAAGATCATTGGGTAATCTCCTTGTTGGATGCATCCTACCAAAATTCAATATTATTCCAACCAATTGTGCTTAATGTTCTTATGAATTTTGCTTACAGGAATGTCATAGAACATCCGAATGAGATGAAATTTAGAAGGCTTAGAAAGGTATGATCTTTTCAACGTATATTAATTTCTTTTGCTTGCAAGCTTTCATTTTAGTCTTCTAACTTACCCCTGTATTTCATTGTTATTTTTTTTTCCTGAAATGCAGGCAAATAACCTATTCCAGAAGAACATTGTGAATTATAAAGGTCTGCCTTTGCACTTTACTATTGCTTTTTATGTACTCTTTTTGTAGTAGATTTGCATAGTCCATGGCTTTATAATGTAGATCATATAGAATTCTTTTCTAAATAAACTCTTGATGGCTGTACAAACCTAAGCTCTTGCCAGCGGAATCTTACCTATGTGAAGCATGGATTCTTCTATTCTGGGTCCTTGGGTAAGCTTGGAGGGTTGTCCTAATCCAGTTGATGATGCTACTTGATTTCCCATGGGCTTCAATAATACAAATTGTCAGATGGTAGTTTGATGCATGCGCATGAGCTGAGTTTGGCAGTTCTGCATACGATGTTTCATGAAAATTGGTTTTATTATTGTTCAATGACCGCATCATGTCTTGACTTCTCATGACAGCTGCTATGGAAGTCCTTCACATTGTTGGTTTTCATGAATATATGGAATCCAATGAGGCCGGAAGAGCAGAGACTTATATGGTGTTGAAGAGAAATGATCCTGGATTGCTGTGGCTTGCAAAATCTTCGTTGGAAAGCAACGCATAGTGCTACGAAAATCCAAAAGCAGAGAGGAATCCTCTTGTATCAATCTGGTTGACATGTGTATCCGACAGATTTAAAACTTCAAACATTGGGATGTCTTGTACACATCATATTCTTAAACAAGTGTGGACCGTTAAATAAGTAGGAACTAGGAAGTCTATTCATGTCGGGGAACCTGCCCCACAATTTTTATGGTGAAGATTGGACATTGGTGCCCACAGCAATCGTCATTGAATACATTGATCCATTGATTTGGAAATAAGTAATTGTCTAGCATGTGTTTGAGATGGTCTGTAAAGATGACTCTTCATTGAGATAGCCTGTAAACAGTGTATTCTGTTTCTGTTTCCTTGTAAGGTTGTAATATTAACAACAATAACATTTTTTAGACAAATTGTCAACACAGTTTCTTATGTTTGTTGTCATGCTTGCAAGATGAAGGGAAGAAGAATATGTATTTTTAAGTGGGTTTCGCGCCTCACCCTGCCGTGGAGATACTATGGTAGGAACACTGTTTTTTATTCAATGGATGCCTTGGAAATTAGACATACGTTCAGGATGTCTGCAGATAATGAGAATTTCTTATTAACTTGATTATTACTCTATAAAGTTATTCCATATAGAGTCAAGTTGAACCTATAAATTACACGGTGGCCGGAAGATGCACTAGTTGGTGGAAGCGATTCATGAGGTCTGTATGTGATTCTTTGGAAAATGTACCAACTCGAAATAGAGTTGAATATTCCGTTCGCTATCAGAATAAAGTTTGGTATCATAAATATAGATCTATATCGAAGAATATTATAAATGGGTTAGAATATGAAAGTCAGCTTGGGCTCTATCCGGGAACATGTAGAAGGGAAAAAATTTCCATCTCCTAATATATCTTTTATGTGATTTAGTATTTTAACAGCTTACCTACTTTGCGTTTTTTTATCATTATTTCTCTATTTCAACTTTTTTTTTTCTTTTTTCATACAATTAACCTATTTATTTTAAATTATTTCCTTTATTTTTAATAATTACTCCAACCATATCACATTACTCTTTTGTTTTTAAAAATTTTTGCCCATTCAACATTTTCCCACTTTTAGTTTCACGTCTTCCCAAAATAACCGGGTTGTATATCATCATTATCCAAAAACTTTATGTATTTGCATTTTGATGGATTATGTATAAATTTAATTAAAATAAAATTTAATTTTATGTAAAATCATTAAGGAGAATATGAGTACGACGCATGGTTTTATCTTTAAAGAATAAAAATAGGGATATAATAAAAATTTAGAATGAAATATTACAAGTATAAAAATAATTTTTAAATATTATGGGTGTGTTTGGTTTGAAGTAAAACTTTTTGATGAAAACTTTTCAGAGTAGAAGTTGTTAAGTTAATAAAAAATGATGTGATATGATAGAGATAATAATGATATGTAAAGAGAATAAAGTTAAAATAAATAGGGTAGTTGTATGGGTATTTGTGTAGAAATAATTAAAAAGTAGGGTTGTTTATATAGGAAAATATGAAAAAATAATTAAAAAATAATACTTATGAGGAGTGAAAAGTTTTTGGTTGAAAAGTTTTCATTGACTTGTTCTGTGTGTAACCAAACACACCCTATGAGTATAATAAGAAATATTGAGGGTACAAAATGAATTTTTCCGTAGAAAGTATATGAGGGTGGGAAAACCGCGGTTGCATTGGCTAAGCCCTTCTAGAACGTACGTTCCTCACTTTTATTTTATTTTAGTCTTGCTGCTCAAGTTGTAGCTGGAGACGTACGTTCCTCTGTTCTCTTGTTAGGCCAAGCCGCCCGCCAAAGCGAAAACCATTAAACCACCGAAGGAGAAGAAACAAGGAAGATGGTCGCTTCTAGGGTTCTTTCGAAGCTTTCAAATGGCGTCCGAGCCGTTTTCTCTATTCCTAATCCTGCTTCTCGGAAATATTTGTTTCCATCCTTTTCGACATCCTCCTGCAACAACCAGGTGAATGCTCCTTAAGTTCCATGTTAGCTTAGGAAACTCTTTTCTGACGCTTCTTCTTTAAATACCATTTTTTGTGGGATTCGTCTTATAGACCAGTGTTGCTCCTATGGAATTTGCTAAGATTCTGATCACGATCTGGACTGAGGGCCTTCTGTCTGGGATAAATAACGAAACTGTACTCATTTTTATGCTTGGTAGTCAGAAAAATAGAAAGTGGAAAAAAAAAAGTTCTGTGGATATATTATTATCTCGGTGCACGATATGGAATGTTAGGGAGAAGAAATAGAAGGAAAAAAGGATCCTCCTCGGGGATGAAAAGTGAAGAAAGAGAAGAAGGCTTCATAGACTTAAGAAGCAAGAAAATAGATACCATTAAAATCTTATCCATCCAACGGTCAATTCACTATAAAACCCAAAAACAATGCATCAATTTACAGTGGAAAAAAAAAAAAAAAAACTTCATGCAATGCTTATAAATCCCAATTCTAATAGGATAAGCAGAACAAACTCTATGTTTCTATCCTTCTTCAAACTAAGTATACCAATGACATATCGATGACAAATATATCGTTGTTCACAAAATAATCATCAGAAGTACATCCATCTGTGCAATTTAAAAATAATGTCTGCTGGCGATTGTAATTATTTTGTGCATGATGCTACATTTGTTGTTGAGAATGAGTCAGCTTATGTGTCCTTGGACCGCTCCATCATGCAGCTTAAACTTTGGTTGAAGAGATTATTCCGATATGAAACAAGTGTCTACAATTTGTCATGAGAAGTTTCATGGTAGAAAGAAACAATCGCTGGAGAAATAATACCACACGTCAGAAGGAATCTGTTTGGCAATAGTTTCAATAATTCATGCTTGTGGAAAGTCACTTTATTTACCTTGCTTAGACAAGCTGTTGATTGGAATTTTGCCACTTTCTTATTGTGTTCAATGGGGAAAACAGTTTTTGCAGGGTGGGGGTAGGTGTGCAGATTCGGTGATTTTTCTAACATACTGTCTCCTATCTTTCTTTGCTAGTGGGTTCTGCAACAAATGACACAATATTCTTTTCGAAGAGGCGTAATTCAGCAGTTCGGGTTTTCATCATCTGCATCTCCACAGTCAAATGAAAAGGAGAACCAGTTTAAAGATAGGCAAGGAAGATTTGTTGACAGAGGTGATGTTTCTATGAAGATCTCAGAAGTGGAGGCAAACATGGATTCAAATGTGCAGAGCACACACAGTGAACGATCTGATCAAGGGGAACATCCAGGTTTGAGTTCCAACTCTTTCTTTTTTTAAAAAAAAAAAGGAAAGGAAGGAAGAAAAAGAGAGGGGGCTGCTAACGAATTTTGTCTTCTGATTCAGATACAGAGGATGTTCTGTCTGCAAATGACCTGGTAAAAGTAGTTGCAGAGAAGGAAGAGCTACTCAAGCTAAAACAAGAGGAGGTTGAGCAGATGAAAGATAAAGTTCTTCGTAGCTATGCTGAAATGGAGAATGTCATAGCGAGGACAAAACGTGAAGCAGAAAACTCAAAAAAGTTTGCCATACAGGTTTTTTCTTACATATCCTCATGTTTTCAGCATTTTGCACAATTTGTTACGTTTTCAGTTTTTGTGTCTTTAATTGATAAGAGTCACACTTCTATGTAACTGTGATTCATGTAACCTCCTTCATTTTTCACACCATGATAGCTGATTGTAAATCCACTTCATCAATTGTATTTAACTTTATTTGTTTAGCTAGGAGACCAAGTTTCATTCAAATCAAAGATATACGTAGCCCATATTTGCTTAAAAATATATATTCATGTGTAAATTACGCAAAATGCTTAGATCCATACACATATTCATTAGAAGGTAATAACATTTTATAGAATCATTTATCAACCTAGTTTTGATGTTTTAGATGGTTTAGTTGTTGAGAATATAATTTCAAAATTGATATTTAGCATCAAATCATTTTATTATGTTGATTTTACACATTTTTAAATAGGGCCCATGCAAAATGATATTAGACAAATCGCGAAGTTTCCATGATAATATAAATGATGCTAAATATAATAAGTGGAGTAGATTTTCTATCAATCATTAGAGTGAGAAAAATGGATGGGGTTAGATAGAAATGGAATTCCACAGAAGCTGAACTCACTCGGCAGTGGCTTATCTAATACTCTTTATTGGTTGGTGTTACAGAGCTTTGCAAAGAACTTACTAGATGTTGCAGACAATCTAGCCAGAGCTTCTTCTGTTGTTAAAGATAGTTCCTCAAAGGTTGATCAGTCCGAAGATTCTGGGGCTGTTCCTCTTTTAAAGACACTTTTGGAGGGTGTTGAAATGACAGATAAGCAACTGACAGAGGTATTCAACTTTTTCGCATCATTGTCATTATGCCCTTTTCATTTCTTTCTCTAATGTACTGTGGACCCATTGTCACCAATGTTTTTTTTATTACTGTTGCTACGTCATTGTTGTTTCTTTACCTAACGTACTATTAGAACTAATTTTTTTCCAATTGTCACAGCTTTCATGGAAATTTCTCCTTTCATTGATGATGTTCAGGACATGTATATAGCATGCTTGCACGTACAAAGCAGTGTTGCACTGTAGATCTCACATGATAGGAAATACATTGGGTGTATGCATGCCGTGTGTTTTGTGTATGTCAGTCTGCATGAAAGTGGTTGGTTGCATACACGTAAATGTCTGGGTGGGTTGATTTCATTGCCTTTTAGCAGTTTGGATGTTGGCCTTAGGTTTTATGCTATGTGCAGTCAGCTGATTCTGAAGTCTAGTTTTGTCATGGAAGGAATGCTGTCCATTTGGTAATTTGACAGCCTAGTCTTTGACTGATACATGGTGCTTAAAAGTGTAAATCTAGTTTGTCCTGCTACTTTTGACCACTGCAATTCATCTTCAATCCAGCTGGAAAAGTTGGTGGGTTGTTTATTATATTTAGCTTTCGAACTTCTTACTTTTCACATCCTGAGTTCTGTGCACTTCTTTTTTACTGTCACGGATGGCTATGAGTGGCATTTGCTAGCTGACATCGTGTTAATCAGTATCTCAGAATGCTGCTAGTTCGAGTGATAGTTGACAATTGTCTATTTCATATTATTAACTCTTTAAAATGTGTACCTAGTGATTTAATTCTGTCATGGTTGCTAGGAATTTTTAATCACAAGCAATCCAAAGTGCTGACTTTTTAGCTTGATGTTTTCAGGTGTTTAAAAAGTTTGGTGTGGAGAAATTTGATCCTATTAATGAGCAGTTTGATCCAAATAGACATAATGCAGTTTTTCAAGTGGCCGATGCTTCAAAACCAGCTGGCACAGTGGCTGCTGTTCTGAAGGTATCACCTCATAGACTAATATTTCATAAAATGAATATTTTGATTCTCCAATCAATTAGACATCCGTCTTTGTCTCTTTGGTCGATGTTCATTATGAGCGCCAGCATCGTCAGCATCAGAAGCCGTTCCACCTTATGGATTTGACCATTATGATAAACTATTTTCCTTTAATAGAAAGTCACTTGTTTGTCATGATAAGTGAATGCGCTTTGCCTTTGGACAGCCTGTAAGAGGTCCTAATAATCAGATCTGAGATGTAGTGATATACTGGGAAAACAAAGCCAGAACCTCAATTTGACTTCAGTGGGAAGACATTCCTTTTTCTGCTGGTACATTGTTATTGTGTGCCATGCCTGAGAGATTAGCACTAAGAGAAGTTACCAAATAGTCATCATAGGTTAGAAAACCAAAGAGATCACTTGGTGCAATGGCAAGGATTGTAAACCTTTTTGCTTGTGTCCTTTTTAAGTTATCCCTTTCCAGATAATGGGAGTAAAGCTTTCCAGGTTTCACCCTCTTCAGACCTGGTGGACTTTCTCATTTAAACGAAGATCACACTGACAAAAGCTGCTACCAGATTCTAATTTTTATTTGTACAGACTTGTGAGTTAGCTCTGGGATGGTTGGCATAACTTTTGGTAACTCCTTTTTGGTTGTACTAACATGTGAGGTATTCGTGGGTATAATTCTTGTTTGGTAGCATTATTTTACAATGATCCATTGGCTACCATACAGACAACAGGATTGCATTGAGCTGAAAATTGGAGTTTTATTGGTTTTTTCCCAGATGCTAAAGCTATGCACGTTACATAATTTATGTGGTAATGACTATGGAAGCTTCTCATGTGCTTTATCATTGTATTGGAAGTATTCATCATTTTCTTAAGCTTTTGATTATTTTTCATCACGTCATTATTTGCTGACTTCCCTTTTCAAAGGGGAGGGCAATGCATGTTTTTCTGGGCGCCATAAATGATAATTGTTCATGCGAGTCTGCAGTGATCTGGCATTGTCATTTCTTTGGTGTGCTGCTCTGTCAAAAAGGTTGGCATTCATTGACTGCATGAAATCACTAGTATGTGAATGTAATTTCATATGGGGTTGGGTTAATGTAATATAAGTAACGAATGGTATCCCTTCTCTGTGCATGGTTACGCAATGGCAGTGCGGATATATGTTGTACGACCGGGTTATTCGTCCAGCTGAAGTTGGTGTCACAGAGGCAGCATCAAAAGAGGAGGCGAATGTCCAAGGGTCCTAAGCATGAAGCTATAAAACCTTGAGGCGCATGCGTGGTGCCTTCATTTGGGGGATCTTTATGATTCTCGTGAGAGTCAGTGGCAAAAGGGATACTCAAAATAGTTGGATTATATGCTGCAAGGCTAAAAGCAAGAGGCCGCAGGAAAAATTTTGTTTCGAAAGAATTTATCTTGTATGTTTGCTTAAAATTTTCTGTCGTGATTGATATCCCGTCCTGCGTATCCTGCAAGATGGAATGAATGGAGGTTCTGTGATTCGGCTGGAAGTTTTTTTGACTGATGATTAAATGCATATATGTTCTGAGCCTCAATATATATAGGTCTTTTTAGCTTTTCTTTTCATTTTTATGCCCTACATTGCACGGAGTTGAAAATTATTTATTTTTTTATAGCAGAAAATTATTGATTTTTGGAATTACATCTTAAGGTGGTAAATTTAGATTATACGAAAAAAATCTAGTGGTTGTAGAATGCAACCGGATTGTATTTTTGATTTTCTTTATTTTTTTGATGTTTTATTTTATATCAAGTTATACATCATATTTTACTCCATTAATATTTGCATGACATTGAAAATCATGCTATTTGAATTTATATATAATTCACAACAAATGTAAACGTATGTGACTGTTTATGATTATATTTTTAAAGATTATTGATAATAGTAAGTTTTTAATTTACTTGATTTTTGGCATATAGGCTAAAATAAATTACATGCAGGCCTAAATATAAATGAATTTGTTTGAAAAAAAAATAGAAAAGCTTAAAACACAATGTGGTAACGAGGCTTGGTACATACAATCATTATTTACTCCTAGGTCCAGTGTCGGTGCACGCAGGGATAGAGAGTTTGGCACTCTGTATGAATTGCCTGCCTCCTTGATGCATGATGGGAAGAAATATTCTCTGTTGCCTCTCTCTCTCTCTCTCTCTCTGATTTCGTCTCTACAAATTGAGCGCCACGAGAGTGGAAAAATATTGCCTTAAATTCCTTACGCAGGCCACGGCAAGAGAAGGCATATTTATGACTGTTAGTTCATGCATAAAGATGGATACAATCAACAATCAGACACTGAAGAAGCAGATCAATATTGGAAAAGATACACCATTACAAAAAGACAGTACATTATCAAAAATGGAAGCAACAATGAGAAGAAACAGGCAGCAATTAATGGTTCTGGCGCTGCTCGGCGTCTTTCGAAATAAAAATGTTTGGCCTTCCTTGCTGCTGCACTTTCTCCAGCCACCTTCAGTCAGCTAGTTCCCAAACAATCAGCTGTTGTGAGATCTTTTCAAGCCAGGTTCAGATCCAAATTTGTTTCCCCTGGCCCTTCCGATGTTTCTTGATCCATGATTGAAGTCTAAACAAGACAGGATTTTACATTACTAAATTGGCATACATGCTTGTGTTAAAAGATCAAATCTTGCAATTTGAAAGACCAAACTGATGGAGTAATTATAAAGTTCCTAAGCAGGCCTCCAGACATGTGGAAGAATGATCAGGGATGATGCACCAAGAAGGCCTCATGAAATATCCCTTCTGTGCATCAACAAGTCCATTTCTTATTCTAGTGCATGCAGTTCTATTCTTCTGTGCCATTTCTGAAACCACAATTGCAGCAAAATTTACTTTCCAGTATCCCTCTGTTCTTCCCTTGTAAGTGCAAGAACCATCAGAGGCAGATTCCACAAGATTCTGGACAACCGGAACACAAGCTATGCAATTTCTAATACCTAAGCAGTCAACACTAACCAGATCAACATACAGGAGGAGACAGAAACTCTTAGAATGGCCAGCTCTGTAAGGACAAATGAAAGGGCTACCTGCCATGGGAAATTAAGAAAGCCAACTGGCTAAAGGTGAACCTTTTTTTCTTTTAAAGGGTAAGTTGAGGGGTTTCAGCAGAATGAGCCCTGGAAGCATATGCATAATTGTAAATAGCACGTGTTTTGGCATTTTGCAAAATAACTTCTAAATTTCAATCTTTTGAAAAACAAAATCCCCATATTAATTTCTGTGAAGTAGGATAAGAAAAGAAAGGTTATACAATTTTCTAAAATACTGCAAGTGCCCCGAGAACACTGGGGGCACTTTTAATATTTTAGAAAAATTTATAATGCTTTCTGTTCTTAGCATACTTCACAGACATCAACTATAAGATTTGTTTTTGCAAACTTCTGGAACTTACAAGGTTCATTTTGCAAGCTGCCAAAACAAAGCTAAAACATAATCATGAATGTTTACAGGGTCTATCTTTCAAAAACCTGTGGTGTTGTTGTCAATTCCCTTTGAGATGGTTTAACAAATCAATTCAAATGCCAGGCAACAAGCAACCAACCATTCATGAAAGTTATGCAACCATATCTTGAAGTTATTCTGAAGGTCTTGTTGGAATCCGTGTCTTGAATCTCTATATGATGGTCAGAATGGGATTAAAGACTAGACACCAATAAAATGTGGCCAGGGAGATCAATATATAAAAACTAAAACAAATAATTCATAATCACCTGAACTTCTTCCATTGGCACATCATTGACATCAGGTTTTCTATCAACATTACGATCCCCCTTCAATGTTGTCTGGGATGCATCAGCCACTAAAGAATCACCATTAACCTCATCGTCATCCCTTGCAGAAGCTTCATTTCTTTGTTCCTCTAGTACAGCAACCTAAAATTGGGAAGGTGCTCAACAATTGCCCCAGAAATGAAGAAAAGAAAACCTGATTCTGAATGATGAACTCATTACAAGCAAAAGAAGAAAGTGATCATGTTTGCTTAGAGCTGCAATTACTCACTGTCTGCTGTCTGTTTCTAATAGTGGAAAATTACACCATTTTTCTTGAGACCTTTTTTTTTTAAAAAAAAATAATAATAATAATTGTCACATGACTTTCAAGAAGGATATTTTCGCTTGATCTGAAATCATGATTTTGAATATCCTTATCAAATCCCTCAATCCTCACATTAATACAGCGAAGGCAATAAATGAAAGCACTGCAAGGAATTTCTCAACTATTCATCTTCCACCAAAGCCCCTATCACTCCCACGGAAGCTTCTGACTGCCAAGCACCCTATATTTCTTACCTTGAATGTTTATTATTTGCAAGATGTTTTCAGCTCCAATTTCACAACATTCCCCTTCCTTCGTTGTTTTCTCAACCACTACCATCCCATCTGAAGACTAAAGAGAACAAGGGCATTCAAAAGCCTACTTCATCCATGGCATACCAAGTGAAGCAAAAGAGAAGGAAAGATGATATCATTGAATCTCCGAGTGGAGAGAGATTAGTTTTTGCTGTTTGATGTGGCATGAAGTTAAACTGACCAAATTATATTGCCTGCTAGCCTTAGCACTCATTTTAAGGCTTCCCTAAACTGGGAAAGAACAACCCTTCCCTTGTAGAAGTATAAAATCAAAAAGGAAAACAGAAAAAAGCAAACACACAAACAAACAAACAAACAAAGAAACAAGCAAGCAAGCAGTTGAAACAAGCCTACCCATCCACCCAACCTGATGCACAAATGCAGGGTTGGTCTGAAGATTAATATCCTATTATTCTTCATTTTGGGATAATGCATTATTATATATGTCATCAATTGTGCTGAGCCCATGGGCTTCTTCTCTAGCAAGAACTGAATCCCTAATCGCAGATACATGAATCCAAGCTCAGCGTTCAAACCCCTAAGATAGGGACACGAATCAGAAATTCAAGCAACCACATTCATCATTGCTAGATATTTCTTAGCTCGCTAATAAAAATAATTCCGAATTTCCAATTCGAAGCAAGGAAAAAGTGAGAATGAGAAGAGACTTTTGGCACGGACCGGGACATAGCGGAACTTGCGGCGCGGTGGTTCTTCTTCTGTTGTGGCGGCGGCGGCGGCATCGTCGTCTTTGTTACTGTTGCTGTTGTTATTAGCGTTTTGAGAGATGGGAGTCCACTTGTAGAGGAGGAGATGGGCGGAGTTGTTGCCGTTGGCGGCAGGTGCGGCTGCGGCGGCGGCGGCGGCGGCGGCGGCGTTGGAGTTGGAATTGGATGACGAGACGTGGATCCATGTCTTCTTCCATTTTCGGACAGGGCCGGTGAAGACGGTAGCGGGGCCGTAGCGCGTCGATGACCGCCCCAACCTCGCCCCAACTCCCTCCATCGATGTTCACGATGGCCCACAAGAAAAAATCGACGGTGGACGGCGCCGCCTGTGAAGAGAGCAAGGGGCAGGCAAGGGAAGGCAAAACCTCTCGCGCGCGCTCTCTCCCTCTCCCTCTCTCTCCGTTCGTTTGTGCAGCTTGCCAGTAGACGGCAGCTGGCGAGGGGTGTAACTCGGGTCTGCAGCGGATTTGGATCCTAAGTTTGCCGGGTTTACGAAAATCCAAACCTTAATCTTAATATTAGAGTCTGATTGTCGGAGATTAGTTTCGTTCTTGGTTTAAGATTGAAATTCAGATTACTCTCAAACCAATCGAAGTTAAAATTATCAATAGATATAACAAAATTTTAAAATATTATTGTATTAGTATATAAATAATTTACATGTGAATATATTTATGTTTCCATGATATCTTTAGTTTTGATGAAAATTAATCTTTTAATTAAAATATAATTCTAAAGATAATGAACATAATGAATTCAAACATAACAATCAAAATAATGTTATGGAAAAAAATCAATGTAAGAAAAATAAATGAGATTATATGAACTCATTATCAAAAATTTTATAAAAGTAAGACATACATCGTATAATTAATTAGCATATATGCAATAATTTTAAAGAGTTGATATATTTATAATTATTTACAAATAAAGTTAATGTAGATGTAATATATGTAACTTTTACGGACAAATGTATATAACATTTAGATTTTAAAATAAACGTTTTATAGTTTAATTAAGTTATGATTATATGGAATAATTTTTATCTCAGCTATAGTTGAAATACTTAATGCGTAAATAAATATAAATATTTTAATAAATTAAAGAAAATATCGACTTCAGACAAGGTCAAATTTTAGTACTAAGTTGATGCAAATTTAGATTGGTTTCGAGTTTTCTCGGATCGGGTTGAAACTAGGTATAATTTAAAATTTTTCAAAAATAAAATTCAAACTTAGTTTTAAAATCGAGTGAGGTCGGGTAGGTTCAGACCAACCCAGTACTAAGTTACACTCTTGTAGCTGGCCAATTACAAATTTTCAATGTTGACGTTTATGAAAATTCCAAAAAACATAAAAATTGCTAATTCTTTCTCCTGGTGACATTTGGGTGAATATAAAAAAAAGGGTACTTGTTTTTTAATTGGTGTATAATATTACATTTGATCTCATAATACAATGAAATTTAAGAAATCGAGACAACAAGCTCCAACCTATTTATAAGAGAGATGACATGCTCCCATTTAACCCTATTAGAGACAATGCTCTACCACAAATATTACTCTCACGATGGGGAGAATCAAACCCTTGCTTGGGGCCAATTGGGATGATGCCCACATGGTACTCAAAACTTGTTGAGTAGATCATTTTGGGTTGGGGTGTAACATTTGTTATAACTTAATTGCAAAACCTCAATCTTAATAAAATCCTATATCGAAATTTTAATTGTAATTTGTCTATAATCCATTTATCGTAAGGATTGGGGGTGGAATAAGCATTGTAAATAGGGTTATGAGCGTTGTAAACAGTTTAAAATGAAATAAATCATAAACTTGTAAGAAATAAAAAGATTAATTTAATAAGCACAACAAGTACGATAATTGGTCCAAACCTCAAAATTGAAGGGTTTTATTAATATGAAAAATTCCTTTTATACCCCCAACATTTGCACATAATTTCTTAATATACCCACAACGTTTCATGAATTTCTTTTATACCCATAATATTTCACACTAAATTCTTGTTATACTCACACCATTAATACAACTTTTATCTCCTTCATTGAAAAGATAATTCTACCCATTTAAAATTTTTTAATTGAGACAATTTAACCTTAACGCGACTCAATTGATGATGGTAAATCATTAATATATAATACTAAATAATTTAAGAGTCATGTTAAGGTTGAATTCTTTTAATTATAAAATTTTTAAAAGGACAAACCTGTCTTTTCAATGGGTTAAATAACGTTTATATTGATGACATGAACATAAGAAGAATTTAAGATGAAATGTCATGAATATAAAAGAAATTTATGAAACATTATGAATATATAAGAAATTATGAGCAAATATAATATATATAAAAAGAATTTTCACTTGACATAAGAATAAAACACCAAGATTGACATTAGACATCTTTATTTTATGTCTGGCTTAGCAGGTTGTAAATGGGTTAAGATTATACGCAGGTGTTTAAAAATCGATGCTGGCAGTTCACCGATTTAGTTACAAAGGTTGAAATATTTGTCTAATTTTGAGCTCTTACGATTTATTTTTTAAAACTTTATGGAAATATTTGAGATACGCTGCACAGATTGGCGCTTTTCCGCGGGAAGGCTGCGAGTAGCAGAATGGGACAAGGTACGGTTTTTTATTTTATTTTATTTTTTTCCGTCATTTACTTAGATGTGTGTATTAAAAATGGTAAAATTTTTTATGAAAAGTTTTTAGTATAAATTTTAAAAATAGGATAAAATGATAAGATATGATAAAGATAATGATAAAAAGTAAAAAAAAGCTATAGAATTTTTTTTTTAGTCTTTTCTTGTTGGCGAATGGGCAGGATTTATTTGATAATGTTAAAAGGAAAAATAATTTTCTGATAGTCCTTATCTGGCAATGACAGTTCATGGACTGGAATGATGCCACAGAACTGTCAATCCTCAGTCGTTTTTACGCATGATCACATGACATCCAATTACCTTTCTTTCCCATCATTGTCTCGCCAAGCAACGATTTCTTTTTCAATCCTATCGTGCAGCCATCCAATCCTTTTTCGACTGAATTCTTTCTGCTTGTGATCATTACCTTTTACACCATGCCAAGGGTACGTTTAGTAATTTAATTTTGTGGATCTTGGGATAGAGACTGAAATAAAAAAGGAAATATTATGGGAATTGTATAATTGATATAAAATTATAAAAGTAAAATTGAAATAAATAAAGTAATTAGAAAAAAATATTTATATTATAGCAGTAAAGTTAGAAAAATAGGATGGTTAGACTGTTAAATAATTTAGGAGATGTTTGTTAACATTTAAAATTTCTTAAATGTGTGTTTGGGAAGTGATATAATTTTTTAATGTAAAGTTGTTAAATTGGTAGAAAATAATGTGATATAATATGTGTAGTGCAAAAAGAATAAAATTAAAATAAATAAGTTAATTGTACGGGGCTAGTTGCGTGAAAATGATTGAAAAGTAAAGTAATTTGTATGAGAAAATGTGAAGAAATAATTATAAAATAATAATTATAAAAAGTGAAAAGTTTTTTATTAAAAAATTTTAGTTCAAAAGTTTTATACCGCACTAAACAACATGTCTTAAAACTTTTTTGCTTTCTACAACTATTTTATTTTTTAATTATTTCTTCATTTATTTCTATGTACCATTATATTTTTCAATTATTTCTATACACCTATCAATATATCTAACTTATCTATTTTAATTCTATTTTTTATTTTTCATCATTATTCTTATTATATTATATTATTTTATCACATTTTAAAAACTTTTGAATAAACTTTCCAAACACATCCTTAGTTAGAAAGTGCGAATGCCATAAATTTCCTATAAAATTTCATCACATCTAATACACATGCATTACCAAACAAGCCAAAAGTGGAGTTAAATACAACGTTTTGGATGTAAGCTGCTGTATGGCCCATGGTATTACATTAGAGTTGCTTACATGTGTAATCAACTTGGAATCCAGAGGATAACCTAAGTTAAGTTACATGCAATGAAATGTAATAAAATACTTCCTTAACTACTTGTTGAAAAGAAGATTTTGTATCTTTGTATTTTCTTAATTGAAACCATTTAGCCTTAATATGATTTGATGAATCAATAGTTTTTACATCTCTTTTTTTTTTTTTTTTACATGATTGACCGGTTAACAGGCATGGTCGGCAACATCGCTCCTCTCCAATCGGTCCAAGAAGATCACGATTCAATATTGTATTAGAGTTAAATTATTTTAATTAAGAAAATTTTAGAAGTAAAATCATCTTTCAATAGAATAATTAATGTTTATTTTTATAGCTTAGATGAGATGAAGATAAAATGAAAAAAAAATATTATGATCTATTGAGAATGAAAAAAGTCGTATTGAGATTGCTAAAAATTGTATTGGAAATGAAAAAAACTGAGTTTTTATTTTTTGGAATGAATTTTTTTTTTGTAAAATGGATATAAGATAAATTTTTAAAAGTTGTGAATATATTAAGAATTAGAAACAAAATTTGTGGGCAGAAGAAAAATCCTGCAAAGAATCTATACAAGTGGTCTGATCTCATGTGGCCGACTATATGGGTGCCCATACGTCTGGTCTGGCTGTGGGTCTCATTTTTTATTTTTTTATAAATGTGTAAAGTTACACTTATTTAATTTATAAACCAAGAGACAAAAAATTATGAAAGTATTACTGTGTTCAAAAATAAAAATACTTAAAAACGTCAAACAATAGAAAAACTTAATTTATGAATTAAATATACCTAACTTTATATATTTATCAGAAAAATCAAAATAAAAAATAAAAAAAATCTCCGGAATCACATTTATGTATACACCCACATAAAAATGTAACGGGTGAAATGGCTGCAAACAATGGTACAAATGTGTCAGCGGCCGATTGGTGCTCTCGGGGATTCTCGGCGCCATTCATCCATCCAATTCCAGAGGATGAAAGCAATGGCCAGCAGCAATCGAATCCAGTCCATTGCTCAGCGCTCCTCCACTCGCCCTGCCCATGTCTTCCCTTCTCTCTCTTCTCCCCGTTTCACCCACCTCTCATCGCCCCCGTCTTCCCGCCTTCTCATCTCCCAGGCCTCGCCCCAGGATATGCACCCTCACTTGCTGCGCCAACTCTAAGAGCCGTAAATCTCCCCCTAATCTCGACTCTGGCTTTGTTAATGCGCTTCTCAAGCTCGCCTGGTACGGCTCTGAGCTTCTCGGCATTGCTGCCTCATCCTTCCGGACGCAGCCGCAGTCCGATGCTGCTCCTATAGCCGAACAGCTCGATGTCGCGGGAGACGATGGAATGGGAGCGATCGATCGTGACCTGGTTGTTGAAACCATCAAGAAAGATTTTGAGCGGTCTTACTTCGTCACAGGTAGAGAAATCTGGCTTGCAGTTTGGTAGTGAAAAGATGGCAGTTATTTATCCTTTTTTTCGCTCTATTTAAATGCGTTAGTGTTGGTATTCATGGATATTATTCCTTACGTTGATTTTGTCTGCCTTCTTCATCGTCAGTTTATTGTCTGATGATTCATGCTGGAGAGGAGCCACTAGAAAATGAGGTGCTTATCATCTAAGCATGAAATAGACAGTTAGCCAATGTGATGGATGATGACTTTTTTCTTGGTATGTTGGAGATGTCAGTGTTTAAGTTATAGCATTCTACAGCACTGCCTAAATACCTTTCGACAGCTTTGAAAACCATAAACAACCGAATCGTGGTGGTATAGATTGTTTATTTCGGTAATTCAGGGACATTTCGCGATTAAATTTTCTAGGAGAGAAACAGACTTTCATTTAGGAAGCAACAATTGATAGTCTTGGATGAGCTTACCTAGCTTTAGCGTTTTCTAAAAATAATCTTTAGATACCAGTACTCAATCCTTATGTGAAAACTAAAAGAAAAAACTTTTGACAAATCCAGCATGAGACATGAAATGTTTTGGTTCTTTTATTTTGAGGGAATAGCCCCTCGTTGTAGTACAGGGGCTACAGCAGGTATGTCATGCATGTTAGCAGGTTTTTCCATCTTTCTCCTCACCTTTCCAATGTCCATGCAAAGGGCAAGAGCAATAACAGTCCACTTCAATTTCATGGAATAACATGAAAAACATGAGAATGTCAAATCTTCTTCATGTCTGATCGACACATCCCTTTCTTCATGGATAAATATGAATATCCAGTCCTCGTGAGCAAACTGGAAAAAAAAAGTGTATATATATATATATATATATATATATATATATATATATATACATTTAGTAAAATTCAGCATGAGGCATTTCATTCTGAGGGAATAGCCTCCAATCATAGTACACCAGGAATGTCATGCATATTAGCAGCTCTTTCTATCTTCCTCTTCACCTTTCTGATGTAGCAGTATTCACTTCAACTTCATGGAATATCATAGAAAACATGAGAATTTGAAATCTTTCGATAGACTGATGGACATACCCTTTTCTTCATGGATTAACATTCAAAGATTTTAGCGGATTACAACTGCCTTTCAAAAGCTCACATGTACAATAATTGATAAGTTTCTAAAACCCAGGGCTAAGGTGATGTGAGAGGTCTGCGAGGCATCCTCCTGTAACATGAAAATGTATGACAGGTGTCTTATAACGTGATGATTCCTTGCTATGGCAGTTATTTTTCATATTATAAAATTTCAATATCCAGTTTATCGTTATAATTTATGTTGATTATTTTGACACATGAGGAAGATCTTGGTTTGCATATATTATCTCCTCTGGTTGGAAAACTCAAGTACTGAGCATTTGCATTACAGTGGCATAGATCTTGCATTGGTTATGGGCATTATGGTAAACATGTGGATGCTGCCCTGTTAGTTATGGTGCTTACAGATAAAGTTCTTTTGTGTATATAGATGCTGCCTTGTTTGTTGAGACACTTATGGATAAGGATCCTTTTTTACACGATTTTTCTCTCTTAGGCTTGTTCTGCCTGATTGTGAAATCTTTTTTGGTTGCCTGGCTGTAAACTTCTTCTTCTTTTTTTTTTTTTTTGATTTAATCTGATGTCATTGATGAAGGGGCTGTAAAAACTGTTGTGCAGGAAATTTGACCCTGACGGCATACGAAAATAATTGTGAATTTGCTGATCCAGCAGGTTCTTTTAAAGGGCTTCAGCGTTTTAAAAGAAACTGTACAAATTTTGGGTCTCTTCTTGACAAATCAGATATGAAACTGACGAAATGGGAAGATTTTGAGGTATGCCCTGACAATTTTCTAGCACTTTGGAATGAAGAACTGGCTTAGCAAAGAAATGGAACTGCCTTTTCAGTCCACTTTAGAGTGGTACGGACCAAATGCTGACAAAAATCTGATTTTGTTCGGGTTGGGATTGTCCATTTTGAAACAAGTGGTCTGGGCCTAATCAAATTTGCTTTTCTCAATCTCAGCCTAGTTTGGTCCATTTTCTGACCTATCTCATTTCATTTCGTTAGCAATTTATCTGGCCTCGGACCTCATTCTTCAATTCTGGTCATTCATGGACTACCAAACTACAAGTTTGGTGAAGTCATAAAAGTTCAACCCTTTCATAAGTCTGCCACTCTCATTATAATAAATCATGATCGATTGCCTTTGCAGGACAAGGGTATTGGGCATTGGCGTTTTATTTGTGTCATGTCTTTTCCTTGGAAGCCCATTCTTTCTGGTAAGTGACAAAAGTATTGCTTGAACCTTTTTTTTTTTTTTGGGTGTAAGATCTATTATTATTCCAGCTGCATCTTGTACACAATATGAAACACGAAACTAAGGTTATTGTAATTAATGGCTAGTGCTGCTTGTTTCCATCAGATGTCCTGTATCGAGATTCTGAATTTGTAGAAATGCGAGGGCATTTTTTTTCTTGGGAGGAATGAGAGAGAATACTTCTTGTTTATCTTGATGAAATGGAGGAATAGCCATCCCAATGGCAAGAATATTTACCCCAGATTCAGTAGCTTTTTGATTGCTTCTCTTGCATTGCCAGGAATGAGTGGTTTCGTTGCAGAATTGGCAGTCTTTTTTAGAATAAATACTAGAATATCTTTTCATGTCAAAGATACTAATTACTTTACGGAGTGGAAATTGGAATAGTACTAACTCCTATTGATTCATTATCTATGCCACGTCAAATATTATATGCGTACCAGCTACTTCATGTTGCAAATCCTTCTCTGTTGGATCCTGGACCACATGAACTATTTCCAACCTCCACTTCATGTGTGTCCATCCATGTGTAGCACCAACCTTAGCTTTCATAACAGTCCTATCCTCTCTCTCTCTCTCTCTCTCCCTCGCTCCCTCCCTCCCTCCCTCCCTCCCTCCCATTATCATCCCTTTGTTACACTGGTCATATGGCACTTTATGTGAACATACACTTCTGTGGTGGTGCAACCATCCATCTATAGCTTGCAAGACCAAAGGTTGAGTCTAACAATAACAAAAGTAAATAAAAGGATACCATTGGTTTCTACTTTTACAGACTATTCATATGCTTTTCGACTGATAAATTTACATAAACTATTGCATCCTTTCACACTTCTATGTTCTCCTTTATGTTCTTCTTTATTCTTTTGCAAACTCAGATTCTATATGCATCTTATATTACTTCAACACTGGTAATGCTCTTTCCTTGCTTCATTTAGAGGGTATAAAAGTAAATAGTGAGCTTGAAAAGCTTTGAGGACAAATACCCATTTCATTTAAATCTCATTTCAATTGAGAATCACTACTATTTTTATTATATTTTTGGGCAATACCAATTCAATCTCACACATCGTTATCTTGACCATGATACAATATGCAACAAACCAAGTCTCATGGCCAGCTTGAACCTTTTTCCAGCCCTTTTTGGGTATCTTTCAGCCCTCTCTGTTCTTACAGCACCTACCCTAGTGCACATGCTCATGTAAGTTAGTGCTTAATGTGCCCACTTGAAATTAAGTCTCAGACTTCTCAACAAATGTTATAATACTTTTCAATAAATTCAACCTATAAAAAAGCATTGAGAATAATGGATTCTAAATAATTTAGAATACAAAACCACTACTTGCAATATATCAATCAAGGGTGTGTTTGGGAAGTAATAAAACTTTTGGATGAAAAGTTTTTGGTGTATGACTTGTTAAATTGATAGAAAATGATGTGATATGATAGGGGTAATAATGAGGTGTAAAGAGAATAAGGTAAATAAATAGGTTAGTTGTGTAGAAATGATTAGAAAATAGGGTAGTTGTATAAGAAGATGTAAAGAAATAATTTTAAAATAGAGTAGTTATGAAAAGTAAGAAGTTTTAGATTGAAAAGTTTTAGTTTGACATTTCTTCTCATTGCCAAACACACCCCAAGTAAAATTACTAAATACAATCGTTTCATAAGTAAAACAATCACTGAGAAGGGCTGTACATGCGAAAAACAATAACTGAGAAGGGCTGTACATGCGAAAATCTTAATAAAGCATCAATTAGAACAATGCCTAAGATATTATTTTTTCAATGTTAATTTTGTTCTTAATTTACTTACCCTTTAGTTATGTGTAAGAGATCTTCTTTCATTTGGATTAGGCTTGAGCTTCCACAAGCTCACTACGTGGGTTCACTTCTTACTTACCTGATTAATGGAACCAGTTGTAGTACGTGTTTTCATCTGACTCTGTAAATCTAGCATGCAAATGGAGTTGCCCTCAGTTTTTTAACTTCAAGATGGCAATGGAAGTCAAATCAACTGTTCACATATTAGATTCTAGGCAAGTGCCCTGTTATGTGCTGGAAAGGAGTTAGGCACCCACCAAACCCCAAGAATTGGGTCTTCACAAGGTGTTTGATTCAGAGTCTGGCTGAGATAATTCAGATAATCATCTCAGTTGTAAATCTACTAACATAAGCATTTTAACGAGCACTCCATAAGCATAACGTGAAACATGCCTAAATCCAGAGAAATAAATCAATGCAATGCATGCATGGGCAACACAATCTCATGAAATGTACTAAAACAATGAGATAATTGAAAATACATTTATGATACTTTTCCGAAATTTTCTCTTTCACTCTTAAATCAATTTATGGAATTCTTTTGGCTGGGGATAATTCTATTAATCTCGTACTTGGGAGCCTTGGCTCTCAATTCCTATAGATCAAAGTTTTAGCTTTTGCTTACAGATTGAAGAGGTTATTTACTCCATCCTTCTCCCTACTTTCTTCCTTAGGGCTTAGGTTTTAAAAATGAAAGAAAGGGGTTGAGTCGATTGGGCGGAGCCTCCCTTCTCAAAATTGGAATCCCCAAATTCAAAGAGAAGCATGCAATTTATAGAGATTGAGGTGGTGATGTTCTGGTTTCGAGGTAATTGGGTTGCATTCTTGAAAAGTAGGCAGCCAAATCTTGTAATTTTGAGCCTGAAAACATAGGTTCTGGACCAAATACCAAGTTTATGCGGTAAAAAGATATTTATAAAGGAAGCTACCTACCCAAAGCTAATTTAACATCAGATTGGTGCACCCTATGTCCAAAACTTTCGCGAAACAAGGTGCAATCAGCCTGATGCTAATCATATTAATGTCAGGTTGGTGCATCCTTGTCCAAAATCTACCCAAATAAGGTGCAATCATCCTGAAGTTATTTATATTAACTTCAGGACCTTAGGTTGGTGCCTTTAAATCCATTCACAGCCTCATACTCTTTCATTAATCATCGGATGTCACTAGATGCCTCTCTTTGGGTCAGATCACTTGGGGTTGAAAGCCAAAGATTTGTGACAACCCATGGATGAAATTCCAAGGATAGATGCATGAAATTTTAGACAAACTATCACTAGGGCTTTACTTTTACGCAACCAAGTTACACAGAAGTGGTTCCATATAACCCCATAAATTTTTAAGATGTTGATGATTAATGTAAAATCCAATTTGCTAATTGTATTTAATATCACTTGTTTAACTAAGAGACCAAGTTTCATCCAAATCATATATATATTTATGTGTAAATTTGGAAAAATGATTAGATTAATTCACATATGTATTAGAATGTAAGAATCATTTATAAAATCATTTATTCACATAGTAGTGATTTTTTAGATGGTTTAGATGTTAAGAATGCTGCTTAAAAATTAATATGTAGTATTAAATCATTTTATAACATTGATTTTATATATTTCCAGATGGACTCGTATACAGTGATACTAAACAAATGTAAAGGTTTCCATGATAATATAAATGATGCTAAATACAATAGATGGAGTGAATTTTTCATCAACCATCAAAATATTAAAAATGAAGAGGTTTACACGTTACATAAAAGAGGGATTTCATAGAAGCGGAGCCTTTTTTCCTAATAACTAACGTCTGATAATCTTAAATTTCTCATTTGTCTTTTGGTCATCACCACACTTTACTTGACAAGGACTTATAGGATTTAGACCCTGACCATCCGCCAATTACCATCCACCACCTATCTTATTGCATGCACTGTGCTTGGTTTGCATTGATGGCAGGATGAACAAGAATGGCATGATGACTTAGCCTGCTAAATTTGCTGCCTAAGTAATTGTCATTATAAACTTAGCCCATGTTCTTTGATGGATTACTAGCATCATTCCCTATTGTGTTTTTGTCTAGCTGATTGTGACAATGCCATTTGTCCTTTTTTGCCGTGTAGCCACAGGCTATACAGAATACTACTTTGATGATGAATCTGGAAGAGTTTGCAGGTAATACATTTTATCAAAGAGTTTCAGTTCAAGAACAATTTCATGGAACGTCTTGGTGTGGGCCCACCTTACTGATTGATCAATATCCAATCTGATAATTTCATTTAGAATAATTTTTTTACTAGGGTATGTTTGATATTTGATGAAACTTTTGAAAAAAAAAAGTTTGTGGTGGAAAAGTTTTTAAAATGGGAGAAAGTAATGTGATATAATAGGGATGATGATGAGGAGTAAAAAAGAATAAAGTTAAAATAGATAGGATGTTTGTATAAGAAATTGTGAAGAAATGATTGAAAAATATAGTAGTTGTATAGAGAGGTGGGAACCAATATAGTAGTGTTGGAGGAAAAAAGTTTTAGATGGAAAAGACATTTTTTTGTGAATACTAAACACACCCTAGGAGTCCAAAAATCATCTAAACCAATGGTTTATAAAGGTCATTGTCATTTAAAGGTCAATATAATTGTATGTTATTTTTATTGTTATATGAATTCTAAAGCTTTTAATTATCTATACCTTCTGAAATTTTCTTCCTATGTAGATGAATGTTCCTATATAATTATCATATAATTACAATACTTTTCTGGATATATGACTTCCGTATTTCACACTCGATTTTTTATGCACAAAACTTTAATTAAAATTTTTTTTGGTACCATAATTAAGCATCATCATCATCATAAGTTGTTTCTTCAGTTGCATGGTTCTTATACCATAGTTCTTGTTCTTTATGATCATGAACTATGTTTTCTCTATAATATCTAGTTGTTAGTCACTTCTATTCATATTTTTTTTGGGGTCTTTCACTCATTCTCTTGTTGTCTTCTATTTGAATAAATTCAATTACCCTAACCATTGCCATTTCAGGTATCTGTTTAACACGCCCAAATTGGCTATTGGCTTTGCCTTTGGATTAACTTAGATTGCTTAATTGCTAATCTTATCTTTTGTCATTTTACCACTCATCCACATTAACATTCTCATTTTTGATACATTCATTCTATGTATATTACTTTTAGGGTTTTCATCTCTCTTTATGCACGTATCAATTACTAAAAGCTTATGTTGCATAGTTACTTTCTCACATGGAATAACTTTGCAATTACTACAAAGAGATGTACTTGATCATCGTAGAAAAGAAGAAATTTATTTTGGTTAGAATTGGTTCCAATTTTAAATGTTATAAAATATTATCTCTTTTTTGAAATAAAGTATTTGTGATAACTAAATTATTTGTCATAAAAAAATCTAAAATAGTATTCTCCATTGGATTCCTTATTATAAAATCAAAACTTCAATGAATTATGTTATAATCCACATTCCTTTTTCCTCCATGTTCATTTAAATTTTCTTATATCTCTAATGGATTCTGGAAATATATTAGAAGTCGTTAATGCTAGGGTATTCCCTGTAAGCGACGCGCTGCAGCGGAGCCTGGTTGTAGTAAGAAATGAGCAAGGGTTGCTAAGGCGTTTCCTCGGAAGCGACACTCTACATTGGAGTGTGATGTAGTGAGCAATGAGCAAGGGTTATTAGGACGTTTCTCTAGAAGTGATGCGCCACAACAACGTCCGATTGTGGTGAGAAGTAGGCAAAGATTCTCATGCCTTTATGGACGTGATTTAGGGAAGAAGATGATATCAAAACATAAGGTCCGTTTTGCCTCATGGAATGTTAGGACTCTCTTAGGGAAAAGTGTAGAAGTAGTAGATGCTATGAAAAGGAGAAGAATTAATGTAGCGTGCCTTCAAGAGACTAGGTGGAAAGGAGAGAAGGCTCAAATAGATTCAAATTATGGTATATAGGAAAGGATGGTAATAGAAATGGTGTAGGGATTATGGTAGAAAATAAATTCATTAATAAAGTTGTAGATGTCAATAGAGTAAATGATAAAATTATTCGAATAAAACTTGTATTAGGTGTAAAGGTCATAAATGTGATTAATGCTTATGTACCACAAGTAGGATTAGACGATAGAAACAAAAAAACAATTTTGGGATGACTTAGATAACATAATGTAAAAGATACCTGATCAAGAAAAGGTTGTGATAGGTGAAGATTTAAATGAAGATGTCGGAAACGAAAATGTATGATATGATAGAATTCATGGAGGTTTCGACTTTGAAATAAAGAATGAAATGGGGAATGCCATTTTAGATTTTGCTATTGCAAATACTTTATTTCAAAAACGAGATGAACACTTAATAACCTTCAAGAGTCAGACAAATTTTAGCCAAATAGATTTCTTCTTTATAAGAAAATTGAATAGATCCCTTTGTATAAATTGTAAGGTTATCCCAGGTGAGAGTTTAGCTATGCAACATAGAGTCAATAAAAACTAGAAGCAATATGATTCCAAAAATTAAATAGTGGAATTTAAGGGAAATAACATGGAACTTTTTCTAAAAAAATGATAGAAAAAGGAAAATGAGACATACAATAAGAGAAAGTGGAATCAATGTGGGATAAAATGTCAACTAGCATAAAAGAAGTTGGACAAATTATTGTAAGAATATATAAAAATCGTAGATCCTTACATAGGGAAACTTAGCGGTGGAATGAGAATGTTCAAAAAACTATAAATGATAAACAAGAAAATTTTAAAAATGACAGAGTAACAAAAATGATACAAACTTATAACAATACAAGCTATCAAAAAAAGCCACTAAAAATATTATTAGCGATGCTAAACACAAAGCTTATGATAACTTATACGACAGATTAGGAACTAGACAAGGTGAAAATGATATATTTAAGTTAGTTAAACTAAGAGAAAATAAAGGCAAATATTTAGCACATGTTAGATGTATTAAAAGTGAAGACCAAAGAGTTCTAGTTAAAAATGATATAATTAAAGAGAGATTGAAAACTTATTTTTATAGTCTACTAAATGATATTCCACCAGAACATTTAACATTAGATGTTAGTTTAAATAGAGAAGAAAATAGGAATATTAGTTATTTACCAAAAATTCGAATATTCGAAGTAAAGGAAACTCTAAAAAAATGAAAACAGGAAAAGCCTTAGGCCCAGATAATATATCAATTGAGGCGTGGAAGTGCATGGGAGATGTAGGTGCAACATGGTTAACCAATTCTTTAATAAAATTATAAAAACAAAGTTAATGCCAAGTGAATGAAAAAAAAACATTATAGTCCCAATACATAAAAATAAGGGAGATAATCAAAATTGTGCAAATTATCAGGGAATAAAACTAATGAGTCACACTATAAAGTTATGGGAAAAAGAACTTGAATATAAACTAAGATAGAAAACTAATGTATCTAAAAATCAGTTTGGTTTTATGCCAGGAAGATCAACCACTAAGACAATTTTCTTTCTTAGACAACTATTTGAGAAGTATAGAAAGAAGAAAAAGAACTTATACATGATTTTTATTGATTGAGAAAAAGCATATGATCGAGTACTAAGAAAGTTAATATGACAAGTGATGAAAAAGAAAGGAATTAATAACAAATACATTGATGTTATTAAAGATATGTATGAGGGGGCTGTAACAAATGGAGGACCATTAGTGAAGATACTAATATTTTTCTTGTTAAAATAGGTTTACATCAATGCTCAGCCTTGAGTCCTTATCTTTTTACTTTAGTAATAGACGAAATTATTATACATCTACAAGAAGAAGTACCTTGGTGCATGTTATTGCAGATGACATTATTCTGATAGATGAAACTAGAGAAGGACGAAATTTGAAATTGAATAGGTGGGTAGATGCCTTAGAATTTAATGGTTTTAGAATTAGTCGTACAAAAACTGAATATATGAAATGCAATTTTAATAATAGTGAGAACTTGGATGAGGAACCAATTAAGATTTTGAATCAATTAGTAACAAGAACTAGTCACTTACGATACTTAGGATTAATAGTTCAAGGGAACGGGGAAATTGAAAAAGATATAATACATAGAATTCAAGCAGGAGAGAAGAAAAGACGAAGTGCATTAGGAATTTTATGTGACGTCGAGTCCTAATTAAATTAAAAGAAAAAAATTATAAAACTGTGATTAGACCTGCTATACTTTATGGGGCAGAATGCTGGGCAGTTAAAGAACAACATACACATAAAACAAACATAGTGGAAATGAGAATGTTAGGATGGATGAGTGGTAAAGCAAGAAAAGATGAAATTAGGAATGAAATAATATGATAAAATCTAAAAGTGAGACCAACAGGTGATAAAATGAGGGAAAATAGATTAAGATGGTTTGATCATGTTAAATGGAGATCTGAAATAGCATCGGTTAGGAGAGTAGAGTCTATCCAAGTAAAAGGTGGTAAGAGAATGAGAGGAAGACAAAAAAAAACATGAATGCAAGTAATTAAACAAGATTTAAAAATATTACAGATTACTAAAAATTTTGTTTCTAATCGCCAAGAATGATGGAATAGAATCCATGCAGCTGACCCCACCTAGGTGGGAAATGGCTTATGATGATGATAATATCTTTTGCAATAGACTATGTTATTTTAAACTTATTTCTTGATTTTATCATTTAATCCTACTTGTGGTGCATTTGCAATAATCGCATTTATTACCTTCTCATCTAGCACAAGTTTTAATTGAATAAATTTATCATTCACTATATTAACATCTAAAATTTTATTTTCCACTATTATCTCTTCACTATTTCTATTTTCATTCTTTCCTATGTACCATAATTTGTATCTATTAGCCTCTCTAGGATTTGCTCCTTTCCATTTAGTCTCTTGGAGACAAAGTACATTAATTCTTCTCCACAACCCACCCCCCTCCCTTCCTCCCTCTTTCGTCTTCTCTCATAATATCTTCTAATTCTATACTTTTCCTTAAAAAAATTCCAACATTCCATGAAGCAAAACGAATTTTGTGTTTCGGGATTACCTTTTTCAAACCATGCCTAGCAAAACATGAAATTTTTTATCTATTTTCACCACAATTGGATATTATTGTGGTGTTTCGCTTCTGGGGAGATGCCTTAGCAAAGCTTGCTCATGAGGAAATGCTCTAGCAACCTTTGTTCGTTTCTTTACTGTATTTGCGCTTCACTATAGTGCAGTATTTATTGGTAATGTCTTAGCACTAACAACTTGTAATGTCACTTCAAAATCCGTGAAGAAAAATATATTACAAGAATCTCTATAGCATGAGTTGTCAACCTAATGTGCCAACCTTAGGTTTGGGATTGGCAATAAGAGGTTAACTCTTATTGGCAAGGTTGATATCATAATTCATCATCATCATCATCATCATAAGTCATTTTCCACCTAAGTGAGGTCAGTTAAAAGTTGGTACTATACTTAAACGAATAACTTTAAATACAATGACCATATTTGATTTTGATTGATCATCGAGGTGTGCCTAGACCAAGATGTTTTACGAATTCAATTCAGTGGAAACAGTTTCATTGAATTGAAACTCCTTAAAAATTTTGTTTTATATGTTGTTACGGGTGTGTTTAGGAAGTGATAAAACTTTTGATGAAATTTTTTTTTGTGTAAAATTCATTAAAAGTTTTTGAAATGAGAGAAAATGATGTAACATAGTAGTGGTAATGCTGAGTAAAGAAAATAAAGTTAAAATAGATAAGTTAGATGTATGAGAGTTGTATAGAAACGATTGAAAAGTAGGGTAGTTCTATAGAAAGAAGTGAAGAAATAATTAAAAAATATGATAACCGTGAAGAGTAAAAAGTTCTAAATTGAAAAGTTTTCTGGATAAACAAACACCCCCTATATATATTTTTTTTCTTTCCATTAAAAACATTATACTTCTTGGGTTCTTTCTTTATTCCTTCTCATTTCTGTCTAATCAACCATACAAATGTTTTTCAGGCATGTGGAACACTGGAATGTTCCAAAAATAGCACTGCTTAAGCAAATATTCACACCTGGACCTAGGGCATGGTGGAGAAAAGCAGACTCTTGAAGATCAGGTTTGTTTGCTCCTCTGCACTTTTTACATATTGGAGGATTATATTGAATGAAAAAGGTTCCCATGCATTTTTTTTTTTTTCATGTAATGTTGCCATGCATTGTTGCATAATCGTGCATGGCAGATACAGATGAGCCTGGTCTTTTGGAGTACTTGGCAGTTACATATGTTGGTTTGGCTAATATGCCAGCTTCACATTAGAGCAACATGCTTGGGTCTCTAGCGTCTGGTTCGATGTACTCGAGTTGGCAATTAATGAGAATCTATGTTTTGTTGACCCACTCATCTATTGTAAGATGTCTTCTCAGATGAGCAGTGTATGCTCCATGCATTCTCCTTCCATATTACATGCTGTCAGAAAAGTAGATAATAAAAAATAAGTGACACCAGAATGTGGTCCTTGCTCAAATAGTTCATTTGAGGAATGAACTTTCATGAAGAAAATTTACCCGCTGGCTGTTTTTTTTATTTTATTTTATTTTTATGTCATGATCCTTGGAATGGGGAACTGTTGTGTCCTGCCATCAGCCAAGGATTGGATAAATGGAGTAGGGTGGCCCACGTTCATGGAGTCAAGAGGGAAGCAATTTTATGTTGACTGCAGCTAGGACCTTACATTTCTCTTGCAACTGTGTGCTAAGGTGGCAAAAATGCTTTGTAGTGGACCGTGGAGGTGTCAGTAACAAATCCTAAATTGGGACCAACACTGCTTTCTTATTTGGATATGGTAAACAAAATTTCCTAAACCCCACAACTCTATGGTGCATGGCTTCTCTCACCACTATTTCTCCCTACCTCTCTAACGCACACTCTCTTAAAATGCGCGTGCGTCTGTGCAGGGCAATGATCTTTTCAGACTGGGCCAAACACATATTTTAAATATTTTTTATATAACTACTAATGTAGGTATATTTAATTTATAAACCATTTTTTACCATTTCTGGATGTGTACATAAATTTATTTTAGATTTGTAAACATAGGGGTATTTTCGTCATTTTTTAATAATTTACAATGACAAAATTATCCTCATGTTTAAAAATTCAAAATAAATATAAACACATAAAAAATGGTAATTTTTGGTTTATAGATTAAATACATCTAGATTAATTATTTTATAAAAAAATTCAAAAAATAAAAACACGTTTTTGGATCGGTCTGAAATGGGCTCATTTTAGACCATTCTGAAACAATCAAACCCCATATGTATATATATCTCCTATGTATGTATATATTCTTGGTTTATTTTTTCTTTCTAAGATACCATTTTCTGTTCATGCATATTTCTTTTTGGTGTTCATGCGCATCTAGATGTCGATTGGAAGTGGAGCAATCATAAGATGTATTAGTTTGTATATTTTTACCAAGTTGTTGTCGTGAAATCTAAATGTAGAATTTTTCAGTTGATATGGAAATTCCCATATCCTATATTTAGGTTGTCAGTAGATTTTGTGGTGTATGGAGAAAAGATAACTTTAATTTGCAGGAATTGGATTTCTCAAAAAAAAAATGGAGGAATTGGAAAGCATGTGATTCTTGATTTCTCTTGCAATTTCTTCACCACCACACCCCCCCGCCCACCACCACACCCACACACCATAGATTTGTGTAAAAAGTCAGTTTTTTTCTAGGTCTCTGTCATTCCTTCTATGAGATTTCTCATGGATGAATTGGAGAGCAAAATACTTGTGTTGTCATGTTCCTTTCATTCAACAATTTTAAATTGATTTCATTCTTAATTCCAGAATTTTAGAATTACACAAGAAATTATTGCATTTTCTTCAGAGAAAAGGAAGCAACCAGAACAAGAACTGTTTTAAGAATGCTTGTGCACAAAATTAGAAGGTAACTGCAAAAACAGGAACTGCCTCAGGAGTGCAAATTGAAAAAATTATTTTAGTTTTTCAAGGAAGGCTAGGAGTAGTTGGATATCTCAAGTTTGTTTTGAAACAATCATTTATTGTTGCCTACATTTAGGATTTAATCTGGTCTTTGAACATCACAATTTTTGAAGGTGAGGCCTATTATTTACTCGCATAAATATGATGACATGTCAGTTATTGTAGGTTGGCAACTGAACTTTTCCATTTGATTCTAAAGTCTTTGACCGCTAAATGAATCTCTTTTGGTGAGATTTCTTTCACAGGAAATGATTTCAGCTACTCATTCCTCAACCTATTTAGATGGTTTCACTTGAAGCTGGGAAGCTTTCAGTCTGATGCTATCACAGTGTCAATCTGAATAAATTGCCTTTTTTTTTTTTTTTTCACTACATAAGGGCTGCCAAAGTTTGGATTGAATCATCTCGTCATATTTCATTGTTATGGTTATTCAATTTGTGTTTATGTTGTGCGTGAATTTTCATGAATCAAGATGATTCAAAAGTTGAAAGATGCATTCAACTGGGATTCCAATTTGACAAGTTGTAGCTTCAATTGGAATGTAGAAGAGACTAATGAAAATTTCAGCAAAGTCCAGTTCTCTGCATTTGGTTTCTAAGGTTTTCTTGCTAGTAAATAACATCTATTTTAGCTTTGCAGGAAAGGAATTACGTCACTAGCCGCAACCATATCCTGATGGCGTTTGGAATATAGTTATTTGATGGTCGCTTTATTTTTTAGAAATTATTGAATTTTAGATGTGACATTGGGAAGATAACGGCTGTAAATAGTTCTGAAAGGTTTTCGTTTCTTCAAGCGGTTACTCATATGGTGCCACAGGTGTCTGTAAATTAATTTGTATGAAAAATGCAAATATCAATAAAAATTATATTTGTATTTGTTTTGAATGACAAACTTGGCCTGACATTCATCTTTTAGATACAACAGTTTTTCTGTTGCCTGGGTCTTGGATTAATGGACAAAGCAGTTACATTTTTTTTTTTTTTTTGAAAGCTTTGATTTCAATTCGTCCAAAACCACTCCAGATGGCTGGAAATAGCCATCATTTAAATGTCCCACCTTGGCTCCATTTTTTCGGTACAGTTTTTTTAGATTGCCAGACATTGCGGCAAGAATGTTTTCAGTTGTGTGGGTTATGCACATGATTTGATGAAACTTGGATCTTCTCCTTTTAAAAAAATGATACTAAACGCAACGGGTAGGGTGTATTTAACATCGCCATAATCATCGAGCTGAGCCAAAAAGAGAGGTTCTTATGAAAAAATTGTGTAACCCAGTTACATGCAAATAGAACCCTTTATATATTAGTTTAAAGTTTGGCACGTTTAATTGAATTCTGGTTAATCCAAGTTAATTCCAGCGATGAATTCACGTAAAATCGTGATAAAGTTGGATAGATCTAATTAAGTCAAACACAATTAAATTAATTTAAAAAACATGAAAATTCTCTCCTTACCGGTATGCATAGTGAACAAATAGTCTGTAAATTCCTTCGTTTTGGGTTGGCTTAACTAAGAATAGTTACTTCAGAAGTTGAGACCACGAATGTAGTATTTTTTTTTAATTTTTTTTATAAAAAGGATTACTCTAACCTGACCCCTTTTCCACCTGAAATGGGTTCGAAGAAGAGTACTCAACGCAATTCATTGCCAAAAAATTATCTGTACAATTTTTTCCTATAATTTCTTGTGGGGGGTGTCCCCACCAAGTAAGATGATCCTGAGCAGAACAGGAAACCAAATCTTAAAATGCGAAGATAAAAACATTGATTAAAATTATTGACGTGGTTACCTTCCATGAGAGTTGTCGCTTCAGATAAATAAATGAACTATTTTCCATTCTTATTTTCTGATATGATGATTGTCTATAAACTATAAAGTTAGCTTAAATGATTATAATCTGTTAAAAATTTCATTATAACTTATAATTAAGTATGTATAAATATTTTTCTGAAGGGCGTCGGGGTTGCAGATGTTATAGCACTACGATGGATGATCGAACTGTCATTTGTCTTTCTGTAACCGGTCACCGCTCACGAGCGTCGCCGCCGAATTCTTGAGGTCTGCAGTCTACTACTACTTGACCACACGTAGACATACTCATGCGAAGACCGTATTACACTCAATTTGCATGCAATTACCATGATTATATTATTTCCATACTACAGAACGCGTTGTGTTGAAGGCTGACCTTTTTGCAAATATGGCCCCACTCGATTTTGCACATTTTTCAGATACGGACGCGCATCATATTTTGATTTAGATGAAACTTGGTTCTGCTATTTAAGTAAAGTTGAGTTGGATTGTGACTTAAACTTTAAGTGAGGACCATTTTAAACTGACAACACCCTAAACTACCAGGGTGATGTCGTCTTCACCCTATTATATTAAGAGAGAGAGAGAGAAATAGTTGCTTAATTAGACAAATGATGCGGTTTATATGACAATATAAATAATGCTAAATCCAATGAATAGAGTAAATTTCTCATTCAACATCAATGTGAAAAGAAGGATGGGCTAGTTACATAGAAATGAAGTTGCATTGATAGAAGTGAAATATGTATAGAATAATTATTCATTATAAATTAAAAAACGATAAACATGGCGCCCCGTGCTTATGGCAGGTATTGGAATTCGAAACCATGAACGCTTGACAACAATGACAATGAAGCGCTAAATTTTCATGGGCATTTTCGTAGAGTATATTGAATGTACATGAATGACTATAAAAGAGTTTTTGTTATTCGTATTGACAACTACTTTAGGAGTGTTTTTATCTAACGATATAAAAATTATCTTTGTAGATCTAGAATGTTTTAGTTTATGCTTATACATATTATCTAGATATACTAGGAGAGATGTACAATCAAATGAAGCTACCGTAAAATTTCATCATTTCTCTTCGCTAGATGGTTTGTCTAGGGAGAGATTAGTTTGGAGAAATAGTCAATGGTCTTTTCAAGATACAAATGTAAAAATCTTTGAAAATTTTAATTACACTTATGCTTATTACTATAGGAATTGGGTTCAAGCTTTCTCTAGCCCATTTTCTTCAATGGACTCTTGAAGCATACAAATGCCAAAGTGCGGTTTGTTTGATAAATTCCTACCTTTATATCTATCTTTGAGATTTTTGAATTTTTCAAAATTCTACGAATATGCAGAAGAGAAATACTATGCCCACTCAAACCAAAACATCCATTTTTTCCCAAAATGGATTTTGATCTTTTTGTTCAAAATATCCATTTTAGTAAATTTATATTTTTACCAAGTGGCTGTTAATCATGTCTATGATGAAATGATTATGGGTGTGTTTGGTAATGAATAAAATTTTTGGCGAAATTTTTTTTAGAGTAAAAGTTGTCAAATGATGTGATATGATAGGGGTAATGATGAGTAGTAAAGAGAAAAAAGTTAAAATAGATAAGTTAGTTGTGTGGATAGTTGTGTAGAAATGATTGAAAAGTAGGGTAGTTGTATAGGAAAATGTGGAAAAATGATTAAAAAATATGATAGTTGTGAAGAATGAAAAGTTTTAACTTAACATGTTTTATTAATTGCCAAACGCACCCTATATTGAAATTACATGTAAAACAAGTAAATATATTTAAATTTTTAAAAATGTAATAAGTATATCTTAGGTACCTTTATTTTTCATCAATGTATTGCCCTATTTATAGCGGAAAACACCCTAACTAGGGTGCAAATAAGTCTCATAATCTACATAGTAATTTTAAAATTATATTTTTAATATATAAACTATTTAAAATATCATTCCCGTAGGCATATATAAAATATTCTTACATTCTAATATGTCAGTGAATGAATCTTAGCATGTTTTATAATTTACAGTGGAATATATACATATTAAAGCAAATGTGGCTTATTCAAGACTAATTGCTATGTTTTTTTATTGGTGTTATGCACACATGTGACATTTGACATTACAAATCAGACTCTTTTACAACTCTCATGCTTGGAGAGATATCTTATAAATATCCTCACATCTAGGAGGGACAACTATAAATGCCTTCATTACTAAGGGAGACGTATGGTTTATATGACACCATGAGAAATTGCTCATTACTGCACTAGGTAGTGATTTAAACTCAGGTTGCACCTTTGCCGCACCTTTGACAGACTACTGAGTTACCAACCTTTGCCGCACCTTTGATAGACTACTGAGTTACCAAAGAGGCTAAGCCTCGTTGGCAAAACTAATTGATATGTTAAGTTATATGATCAATAAGATTTTAATTACGTCATTAACGTAGGTCCTATTTATAACAAAATGTACCCTAGTGTGTCCTTCCATATATAATAAAGTTATATATTATACAACTTGTTGAAGGTGGTAGAATGAGATGGAGTTTATACGAAGAGATTACAAGATCTCTTAGAGGAAATAAGATCTTTGAATAAAATCTGTATTTTCGTTTTTAACATAGTTTTTTATTTTTATTTTCAATAGAAGTTTTTATATTTACAATACAATTTTTTATTCTATATACAATATATTAGGATATGAAGATTTAAGAATGAGAAAAATAGTATAAAAATAAAAATAGATTGTTTTTTATGTTAAAAAGTTGTAAAGTAGATTTTTTTTTTTTTTTTTTTAAAAAAAAAACTTAAAATTTTTTCACTTCCGTGTCATCCTCATCGTACTCCTGAACAGCTGAAAGCAACGAATTTAGACAGGGCTGTCTACGTCAAAAGCTAGCATACATCATTGGAACGGGGAATACAGAGATGAATTCTAGTGTGCCTGGTCTTTCATATTCTTTCTTTTCATTCAATATTTGAAATCATCGCTGTCAGTGGACCGACGTTTTTCATATTCGTACACTCAAAACACGCCACGCTCCTCCACCTCCTGCTATGGATATATCATCGTCCTCGTTCGATGTGACCCGTTCAAGCCTAATTTCAAACTATCACCTGTATATTTTGGCTTTTGCTAGTCTGCATATATATAGATATACCTAATTTTAAAATGGGTTCTTTTCTCTTTATTGGTCCAAGTTCCAAACCCAGGCTATATGTTTGGAACAACTAGAATCCACAATGGGGTATATATTGGGACAACATTTACTATCATGTGATCAGATACATTTAGTTTAATTAAAAGAAGTTTGATTGACTGTTTAGAATATTGTTTTCTGCAATGGTATGGATATAACAATAATATTTCAAATATAAAACACACCACTAAAAAAAAAAAAAATTATTTTTACCAACTAAAATTTTCTTGTAAAGGGATAAAATTTAGTTGCTAAAAAACTTAGGGTGTGTTTGTTTGAGATATAAACATGTCAACAAAAACTTTTCAATCTAAAACTTTTCACTCTCCATAACTACTTTATTTTTTAATTATTTTTTCACATTTTCCTATACAAACTACCCTACTTTTCAATCATTTCTACACAACTATCTATACAACAAACTTATCTATTTTAACTTTATTCTCTTTACTTCTCATCATTGCTCCTATTATATCACATCATTTTCTATCAATGTGACAATTTCTACCTCAAAAACTTTTCATCAAAAGTTTTACCCCTAACCAAACACACCCTTAGTAACCAATCATTGGGGCATATGTAATACAACAACTATTAAGAAGAAATTTGGTTGCCGATAATTTATGGTTTTTGTATTGATTCAACGAAATCTTGATTTGATTAACGTATAAAAGCTTCACCCCAAGTAATTAAAATTTTTCTTGTATATGTATTTTATTTGTTAATAATAAATATTTTTCAGCGGCCAATAAGATTTGCCACAAATGCATTTTCTTGTTGTTCACGCGGGTGTTAATTAATTAATTAATTAATTATAGATACTAAAGAAGTTCATTAGTGGAATGATATGGACAAGTATCTAAGAAAGCAAGGTAAATTAGCTTTTATAGAATGTGGATTGCATCAAGGGTGACATATGTGGTGTGGGAGGTGCTTTACTTTTCTTATTCTCACCGCATTTTAAGTAACCCAAGGAATATCCAAAAGCATATAACTTGGATGCGTCTATATATGAATAAATATTTTGAAATATTGTCCAAAATTCGGATAATCACTACGTTTTCTTTCCTCATATACATATAAATATTGTCCAAAGTTTGGATAATCACCGGATTTTCCTTCCTCATGTTCCCATCACCATAGACTTTTTCACACACGCATCCATGCACGTGACATCACGCGTTCAAGTCAAGCGCACGGACCCTTATGTACACTGCACACAAGACTTTAATTAATTTAACACCACAAACACATACGTACGCCAGATAAAATAAAAAAACATTGAATTAATAAATGGATTAACAAGTAATTAAATATGGGCGTCACGCCATACTACACGAAAGTGAACTTTTTAGCAACATTGAATTTTTATGCATCAATTTATAACTATGATGCCACTAAAACCAAGTTATTGTGAGCCAATCACCAAAGAATTCAGCGATAATTTTAAAGGTGTTACTATCGGTTATGCTTTTATTGACACCACTGAATAATTTTTTTTATCACAAAAACTATTAATTGTTGCACTTATCAAAAAAAAATATACATTAATTGTTGCAACATATTACTCGTTTCAAAGGATACAAGATTTTTTAATGAAATATAGATTCCTATTTCCGAGACTATTTTTTCAATTTTCAATACAATTTTTCTTATTCTTAATACACAACGTTACATTCTCATCCTATATATAAATTCTATACAAAGATCTCGTATTATTTAAAACACTGTTAGTGATTATATAAAATAGACGGATGGGGTCAATCCATAAGTCAAGTTAATTAACTAATGCATGCACATGTTAATTAAATTATATATGTGAACCCTCATGGCATGTGTGGAAGAATCTGATTTTTTGGCAATGCGTAAATGGCCCACCTTAATTATGGGATAGGATCAATTCGGATATGCGTATGCATTCATGGCTGCTCTTTTTGGGTAGCATATATGCATGGAACTGAAGGTGAGATCAGGCATACGTGCTGATTGGAGCTACCCCAACCAATCCATTGAATTTTTCTCTTATTCTCATGTCTTAGCTAGCTTGCCCATCATATCCACGACATCAGAACAAGCTACGTCCACCGACTCATGAAGCATGACCATATAAAATAGCACGTGCTTTATATATTGGCTAAGCAAGTCTTGCTTTATGAGGAAGAGCAGAGCATGCAGGAGGCAGGGGCTCTAACATGGCCCTTCTCCACTTCTCCTTCATTGCCCTTCTTTCATGAATCATGCACGGCTCTCTAGTCTCTCCACAAATGCAGGATACTTCACCTATCAATCCGAATGTCTTCCCATAATTAGCTTGCTTTGGATAACATATTAAATTCGGCAATGATATATGCAAGGGACCCATTTTTAAGAAATTTCAAAGCAACTTCTTAATTAGATTTTGGCCACGATGAACCAGTGGACGAAATTCGAGCTGATTATTACGTTTAGAAATAATTATTTAGTACAGATCACGAAATGTGACTATTTTTTTTGAAATTAATTTTAGTGGGCCTTAAAATTAAGCAATAAAAAAGCAATTAATTTTAAATGGTTAAAATGATTGCTTTTTTGATAACCACGATTTTTAAAATCATTCTAAGAATTAATTGATTGACTACATTTTAGCAAATTTCACAATTATTTGTAAACGTCGAAATAGTGAAAGTCATGTTGATGAAATTCCGAAAGGCTGCCTGGAAATTTTTAAGGAAACAAGTTCCATATTAAATTGATTACATCCCCAAATTAACATGATCCACATGCATGGTTACCGCTACAGTCCACCAACGTCAATATTTATGTAGTTCCACTTTTATGAGAAGCCTACTTTTAATTTATATAATTTCATTCATTTTTCTGTATAATTGGTAAAAAAAATATTCCATCTCTGTATTTAATATTGTTTATATTGGGATGAAAACTCTATCAATTGCCTAGTATCATTATGCATGGATACCATTTAAAAATCTGTAAAATCAATATAAATAAATTGTTTAATGCTAAATATAAAGTTAAGATGTAAATTATCGGTTTCATATAGATAAATAATTTTGTAAAGCATTGCTACACTCTAATTTATATGTAGATAAATATAAATATTTTTTATAATTTACATATGAATATATATATGCATACATGTTTAAGCAAGTGTGACCCATGTACATCTCTAATTTTGATGAAACTTGATTTCCTAACTAAATAAAAATGTCAAATATAATATATGAATTAAATTTTTTTAATTAATGGATAAAATTACATGAAACCTGTATGTGTGTGGATAAGGTGCAGATCCCGTGGCATTTCCACCGGCGATCTTTGGGCCTGTTTTGCCTAACGGTCAATTGACACCTAGGAAAGCGCGAACTATATTATATAATTAAAAAGTGCTGCCATCGAAAACTTGTTATCCGGCCACATCATCTGAAAAGTGCCTATTAGTTTACTTGTATATTTGACCAAAAATTCATGATGTTCTGTTAGTTAAATATTAAAATTACCAAGAAACACATGAAAGTATTCTAATTATATCTAAATTTAATTATAGAAATTTTATTTTATAGAAAATGTAAACCATATAAAAATATGTACTTTACATATTATATATAATTTTGAAAATGAAAAAAATTATATAATTGAAGTAAAGGATGTGGACTAATGTATTGGATAATATTTTTAATTTTCCTATATAAAATAAAAAAAGATATAGTTCAACAAACCGCAGGGCCAAACCATTCTCCACCATCACCAGCGTGCCAACTCAGTTGGCATCTCCCTGACACACTCAAAAAATATATATTTTAAAAAAAGGGCGCCAAGGTGGGTTCACGCCAAACTAAAAAAAATTATCAAAGAAGGGAAAATGACGGGAATATATTATATTCTAATTGGGGAATGACGGAGGGCAATTGCATCTTGTATACATTTCCTGCATTTTTATCTAGAGAAAATAAAATATAATTAATTAAGTTGATGGAAATGGAATGCATGCACCACTATTAGCCAGCCAGCCAGCCAGCCAGCCAGCCAGACACGCCTGCTGCCCACTCGTCCAAAACATGCGTGGAGATATATATATGGATTCTGATCCGGTTGCGCATGCATCTATTTTTTTTATTTACTTTAAAAATTTTTCATAAACTTATTAATATAAACGTATTTAATATACGTATCAATTTTTACCATTATAAGTGTATCTAAAATGCCACTAATTTTTAAATATTCAAAATAAATATCTAAAAATCTCCAAAAATGGTAAAAATTGATACACATATTAAATATACATAAATTAACATTTTTGTAAAATATTTTAAAAAATAAAAAAATAGATGTATGCACCCGGAAATATTGAGGCTCGATGCTCCCGGGAGTACTGGATCAGAATCCTATATATATACATATATATATTATATTACGTATTCTATTATCTTACAAATTTTCATCTTAATTGGATATGTGTATGAACTTCATTTAAAAATATATTAATTCAACGTAAGAAAATAGTTTGATGAAAATAACAATTTTAAAGTTGTTTTTGTAACATGTAAATTGTTTACTATAAAATTTATGAATTGATGAATGATTGTATAAAGTATCAATACATTTAAATATATGTGAGACGCATTTTGGGCCAAACGCATCATTAATTATGGTACAACTTCACTGCACAGGAAGGATTCTATGTGTGTGTGTATATATATATCCTTTTCAAACTATGCCTGGGACCATAATTAAGCCATTATTTAAATTTCTGTCCGGAGTTGTTAATTTGAGATTATCCACCTTAAGGTTAACGTTCACTTCTGATAGCTCCACACGTTTCTAAATCCAGCAAGGCCAGCAGGGCAATGTTGCCTAATTTTTTTTAAATGTAAAAAATCCATATTAACTAATCATCAGTTTACCTAATTATAAATTAGACGCTTTCATTTAAAGTATTTAGAAAAAGGCGTCTAGAAAACAAATCCTTCCATCCTCCATTTTAGGCCCACTTTGATGATGATAAAAAATTCGCTGGACTCGCTGCATTTAAAATTATTTATTTAAACTACATTCGTTCAGCCGATTAAACGGGTAAAATTGTCTCATTGCAATAAAAAACACTTTATGTAATAATTCTTATGCAATAAATAAAAAATAGATACATATAACGCTAAAAGTAACAAACAAAGAACCAGCATTTACTTCATATAATACACAGATTAATTTTGGTTGTATATGCATTCATTTGTTGCATTTGGGTATGTATTACTACTCCAATGTAGTCACTTGGTAACGACATATTCATTGCCAATAGTACGTAACATTTTTTATTATTCGCAACAAATTTTGTTGCTGCATATGGTTTTTTTTTTTTTTTTCTTGTTGTGCCTTACGCATGTTAGTATCGGGATTTATTTTGCAACAGTTTGAAATGTTTTACGGTGCATGTTTGTTTTTGCAAATATCCAAATTCCAGGTCTATTTCGCAATTTATGGAAAGTGATATGTCTATTTTGCTTCTTATTTGTTTATTTGTTATTTAAAAAAATGAGTGGGTGAGTGAGTGAGACGGAGCCCCATTTTCTGCCGTTTAATCTATTTCATTCTGAATTACTACTCTATTTTTAATTATTATTTTGTATTTTTCTCTACAAGTATTTTATTTTTTAATTATTTTTGCACAACTACCGTTATAACTAATATATTTATTTTAATATTATTATCTCTATTCATTATTGCTCAAATTATTATTATGTCATTTTCTATCTTTTCATTTAAAAGTTTTATTACTTTACAAATATACCCTTAGCCATTGGCGATGTTGAACGAGCCACGTTAGCAAGCAAAGAGGTTGGTCTTTGAAGGGGTGATTGAAATTGAGGTTCATGAAAAGGAAAAAGAATCTAGTTTGGTATGACTTCTTCAGACGCCAACAGCCAGCTTGCGGGCCCGCCCGCACGTTTTCCTGCCTCTTCCACTCCCACGTGTCCTCCTATCACGCGAACCTAACCATCCCCTTTCTTCCGTTCACAAGTAATCTTTTTTAACTTTGAAAAATATGCAACTTTGGAAAATATGTATCTATAAATACGTAGAATGTTCCCCGCAAACACTGTACAGTATAAATATTTTTCTCTTTTATGTAATTTTTAATATTTAAACTCTTTATATTGTTTATCCGTTGCAATGTTAAAAACTAAGTGTCCTAGAAATTTGTACGTGCTAACGATGATGAGGGTCGAAAGCAGCTGGGTGACGTCTTGCAGGAAGTTTGCAAGCAGGCAGTACAGCATGGAGAAATTAAAGAGTAAATATAAAAATTTACGTGGAAATTTTTTTCTAAAAGTTAGAGACCTTTAAAAAGCCCAAAAAAAACAAAATACTGTGTACGAACAAATGAGAGCCATACAAAAGATACGTTTGGTTATTCCCACTTGGACGACAAGTGGGTGATATGAATGTGTATAGAGTATTGTTATCTCTTCTCTAGAGCATGCATTGAATGTTCCTAGAACCTCCTCTTTCATAATTCGACAAAAGATGTAGGTTATGTTTGTTAGCGTGCACAAGTGGGGTGGGGAGGAAAATGTTTCGTCCTTTTTTTCCCCCACAAATCATTTAATACTTTAATAATCCCATTTTTTCAATTTTATCTTTAAATTTTAATCATATTTCTTCCAACTCCACTCCAACCACCCTATTTATTTCAATTTTAACCATATTAATCATACAAATTTTAAAATATTTTATTTTCCATTCTCTATCATATCCCATAATCCCAAAAAAAATACATTACCAAACATTCCCTTATATAATTTCTAGATAGGTGTCGAGCGGACACCTTTGTTATAATAATTATCATTACAAGATTAGACTTTTTTTATTTTTAGGTGATTTTGCCAATAGTACGAGATGATTTTGGTCAAGACATAACATCTGTGTGTCAGCTCTCAACGTCGTATGGGAGAAGAGCTCATAATACTTAATTATTTATCTTTACAAAAAGACCTCATTAAGAGGCTTAACATATAATCGGAGTCATCAGGGCCTTGATAATGCACTTCGGAGGCCTCGAGAGGGGCCAATTGGCTGTATCAATTATATATTTGTTTTTAAATTTGAACAATTTTATATTCATGCTAAAATAAAATATTTATAATATATAAGTTCGAGTAAAGTAATTCTAGCATCATATATATACTAATTTATATTTTATATACCTTAGATTAAAAATGGGAAAATAAAAAAGCAACCACTTATACAAACCATGTCGTTAGCGTCATTGCTCATAAATATTGACAAACATTTTGCAAAGTTGGTAGTAGAAAGATGAGAAGTTATGTTTTTATAAATTGTGTGTAATATAATATGATAAGAATAAAGTGGAAATAAATAACATAATTATATGATAAAATGATAAAAAATATCATGATAAAAATAAAAATTAAACAATTAAATAATAAAATATCAAATTATTTTTTAACGTATGTGGAGGTGGGGTGGGAAGTTTACTTCCTCTCCACCCCTCTTGCCAAAAGGTGAGTTGGTTTGATTTTTTTTTTAAAAAAAATTATTTTTACCTATACCTGCTGGGTATTTTGGAGTTGGAATTTCCGGATTTGGGTTAAGTTCTGCATTCGGTTGGAAACTTGGAATGAATAGAACCGTTATCATAAAAAATAAAAGATTTGCCGTAGTGATGTATGGTCAACACAGAAAATAACAAATTAGTTACTTTAATTTTAAAATTAATATATGTAATAAGCTAATCCTTTTATTATTTTAAAATATATTCCATAAAAAAAAAAAACTCAAAAAGAGAATATCGATGATGTAATAATTATGTTTCCGCGAAATTGCCAAGCGAAGCCACGCGTCCACAGACAAAGGGATTTGCTAATCCGCGTCGCGCGGGAATAAAGCTTAGGAGCGAAGGAGAGGAATGCAATACGGCATCGGACGTGGACGGCCACGATTGGATGATGACACGTGTTGAGTGAAAGCAAAAGAGATTACGTCATGTCCCTATCCTCATCTCTGCTGGTCTTCTCTTCCCATCTCATCCCATCATGCATTGCTGATTGCTGATTTCTGATTGCTGTCCAACGCCCACATCTGGAAAGACCAACAAATCACCAAAACTCTCCCACCCTCCCCATGTGGCAACGTTTTTTACATTTTCAACCCTCCAAAATCCACACAAATTCTCACCACGCCCCCCCGCCTCTCTTCGCTACACGACAAATCCCTCCCACCATAAAAGTGGATTCCCTCCACCTCTTCCAAAAATTTCATTTCTCTCGTCCTCTCACCTTGCCCTTATTATTTCATCCCACTCCTAAAAATCACCCCTGCCTCCGTCCCTCCCTACCTCTTTCTATATCTTTTCTTCTAAATTATCAGCAAAAAAGATAAATATTATTTTATATATGTCGAGAAATTCAGAACCATGCCTTCCACCAGGTTTCAGGTTCCACCCAACGGATGAAGAGCTCATCCTCCACTACCTCAGGAACAGATCCAACTCCATCCCATGCCCCGTTTCCATAATCGCCGAGGTTGATATCTACAAGTTCGATCCATGGGAACTTCCAGGTCAGTTATCATTAATGAGTCGATGGTATTTTCCTATTTATTTAAATGTGGTGGTGCAGTTGCAACTTGCAATTGAATATGCATGTGTTGTTTGGGTGGTGCAGGGAAAGCAGCGTTCGGAGACAAGGAGTGGTATTTCTTCAGCCCGAGAGACCGGAAGTACCCGAACGGGGCCCGGCCGAACCGCGCGGCGGCTTCCGGGTATTGGAAGGCGACGGGCACGGATAAGCCGATCGTGAAGACGAAGGGGGGAAAGGAGAACATTGGGGTGAAGAAGGCTCTGGTTTTCTACAGAGGGAAGCCTCCCAAAGGCATCAAGACCAACTGGATCATGCACGAATACAGGCTTGCTGAAGTGCTCCCAACCAACTACAGGCCCGTCATCAAGTTCAAGGATTCTTCTCCTCCTCCTTCCATGAGGGTAAGCTTCATTAATTAACTAATTTAATTGATTAATTATTTTATCTACCTACCTACGAGCATTCAATTCAATTCGATTCGATTCGATTAAATGATAATTTTGTTTTACAACCGTACACGTGGCCCAATTACTATGGGATATTGCCATCGGAAAGTAAATAGTGGAACCCACTTTTATTTAGGATGGAATGATACCGTACACAGTTCATGCGTTGCCACGTGTGAAATGAGTGATTGACGGAAAGTACAGCTGGGCGTGGGCGTAGGCGCAGGTGTAGCTGCCGTAAAATGATTGGAGTGGCTTTTGTTAGCTTTTGACTTTGAATGTGTGGTTTGACTCTGGCCATGAAAGGCGCTTTTTTGGAGGGGATTGGGTTCGGATGCAATGAACCGAAATGCGTGCCGTGCGTCCCCACTTGTTTTTCAAGCACCCATTTCCGAAGATGTACTTGAACGGATCTCTTCTTCGTCCCTCCTCTCGTCATGATTCGATGATGGACCAGCTGGTTTCGGGTCGTGGATTAGACATGTAATAATGCTTCAATTGGGTGCGCATTTACATGATTTTATTGCGAGAGGCCCGACTAAAAGTGTGTTTAGGGCATGTTTAATTACCTATGAAACTTTCAAACAAAAAATTCGCAATTTAATTTTATTTTATTTTTTTAGTTTTTACAACTATTCTATTTTTTATTTATTTTTCTACATTTTTACAATTATTTTAATTGTTGATTATTTCTATGCAACATATGACCAACTTGTTTATTTTCAAATATACCTGTAGAGAAAAGCAATACAGCGAACTTATGTCCCATGCAAAAAAAAACCTTTTATAAAGCACTGTACTTGCATTTCATGCAACTGAGTACTGATCACCCATTTTCTTGTCTGTTTTTTGCCTCATGGGGTTTCTCCAGTTAGACGATTGGGTCCTCTGCCGAATCTACAGGAAGAATAGCCAATCGCCACCACCAAACGCCTCCGTGGGGTCGGTGGCAGATCAAGAACAAGAAGAACAGCCGACGGTCTACTGCCCAACGGTGCTGATCAACGGCCAACGAAGTTCACCGGAACTTCCTAAGACTTCGTCTTTCTCTGACATTCTTGCTGCCACAGACTTTTCCTCCCTGACTCACCTTCTCGCCGACAACCCCGCTGCAGACCTTGGCCCTGCTGTCCCTCACACCAATCAAAACGTGCCCCATGTTGCCATGGACAACAGCAGCAGCAGCAACAACAACAACAACAGCTACACACAATTTCTTCCATATGACAACCACCTCAAACGGCACCAACCCATAGCACCGGCGGATCCAGGCGAGATTGGTGCTCACCCATTCAAGAAATTCAACAGTTCGTGCAACCTCACCGACACCAGTAGTAGTCAGCTGGACGCTTCCCCATACAGCTTCCTAAACCAGCAGATACTCTTGAATTCTCGTTTTGGTTTTCAATAGTGTCAGATATCAAGCATGAGCCTTGGGTTATGATATGGGTGGTCTATTTTTGTACAATATCATTGTCATCATAGCACAAAGATTAATTGTGAAATAGATTATCAGAGAACCCAAATGGGGGCAAAAGAGAGATTGCAGGATTCTTTTACAAAAGGGATCAAGGGGTTCGGTTGGGGATTTGGATGTGTATATACACATTTGGTGTTGAAATTTGACATAGGTGTATTGTTTGTTTACCTTCAAGAAGAACATGAGGCATAAGAAATGAATTAGAAATATATGTTTTCAACTCTTGCTATTTGGGTATTTCTTGTTCTTAATCTTACTCACATAAATCATGTAAAACTAAATCTATGAGTGCAGGCGTATGCACAGTCAGTAGCATATAAATTATACTGCACACTATGCAGAGGTCTCTCCGGATGATCATTAGCTTCGAATGCCCAGCAGCAATTAATTCTTTAGTCTATTTCTTCTAAACAAGCAGGCGCAGAAGCAACGGACAAGGACAAAATCTCAAGGGAAGCGTATAATTTCATTTCACATTTTCCAGAATTGGCGTGAACTAACAGCTTTGGCAAAGAATGTCCGGGGCCCGAGGCCAAAAAATCTAAAAGCACAAGAATGGCCCCGCACCCTCAATAAATTACATGGAGCATCTGCGGATAGATTATCAGCGGCCATAAACACCAACGTACCCATCAAATGCACTACTCTACTTATCAGCCACTGAACCGTCTCCCACACTATTGGAAGAGCTATCACGGGTACCTCGTGAAGATGAAGACCTGCTGGAACTGCTCTCATCAGTAACACTGCTGTATTTTTGTAAGGACGACCACTGCTTCCCTTTCCTCCTTTCAGATGACAGCTCCTGCAAAAGATCACTCGACAATTTAGTCTAGTCTGCACAATCTCACAAATAAAACCATGTGTAGTTGTTAAGGAATGCAGCAGGATCTGGACAATTGCCACTGTAGCCCACCTGTTCAGGAACAGAGTCAACATGAGAAGAAGAGTGTGCAGATCCAGGCGTCTTGAGCTCAAGATCTGTTGCAACCTCATTAGAATCAACACTCTTCTCAGTGCAACTTCCCCGCAGATGGTCTGATGACTTGCTTCTAGAATCTTGTTTACTTGTAGTGCGAGACCTGCTGCTTGGCTGTGGATGGGCGGAATTGTACCGAGTAGATGGCTGTTCAAGCTGGGGGTTACCAGGGGCAGCAAATGGAAGGTAAGTTGAGCAAGGATTGGGTATGGCTCCAGGACTAGGGTTCCTGAAGAATGGATATGGCTGGAGAGAAGGATGCACTGGCATTGGGGCTGCAGGGACTGGGACCGGCATTGGATATGGATATGCAGGTGGACCCATAACAACTGAAGGATCCATTGGAGCCCATGGAAACATGACCCTGAGTCTCTGTTGATACCGAATGGAAAAATTTTCAATATCAGATTTTAAAGCTGCTTTCTCTTCCCTGAGTTCGTTCTTCTCTTGTGTTAGCTACGTATCAAAGGACAAATAAAGTATTACGCACTGACTGGGCACCTTATAAAGCAGTTCAAGCACATCAATGCAACAAATTCGTATTACCTCACGAGATTCTTCAGAGAGAGATGCATATTCAGCTTTAAGTCTGTTGACTTGAGCAGTCAAGTCCTTCAGCATCTGGATTGTGTCAGTGAGGATTGTCGCTTTGTCGTTCTTGGGTCTATCTGGGTCTGCAGGGTAATTAACACCTTCAGATTCTCTCCAGCACAATTGAAAATCTGTTGGCCATTAACATGACTGCCAAAGCTCAAAAAATCGAGATAGCATCTTAATTAAACAAAATATCATCTCAACTAAACCATGAATAAACACTAGTGACTAGATTATTCCCAAATCATGGATAACAATAAATTATTGACATTGTGCTTTATTTATCCAATAAACTTTGGCATATGACCCTGTAAAAATATCCTGCTTTTTCCTTCAAAAGCCTCTCTTCACCCCCTCTTGTATTTCTAGCCTTTGCTCCTCAGCACTACTGTGTTTAGACAGTCGGAAACATAGAGGGAAGGCAATAAAGGTATAGGTGGCTTCAACAAGATAAAAGGATGATGTCAGCCTTTTAAGTACCAAAGACAAAATAGACGGAATAAGATGAAAAAATATGAAATAATGAGGAAAATCCAAATTTGTTATATTCAGTGATGTAAGTAGATGTTAGAATTAGTCATTATTCAAGTGAAGATTTCGTTTCTATCCCCATTTTCGGCTCTTGCGAAAACACATAGTAGATTTTAACAAAGGATTATCCATATGGATCCAAATAGCAGCTGATGCACCCTCATATTGGTCATATCATATCTATATCTGTCATCTTCAATATTGGATACAGGAGTGTTTCACCTAGGGTTCTAAAAAACTGGGCATATCAGCTGACATAGAGGCATATCGGCCGGATGGATATAAATGTGAGAAGTTTCATATTTTCACTACTTTGCATATGTTTTCTTTTTTGCAAAACCACTTTACTCCACTCCACGCTCATTTCCAGTGCCTAACCTCCTAGAAAAATAAATCAAAACACTATTTTCGTGTGATTTTGTTGTTTCCAAAATTGACCCACATTTTCTAGGTTAAAGAAACATGTACCAAAACCACCAAAAATCCCCATTTAGTTGGAGATTCAAGGTATTTAGCAATTTGGCGGCATTTAGACTATTGTAGAGTTAAAATTTTAGTGAATAACATATTCATTCAGCCAAATTTAAGCCTACAAAGAGGAGAGCTAGAAAAGATAAAATTTTCACTTTCATATTTTTCAAACTTACATTTATGAACGAAATGATTTGTGTTTATATTGAATTTTTTAAAAAAATTCTGATTTTTGGGAATGCTGGGCTACATTTTTTACAACATTTTTCTTTATAGGTGTGTTTGGGAATGAATAAAACTTTTGATGAAAAGTTATAAAGAGTACAAGTTGCCAAATGATGTGGTATAATAGGGTAATTATGAAGAGTAAATAGGATAAAGTTAAAATATATAGGTTAGTTGTGTGGGTAGTTGTGTAGAAATGATTGAAAAGTAGGATAGTTGTATAGAAAAATGTGAACAAATGATTAAAAAATAGGATAGTTGTGGAGAGTGAAAAGTTTTAACTTGATAACTTTTACTCATTAACAAACACGCTCTATATTTCCATGTTTCTAAAAATAAAAAAATTCATAATTTTTGGGTGTGTTTGGTAAACGAGAAAAAAAAAATCCTACACATTTTCCCATATAATTATCTTATTTTACGATCATCTCTTTACATTTTTCTATATAACCACCCTGTCTATTTTAACTTTATTCACTCTACTCCTAATCATTACTCTTATTATGTCACACATTACCCCATCTATTTCAAAAACTTTTATACAGCTTTTTTTTCATATTTTTTCCAGGTTACCAAAAACATGCTACATTTTTTTGAAAATTTCAGATATAAAAATTAAAAAATAAATAATTTTTCATTTATCGCATGCTATACGCCTGCATGATACCACATAGATAGTCTTATAAAATATATTAAAACATTTTCATTGCATTTTGAATTTATTTATATTCTATACTTGAGACGTAGGTAGTTCTAAACAAAATATCTTTTCACTTATAATGTGGAATGATTCTGCTTATACAATCAAAAGCTATTCGAAGCATTTTACTCAATATTCTAGTGAATAGTTTGTATATGACAATCATATGAAACTAATCAGCTATTTAGGAGAGAATGGTCAATGCACCATTATTTATATAGGCAAAATGTAAAATAAGTATATATTCTTTCATTTCTCATTTCTCAAATTTTTTTTAGTATCTTTGGCTTTTAAAAGAACAGTCCATTACAAGACGACATAGTTTGATACTGGTACAATATGATTGTATCATATAGGTTTTAGGGAACCCAATACACTCCCTAGTACCGATATTTAGAACCATGATCATGCGAACTAAGAAGAATGGAGGCTTTCATTTGTTTTTGGGCCCATACTTGACATGTATGAATAGGAATTCATGTTACCACCAAAAACTTGATGTCATGTTCTTGTTTATGCAAGACGGATGCATTTGGCATTTGGGAAAAAATGGGGGCAGAATTTTTTTTTTTTGGGTGGGGGTGTGGTTTGGGTTAGGTGTAGATTTTGAAGAAGTGAGTATGATGTGATAGCAATGAAGGAATAAAGTCAAAATAGATAAGATAATTATATAAAATGAAGCAAAGAAATAATTTAAAAAATAGGGTTGTTGTATAAAAGATGTGAAGAAATAATTGAAAAGCAAGGTAGTTAAGATGTCACATCATTTAGAAAGTGTAGGGAAAAGTAGAGAAATTTTTTTCCTTCTTTTCCCAAATGCCAAACAAACCAAGTGAAAAATAGATTTGTCAGCCACAATACTGAAGCTTTCACAAGGTCAACAAGAGGAAGCTTTCATGCAGTCCCCACAGTTAATTGAGAAATAGTATATGGTGAATAGCCATTCTAATGCATCTAAGAGTGATCACGCTCTCACAACCAGAATGACATATTACATCATTACATCCACATACAAACAGCATAAAAAAGCAAAATCACTGTCAGCTGCATTCCCTGTAGCTGTATTATTTACCTAGTGCATTTCCCAACTCCAAAAACTGCTCATTCAGTCGGTCCCTTCGCAGTTTCTCACGGTCTGCCTTCTGTATTTTTCTTGCAGCCATGGAATCTTTCACTTCTGGTTCTACTTGTTGACTGTAAAAGATAATGATGTCTTAATTATTTACATCAATAAGGACTGGTTCTGTAGAATAACAAAACGAAACCAAAATAAAAAAGAGAATTTCACACTTCGTTTTTTCTATTATTTTTCATACTCTTACAGACTTTAATAACCCATGTTTTTATTTCAAATTTGAATAATAGAATTCAGAAGAATATGCACTGAGGCAAGTGAAAAAGTAGCTAGATATAGCTTTAATGACACAAAACCATATGCAACAGAAGTCAACGAGAAACAGTCACAATATGAACCAGTTTCCAACCAAAACAATAGGATCAATCAGCAAGACAAAATGGCGATCGAAAATAAATGCACTCTAGCCATCCAGCAAAGCAGTGGGATTGCCCCCACATGAGTATCTAATATCTGATTGCTGAATCTATTCACATACTGCAGTTAAAGGAAGAACATTTATCTGAAGAACTAAGCTCTTTTGAAATTCCATGAATATCATTCAATTAGCAATCCAACCTGGTAGTAACAGTGCGTGGTATGTTTATGAGTTACACGCAACTCATTACCCAAACAAAGCTGTCCACTATCCGCGCAAAGGAAAATAGAGTCCCTTTATTGCTCCAACACCATCTCGAAAAAGCTAGTACCATTAGCATTCCAACATGATTAAATATACCTTACACGAATAAGCATACAATTCAACAACTAGATGCCTAAAAATCTTCTTGAATATTTGTTGGTGTTTACTCTAAAAAGCCCAAAATCACAAATTAGCATTCATACGATGTAAAAACATTCGAGAATCATTTGGTGTAAGACAATAGAGAATACGCGAGAGATATCACCCTCAAAAGATATCATTTTTGGCAGTATGATTTTGAAAAAAAAAAGGTATTAAACATGGTAAATGATTTAGATTTTAAAAATATATATAAGAATTTAAAAATAAAGGATAAGCATGGAAGCTTCCATGCTTACATACATATTAAACCATTATTATCTAACTAACCTGTCAGGGAACCCAAACAATTCAAATTGAAAAAGTAGCTGGCAGAATAGTGGAGGTACAATATACCACCGTAGGGTAAGAATAAGTAAAACAAATGATTTGCCCCATTTCAGAAAACCAGTGGGAAGAATCATGGCAATGATTTATGGGCAAGAAGTCTGATTTGGGGACATCCCGCCACCAAAGCAGCATAGATAGGCACGACAAACTTGATACGAATCAATGCGAAACCCTACGTACTCATATCCGCATCCTATAAAAGACTAGCAAATAACAGCGTTCTCCAATTCAGTAGATTCAAAACACAAATTCCAGCAATTTCCGGAAACAAACAGTCATCCGAAGGGTCCGCCGACATTAGTTTGGCAAATTAGAAGGAAGTAAGCAAAAAAGAAGCGGCCTTACCTGGATTCAGGAACGGAAGGCGGCTGTGACCAGCTCTGAGACGCGTAGCCATGGTTGCCCTGCATGGATTGGCAGCGACTGTCGGATTTCCACGGATCCATCAATGAACAAGGACGGCCTGCGTCTCTTCAACCGATTTCCCGGCAATCTCTCTCGCGCGCGCTTGCGCTTGCGCTTGCGCCGTTGCGCGCTCGCTCGTCTGCGACTCGTGGTTTTCGAGAGCGGAATCGCAGATTCGATACCGCTTCTGAGAAACTAGGCGTGTGCACACAGTTTTGTGCAGCCCGTTGTTGTAATTACACATGCATACACTTCTATAGTGGTTGTACTCGTAGATAATCGGATCCATTGATATGACAAATAAATAAAAACGATTTAAGTTTTAAACTATTTTTTTATATGCTTTGTTTTCGTTATAAAAAATTGCATTATCTGCTGGTTTAAAAGAAATTTGAGAAAGAATAGTATCGACGCTACAAATTTGTGATATATTTTAATGCAATTAAAAAAATAAAAATGTTGGGAGAAAGTATTGGATTTATAATGTGATTTCACCTGATTTCTAGTTTACTTGGCGGGCGAATTTTACACAAATCTACGGGCACTCGAGACCACGGCTGGGGAGAAGATAAAAAATTAAAAATAAAAATCCGGTTGCGGAATCCGGATGCGGGGACGATGGACCCACGGATGGAGGTCCAGACTCACCGCCCGGGAGATATTGGTATTTTTCTTTTTTTTTTAAATGAGATATTGGCAATTTTTTTTTTTTTGATGTAGAGATATTGTCATTTTGGTATCTACGTAATGGTTATTGATGATTCAGTACACCGTACATAGGTATCTATGTAACCTCAATCTATATAAGTGGTCTGAACACTTAGGGTGTGTTTAGTAACAACGAAAAGTTGTAAGTTAAAACTTTTCAATCTCCACAACTATCCTATTTTTTAATCATTTCTTCACATTTTTCTATACAACTACCTTACTTTTTAATCATTTCTACACAACTACCAACACAACTAACCTATATATTTCAACTTTATCATATTTATTCATCATCATTACCCCTATCATATCACATCATTTGACAACTTCTCATCTCTACAACTTTTCATCAAAAGTTTTATCCATTCCCAAACACATCCTTAATTTTTTATTTTTTTTTATACCAGCCCAAACGCTTTATGTATACTATTAAATTTTTATTTTTATAATTTTAAAAATCAATGGTTTTCAGCCGATTTCTAGGGTGAAAACTTTTGTATATACAACAAATTTGTATATAGGATTAAATACATTCGGCTTATATAGAAATAAAAAATTAAAAAAAGCTCACATCATTTTTATGTATCGAGGTTCACTCATACACATAACTTTTGACATTATTAAAAATATATATTAAAAATAATAAAATTTTATATATGAATTAAATACATGTGTGTTACATAAAAATGAAAAAAATAATTTTCAAAATATATTGTGTTTTTGGCAAATAAAAAAAATTTTCTAACAAAACTTTTCATCTCTACAACTACTTTAATTTTTAATTTTTTTTTTATATCTTTCTGTACAACTAACTTACTTTTCAATTATTTTTGTACAATTGTCCATATAATTAGTATACGTATTTTAACTTTATTCTCTTTACTTCTTATTATTACCTTTATCATATCATATTATTTTCTACCAATTCAAAAACTTTTATATTAAAAATTTTTATCAAAAGTTTTACCACTTCCTAAATACATCCTTAAAAAAAACTAAAATCACTAACATATACTAAGGTTTAATACATCATTACATAATAGACTTTTAGGGTCCCTTTCGTAACATTTAAAATTTTTTAAAAATAATAAATGTTGATTTTTAATACATCTTTTGATATAATTTAACAATTTAATTATTTAATTGTTCTACTTTTCTTTATTATATTTGTATTTTAATATTTTTTCACATCTTTCCATACAATACTTAATTTATTTAATTTAGGGTGTGTTTGTTTACATTTAAAATATTTCAATATAAAACTTTTTAGTCTCCATATTGTCTATTTTTAATTGTTTTTCGTATCTTACAATATAATTATTTTACTTTTTAAATACAATTACTCATATAACTAACTCATCTATGTTAACTTTATTCTATATACTCCTCATTATTAACCATATCATATCATTTTCTTAAAATTTAAATTTTTTTACCCTAAGAACTTTTTATCTAAAAATTTGTTCACTTCCCAAATATACATTTAATTTATTTTACTTGTAATCATTACTCTTGTCATATCATTTTGCTGTCTCACTTTTCAATTTTGTTTCATTTTCACTTTCTTATTTTTACTTTTGCATTTTACTAAACACACTCTTAACTTGTATAATTATAACTTAATTCTTATATTATGGTTTATGGTTAAAATTTCGTGAAACCACTTGATTTTCATGAAATATGATATTTTATATAGGGTGTATTTGGCATTCTCATAAACTTGTTAAATTAATTTTTTTTAATCTTTACAATTATATTATTTTTTAATTTTTCATTCATTTCTTCTTATATAATTACTTTCTTTTCAATCATTTTTCTACAATTATCCATAGAACTACAATGTCTATTTCATTTTTTTTTTTTCTTCATCATTACTCCAATCACATCACATCATATTTCTTATTTTAAAAATTTTTACACAATAACTTTTCATTCTAAAATTTTAAAATTTTTATCAAATACCAAACACACCCATAGTGTGCCAATTATAAATGCAAAAACTTAATTTTTATTTTCTTAATAAAACAATAGCCCGCCTAGATTATACTTATGAAATGTGGCAAATTTTGAATATTTTTATTTTTTATTTTTAAAAATAAAAGGACCTGGATATACATATATATATATATATATGCTAGCACATGTATTCATGCACTTTTTATTTATATAACGTGTTTAGGAAGTGATAAAGTTTTTAATGAAAAGTTTTTTATGTAAAAATTTTTGAAATGAAAAAAAAAATGATATGATAAGGGTAGTATTGAAGAGTAAAAAAAATAAATTTAAAATATACAGGTTAGATATATTTTAAAATTAGATGCAAGCATAATAGGTATGTTTGAGATTTTTAAAATATGGTCGGTATTTTCAGATTAGGGTCAAACTTAATGGATATATATGGAAAAAAGCTCAAAAATTAATAAACAGAGTTTTTTAACCACCTGTATATAGGAGGGTTTATGGGCATTCTTGCAATCAAGGGCTCTCTTATATCAATCCTACGCAACTATTTTAGATGTGTATTATAAGCAATAAAAGCAATCACTGTAAAATAATTTTGGTATTTTAACTTCAATGCAACCATTCACGTGAACCTTTTTATTTTTTATTTTTGAATTCAAGTATGAGGGCCATGACCCTTTTTATTTTTTATTTTTGAACTCTAATATGAGGGCCCCACACGTATCTTCTACACATGAAATTTTATAAATTTTTTATGCAAGATATCGAGTCCAGACATTTTCCACCATATAAAACATTTTCAAAAATTCTAAACAGAGCGTGTGTTTGTTTAATAATAAAACTTTTAAAACTAAAAATTTCAATCCTTTTTTAAATATTTATTCACATATTTCTATATAAATATTCTATTTTTAAATTATTTCTACATAGTTAGTCAGATACCTAACTTAACTATTTTAATTTTATTCTCTTTATTCATTGTCATTACCCGGATTATCGTTTTATCTTGTTATAAAAACTTTTATACTAACAACCTTTTAATCCAAAAGTTTTATCATTTTTCAAACATACCAAAATATATTTGTCCTCCTTTGTTTCATGGATCCGAGTAACTTGTCAGGCAAAAAAACACGCACATGAGCTCCAATAATTCATTAAATAAGATAAATGTGCTATATGAATTTATCTTCTTTTCACGTATAATCCATATAATACTTCTCAAAACGTGAGATAAATGTACTATCTTTTATTTTTTTAGCACACGTAAATTTCATGACTTAACATAAAAAAAAACTTTAAGCTTCATAATTTTATGATTTAACATCTTAAAATTCACCAAGTTCTTCTCACAAAATCCTCCTAGATATGTAAAAGAGTCACAATCCTCAAAATGAAAAGATTTGATTACCATTTAGTCATTTACATGGTTGTCTTTGCATTTTTCAAGATCTAGTATTCAAATGGGCAATCTTACCTTTACATTTGACTTAAAACATGTAAAAATATAGAAATCAACTACTTGGTTGTCCAGATCGAAACCTTCTAAGACCCAGATCTCTTCAAAACAAGATAGAGGGTTCATATTATGCCACATGGCACCTACTGGGTCACTAGGACTGGGCCAAATGAGGGGCTCAGATTCAGCCAACTTCTCGCCTTTGAGCTCATATACGAAGGCTTGCTTCTGCGCTTAATTAGGCCTTGGACTTTTTAAAACTAGCTCATGAAGATACCTACGAGAGGAGAGGAAACGCTAAGCTTGACTTCAAGCAAGTGACGCTGGCCTGCATCAGCGACCAACTTCAGGTTTTGACTTTTGATGCCGTTTAGGAGTTAATTCTTTTTGGAAACTTATAATTTTTAATGCACATAACTTAACATTGTCATGCCTTCTTTGATAGGTTAGGGATATAATATTAATTTAATATTTTCACATCACAAAAATTAAAAGTCCTAAAAGAAATTTGAATCCTGATCTTCTACGACCGGTCGGAAATCCGCCGGTCAAAAAATATATATTTTTTTTATTTTTTTTGAAAAATAATTTTATAAACATGTTAATCTAGTTATATTTAATCTATAAACCAAATTTTACCATTTTTGGATATGTATATATATTTATTTTGGATTTTTAAATACAGGGGTATTTAAGTCATTTTAAGAATATTTAAAATGACTTAAATACCCCTGTATTTAAAAATTCAAAATAAATATATATACATATCCAAAAATGGTAAAATTTGGTTTATAGATTAAATATAACTAGATTAACATGTTTATAAAATTATTTTTTTAAAAAAATAAAAAAAATATATATTTTTTGACCGGTCGGAAATCACCGGATTTCCGACCAGTCGTAAATGATCAGTCGTCAAGAAATTTTAGGATTCAAACACATTGACTTTGTAGGATTTAATCGCATATATTCCACAAGGATTTGTATAAGTAAAATCCTAAAACTTCATTAAAATCAAGCATAACAAGAGTATGAGATTGTTATAAAACAGTCGTATTTAAGGAATTAAAAATCATACTTTAAATATTTTAATAAAATCACAATTATAGGATACAAAATTTCAACTTCAAGACTAAAATTCTACTTAATGGATTAATGGGATGCTTCAATTTTCGAATAAAATCTTACTTACCTTGTTTATTGAACTAAAATAATGGACCTTTGTCTCACGTATCTTTTCTAAGGAGGTTAATTTCTTCTCAAGAATATACTAGCATATTATTAAAAGTTCATTCATCCCTTCTCTTATTAAGCTAGTAATTAATCTTCTATCTATTTTAACTAAGGCTTATCTTCCGGTGGAGCCGTTGTTTTAACCTTCTCATGATTCAAACCATTGACCGTTTGCATACAAGTTGACAATTTTAACTAAGGATTTAATCATTTCATATTCTGACCAATCCAAAAATATTTTTTTTTTTATTTTTTGAGATTTTTATGGAATTGTTAATCAATGTATATTTAGGGCATTTTTTTTAATAAAAAACTTTTCAAACTAAAATTTTCAATCTAAAACTTTTCATTTTTATAATTATCATATTCTAAAATTATTTATTCATATCTTCCTATAGAATAATCATATTTTTTAATCATTTTTATACAATTACTTTTACAACTAATTTATCTATTTTAAATTTATTTTTTCTACAAATCATCGTTACCCCTATCATATCACATTATTTTCTATCAATTTAACAACTTTTACACACAAAAATTTTCATCAAAATTTTTTTTCACTTCCCAAACGTACCTTTAATTTATAAATCACAATTTAACATTTTTTGAAATGTGTATATATTTATATTAGGTTTTTAAATACAGAGATATTTTAATATAGTTAACCATAATACCTCCGTGTTTAAAATTCCAAAATAAAAATTTATATAAATTTCAGAAAATTTTAAACTTAATTTATATATTAAATATATATGGATTAACAGTTTTATGTAAATTTTTAAAAAAATAATATACATTTTGACTGTATTAGCTACATAATTTCTTAAGATAAAATTTCATAATAAATATTTTTATATACATCATGACAACCTATATTACACTGAAGTACATTCACACCTTACATTATAGAGGAAAATTTTTTATAGACCTTCATCATAAGGGAAAATTATAAACCTCCATGATATAGAGAAATTTTTTGTAAAACCCTCGTTACTAGGGGGACTAAACTGAAAGGTAACAATGCCAGTGGCAAGTTTCAAACTCAGCCAAGCCCAAAAGTGGGCTTGCTGAATTACCATCTTTACTTTTAAGTTTAACTTAATATATTGAATGGTCCGTATAAGATGGTTAATTCTTCTAATGGTTAATGTAGGACAGTCAAATATTCAAAGTCGATAAGTTAACTTTCTCACATTGGTATATATAAGACTTTGACTGGTCAATAATTTAATTCCAGTTATTAGAAATGCGTAGCATCCTGACTTGAATTTGGTGACATATGTGAATTTATTTTCTATAGTTTTGCATACCGATCAAAAAAAGGAGACATTTTTGACGAGTTATAAAACATATCTGTTTGAATTTTTATTTTTTATTTTTAAAATTGTAAATATAGATGCATATTATCCGTAAATTAAGATTTGCAGTTTTTGAATTATTATAAATATTTTTTAAAATTTTAAACATAGGAGTATTGTGGTCATTTCATAGTTTGAAAACGAATTATTCCTATGTTTAAATTTTATAAATAATATGTATAGATTTATAATTCTAAAAAATAAAAAATTTAAAAAGTTAAAATAGATATATTTTATGTCTTGTTGAAAATGCCTCTATTTCTATCATGATCTTTTGGTTTATTTGGAGTCATGTTATCGTCATTCTTGACTCGTCGAAGCTTAAAATGGGAAGATGCATGAGCCAGATCCCGAGTGGCTTATGACAAGAAGATAATATACTTTACCTCGTGCTATTTTGATGCGTACATTGGAGACAGAAATGCATGTATTTATGTTTTAAAATAAATGATTTTGTATATATCTGATGTAGAGATATCCATGACTGTCACTTTATTTTTGATGATATACGATGATAATGACGACGATATCTAGGGTGTGTTTGACAATTTGAAAAAGTTATCAAGTTAAAACTTTTCAATCTAAAACTTTTTACTCTCCATAACTACTTTTTTTTAATTATTTTTTTACACATTTTTCTATACAACAATCCTACTTTTCAATCATTTCTACACAACTATCAATACAACTAACCTATTTATTTTAAATTTATTTTTTTTACTCCTCATTATTACCCCTACAATATTACATCATTCGACAACTTTTATTCTTCAAAAGTTTTCATCAAAAGTTTTATTCATTAACAAACACACCCCTAGTCTTCTTCCGTTGCATGCTCATTTGGATTTATTATTTTTTTTTGCGGTGCAAGCTATTACTGTTGTTGCTCCCGGTTCTCACTGTAGTATACAGTCTCTGCCTTTCCATACAGACCTTTGGGTAATTCATGGCAGCGAAGAGCTACATACCATTATAAACAAACTTCAATCTTTTATCTTTTAGATTGTTGTGGCTGTTTACAAATAAATGGGTAGCAACGAGTAAGACTTTGTCTGGAAAGATGCAACCGAGGCATACTACCATACTAGTCTTGTCCTATCTCGTTAACGACAGGGACAATTCAACCCTTCTTACCAACTAAAAAGCCCGTTAGAAAAGTAGATGCCAAGAGCACCTGGAAAAGAGCTGCCCGAAATTATCAGGCATGATCTGATAAGTGAGGAATAATGCAGAAGTAGAGCCCCACTACAGTGCATTGCTGGGTTCAGTGTATCTAGCTGACTTGAATGAAAAAGAAGGATACTAAAATCAAAGCTTTTAGATGGACAGTGAAGCATTTTGCAAATCTCTTCATTTATTACTTGCTGTAATAATACAAGCCACTTGCACTGTCGAGCCTCACACGGTTAATGCATGCTACATAAAACAAAGGCAAATAGGACCCACTTGTCATTCTACCCAGGGGAATTGCGATGATGACAAGAAGCATGAATTGAAGCATTAAAATGCTCATGTCCGAATGCATTACTAGATGGTTCTGTTCTATACATACGTCTCCAAAAAAGGAAAAAGAAAAATTATAGGAAACCCGTTTCATCAAATACACTCTATCTACTGAGCTGAAAATCATTTATATTATTATAAAAATCTTACCATTTGTATGCATGAACCTCATTTTAAAAATTTAAAATCAATGTAATAAAAAAATTAACGTTAAATATTAATTTTAAATTTATATTTTCAACATTCGAATTGTCTAAGATATTATTTCTATGTGAGTAAATGATTCTATAAAATATTATTATATTCTAATATATTTATTATTCCTATGTGAATAAATGATTCTATAAAATATTATTATATTCTAATACATTCGTGAATGAATCTATATATATTTTTATGAGAGAATTTATACCTTTTTAATTTACGTGTGAATATATATTATTAACCAAATGACATTAAAATACAATTGATGGGGTGAACTTTTTGATCAATTATCAAGTGGGAAAATGGACTAGTTTATACAAAATTGCTTATATACCACATAATTACATGAAAGTAGGGCTCATCTGTATATATAATCAAACTAAAACGGGGACCATAACAGAATATAGAAATCTTCACGGACTATGGAATTGATTGAAGGGGGTTCGACTCACGGGTTTTACGTCTTAGGAATTGTTAATGCATGATCCATTAATCTCAATCTGTTCAATTAATTAATATAGTTTGACCAATACAAAGCAGAGCAAACGGGTCACATATGTATCTAGATATGGTGAATAATGATTGGGACATTCTCCTTTTTTGGTTCCTGGCATGCGCCATGGTCGAAAAGGCACACCCAAGTGGCGACAAATCCTTGGTTATGGAATGTTGGGGAAAATGCTACCCATTCAAACTCCATTTCTGCAAGTGGGGTCCATGGGATATAAGCCATCCTTGCCACGACCGGTCCACGAAAGCGAAGGCTCACCCAAATGGCCGACCAAACAGCAGGGCATGCAAGTCCAGTAATTAAGCCTCCAAAATTCAAATAGATATATGCATCCTCGAAATGAAATGAAATCATAATAATTATAGATTGGCGTGGGGAAGAGCAAACACACCCGTGCTCACCACACATCCACGCTCACATAAGTGTCCCCCCGTGTTTTTTTTTTTTTTTCCGGCCTTGAGCCAGCCAAACAAGAAGGCAGGCTGGTTTTGTGAAAAGCACCCACAAAAGCAGTTTCCAACATCACTGCAAAACCGCCTTGATTTTGAGGCAGGATGTCTAGCTTATTTATTTAAGACCTGCGGTGGGCATTGGTGGAAGAAAGACGAGGAAGAGGAGGAGGAAGAGCAAGATAGAAATGGAGACTTCTTCAGATAAAGCCGCGGAGACAGTGATGGTGGGAAGCTATGTAGAGATGGAGAGAGAAGGAAAGCCCAAGACCATGAAAATGAAATTGTCCCAGTTCTTTTGGCATGGTGGATCTGTTTATGATGCATGGTTTAGCTGCGCTTCCAATCAGGTATTTTTATATAGAGTATATATTGTACATAACTACATATAACCCTGATGATTTTGGGTTTCGAGCTTGCATGAAAGACTTGTGCATGCGGAAGGGATAACTAGTTAACATGGTCTGATCTTTTCGGATAAAGATCGTCTAAAATCTCGCCGAGAATGAAGCTGATGATCGAATCATCGAAAACTAGAGATGGGTTGTTCTTTCGACAGAAAATGGATCTGATTAGAAGGGATCTGTATGTCTTTTTGAACTAAGAGCTTATGAAGTAGTAGTCGGACACATGCATGTTTTTGTATTTCTCGGTTCCTGTACAAAAAATAAAAACACGCAAAGGATGGAGTGGATGCCATGCCATGTCCTGATGATGTTTTTTCTTTCCCAGGTGGCGCAGGTCTTGCTCACCTTGCCCTACTCATTCTCCCAACTTGGGATGGTCTCTGGCATACTCTTCCAGCTCTTCTACGGCCTCATGGGCAGCTGGACAGCATATCTCATCAGTATCTTGTACGTGGAATACAGAACAAGGAAAGAGAGAGAAAAGGTCGACTTCAGGAATCATGTCATCCAGGTCTACACAACTACCAAATCTTAAATTTTTCTGAGTTTTATTAACAATAAGAGATTATTGGAGAGAGAGAGAGATTAATGTTGTGATCTGAATTCCACCCATATATATATATATATATTTTTATTTAAGTTTCACTCTTTCCTTTCTATTCTGTCTTTGGGTAAGTCCTTAGGCAATTCATCATCTCCAGCTGACATGACTACGTATTGTTCTTCTCTTCTTTGAAATGCACGACAGTGGTTTGAAGTTCTTGATGGACTCCTCGGGAAGCATTGGAGAAACGTGGGTTTGGCTTTCAACTGCACGTTTCTTCTATTTGGATCTGTCATTCAGCTCATTGCCTGTGCAAGGTCTGTATTTTTGTTCTGCTCAATCACTTTATTTTCTTAAGGCCACAGAGAAAAGGAATTGAAAAGATTCTCTCCACTTTTGTATTTATGTGAAATAAATGCAGCAACATCTATTACATTAATGACAACCTCGACAAGAGAACGTGGACGTACATCTTTGGAGCCTGCTGCGCTACCACAGTCTTCATTCCCTCATTCCACAACTACAGAATATGGTCCTTTATTGGCCTGGTCATGACCACCTACACTGCTTGGTACTTGACCATTGCATCCCTGCTACATGGACAGGTAATTAATTTAACTAATTAAGTAGATGATCAACTGCATATATCCAAAGTTAATTTTGCTTAATTTTAATCGCTATTGAACTGTGCCCTCACCCAAAAAATAATGATATAGAAAACTAGAAAAGAAAGTAAAGGGTATCAATATAAACCAAGTTTGGGTTTAGATTCCATTTCACGTATTGCTTGGTGAACACCCACAATTAAAAAATCAACATTTTTCATCATGTTTTTAATTAGAATTAGCTGTTTTTGTTGCAAAAGGTGCTAGCATAAATAATTATTGTCAATGACGCCTTTTTCAAAAGGTCACTTTTTTGCAAAAAGAGCAAACGCCTATTGACATTGGGTGAGACATCTTTTTATAAAAAAGTGCTAAAACCTGTTGCAATTGAATTCAATAATATAAAGATTTATTAATTATTTAACGTAAATGTAAAATTAAAATGCCATGCAGATTGAAATGGTGAAGCATTCAGGCCCCACTCGGTTGGTGCTGTATTTTACAGGAGCTACAAACATTCTCTACACATTTGGTGGACATGCTGTGACAGTGTAAGCCACTAATCTATATATGTCTATTGGGATTGAATATATTCCGAAGACGCCCTTTTCTATGCAGATGCAAATATTTCTGCTGCACGAGACTTCAATTTCACCGAGAGAACCTCACATGGTCCAGCATATATGGCCTCTGACATCTTTTGGCCTTGTTTCTGGCGTTTGCTGGTCTAAAAATGAAAACATAAAAAGACAATGGAACAAGTGGATTTTTTTAAAGTCTATTTGCAACTTTTATTCCATAACTTTTTGGATTTTATAAAAACACCTCCGCTTTAAAATTTGTTTGCAGAAGCACCGCTACCTTTAATCTGTGTCTTTTTCAACAGCTGTTAACTTTTGATAGGAAGATTGCGTCTATCTTTTTTTAATTACAAGATGGCAGGCTGATCATTTGAGGCCGGACGCATGGGGGGCCAAAAACATTTATTTTTATTTTTTCCATTTTTTTTATGGAAAAGTAAATCTAAGTAGGTATTACTTGGTGAACATCCATAATCTGGTCTCAAATAATTATGAAAATATCATTGTATTTAAAAATTCAAAACAAATACTTAAAAATATTCAAAAATGGTAAAACTTGATTTATAAATTTAATATACTTAGATTTACTTGTCCATAAAAAAAATATATATATATATTTTTAGGCAGGACGCATGGTTGCCTCCATGCGCCCGATCGCAAATGATCGGCCAGCTTACAAGATTGTGTCCATCTTGATCTTGAACTTGATAATCAATAAATTGGATGGCAAGATGAATATGGAAAACTCTAAAAATCTATTTGATTAATTAAAAAATTAACCTACTTATTATCAAAATCAGGTGAGAAACTCTATACATGGCCTTAGAAATAGGATAAAGTTGAAATAGATAGGTTTGTTGTATTGATAGTCGTGTAGAAATGATTGAAAAGTAGGGTAGTTGTATAGAAAAATGTGAAGAAATAATTAAAAAATAGAGTAGTTATAGAGATAGAAAAGTTTTAGATTGAAAAATTTTAACTTGAAAACTTTTTATTGTTACCAAACACACTCGTAACGTTTAACCTGGGTATCTATTAATGGGGATAGATTCTTGTGACTTTGGTGTGCAGAGAGATCATGCATGCAATGTGGAAGCCCCAGAAGTTCAAGGCCATTTATTTGCTGGCGACACTGTATGTTCTGACGTTGACTCTTCCGTCAGCAGCCTCTGTCTACTGGGCGTTCGGAGACATGCTTCTTAACCACTCCAATGCCTTTGCGCTCCTTCCCAGGACACCCTTCAGAGACATGGCTGTCATCCTAATGCTCATCCACCAGGTTCTGTCTATGCCTTCCTCTCTTTCCTACATTTATATATTAGTAAACTAGAATTTATATTGACGGAATCAACCCCAAACGTGACATTTGCTATCTTCTATCTACCAATCAAAACGAGGAGTGAACCAAAAGCCAAAACAATACACAAAATAAACCGCCTAATCCAACTCTTCATTTATTGAGTTGTAACAAAATCAAAGAGTAAATATGTAATTTTGTCATCGAAAGATAACATGTAATTTCATCAATATTTACTATTTTTTATTAAAATGTTCAACTGAAGGTTGCTAAAATATGGAATGTCCATGGAAGTAACTCCTCCTAAAGTTTGTTAAATTTTATTTAACACTATTAAATGAGGTTTTTTAGAAAAATATGATTACTTTTTTATAAAAATATTTGAACACGTTTGAACTCCGGAATTTACCCACACATCTATTATAATATTAATATTTATTCAAGTCAATTCTTCAAAAAATACCCTCAAATTTATTTCTCGTTTACTAGAATAAGTTCTTTCATATAAACTGGGCAACAGTAGTTAAACAAATTAAAGTAGCCCAAAATTAATTCTCATCAAACTGGGCAATATATTAGTTGAACATAATAGCCCAAAATTAATTCTCATCACAGTTCCATAAACCCAATTCACCAACAACAAAAGGCAGTTTAAATGGGTTGGGGCCCAACATGCTGGCCAGCTGGAAGTGACTGAAATATAAATGGTCAGGGCAGCAGCATGCGCATGAAGGGTCACACTCATGGCAGCGTGTCTGCAGGTTTTCCAATTTCCTTTTGCCTTTTGCTGCGTTAAAAAAGCAAAGCATCAGCACGTACATATACATGGGAAAGGCAAAAAAAGTGGCTGGGAAGGAGTGTAGCAGAGGGGAGTCCGAGGCTTATACATTGGCCTTCGTACTGTTCTCCACAACGTTTGTTTTATTTCTTAAAGAATAATCAACTGTTGTAGTAATAATATTATAATTATGAAAAGATAATGTTTGTAACTTCGTGTTTTGTATTTGTATTTATGAAAAAGCAGTTCATCACATTTGGATTCGCATGCACGCCGCTGTATTTCGTCTGGGAGAAGGTGATAGGGATGCATGAATGCAAGAGCATGTGTAAGCGTGCGATGGCGAGGCTGCCGGTGGTCATTCCCATCTGGTTCCTCGCCATCGTCTTCCCTTTCTTCGGACCCATCAACTCCACCGTTGGATCGCTCCTTGTAAGCTTCACCGTCTACATCATCCCAGCCCTCGCCCACATGCTCACCTTCCGCACTGCCAATGCCAGAGAGGTACACTGCATGCTATCAAGCCACCACCCATTCACAATTTACAAGCACATATTACTGATAGCACATGCATGAATTACTGAAATTTCTAATTCTTTTGCCAAATAGCCCATCTAACAATGCAACGAAAGTTTATAGTGGCAGTTTCTTTTGCAACCAAATTTAAATTTGGCTGCATCTAAATTAATCAAATGCAGTCTTTTCTTAAAAAAAAAAAAAATCAAATGCAGTCATTTGTTTACTTTCTACATGTAAAAATTTTATTATTATTCGTAACAATGTACATAGATGTATAAGTATTTTGGTTGCATAAAACTTAAAAATTAGTTGCATTTGAGCAGATATCACCACTCTAAAACATGTAGCTCAATTCCTTTATAGGTAGCAAAAACGATTTTATATACAAAAAATATTTAGCTACTTAGGCCCACATTCGTTATAGTGTAAGACTATGCATGTTTCATTTTGACATAAATCTATATGCTTTGACATTTGGCAAAATAGAACAACTAGACCATGAGGTTGGTGTTGAAAGACTTACAAGGTCTCTTCTGGGAAAAAGAAAAAGAAAAAGAAAAAGAAATCATTATTGCTTGTTACTGACCATGATTGTTCTCACGTTTTAATGATGTGTCTTGCAGAATGCTGTGGAGAGCCCCCCTGCATTCCTGGGGAAGTGGGCAGGAGCATACACCATTAATATGTTTGTAGTGGTGTGGGTGTTGGTCGTCGGATTTGGATTTGGAGGATGGGCGAGCGTGGCCAACTTCGTGCACCAGGTTGACACCTTTGGCCTTTTTACCAAGTGCTATCAGTGTCCTCTTCCGACAGCAGCACCACCTTCTCCACACAACACCACTACTACTGTTGGGCCTTCACCTTACCACCATCACTAGCTAGCTAGCTATCTCAGATGCAAGCTCATGAGCAACCTGATCACCTCTATTCACCTAAAATATCCAAAAGGAAAATTACTAGGAGGAAGAAATTGATAGAGCCCCCACAGAAAAAGTTTTGTCAGTCCACACCGCCCCCGGCCCTCTCTCTTCGTATCTAGCTAGCTCTGTTATGCTCTCGAGAACAATCAAAGCATTCCTTTGAAACTTGTAATTTTCTTTTGCAAACACAAAGCTTCCATTTCCACCTGTTTCGCTTATAGATGAGTTTTGATGGATATGTAATTAGTTTAATCTGTAACACGGTTTTGACGAGATGGAATTTGGATGGCTCATGTATGGGCAGTTTTTACTGATGCTGCTGCCAATCACAGAAGAAGCTGCATCATTAACAATTAATAACGTCAGGATATTAAAAAAAGTTAGAGGTGTTAATTCGAATATTGGGAAGCAGATAGCAGATGTGTAACGTGGAAGATAATCGATGGAAATCAATTGATGGCTTCTTCAACTTAATTTGATTGCAAGGACGACCTGAATATCAAATTAATAAAATCACACGTCATCCACAAGCTAAATACCACTGAATTTGAATAACATTGTCAATTTAAGCTCCTTCACAACTTGGATGGTATGGAGATGGGGATGGGTTGCATAAGATAAAATTTTCTATTTTAAATAAACACTTTTTTCATTTTCAAAAAATACTAATATATTTTCTTAATTTTATACAAATTTTTTCAATTCTCCGGTAAGACTTTCCTTTGATTTTACTTTTTTCATCCCACATACCCATTCCAGCCTCGGACAATCCAAGTTGTGATCAAGAGACCGTGGATGTGGAATGGTTACCAAAATGTTCCCCTGCGGGGTTTGAATGGGGCATCTCTGACATTAATCTTCCATTTAATTAAAACATCGAAAGGGCTTAACACTCTTTCATTTACATAAAATCATATGCTTTTCTCTGTTTCAAAAAGTTATTCGCAATTGGGAGTTTAGTACTGTGCCGTTGGAAGGAAAACGATTTCCTCGTGCATCGAGCTCATTTTGCTAGACCATGCTAAAATCTCAAATCCCTGAATGCCTACTTGACTTTTTATCATCACAGTTATGATTAACAATTCAATAGAGCCAGCAGGTTGAATGAAATTGTCCACGAAACCCTTGTTTTTTTTAATTTTAAAACATTTTTCCTAAATCGTTTGCTAAAAAATTGATCGTATTTTTAGAGCAGACATATTATTATCAAAATTCAAAACCTAAAAGCATATATAAGATGTATATAGCATATAACAGTTTTTAACAGGTGATTTTTAAATTATGAAAAATATATAAAAATAAATATAATAAATGATTTAGATTTGAAAAACTAAAATAAAAAACAAAGCATTGTTACCAAGTCAGAAATGTCTAGTAAATGAGATGACAAGGGCTAACAAGTTACCAAAGATAAAGATTAGAATTACATAAAAAAGAGACTCGTTACTTTCAAGATTGCCTGAAAAATAGTGGAAAAGAAAATTTTAGGATAAAAAAATAATTATAGTCTAAATTCTTGTAATGATGACTGGGAAAATGGCCTAAGCTTTAATTAGGATGGAACAAGAAAGAGAAAATGAGAAAAATAGGTGAGACTAGATAAGGAAGGAACCAATAAAGATTATTAATATTGAGTCATGCTTAAATGCATATGGGTGCATTGTAACTTTATTGCACTTGAGTGCAAAATTTACTTTTTAAAATTTTTTATTAATAAAAATTATTCATATCAGAGTTATGTTTCAATGCATCTGGGTGCATTGGAACTTCATTTCACTTGGCTACAAAATTTATTTTTTAAAATTTTTTATTTTTGTTTTTATAAAACTGTTAGTCTAGGCTTATTTAATTTATAAATAAAATTTTACCATTTTTGAAGATATATATATTTTTTTGTTTTAATATTTTAGTCATTTAAAAATGACTAAAACTCTCAATTTTTGAAAATAAAAAATATATTTATACATCCCCAAAATAATAAAACTTAATATATAAGTTAATACACTTATATTATCAATTTTATAAAAACAAAAGAAAAAATTTTAGAAATTGTTTTTGTGCTTAAGTGCATTATAATTTCAATATACTAAGATGCATTGAAATATAAATTATTAACATCTCTCTAGTTTTATTTATACGGAGTATGGTTTCTTTTTAGAAGTGAACGAATGCTCACTTTATAACTCTTTAGCTAGCTTAGATTCTAATTATGGAGATGACGAATAATGATAAATGTTCGACAACATATTTAGACTCTTTGTGAGCGATCCTATTAGATAATTAATAATTGAGTGCATCTCTAACACGACAGTCTATAAGGTTCATTGGTTGAAGATAATTTGTTATAAAAAGGGTAATACTAAGTTAGCAAGATTATGTACCAATACATTTAGGTCATGATAACATGACACTAGGCTAGAGGGCTTGTGTAATTGTCTTATAAGGGAAGTTATGATGGTAGACCCAAGTGACATGCATATTTTTTAGAAGATTTAGGTTTAAAAAGCTCTCCTAATGGTATGAATGGTGACTTTTAGGTACGGCTAAGGCTAAAGTTTGCTTAAGAGTTAGAGTATCTGTAAGAGAAACGACCTTAATCTTGTAAGGATCAGACTAGCTCATTGCTTTAACATAATGTTCGAGAGAAGCGCCCTCAGAATTATAAAAATAATGATATAGTTGTTATTAGCATTATTTGCAGGAGATGTTTGATAATGTTAATTTTAGTAAGATTTTAGAATGAAGAGGAAAATGAGAAAGAAAATATTTTGGAATTTATATAATTGATATAAAATGACATAAGTGAAGTTAGAATAAATAAAGTAGTTGTAAAGAAAAATAATTGAATTATATGAGTAAAATTGAAAAAATAAGATTGTTGAATTATTAAATAAATGGTTGAAAAATGTGGAAATAGTACATTTTCCATAAAATTACATGAAATTCAATGCACATGGTTTATCAAACAGCCCCATAGTCGGTGATGAGGGGTTACAGTCAAATAACCGCAACAATGGCACATCTTGCTTTTCATGAAAAAAAGTTAGGTTCTAACATACATAAAAAGTGTCATGGCTGAGGCACAACAGTGGGCTTTTGCGAGTCAGATCCTAACTATCCTATTTTCATTTTGACAAATTGTTGGAATTTGTCCTGATTAAAGGGCCACTTATTTAAGATCCAAAATTTAATCCAAGGCGAGAGGCTCACCCAATGGATAGATATTCACATTGTCAAGGTTTATGTTTTTGGTTTTATTCAAACACATAAAAGGTACGTATTTCAATAGCTTAGTATTTTGGCTCGGCTGGCAATTTCAATGGAGATGATAAGTTAAAAACCCACACCTTCGATTCTGATGATGCAATGGATTTGGGTAGCAACCATTTCGGGAAGAAATCTGCTGCTCTATCATGGCTTTTTGTATCCAGAGCTGGGTGCCGTCTCGCAGTCTCTCCCTATCTACATTTCAACTTTGGATTTGGAAAACGTATTTCCTTACCTTTGGAATGCCAATGCTGGTGGAGGTTGCACCGTTGCAGTGACTTCAGTTGCTACCGGTGACCTTGGAGGAGCTTGCCATGGGTTGGTTTTGTAGAAAATCTCTGCTTATAGCTTAGGTGAGATGAGGATAAGAAAATAATATGAGAGGAAAAAATGTTGTTGTATATTAAAAATGAAAAAATATTTATTGAGACTGAAAAAAGTTGTATCATAAATGAAAAGTCAGGTTATTATTTTTGAGCATGATCCTTTTTGAGCATGATCGACCGGTTTGAAATGAGGCAACTTCATACCGGTTCAAAACACATTTTTTTATTATTTTGAAATTTCCTGAAAAATTTTAATCTATGTATATTTAATCTATAAATCAAAATTTATTATTTTAAAAATGCGTATATATTTATTTTGAATTTTTTGAATATATGAGTATTTTAATAATGTTTTAATAGTATAAAAAGACTAAAATACCCATGTATTTAAAAATCTAAAATAGCTATATATCTTTAAAAATAATAAAACTTGATTTATAGATTAAATATAACTACATTAACAATTTTATAAAAAAAAATTAAAAAAAAACAAAAAAAGTGTGTTTTGGACTAGTCTGAAATTGCATCATTTCATTCTGCATCAGATTTTAAGAACGAATTTTTGTTTTTTAGAAATGAGAAACTTCAGTCCATTCTAATCCAATTATCATCCCATCCTAAATGTGAAAGAAGAAGAAGATTGTAAATCCCCATAAAAAAGTAAATGTAGAAGAAGAAGGGGGCATAATTGGGATGCATCATCTACAAAAGGAAATCAGAATGCTTTGGAAGCTATTTCTTTGTATCCGCCCTTGATGCATACATGCAAGGGCAATCGTATGAGGAATATAGTACTATAGAGCATGGTCCTTGCCATCAACCGCTCATGTCAACTTGATTGAGGACATGGTAAGAATATGTTATCAAATTCTGATTATGGGTCCAACTGAAGAGGTTGATTGACAAAATAGAGTGTTTTACTTTTGTTATTAAAGCTCAGTCGACACATACGAATCAACTAACCATGAAGACTAAAAGTCAATAAATTGATCTAATTAAACTTATGTTAGTGACTGACAAACCAAAGATACGTGAAATTAATCATCACTATTATGTTTGGGGTGAAAGATTGATGATAATTGGTCTTCATGCATGCATTAGTCTAACTAATTAACAACTAATGGAAAATGGGATGTTTGCATAATCCAATGTTTGCATTTATCAACTAATGATAGATCAATGATAATCCTATGTTTGCATTTATCAAAGAGGCATGTATGCAATGCGACGCAGATCATTGTAATAACAAATATGCAAAATGGGATTTTTGCATTTTAAATATTCTATATTTATCCTAACATTCATGTATTTGTATTTTAATCTTTGAAATTTTTATTAAAATTCACTTTCAATTTCCACCACATCATGTTTTCTTTACCTCTAACCAAATCTCTCTTCCTCTTCCTAAACCATGACCACCCCACTCTTTCTCTTCCTTCGATGCTTCCTTTGCATCCTTCAAGTTGTAGTATACCCCTCACACCTCCTTTAAAATTCTCCTTTTTATGCCTTCCATATTGAGGATTCCATCAACATACCCTTCGCCGACTAAGTTTGTCTTCTTGTTACTGCTTGAGTCTGTGACTTGCTTCTTACTCCTTGAGCATTACCCAAAGTTCTTGCTTTCTTCGATGCCTCCCTCATTGGCCCTGCCTCATCTACGGGCTCCACACCTAATTGCCCCTTACCTCCTTGTCGTTACTCGCTAACTTGTAACTTAAAAGGTCAGGAACCTTAATGCTATATATCCTAGGAACGATTAATTCATGCATCTCTATCAAAGCAAGAAGATTAGTCATGATGGAGTGAATGACAATACTAGATAAGGTGATGGAGACTGTAAAGACAGAGTGAGTGATGTAGTGGGTGTCCAATTTCTATTAGGTCCATGAGATGATAAATGTGGAACGTAAAGAAAGGTGAATTAGAAGGATGTACTGTCAAATTTGAAGGGAGCAAGTGGTTACAACTGATTGATGGTCGATATTTGTCACGATAAAAAATGATCTACTTTTTGAAATTTTTTGCTTGAGTCTACTTTTGCTAAATTTACTAGAGAGATGATAGTAATCTACTAATAACTAGATAATCATGCCGTGTGCATATTTGATGATGAAGATGATTGCTTATGCTGCTGAATTTCACCTAATAAAAGTATGCTAAACGTGACGAAAGTGTTTCATATGTAGTCGACCATCAATCTCCAAGATTTGAGATGAATAGTGAATGCGAATGCCAAATTTCTTATTAGATTTGACAAAGAGGTCTAAATGACAAGTGAATTTGGTGTCTTATTATGAAAAATAGATGATGTTGTTAAGTTGTAAGCAATTACTGGAGCTTGAAAAAGGAGCATTAATCATTAATTAGGAGTGTAAATAGAGTTGGTCTCAATTTAAATCTGACTAACTTAACTCGATTTATAATAGGATTGAGTTAAGCATTTTTTTAAAAATCCATATAAACTGATTTAAGCCGATCCGATTTTGAAAATAAGTTGATTTGGGTTAGAAGGTTATAAATTAAAATAAATTCCTATATAATAATTATTTTTATTCTTTAATATAAATTTTATATTTTAAGATTAATTTAACTAAGCAAAAGACTTTTTTAATATATAAATATTATATATTTATTAACATGATTTGTAATTTGAACCATATCAATTTTTATAGGTTTAATTTATGGTTAGATAGGAGTTAAAAAAAGGACTAGATGTGGGTTGAATTAAAGTTTTACGAATAGAATTAAAGTTAAAAATGCACCAACATGAGTCAATCCTACTCAATTTACAGCTATAATGTAATGCAATGTTTAGATCGAAAAAGGAAATTTAGTCATTGAATAGGATTTAACACTAATTTGTCACGTATTTTAGCATCATCACCAACTGGAGTTAAAAATATAGGGTATGTTTGGCAATCAAAAAAAATTTTCAAACTATGTTTGGTAATGTCTAAAAAATGTTAAGTTAAAATTTTACAATTTCAAACTTTCTGCTCTTCATAACTACATTATTTTTTAATTAATTTTTTACATTTTCTGATACAATTATCCTATTTTTCAATAATTTCTATACTACTATCCATATAATTAATCTATCTATTTTAACTTTGTCCTCTTTACTTCTTATCATTACCTCTACCATATCGTATTATTTTCTTTCAATTTAAAAACTTTTATATTAAAAACTTTTATATCAAAAACTTTTCATACAAAACTTTTATAATTTTCCAAACACACCCATAATAAAAAAGTTTCAAAATTTAAAATGTAAATATATAAATATTAGAATTTTGTCAAAGCCATCTAATTGATGTTGGATAGAATGAGATGAGACTAATATTCCAAAGAAAATTTTTTGATTTACAATTTTACTTTTTCCTTTCTTCATACAATTTTCATTAAATAATGATAATAATGTTTTTCTCATTTACCATATTAGGAAAAATTTCGTTTATACCTATAACATGTGTTCCTAATTCATATTATAACAACAACGTTTCAAAAATTTCTCTTATACTCATAATATTTCATCATTAATTTCTATTATAATTATCTAGTCAAAACAATCGTTAACTACCATATTGAAAAGATAATTTTGCCATTTTTCCTAATTAAAACAATTTAGCTCAAATATAATATTTGGACACTCGATGTCACTTATTAATGGTTTACCAATATTAATTGAGTTATATTAGGATTCAATTATTTCAATTAAGAAATTATGAAAAGAAAAAATCATTTTTCTAATAGGGTAGTTAAAAGTATTTTGACTATATGGATATAATAAGACTTTATGATGAAGTGCTATAAACTTAAAAAATTTTAAAATGTTGTGATTATTATAGAAATTATGAGTAAATTTTGTAAGTATAAGAAGAATTTTTTTAATAAAAAATAAAAATTTCATAACTTAAAAATGTAAATATACAAATATTAGGATTTTATCAGAGCTATCTAATTGGAAATTGGATAGAATGGGATGATACTAATATTGCAAAGAATTTTTTTTTTTTTCAATTTCACTTTTCCTTTCCTTATGCAATCTCTTATATTTATTAAATAACAATAATTACAACAATGATGATAATAGTTTTCTTATTTATCATATTGATTGTCGCATTCACCCGGTGATGTGATGGATAAGGTTCATCATTGGAAGGAAAGGAAATAAAGATAAAATGAATTAGATAATTTTAAAAAGTAGATAAGTAATTAAAATGTGAATCATATAAAAACGGTTAAAAGGAAGGGAGAACTTTTGTTTTTCATAATGTATTTCAAAAGTGATAAAACTTTTTAGATGAAAAATTTTTAAATGTAAAAATTTTTAAATGTAAAAATTTTTTAAAGTAAAGAAAATGGTATAATATGATAGGAATAACAATGAGAAGTAAAGAGAATAAAATTTAAATAGATAGGTTAATTATATGAATAATTATGTAGAAATGATTAAAAAGTAAAATAATTATATTAAAAGATGTGAATAAATGATTAAAAATAGAAAAATTTATGCAAAGTGAAAAGTTTTAGGAGAATTCCTTTTATAACCTCATCATTTGTACTTAATTTCTAATATACTTAAAATTCTTTTTATATCCATAAATTTCACAATAAATTCCTATTATATTTGTGCCATTAATACAACCATTCTTTATCCCATTGAAAAGATGATTTTACCTCACTTAAAAATTTCTAATTAAAATGATTTATCCTTAATATAACTTTCGAATCATTTAATGTTATATGTTGATGATTTACTATCATTAATTGAGTTATGATAGGGTTAAATTGTCATAATTAGGAAATTTTGAATTGGTTTCAATAGAATAGATAATGATTGTATTGACGAAATGAGCTTAAGAAGGATTTAGAATAAAATATTATGGGTATAAGAAAAATTTATAAAACATTGTGAGTATAAAAAAGAATCAAGGGCAAATGTTATTACACAGGAGGAATTCTTCCAAAAGTTTTAGGGTGTGTGCTTTTTTTAAATAAAAATTTTTATTTTAAATTTTTTAATCTAAAATTTTTCCACTCTCTATAACTATCAATTTTTTAATTGTTTTTTCATATCTTCCCATACAAGCTACCTTACTTTTCAATCATTTTTACACAATTATCCATATTATTAATATATTTATTTTAACTTTATTTATTTATTCTTCATAATTACCCATATCATATCACATCATTTCCTCTCATTTTAATAATTTTTACCTTAAAACTTTTCATCTAAAAGTTTTATCACTTTCCAAACACACCCTTTAGATTAAAACTTTTCACTCTCACAATTATCTCATTTTAATGATTTTTTGACATCTTTTTATACAAATTTTTATACATTTCAATTATTTATACAGAACTACTAATCCAACTAATATGTCTATTTTAATTTTATTTTCTTTATTTCTCATTATTACTCTTATCCGATCACATCATTTTCTTTCATTTAAAAAATTTTGACATTAAAAACTTTTTATTAAAAATTTTAACACTTCCTAAACATACTCAAAAACTTTTCTCCCTACACGATTATCTCATTTTTAATTATTTTTTTACATCTTCTTATTTAAAATATTATATTTTCGATTATTTTTACAAAACTACCCATAGAACTAATCTGTTTATTTTAACTTTATTCTTTTTATTTTTCATTATTACTCTTATCTTGTTACATAATTTTCTCTCATTTTAAACATTTTTAAATCAAAAAATTTTCATCTAAAATTTGTATTATTTTCAAAACATACTCTTTGATGAAAAAGTTTTGAAATGAGAAAAACGATGTGATATGATAGAGAGTAACGATGAGGAGTAAAAAGAATAAAGTTAAAGGAAGTTCTTGTTTACACCAAAAAAATTTTAATCTAAATTTTTTCCCTTTTTATTACTATCTTATTTTTTAAGTATTTTTTAATTTTTTCCAATATAATTACCATACTTTTCAACCATTTCTATACAACTACCCATACATCTAACTTATCCATATTAACTTTATTCTCTTTATTCTTCATCATTATCCATCCATATCATATCACATAATTTTTTCCAATTCAAAAGTTTTTTGTCAAAATTTTTATCACTTCCAAGTATACCCAAAATAGATAGGTTAAATTAAAAAGTAGGGTTATTGTATAAGAAGAAGTGAAAAATTAATTAAAAAATAGGATAGTAATGAAGTGGTTCTATGTGACCTGACTCAAATTTTAAGATTATGATGCTTGATTAAAAATATAATCCATTTATTATATCTAAAATCATTTATTTAGTTAGGAGACTAAGTTTTAACCAAATCTAATATGTATATAGACAACATTTGCTCATAGATATATTTATATGTAAATTAGGAAAAATGTTTAGATCCATTCACATGTGTATTGGAATGTAACAATATTTTATAAAATCATTTATCTATATAGTAATGATATTTTAAATGGTTTATATTGTGAAAATACTACTTAAAAATTAATATTTAGTAGTAAATCATTTTATTATATTGTTTTTACATGTTTGTAGATAGGGCCTATATACCCTAATATCAGGAAAATGAAAGAGTTTTCGTAATAATATAAGTAATATTAAACACAATAGATGAAGTAGATTTTTCATCAACTATCTAGATGTTGAAAATAAAAAAAATTACGTAGTAAGAGAGTTTGATAGAAGCGTCCATGGTCGTGAAGAGTGAAAAGTTTAGATTAAAAAGTTTTTAATATTAACAAACACCCCTCTAGTCGAAAAGTTTTATAAGAAAATTAACATATGTTTAGAAAATCTAATTTGAAACATTTTTGGTCTTAAGGTGTGTTTGTCTAACTACAAAACTCTTTGAATTAAAATTTTTATTTCCTATAATTACCTTATTTTTGATTTTTCACAATTTTTATATAATTATTCAATTTTTAATTATTTTTCCACAATTATTCATACAATTAACTTATCTATTTTAATTTTATTCTCTTAACTCTACATCATCATTCTTATTATATTACATCATTTTAAAAACTTCTACGCTAAAAATTATCACTTTCGAAACGCAACAACATAATAATTTATCACTCCCCTCCGTGAAAGAAAATGTCGTCCAATATCGTCGGATGCTTCCGATGGCGAGCTAACGTTATAGGTAGGGGTACAACTTGGTACCTGGTCGGTTCGAACCTGCCCGACCCGACCCGGTACCAAAACCAAAAATGAGTTTTATTTTTTAGATTTTTTCCAAAATAGACCCGGTTTCAACCCGACCCGTAAAAACCCGAAACCAAAATTGGGTTCGCACCAACCCGGTACCAAAACCCGACCCGGTGTAATTTATATAATTTTTTCATAAATTATATATGTTTTTTTGTAATATTAATATATAGGTGGCTAGTGTATCAGTAGATCGTGTAACTTGAGGTAACTTAATTCCTATGATGATTTTTTATGATTATTATCTTCTTATTGTTAACAGTTGCATGCATTTTTTTTGTCTAGGTTGATGCATATTATTTTCGAAGATGTAAATCAAGGAGGAAGAACTTGACATTAGTTTTTTTGGAAACTTTGGAGATATGAACTCATTTGAATTTTGAATTTGTTTAAAAGTGGATGTAAACTTATTTAAACTTGAAATTTGTTTATACTATCATTTTAAATTTGGATTGCACTTAAATTAGATTGGAATGTTGAATAATTATGCTTAGTGTATTTAGATTTAGTTGCTTTGAATAACTGTTATATGGATTATGTTTGAATTTGAGTTGGTATGATAAATCTATTTCATATTATACTTTCTGTTAGTATGAGAAATCTGTTAGTTTAAATTTCGGATTGTAGTTTAAATTTGATTCAGATTTTAAGTTTATTGGTATGACAAGTAGTCAATTTCTATTTTAGCAATTTGTATGATAAATATTCAGTTTGAATTCAATTTCAGTAATTTGTATGATAATGTTTAGTTTCAATTACAATAATTGGTATGATATGTTCATTTTCTATTTGCTACACTTGAGTAATTTCCATTAGCTATTAAATAGAAATGACCAACTAGTCATAAAACTAACTAATTTATCATTTATTTGTGCCTATAGGATGCTGAAAAATTGCTTGCAGAGTTCATTCAAAGAATATTGCAGGATTCAGCATGATTTTGCAGAATTCTTTGAAAAGACGTTGCAGAATTCAGCGTGAGGCTTGACTTTATAAACACAGGTATGTATATTCCAATAATTTTCTTTTAGATTATAATTAAATTTGAAAAAAAACGATTTATTGATAACCCGAATTCTAACCCGAAACCAAACCAAAACCAATGCGAACCCGGTCCTGACCCGAATTAAATTCTTAGAGTTTGGGTTTGAGTTCACTCAACCCGGTATAACCCGACCCGGTAGCGCAGTTGTCCCCCTGGCGTGCCGGCCGTTGGCGTACGCAAAGAGACTCTAGCTCTCTGGTCTCGTCTCTACAGAGGTGTCAGTCTCTCTCCCTCTCTCGCATCGTCGTCTGCTGCAGTTGCAGGCTCGCAGCAGCACGGGAGGATCGCATGCATTCCAATCCACCCAAATTCTCGGCATTTGTTCTCCGAATCTGGAAGGAATAGCGATTCAATTCAATAATTCCGAATCAATCTAATCTCCACCGCATCTGCTCTTGCAGCAGTAGCAAGAGATCCAACCCAAGCTGGAGCCTCTGCAGGATACCCAGTCTCTGAAAGCTCCTATCACCAACACCGTCCAGATCCGATACCGAACGCCTTCTGCCACCGAACTCCTCGACCATTCTTCCCAGCAGCAGCAGCAGGAGAAGATGAAGCGATCTCGTCAGGAGCCTTTTGCCGACAAGATCTACCGCTTTCGCGGCATCATACTCGTCGTCTCGGTTCCCCTCCTCCTTATTTCCTTTGTTCTCTTCCTCATGCCCCGCGTGCCTGATAGCACTGGCGCCATCCTTCGATATGAAGACCGCGAAGTCATCCATACCCGCAGACTAGCGCCAGATCGGAAGGCAGGTTCAAGAAGCTATGCTGTCATTTTTGATGCCGGCAGCTCGGGGAGTCGGGTCCATGTCTTCTGCTTCGACGATAGTTTGGATCTGCTTCCCATCGGGAAAGAGCTGGAGCTCTTCGCGCAGGTAATTCTCTCATCTGCGACATTTAGATCTCAGATGGATGCTACATTTTCTTTCTAGATCCCGATTCTTATGCGCGTTTCATTTCGGGGCTGCTGGTTAATTCCATGGTAGGGCATACAGTTCCCGTTCTTCATAAAACGCTACATTCTCACTTTGAATTCAGATATGCTTTCAGAGACTTGAAGATTCCAAGTTTTCGAACATTACATCTTAGGATCAGGTCATAATTCGGAAATTCTTTTTCCATTAGTTCTTGTTATGGGCCATTTCTTCCGTCGTTGCGGCTCCCATCTCAAGGCCCTCACAGCATTTTGGTTATGGCTGCAGGCAGCATAAGTCTTAAACCATATGGATGCATTGTGCTGATTGGTTTTTTTCCTTTGTTGCAGAAAAAACCGGGTCTGAGTTCATACGCTAACGACCCAAAAGAAGCTGCGAACTCACTTCAATCTCTTTTGTTGGAAGCTGAAAAAGTGGTTCCCGCGGCATTGCATCGCCAAACGCCAGTTAAAGTTGGGGTAATTTAGACATGCATTCGAGATTGGGTTTCAGAACTATTGAGGACTGCTATGTAGTATTCACGCATTTGCTTTAAACAACCATTGAACATTTCGCCTACCCAAATTTTGTGTAGGCAACGGCAGGGTTGAGGCAATTGGAAGGTGATGCGTCAGATAGGATTTTACAAGCGGTAACATCTATTTATGGCTACTTGCCTTTTTTTTTCGAAAATGGCTGCTTGACTTTCATGTGTAAAGCAATTATTTATTTATTTGTTTATCTATTTTTGTTTTGTTGTAATATCTAGGTAAATGATTGTGTTTTTTGTATTTGCAATATAATGCTTGTATGGATGTATGATGATATGCATATATTCATATTCTGGTTTTGGTCGATTTCGGGGTTCATAGAATTTCCAGATCCTAGAGTTGGTGTGGCTTGGTCACAGGTGGTGTGGAATTCAAGTGTGGCAACCCTTAATTTGGGGTTGCAATTGGGCTGTCCCACCTCTTCGTTTTTGTTATTCTTCAATCTGTAAACATCTGTCCGCAATATAAAATATATATAGGCATTTCACACGTGGCCTGGTTTAAGCTTCTTCTTGTCATTGAAGCGTAATCCTTTTGTCCTTCTAGTCTTCATTTCCTCCCATTTAATCCTTTTCAATAGCAATCTGACCTGCAGATTTCTACGCTTATGGCCAAATATTGGCCAGATAACAGGCATATTGAAAATCGGGGGAATTCCTTCTTCTTTATCTGCATATCCTCGCCAATCTTTCATATGTTTATGTTTACCTTATTTTCATATGCTCCTCCAACACAATGGCTTCCCTCAAGTTCTGAAGTTTGTAAATCTTGAGCTCCACTTGACTCCAATCCTGCCACAGTGCAGCTTAGCTAGTATCTTTTTTAATGTGGTTAGATGGGTTGCTGAATCATACTCCAAATTATTAGTGCTAAACCTCACCATCGTCACCCTTGTGAACTCATCCCAACTGTGGGATCCTGCTGTTCATTTCAGCCGTGAATGGTGTCTCCATCCAAGTGGTGAGATGTGAGTTATATGTTAAACTCATCCAGGAGAATCAGGACTTCAGGAAAATTCAAAATATTGTTCAGCTTGATTCAACAATTGATGAGGATCTTCACCTGCGAAAGAAGGGAAATCAATCCTTTCAAGGTGAGGAATCCATGCTGACAGATCTGGCTTCTACTTTTTCATCATATCTAATCATGTTGATGGGCCAATCCCTGCCATAGACAGTTACCATTTCATTCCCCTTCACTCCGTTAGCCATCTGAATCACCAGACTTTCCATACTGTTGACTGTATCTGCAGAGATTCTTTTGTAGAACCGTATCTTCCTTAATGCAACTGATTCCAGGTATCAATTCATTCTGTATTTCCTCTTGCTCCAATCTTCCATTCTGCCGCTGTTAGCTAATCTCCAGGATCATAAATTGAGATCAATGCTTAAATAGAATAAGATGGCAAATTCGAAGAGTTGCCTGTCACTGACAAAAGTACTTCTTGATCTTAAACTTTTTTTCCTCTTAAGGTCTATTTGGTAATGGGAAAAAAAAAGAGAAAAAAGGTGAAGTTGGGAAAAGTGAAAGCCATGTGACGTGAGAAAGGTAATGATTAGAAGTAAAGTGAATAAAGAAAAATAAATAGACTCTTTGTATTGAAAGATATGAATGAATGAATAATGAGAAAAAATAGGGTAGTTGGGTAGTCGGGACATCAAATCATATCAAAAGGTACGAAGAAAGAGGTAGAAAAATTTTCTGTTCGTCTTTCCCTGTTACCAAACAGAGACTTAGTGTCTTTGCTGCTCCTGTGAAAGTTTACTGTGATTAGAATTGTTATGTTTTATGACCTTGTTGGAATGAAGAATTTCTGAAGATAGATGTGTGAGACCTGCTTTGCTGATCTTTCCAAGCTTTTGCCCATTCGAGTTGACCCAACTTATCATTCAGCCACTGAATTAGTTTTCATAAAAAGCAATTGAATGCCATTTTTTTCCTTTCTTGATTTATACAACATTGTCCTCACAATCAGAACCCTTCTATTATTACTCACTATCGAAGCCTATCATTCCCCTAACAACTAACAGCCCCAAGCATCCGACATGTGCCCCAGATTAAACATCCTCAACTCTAATTAACTGCTATTCCTCTCAGGTTTTCCACTTCCTAAGCTGATTGAATTACCCTTGGTCAACTGAACCGCTCCTTAGTCTTCAAGTCCTCAATCAACTGGATCACTTCTCCGCCTTCAATTTGGCCCTCTTTATGATCTTCATTTCTTCTTTTTATTGTCCTTGGTCTTTCCCCTTCTCAAGCCATACAGGTCCAATTGTATTTGAATATTTCTTTGTATAATGATTGAAGTACAAACTTAATGGAATCACTTGTCAACTCAGTCCATAACTAAGTAATCATCTTATCTATATTCTGTTCTTAAATAATGGCTGCATCTAGGAAAATGTGTCACTTTTTTGTTTCTAGTATTGTCTTTGTCCTTGTTTTTCAGAAGACAGGGTGATAGCAGCCAAATTAACCATGTTGTATCATCTTAAGAATATGGTACAAGTATAAATTTCTGTATTATTCTGCACTTTGTCACTCATCTGTATTTAGTCGAATGAGATGGAACTATATATCTCCCTAGTGATTCTATCTCATGTTAAGTACCGGCAGAAGTTTCCTCACTATTTAATTATTGGTCTTTTGTAGGTAAAGGATTTCCTTACAGACAAGAGCTCTTTCAAATTCAAACCAGATTGGGTAACTGTTCTAGATGGAACTCAGGAGGGTGCCTATCAATGGGTATGTTTTATATTCTTTTCCTTTCATGTTTCAATTTCATCATAGTCTTCATTGTTGTTGTTGTTGTCATGACAATCTCCCAGAAATCTGGAATTGCATCACTTCCTCTTTTTTTATCAGAGCACTCTGCATGTTTGTGGCTCCCCATTCTCTTACAAAATGGAGGCATTGCATCATCATCCAAGACTGCACTCAATCAAGACATCATTCAATTTTCCATGTTTATTTTTGTTTCACTGCTGGTTTTTGAATGCTTTTTTTATTATCTCTTGCCTCCTTTTGTGTCTTCATTCTTTGTCAAGTAGAGCCTTGAACTGACCCTGACCTAGGATGTTAGATAAGTACGAAAAATGAATGGATTGTATTCTCGGAAAGATGAAGATGACATCTTGGACACTAGATTTTCATTTTCCCAAACTTGAATGATTCCTCAAAAAGCATCTTCACAAGTCCAATTAAACGGTGGGATGCTAGACAATGCTTTTATCTTGGAAGTGATTACTAATAGCAGACAGATCATAAAAATCATACTTTCCCGCACTAATTGCATAAATGTGCTTTCTGGATCTGTCATTGGGTTGCCAGCATAGGAATATATGGGTTCCAATTTGAGATGAGCTATTGCATGTTGGAAAAGCTTAAGTTTAGGCAGTTTCCACCCCTTAACATTATTCTGCGCATGCTGGATTTGCCCCTGGTTATGGCCCCACGTTATCTTTTCTATTTTCTCCTGAAGTGGATTGAATTTATGCAGATTACTATGAACTTGTTTGAATATATGCAGGTCACTATAAACTATCTGCTGGGAAGACTGGGAAAGAAATACTCTCAAACTGTTGGTGTTGTTGATCTTGGAGGTGGATCAGTTCAAATGGCATATGCTATCTCAGAAGAAGATGCTGCAAAGTCACCAAAAACATCGGATGGAACATATTCATACGTGAAGGAATTGAAGCTTAAGGGGACCAAATATTACCTCTATGTGCATAGGTTCTATTTTCTCTGTTGTTGACCTATCTTTTATCCTCACTCCTTGGAGAAGTTCCATCATAAACTAAAATATGTGCGTAATATTCATTAAACTTTTAAAGTAATACCCCAAAATTGTCAAGAGCATCAACAACTGGATGAAAGCAGAACTTGTGCAACAACCTTTAGGGTGTTTGGGACTTGCTATAGAGGTGTTGAAAAATAAGCACCATTGTGATAGCTAAATTGAAATATCAATTAGATGGTCATAAGATCATATGGTTATCATTTTTATTTACTTTGAATTTGTTTTAAAACATCACCTAATAGAGCTCGTGTTGTTCTGCAGTTACCTGCACTATGGTTTATTGGCAGCTCGGGCTGAGATTTTGAAGAATGGGGATGGTCATGGTAATCCATGCATTTTAGGAGGTTATCATGGTATGTAAACATCCTATTTGATTTAATTTCAGTAACATCTGCACTGTCTGGTTCACAGATACACAGACCGATTACTTCATTAAAATCACAAGACAATAAGGGGTCATAACTCATAACTCTGGCAAATTTTCTACCCCCGAACCCTTCTCTGGAGGTTGATGGAAAAGAAAAGACAGAGAATCTAGATTGATTTTTGAGACAAGGCTCTGCTGTAACTACTCATAGAGGACTCCAAACAGATCTTGAGCTGGATCATTTACCCTTGAAAAGAAAAAGAAAATCCAGAATTTGTTTACAAATTTTGCGCTAGATGATTTACACTAGAGAAAGTCCAGCTGTTTATTTCCATAGGAAATGCCCTTAACATCAGGGGCTGAGAGCAAATGCATCTAGTCGTTTTCTTCCCTCTTTCTCCACACTTTTTAAGACGTCATCTTTCATGGGCGCCTTACTTGTGCCTATACAAAAAAAAATGCTGCATGAAGCAAATCTCCTCTCTGTTGCAAAGAATGCTCACTTTGCTAGCTTACTAGTGCACACTTGATGACCAAGCAATCTGTCTGCCTTGGTGTTGTAAACTACCTTGAGGATTTCATTTAGATAGCTTTTGGCTTCATATAAAGCTGCTCCAAAATTGGCTTGGTTCCGAGATGTAGAATCTATGTTAAATCACCACTTGGCAGGGTTACTAGAACTTGGTCTTTTCTTGCGCAGGACACTAAGTCCATCTATCTTTACTGATTAACCAATTTTTAGATGTTGGAGTGCGCCTTACTTGTGCCTATACAAAAAAAATGCTGCATGAAGCAAATCTCCTCTCTGTTGCAAAGAATGCTCACTTTGCTAGCTTACTAGTGCACACTTGATGACCAAGCAATCTGTCTGCCTTGGTGTTGTAAACTACCTTGAGGATTTCATTTAGATAGCTTTTGGCTTCATATAAAGCTGCTCCAAAATTGGCTTGGTTCCGAGATGTAGAATCTATGTTAAATCACCACTTGGCAGGGTTACTAGAACTTGGTCTTTTCTTGCGCAGGACACTAAGTCCATCTATCTTTACTGATTAACCAATTTTTAGATGTTGGAGTGTATCCTAAAGAGACACCACTCATGAATTTATATTGATTAGGATTTATATTGAATTAGGATCCTTTAGCCTAACTTTATCCCAGTTTTGCCAAAGGATCAACCTGGTGTGTGTGGACCAATATTGCACGCCATGATTTACCTATTGCAATTGGCCGTGGCTCAAAAGAGAATTTTGTTTTTGTTTTATTTTTTTTATGAGCAGTGCCTGAAAGAAATTTTAGAGGCTTATAAAGGACCATTTACAGGCCAGGGTCATAGAGGACTATGAGATCCTAACGGCGTTATGGCATGCTCAATCCTCACTTAACCTATCTATTTTTGGCTCTTCAACAGTTGTTGTAGCACACTTGATGACCAAGCAATCCTTCTGCCCTCTTTTTGAGAACTACCACGAGGACTTCATTTAGTTAGCTTTTGGCTTCATGAATGAATAAAACTTTCCTCATGCATTATTTGTTTATTTTTGTTTGAGCATAAAGGGGAAAGACAAGTAAAGAAAAGAAAGAAGGAAAGAGGATCTTGCTATTCAGATATTGACTTTTTTTTAAATTTTCGTGAATAACTGAAGTGTTGCTAAAAATCTCAAGCCAATGGAGTGTCTTTAGGAAATAAGTTTTTCATGGGTTATTATCCTGAAGTTCTGTCTCAAAACATGAATTGAAGAGGCTGGTTGCTTTGGAGTTGGAACATAAACACATGAATTGAAGAGGCTAGTTGCTTTCCATTTTCCATAGCCAAGTATTGATGAAAATTTTCAGTTTTTGGTTGACTGCAAAATGATGTTAAACCTATTCCCTAAGGTACTTTTCTTTTTTGTTTCAAAGGAACATACAAGTATGGTGGTTCCACCTTCGATGCATCAGCTATGGATTCTGGCGCCAGCTTGGAAGGGTGCAGGAGAGTTGCTGTCAAGGCTCTCAAAGCTAATGAATCAACATGTACACATATGAAATGCACATTTGGGGGAGTATGGAATGGTGGTGGTGGGGATGGACAGAAGCATCTATTTGTTGCTTCCTTCTTCTTTGACCGGGCTTCTGAGGTGATGATGATTATAGATTTTCTGGAACATGCATCATTTGCATTTGTTTTTGGAAATTTAGGTTTGAGTTTGTGCCCTAGATTTCATCTGAAAGATGGATTCATGCGTAGCATGCTTGGAGAAACCAATATTATCTTCTTGTGTACTCTTGACTTTTTTCTCCTCAGATTGATTTTAATTTGTTTGAAAATTTATTTGTAGCTGTTTGATTTTTCTCCCTTGTTTGAAGAACCTATTTGTTGCTTCCTTCTTTGGCAGGACTGTTGAGATGATAACTACAGATTTCTGGAACATGCAATTTTTTTTTTAAAAAAAAAAAGTCAGGAAATTCGGGTTTAATTGTTTGCCAGAGAAATTTTCATCTGAAAGATGGAATCCTTGTAGCTTGCTTGGAGAAACCAATATTATCTTCTGCTGTAGTCTTGATCTTTTTCCATGATTGATTTCATTTTCTTTAAAAATTTATTTTTTATAATTCTAAAACTTGTTTCTGTGCTGTCTTGTTTGTCATTTGGTGTCCCTATGGTGATTTTGTACCAAAAAGTTAGTCTGCTTTTGATTCTTTTTGCCCCTTCAAGGGCCCTCCATGGCTTCGAGCTCTCTATTATCCTTGTTAGAAATCTTTTATATATGGAACTTTTTTGCCTTTTTCTTTTTAAACTTGTTTGTCTACGAATTATTGAGATCGGGCCTTGGTACAATTGTAGAAGTTGTCACAGGGTCGAGTTACACAAAACAGCCTCTCTGTGACAAAGTAAAGGTGTTGCAGTGATGGAATGTGCAGGAGCTCTATTCACCGGGTCATCCCTTGACAAATAATTATTGACATTTTAGTGTTAGAAATAGAAGCTTGGAAGTTCAAGTTATGGGTTATGATGAGAGGATTAATGCCATTTTTTTTTTTGATAGGAAAAAAAATCCTAACCATTTGTTATGACCATTATCCTTCTATGTACAGGCTGGGTTTATAGATTCAAAGCGGCCAGATGCCAAAGTTAAGCCTTCAGAGTTCGAGGATGCAGCAAAACAAGCTTGTGAGTCAAGTCTAAAGGATGCCAAGGGAACATATCCAAACGTCGAAGAGGGCAACTTGCCTTACATATGCATGGACCTTGTGTACCAGTACACATTGCTTGTTGATGGGTTTGGTGTGTTTCTACTATCGCCTGGCTGATTTTGAGACATGTTCTGTGGAGATATGGTGATTCTGATTTTTCCTTGTGCTGTTTCTATATAGGCTTGGACCCGTGGCAAGAGATTACATTGGTGAAACAAGTGAAGTATAAGAATTTTCTTCTTGAGGCAGCCTGGCCTTTAGGCAGTGCTATTGAGGTTGCTAGCAGCTTATAATATGATCAATCAGCTTTGGCTACGGTGACAGTTGCGTTGCATGTCAAAGGCTTGAGCAATGGTGGTCCAAGTTACAGCAACGTATCCTTTGGCTCAATAATGCCCTGAAGGCTTGGAGAACCCCCCATCAACACTCGATAGATTAAATTTCCGTTGCAAATGATTTCTTGTGAGTGACACTGTAACTTTGAGATGCGAAGCCTAGATGAGATATTGATTGCTCATTGTCATTTTTCAGGAGACAACACAGCTTCACGTTAATTCAATTCTCAATTTGTATCATATTTGTGCGAACATGATCACTTGGCGTTATATCCCATTAATGTTTTTCTTAGACAACAGTAGTAAGACATGATCGATCATTTGTGCGCCCGATAATCTCTGAAATGCCTCGGAAATTGACTCTACACAACAAAATTGCAGTCAGTCAATGCCACCTAAATGGTTACATCCACTTGCTCTTCTTCCTTTTGACATGGAATGGAATGGAATCGGTATTCATAATGCAATGTATACTCCGTTATAAGCTCCAAGCACGAAATGCAATTCCTGTTTAATGCAAAGAATCTTCTTGCCTTAAAAGAACTGGAATGTGTCAGCTTGCTTTCAAGAACGAAATCGATGACTGGAACCAAATGTAGTGTCCATGCACATGCACTCGTGTTTGCTGTTCCTTTATTACAAAGAATCTTCTGGCCTTTAAAAACAGTGGAATTTGTCAGCTTCTTTCAAGAAAGAAATTGCTGGCTGACTGGCTCGTGTTTGATGTCTTCTCTGTATATATTTGTACCAAAGCATCAAAGAATCTTCTTCCTTTCGAAGAACCCCTTCAAGTGCCATAGCTGCAAGCCTGCGACTCCCAAACAAATGAATAGGGGCAAGATGGTCAAGGATGCCATCCTGGTGTTTGTCGTCTCGCTAAGCTTATGCAACTCCTCCTCCCTTGATTGAAAATATCATGCAACCATTAATCACTATTCCCACAACATTGGCTCATGTTTAGAAACGGTAGTTGTTTGTACCTGGCCCGTAGAAAAGTCATCTCTTCATGGATGGCAATTATTGTTTCTCCCAGCTTCATTAGCTGTAAAGTCATAGCCTGAAAGTGAAAGGAAGCAATAAAACAAATCAAGAAGCTGACAATGGAAACTCATATATTGTAGGCCCCATATCTGTTGCAATTTCCAGAAAACATGTTGTAACTCAGACAAATTTTTTCCCGTTTTCATTCTCATCACTTGGATCAGGTGATTTACCTGAAGAAAAAGTATTATCTAGAGAAAAAGAAGACTAAACCATAATCTCGTCAAGAAATGACAAAGCCACTGCATCCTAATTACCCTATCCACTTCCCTGCAAATTGTAAGTATAGAAATGTCAAAGCTACTGCGGCCTAATTCTCTCTCAAAGAAGACAAAAAAGTGTTAGCAACCAAGTGAAGAGAATGGAACACCTGAGGATGAAAGGAAAAATTTAGTAGCAAAAGAAATTAGGCTCTGCTTCTTTCTCTGTATCACACAAAAATGACATGGGTAAGCCACCCTAGATTGAATTGCACTGCTTGGAGAACACAGAATTCCAACAAGCAATAATGCCAAACATCTTCTTTCAGATCTGAAGAGGTCACACAAATTGTCTTGCTTGGGCAGCCTCTTTGTAATAAAGCAAAGATAAGACTGCATACATGGATGTCTCTTCTTGGATCTTGCAACATACAGGAACTCTATGCCAGCCCTTATATTTGTCTTGGGTAACCAGCAGTGCAGAAGTGATGGTCTTCACTGTAAGGTTGTCAATTCAAGATCTTGTTCACCGCTGCATTCTGATTCTATTTGAAGCCATCAGAGGAAATGGCAGTTTTCTATGTTTCACATTGGAAAGGAGTGGGTCAGATCAATGGTTAAAGTATTAAAAGATTCGAGTAGAGGAATGGTTAGTTGCTTCCAATATGTGCAGCTAGCTTGTCGACCATGCCTGCATGGAGAAGCGCATCGATTCATCTTTGATGAGGTCCACGTTTCAAACAGATGAAGCCACCCAAAATTCATAATGATCCTCCCCTTTAAACTCTTTGCACATCAAAAACCAGAATGAAAACGGTAAGGGGGTAATGAGAGGCTAGACTGCAGTTCAAACATCCTTGCCTAATTCAGAACCTCTACCTGAAATAAATCTACAAACTTCAATGAAAATTCCTGCTTTATACAGAAGGTGTCCATTGCTCAATCTGATTTTTTTACTCTTATTAATTTTTTTCATAAAGATTTATAAGATTCACAGATCTTTAGGGTATCAACCATCTCTACTGTATTAATTTGGCAGGGAGCGCAATGAAAATTGGATAACTGCAACCTGAACATTGCAGGGAGAAACAGTTGAGGCCTGAGGGTCATATTGGTTGTTCCTGTTGTCTGGGTACAATGCAACCTACATGCATGTTGCAGATGTTTTATATATTAGCATTTACTTTCAAATTTTTCTTTTTGACTCAATGTGAACATGGACTGATGTTGCAACAATGTGTGAGACCGCTAATACCCTTTGACAAGTGTAGTCTGAATATATGGACCAGGCAACAGCACATGCACTACATTGCAAATGTAAGGAGATATAGGAACAGGTAAAGACAAGCCCTTCATGAGAAATGGTTATGAATCTTTTTTATAGGATTTTGTTCATTTTATTTTATAAAATGTACCGCATGCTCTTCAAAACAATGGAGATGATCTGAGGCTGCTTCTGTGACACTGCCACCTAGTTCCAAAATGTTCGTGAACAAAGGGCTACGCTAAACCAATGGGAAGCAGCAGTTCACAAACCATGGAAGGTTCCTGATGATTGTTTTGAACTTCCTTGCCAGCTTGAAATCAAAGGATAGTTGAAAACTGCTGTTATTGCTGTAAGAAGAGATTTGCATTGACCTTATACATCGTCTTTTTGCCAATAAAAATTCAGTGCCATCGTACCTGTAGAAGAAAACAACTGAATTCCTTCATCAATATTGTCCATGATGTATGTTTTGCTCGATGTGGTGATTCTTCTGCACCAAACACTTCATTTGATTTTACCGTTAAATTTGAAGGTATCCTTCAATAAAATTTCTGTCCACTATCTTTTGAATTTTCTTTTGAGCCTTTACTAATTTGAATTGGTTTCATCTGCAAAAGATTCAGAGGTCAGATGTCATAGAATCTGCTCTGAAAACTACACCTCTTGCACTGGTATATTACTAAAGGCATTGCTTTATTCCTTGTAAAGATTTCTCTAATGTATCGTTAAAAACACGAAGACAGCAATTTCAGGTGCCTGTTACAGGAATCAACTTGTTGATTGGATCAAACTCATTTCAAATAATGGCTATAAAATCATGACAGGACTCAGGAACTGTTAGCTTTACAGAATCCATGACCCTATTTGATTCGGGATTTTATGGAAGAGGCATGAATGTAGGTTGCAAAACATTAATCACTCCTCCCTCTCTCAGTTGAATTTTCCTTGAGATACTAACGGCTGATATGAGCCTTAATTGATGGATTGCAGATAAAAGAAAGTAGAGAAATGGAATTTCCTGAGAACCTAAAAACCTGTCGAAATAGTAAGAGTGGAGGCTATAGCAGTGTAATTACAAGCAAACCTCCCCTCATAGTGATTCCATTTGATTTTTGGGACTGTGGGAGTCTACCATTTGCTATTCTTGATTGATAATGTACTGAACATAGGAGAAAAAAAGACACTTTGAAATAGAAGAATCAACATATACATGGGTTGCATGGGATGACAATGAGCTATTATGATACCATGAAAGGCAATCGAAAGCACCCTGAAACATAACCATACTTGGTCATGCTTTTTTCTTCGACAGCTATCAGAGATTAAAAACATTATGTTTGTTTTAGACAATTGAAATGAACTCCCATAATTCTTCTAAAATTCAACTAATTATTGCAACTCAATTCACTGATTCAGACATGAGAATTCACCCATTTGTTCTCCTGTGTCACAAGCAGGTTTGAAAGGATTGAAAGCAAGGACAAAAGATAAAGCATTTCAAATGGGATGCACTAAAAAATAAAAAAATAAAAAAAACATACATCAAGCTTATCTTTCTTGGCCAAAGCAGCCCAGTCCTTAGCAGGGAAAGCAGTCTTCCATACGAATTCAATGGGAAAGCTAGTGGAGAGGTCAAAATACGGAGTCCAAAAGCAGATGGTATGTTCCCCAGTTTGTGATACGGTGAATGCAAATTCACCTGAATCCACGCTCTCCGCTTTATGAATGCTGTAACCATCTGGCCCATTTACCTGAATCAATCAATCCACCCGTCCATGTTTCAAAAAACTAATAACGATGTATATATATATATATATATATATATATATATAGAGAGAGAGAGAGAGAGAGAGAGAGAGAGAGAGAGAGAGAGGATTACCGACCCTGGCAGAGATGTTGTGGTGGTGAGGTGGGCCGACGAGTATCTTGTAGTTACCGACGGTAACTGCATGTTCCCGTAGCTCTTCAGAGATGCATTTGGTTCGTCCTGAATGGAGATCAAAGACAAAGCATTGAGAAGATGGAATGAAAATCACCATCATCAACACCATCTTAATCGACCTGGTTCCAATGGCAATGGCAATGGGAAGGACGTGGGCATCCATTTTTCCAGCCATCCAGAAAATGGGGAGCGGCGAGAAACAGTTTCTTGTTGGGTAATTGCGGTTCTTGGTGATGAGATGATGATAATGCTTAAGCAACACCCATCATCTCGGACTCTCTTCTTTCTTCGCTTTCTGCATAAGCAAACAGCCAACGACCAAACGCTACCTGCGCACAGCTGGAAATGGCCGATCCAAATGCCTTAGCTTTTAGGCCTGGAACTTGAACAATGCGACCACTCGCTCTTGATTTTTCATTCATTCTCCTCTTCTTCCTCCTACTAACCGTCGGTTGAATCAGGCATCCAATTTTTTTTCATCATTGGATCTGTCTGGCGTCATCTTGTCTTGTCTTGTCTTGTTCTGTTTTTTTAATTAATTAATATTTGTATATCCCATCATTCCTTTTACTTCGGCAGTTCGTTCGTCTCATCTTTTGTCGAAGGATTTTTGCATATAATTCCCTTTGAGTTTAAAGAAATCTACCACTTTGGTCTCTCCAATTAAGTGAGGCCTACCACTACATGGTCATGCCGTTGCAGATAAAGTGTTGGCAGCGCGTGGTCGGGCTTCAATGCCTTTGTCAGTTGGTGGAGCATTTCAAGTCTCAATTATATACACCGGGACTCAGACTTATTTTTTTTACACCAGGACTTAAACTTTTTTTTTTTTTTATGGGCGGCATAGGGATGAGTTTGAAATTTTGTACGGAATTCAAAAATAAGTTTGAGGCAGGTTCACGATGTCCCGACCCCCCGCATATATTAATTTATTAAAAATTATAAGTATATGTTTAGATCTTATTATTATTATTTTCAAAATTCTTACATTTTTTATAATTAACTATATCAACAGTAAAAGAATCAATTTATTTAAAAAATAATATAAGAATCAATGAGAGGAATTGCATATATGCATATAACTCTTACGTATAGTTGTATATTAACCTATTTTAATAAATTTATATCATATTTTTTCATATTTTGTTTTAGTAATGACGTATTTTTTAACAATTGGTAAAGTATTAAAACATATAACATTGAAATTTAATATAAATGTATTTTTATATTTGATAGATATATAAATTCTTAAAATCATCTTATTCGACCTTTTTTTTTTATCCGACCCATTGTTCCGAAGCCAATCCAATACTAACTCAAAGTTTGACTCAAGTCTTATTAACAAAAGTGAGAGTCAAACCAACTTTGTCTTGGCTCAATATAAAAATAAAGTTAAATTAAATTTTTAAGAAGTAGGGTTCGGGCTATGCAAACCCTGACTTGGTACGGTTTGCCCCGATTCTCACCCTTACCAGGACGCACGCAACATCGTGGTAAATGGGTTGGTGTGCACAATAGTGACCTCCTTTTGAAAGTGAGTGGTGACAGGAGTCTCCTTATTTCGTGGGAGCATTCACCATATGAAAAATTAAAGATGTTGTTAAACGTGTTAGAATATTATATGAAATTTGTAAGAATGTCTTAAAGCTTAATTGTAACATAAATTATGATGATTCGTAAGTACTCATAAAAAAGTCTCAATTATATATTATAGAAACAGGTGGTCTCTGCTGTATATTATGGGAGTAGTTGGCATCTCATGTTGAGCTTCATTGTAATATGAGTTTAGAAAGTGAGGATTTTTAACTTGTCATATGATGCAATTTGATCTGCATTTCTAAGTTCTCATTCTCAACAAATCTATGTGTATATGTTTTCATGCGAGTGTCTTGGAATGGAGATCTGTGCGCGCGCTTTGTCTCTAGCTCAAAATGACCCATTTTCGCCTTTTTTTATATACTTTTTAAACATTTCTAATTTCCAATGACTTTAATCCGTCAACATTTCATCAATGCGGATCCATCCGTTGTTGCATTTGATATTGGGTTGTGTATTTGTCACTCTTAAGCTTGGATTTTCGAAACACATACCAGCCATGCCTGTCAATTCCATATAATTAGCTCAGTAAAGGCCTAACATAGTTTCATTTATCTCTACCAAACGATGAGTATTCAGCCTAAACAATAGAGCCAAACAAATTTCCCTTTTAAAGAGTATTTACACCACTTATTTGTTCATAGTTTAGTAGACTATTTTTTTTGTTTCTCTCCTCTTTATACCTTTCTCTAGTGTAATAGACTATTTTTCTCTATTTCTCTCCTCTTTCTACCTTTCTCTGACAAAAGTGGTTGTCTGAGCGTGTGCAAGTGTGTAAGTTTGGGGGGTCCGGGAACTCTACTAGAGTTGTCATCCAAGGGGTGACATGATTTTGTTGTCCAGTTGGGGATTGTCACATGTCACTTTCAAATCTGATTATCCAGGCTAATGTAAGTACTTTGTCGTAACAAATTTAGTCTCCCACACGAACCAATAAGCCAGAGAATAGTCTTATACTCTTGACTGCTTGCCAAATCCTTCTGGCCAAGAGGCTTGATTATTTTCCGCAAGATGCAGGAAGATAGAAAAGTCTCAAATTTAAGCATATAAATAGGGATTAGAAATGTATACACACAAGCTATTAAGTGAGATTAAGAGCTTGCTCGAAATTAAAGCGTCGTTTGGCCCTGCATTTTGGGGGCAGAAAGCATGGAGGCCAATTGTGGGTGTTTGCGCCGACTTCTGGTTTCAGCTCAAAACTCTTTCGAGTATTGAAAAGCTGTAACAAGAGCCATAATGAAAAGTTTGAACTCAAAGATTTTTCAAAAAATGCACAGATGTATAAATGTATAATGTTTGTACTGCAGGGCCAAAAAGGCCCAAGTGGAACAATCACAAGGCCAAACGTAGCCACAGCTTTTCTTGCAATCAAATGATGGTATCAAAAGACACCCGACTGCTGTCATGGAAATGAGTCCAAGTAAAGGTTAAAAACTTTAAAAATTGGCTGTTCCCACAAACAGAAAGGGAAAGAACCAGTACAAGCCAAAGAATAAAAAAGCCTGTCTCACTGAGAGAATGACTTAAACTTTTTCTTACAAAGGCAATAAATAATGCTAGGATGTAAACTGCACTGCTACGAGCCAGCTACACTTCTCTCAGCACCGGCCAACCGTTTCTAAGAATTTCGTTGATCTTTGTCTCGATCTGCTTCTGAGTCGTTGGTGGGCAAAGTTCAGCTGCATAGCTATTTAGTTTTGCAGCCAAGGTCGACTGAATCAGCTCCTCGTCTGCCATGTTTCCAATCAGCTGGAGGAGAAACGGCCTGCGCCTGAGCTCAAATTTCTGCCAAAATTGCATTGAAAATTATGGGTTTAACTTCTAGATCTTCCTACAGGGACTGTCATTTGAAACTTCATTTTAACGAAGTGACAAACAGCTTGATGCTTAGATAGGCCTACAAATGTTTGCAGATCCATCACATTTTTCAAGCATGGCTCATAGATGTGAAATAAAATTCAGTATGATGGGCCCAACTTCTTAGATATTGGTCCAATATATAATTATAAGGCCAGGATTTAACATTGTAACCCTAACGATGGATGGGTGGCTCAGCATGTAGGGCATTCAGATGAACTGCCAGAATTTGGGTTGTAGGGAATAAAAAAGATAAGAATTCCTCATGCATCCATACCCAAAGAGAAAACCAACCAAATTACAATATATAAATCCAATGGCTGGTCTTCCTAGACAGACTCTTCTCTACTAATGCTACAAACTAAGTTATTAGTATTTTTCACCCTGGACAATCATTACCATACTTCACCATTAGACTGATGGTCAAGACAAGTGAAAAAGGGGACTAATGCTGTTGGTCAGAACACATCTCAATGCTAGCTGCTTCCCATCACATGGGAAGACTGAATTGGTTATCCCTCATGCATGACATCAGTATCAAGACTCAAATTTGCAATAGGAGATGCCCCAAGAAAGATAACATAATGATAAAGATTCGAACGATTAGGAGCAGGTGATCTTTCAAACATTCCTTTAAGGAAATACAATTCAAGGCTAAAATTTTCAAGAGACTTATTTTCTTACAGGGAGTACATTTGGAATTAAGGTAAGGAATATAAATATGAAAATAATGGCTCTCATTCAAAAAGATTTATGAAAAATGTTCATTGCTCTGTAAGAAGAAACAAAATATAGAAATTGTTTTAATCCGACACAAACGAAAACAAAGTTAATCTCTTGAAAATAAAAAGAATTTTCTAAACAAACCAATGAACAAATAAAGGATTCATTTTTTTCCACAAATCTTTAACTCGTGTGTGTGAGATGATAAAATATGACAACAATTATACCAAAATTTGCTTTTGGTCCACATAGAAGGGAGCATCTTGGTTCATGCAACAGCAGACGCAAAATACCAAAATAAGTTATGTTTAAGCAGGTGTCAACAACACTATATGTGGCATTGTGTCCTGCATCAAGGATCGATTCTACAAACTGTCTTTTATTTAAAAAAAAAAAAAAAAAAAATCTAAAAACTGAGTCCTGGTTATTACTTCAACTGGCTGATGTGCACTTGCGTGTGCATCAGTTTTCCCTTGTTCAAATCCTTAGTCTGGTCCTTACCTTACCAAGTATAGTTCATGTGACAACATCAAAAATGAAATAAAGGAAAGTACACAAGAAAAGTTACCTGATGATCTGATTCTGCTGGGTAAAAAGTGCCCATTGGCTGAATTTCTGTGGTCACAATAGTGCTCTTTGACCTGGTTTGCTCGCTTTCTTTACTTACATAAGCTAACCTGGCCTCCTCAATTCCATTGGTAAAGATTATAGATCTAAATACAATGATCAAAATCAGAATTATTTAGTTAAGGCTTTCCATGGAAGTAAGCAAAAATGAATATTTTAATGGATTACATGCACATTTAGATCATAATTCTAAAATGGAGAATTGGAAGTACTCTTTGGCATTTGAACTAACATATCCACCTAAGAAGAACCCTAAAATTTGAATGGTGGCAAAAGGCTCCCTTCCAGATATCCCTTCCAAACACGTAAACGAGAGTTTCTAAATGACATCTTCCCATCTCAGCAAAGAAATCCTTCCACACCCATTTGTAGAAGGGAATAGGCCATTCTAGTTTTTTGAAGAGGCATATGCAGACAAAACTTAGTTGGCATTTCCTCGAATTAATTTCATAATCATCTCATCCCATATTCTAATACATGTGGCTGAACTTGTGATTAACTTCTTTTACTTCTTTGATACCTGTTCTTGATTAAACAACTCTGTTATTAAATTGCTCCTGCTGCACAAGTAACAAGGCATTCTAATTGGTTTGTTAAGCAACAGCTATGTGCTCCCAATCCTTGAATGCATTACCTGTACTGATTGCCAACGTCAGGACCTTGGCCAAAAACTTGTCTAGAATCATGACTAGACCAGAAAACTTCCAAAAGTTGCTTGAACTGTATCACCTTTGGATCATATTCAATCTGCGGATAATTGACAACATCACTCGTATGAAAGATGGGTGACAGATAAGTGGTGATACTAGTTAGCCAAACAAGATGCCATAATACACAAATTGTAAACACAACATGAGTAAAGCAAATGGTGGAGATGATAAGCATTTGTGTCTCAACCAATATAAAAATAAAACTTTCATGTAGCAAGAAACATTAAATTGAATCCACAATTGCACTAAAGTAATCTGTTAAACAGAGTTGCTTCATCTAGGTGTGTATATGCGTCGGGATCAACCCAACCCTAACCCTGTTTGGAAAATCCCTTTCCCAACCTTATGTATTATACCGGGTCAGGTGAAAGTGAATCTAACCCTAACCCTAATCTTAGGAAAACAGGTCAAGCTCAAGTTAACATCAGGTTAGCTTTAAATGGGTAATTTAGCTTGAAAATGCAAGTTTTTTAAGATTTTAACACGAGTTACGCATATTACAAACTAAAATCATGTAGACATTGAACTTAAATATTAACTACTAGAATATTTGCTTAATAAATTAAATTAAAGTATAAACTGTCATGATTAGAATTAAAAGAGAAGCATTTACTTTAGGATTCTCATTTTTTTAAACTAAAACTATATCAATGGATTGGGTTGATTACATCAGGACCAAACCTTGTGGCTGCTGATTGGGAGGCCTTTGGAAACTCAATTAAGCAAGTCATCGTAGTATGGCAAACCCTATTTTAGAATGGATCAAAGATTTCCAACCTACCCCAGTTTCAAATCAGCTTAGTAAATCCCAATCAGTAGTGAAGCCAGGAACTTCCGCCCTCCTCCACAACGAGCACCTCCAAACCCGCACCCCCCCCCCCCCCCCCCCCCTCCTTCCAAAAACTCCCCCCAATTCCATGGGCTCCACCCATGAGTTAGTACAGGGTCACAGGTCAGGCTGGACTCGTTTACAGCCCTAGGCTTCATTCTTTACATCCATTAATTCAAAGAATTAAACTACATGGAAGCAACAGATAATTCATGTGTAGTACATATGATGGTTCCTATGCTTTTGAAATGTACGTAGTAACTTGGCAGGAATAGAATTGGTGTGAGTTTAACTAGTGTGCTGGTCAATGAAAAACTTGTTTACAGTAGGCAAATAAGAGCAAAATCGATGTCAAAAAGCCTATACCTCAAATTTGCCTTCCTCCCCCTTGTGTACCGTAATTGTTTTTAGATCCCTTCCTCGCAACTAACTGTTGTCTAATAGTTCACCCACGATATCATTTTTGGGACCTTTACCCATGATCCACCACTGCAAATGGATTTCCATTATATGAGTAATCTCAGGCACTAGGCACACCAGCATGCTTTCCTTGAGATCACAAACACTTTTTGAATCTTAATCCAACTGAAAACCTCTTGACTTTAAAGGAGTCTTTGCATGTCCTTTCACCATTGGTTGGCCATAGCTCCTACTCCTGAATTCAAGGTCTGCTTCACATGTGTTCTGTGTAGAGAGTTTTTCGACTTCTGGTCCTTAGGGATCCTTCCTTGCACTCTCAATTCTTTAAGTTTATTGCTATACATTAATTTTATAAAACGTTTAAAATACTTTTTATTATAATATTCAGGCATCAATAACCGTCATCACTAAAATTTAAAAAAGCTACTTCCACTAGGTGAAAGGTGAATTCTAATGAGCCATTCTTTCTAGTTTTGAGTTGTTTCTTCATTCAACCTAATCATTTTCATATCTTTCATCTAACATTGTTCGCTTTCCTCTATCCCCTTAATCTTCTGTGGTGATAAATTCATTCCTTCAAACTGGTGTTTTTTTCAGTCTCGATTTCACATAGCCAAGTGACCTAGAGGCCTGGTCGGTGGAATGGACTACAAATTCATGAACTTCAATTCCATGGAAAATTCATTTCCCCAGGGATTCACACACGTAGTTTTCATGACAATCACATTTGTCATTAATACCTATATTTTCAATCATTATCTCTATCTAATTTAACCTTACTTTACATCAACCATATATTGTTCACATGAATTTCCATTCCACTCAAGTACATTCAAACTCAAACTAATCTCCATACCAGACTCTTTTTCTGTCATTTTGTTACCTTCTGCTTGATAATTTTTTCCTATCACCAAAAAAATCATTATATCAATATCTTGGTTGGCTTGGATTTAATGTAAACAACATTTTGGTCCAAACCAAATGAAGAGGGTTGCCAATGCATGCAACATTATCATCGATCATTGATCATTCTGTGCGTGGGAAATCAGGAATAGATGTGTATGAGAAAAAGAAAGGATAGCAGGATGAGAATGACCTGAACAGCCTCCGCATGATCTCCCAAGCCTCTATACTCGGGATTGGTCTTGGTTCCACCAGCGTAGCCAACCGTCGTCCGGATCACGCCCGGCAAGCATCCGAAAACGGCTTCCGACCTCCAGAAGCTTCCAAGCGCGAAAACAGCGGTCTTGAGCGAACGTTTGGGATCGACCGTTCTGTCGTCGTCGTAAGGACGGCGGTCCGGCACTCGTATGGCAAGGGAATGGGGAAGGATGAGAAGAAGAGCCAAAGCCAGAGGCAGCGGACCCGCCTTGAACGGCGCCATGCCCCGCCCAGCCCCCTTTTTGATTTCTTTCTCTAGTAAATTTCTCGGCTTGGAGTTGGATTGGAGAAACGAGAAAATTGGCCTTTTTGGTTATTCCTTGGCCTCCACCGGCGGTTACGTAGCAGCCGTGTTCCGGGAAGCACAACTGCCATATGGTTATTATATTATAAGTATAATAATGATAAGCAAAAAGAATAACAAATAGGAAGTGAGTACAAAAATAATTAAAAAATAAAATAATACTACAGCAAAATATAAAGAAATAATTATAAAAATAATTATAAAAATCTAACAATTTTAGTCAAAAAAGTTTTTAGTTTGCAGTTTCCAAAAACACCTACAATTCTTCGGAGCCTGATCGTATGCGTTCGCGTTGCATGCTCCCGGGCGCATACACCCATTTTTTTATTTTTTTTTCAAAATTTTTTATAAAATTGTTAATTTAAGTGTATTTAACATCTTTATAAATTTTTACCATTTTTGGAGTATTTTAGATATTTATTTTTGATTTTTGAAAATCAGTAAAATTACCTAAAATGTCACTGATTTTCAAAAATCAAAAATAAATATGTAAAATACTACAAAAACTGTAAAAATTTATACACATATTAAATACATATAGATTAACAATATTGTAAAAAAATAAAAAAAAATAAGTGTATGTGTACGCATGTGATCTAGCTCCCAATTCTTCATGCAAATATAGTTGACCATTCATGACAAGTGTATTTATATAACTAACATGTAAAATGTTTCCCATCAAACTATGCAAGTACATATAATAATTGTATAAACCAATAAATAAAGGCATAAAATTGATCAAATTATGTAGATATGTGGGAAAAATTACGGGTGTAAATGGGTCCAAGTCAACCCAACTTTAATCCTACTAACAAAATTTCTTGCGCAATCCTATATACAGTGTCAAATTCAAATAAACTCAAATATTTTTTTTTATGAAAAAGAGGACAACTTCTATCCCCCGACCTTTGAATATGAAAAGTATCAGAGGCAGAAGGGATAAAGCAGTTATGGTATATCATTGACAAAAAATTGTTTATACGAAGTTTTTCTGAAGAAAGTATGGTGGGTTAGCCCACCAAACTTGTTCAGACAAAATATTATATGAAACAAAATTAGCAAGAAGATAAGCAACTGAGTTTTCCAATCTCATGATATGGTAGAACGAAATGGATTGGACTTTTGAAGCAAGTAACTGCATCTGTGAAATAATCGTCCCCACCGGAGCACAAATAGGCTGCTCATTAACCAAAAAATCGATAAGAGTCAACAAATAGATTTCATTTATAGTTACTGAAGTTGGATTTCTAAAACCTAAGTCATCCCCTACCACATTACAATAGCTTCCATTGTCCATGGTTCCATAATTCCTACCTGATTTCATCCTTTGACGACAATAAAGAAGCTCCGTAAATCTCTAATGACCACAACAAACCCCATACAATTTTTGCGAAGGTTTCTTCTTCCATCGATATTGATATTGAATTTTCTTTCGTCTGGCTTGGTCCATCTAGTAGCGAGAGACTTATTAATTAGACTTGATCCCATGAGGTCCAGTGCCTTGCGCTGCTGATCCCGAAAGTTGATGCACCAATCCGTGACATCCAATCGCACGGGTCGAATGCCTTCCTTCTTGAGTTGATTTCTCAAAAACTACACGCACCAATAGAAGAGAAGAAAGAGAAAAAATCTTTTAATATTTGAGAAACTGGTCAATTTGAGGTAGCCTCAAGTTAAATTTAGGGCAAATTTCATAAACACCTATGAGTTTTACCTATAATTTCACTTATATCCATAAATTTTTAAAAAATTTCTTTATACCTATGTATTTTCCTAAAATTCTACTTACATCCACTTTGCTAAGGATCCATTAAAGAGACTATTAACACCCTTACAAAATGACAAAAATGTACATATCTAATTATGATTTTACTATTAAAAATTTATCTTTAAATAAAATTTTAGCACTTTTATGACTATAAAATCACATATTACCTAAATGTAAATTTTTAGTTTTGAACAAACTAATTTCAAATCATATTAGGATTTGACCATATTTGTCATTTTACATTGCTGCTAACGACCCTCTAAGAGATTTCTAATGCGCATGGGTATAAGTAGAATTTTAGGCAAAATACATGGGCATATATGAAATTTTTGAAAATTCATGGATATAAATGGAATTAGGGTAAAATTCATGAGTATATATGGGATTTGCCCTCAAATTTAATTTACAATGCAAGTTAAGTTTAAAAGATTTACTATTTTATCATATATTACAAATTAAAAATGCTTTGATGTTGAACTTAAATATTAATTACTAAAATAATTAATTAATGTGTTAAATTAAAGTTAAGTTGATAGAGTTGGGATGAAGAATGAGATAATTAGTTTAAGATTTCCCTAATTTTTACTATAAAAATGTTACATGTAGTTGAGCTAGGTTATCTCAAGTCGCAACATAACTGATCTGATTCAAACTTTATTATATTTAACATAATTTATTTATCTTGAGGACCAAGTTTCATCCAAATTATAAATGTGCGTGACAGCGTGAGTTATATATATATATTTTTAAAATAGATAAATTTATTTGCAAATTAAGAAAAATAGTTAAATTCATTCACATATATATTAGAATATAATAATACTTTATAGATTTATTTATTCAGAGAGTAATAAGATTTTAGATGATTCAAACATTGAAAATACTATGTTAAATTTGTTATTTAACATTAAATTATTTTATTACATTGATATTATACATTTTTAAATGGTCCATGTACAGTGATAATAAATAAATGAAAGAATTTTCATGATAATATTAATAATATAAACATTATATATAGAATAGATTTTCCATTAATAATTAAATTATTAAAATTGATAAAAGTTACATAGAAGAAGAGTATTATAAAAGCATTATCTGTATGACCAAGAAATATAATTTACAACCTAGTTCCAAATTGGTACAAAATGGGTCAAGTTAGCATTAGACCACTCACCAGCCCAAACCACTTGTACTCTTAAGGTGTGTTTAGGAAGTAATAAAATTTTTAGATGAAAATTTTGATATAAAAGTTTTTGAATGGGAAGAAAATGATATGATATTATAGAGATAATGACGGAGAATAAAAAGAATAAAGTTAGAAAGATAAGTTAGTCGTGTAAGTAATTGTGCAAAAATAAATTTAAAAGTAGATTAGTTGTATAGTAAGATGTGAAAATGATTAAAAAATAAGATAGTTATAAAGAGCGAAAAATTTTAAATTGAAAAGTTTTAGTTTGATATTTTTTGGTTTGTTTTCAAAAACACCCTTAATTGATTTATTTTATTTTTAAAAAAAGGAGCGCCCTTTCTTTGATGATTGTTAACTTTCTTGTGAGGTAAGTTTAACTCAATATTATTAAAACCTGATCAGATGGGCTAGTTCGATCAGGAGTCGGCTACTTGGCCAATTCAATTCACTCTAGTTATCATGTCATAATAACTGAACTATGGAAACCAGTTAAACTGGTGATTGGTTCCATTTTCATGGCCTCGTTAAATTAGTTCATGCATTAAAATTCAAGAATCTCCGTGTGCTTGTTGACATTCAAAAGTTTTCAAATTAAGAATTTTCAAACTTTTCACTCTTCATAACTATTTTATTTTTATTTTTTAATTATTTCTTTATATCTTTCTATACAACTATCATATTTTCGATCATTTTAAACAATTATTCGTACAATTATTATACTTTTCGATCATTTTTAAACTATTATCCATATAACTAATACGTTCATTTTAATTTTATTATCTTTACTCTTCATCATTACTCAAATTATATCACATCATTTTATCTCCTTTTAAAAAATTTTATCTCCTTGAGTCTTTGAACCGTTTGAGCTACGGTTGGCTGGAGACGACCATCACTGATAAATTCAGTGATAATAACAGGGCAACTTGGGTTTGCTTTTTTTTAAGTTATTAATTTTTAACCATCTAAATTACCCATTGTTTTTATTAATACACAATATTTATGATGTTTAAAATTATTTTGATTAGAAATTTATAAGTTTTAAAATTTTAACACCTTTTGCGAGCAGATATATAACTATTAAAATAAAAATTTAAAAATATAATATAAAAAATTTCCTAATATATAAATTTTTAGAATTATAAACGAATATAAATGGATAAATGTTATAAATGATTTAGATCTTGAATAAATATTTTTAAAAAATAAAGGGTGGCATTAGATCATAACCGACGATAATGACTAACGACCAGTTTTGGGGACTTTGACGTGGATGCGGCCGGCACCCAGCCCGAAAGCCCGCGCATCATCATCCATCCGAGCCCGAGTGTCAAAAACTGGAAATTTAGCGGCGATCGGGGACTGGGAGGCGCAGGTGCTGTCCGAAAACCGCGGGTGCGGCGCCCCAAGGAGAAGAAAATGGCGGAAGAGAAGGAAGCCTGCACGTCGACTCCCCTCAGTCAAGCCCACGGAGATCCCGAAGATCCTGAGAAAGCTACCCCAAATTCCCCCAATTCTTCCACCCGTAAGGTCAGTCAGTCTGTCACTGCTATCCCATACGTCCAACATGTTAGATCCACCCTTTATCTCATGGCCTCTGGTTACAATTACCAAGATTTTAGTTTTCTAGATTTTTGCACTTCAAACAAGGTTTGTCCACAGGCTCTGGAATTTGGGTCGTGCCAGAATTCTGCCACCCGTGGCGTTTGGATTTGATTCAGTACAGCCATTATGCGATTATTCAGTTTTTGTATACTTCATTGAATGGTGTTTGGTTTGAGCATTGATATTGTTCTTTCCCTGATGATGAATTGAATGATTGTCCATTGTATGAAGGATGCATAATCATGCATTATCATCTCTGGATTTTTCGATGTTTACGCTTGCGAGCAATATAGTTTTCCTCTGCTTGTGTCGAGTGGTTGACTGCTTGTTTTTTTCATCAGGCCTGCTATGCTGTCCTTCAAAGTTGGGTATCCAAAAAGTTCATGACAGGATGGTAAAGCCTCCTCATTTCTAGATCGTTTCATTTGATTCAGCATCGCTTCAAAGTCACAATGGAAGTATTAATAAGATTTCACTGATAATCTACTCTTCCTGCAGTGTTGTTCTTTTTCCTGTTGCTGTTACGTTCTTCATTACTTGGTGGTTTATCCAGTTCGTTGACAGTTTCTTCAGTCCAATTTATGCTAGACTTGGGGTCGACATATTTGGTATGCCTCTAACTGTTGCAAATGTTTGTTTGTTTGTTTGTTTTTGGAAACTGCTTTCTTGTTGGAATCCAGTTGCTACATTATTTTCTTTACTGGAGCTATTCCTTTGAAGCTCATAGTTATTTTTCCTTGCAGTGGTTGCATGTAATTACAGAGCAAATTATTTTGTTAGAGTAAAAGGATAAGAAATGGTTTCCTTCTTTCGCCCCTTCTTATTTAATGTTATTTGACTTTGTTCCGTTTCCGCTACCCTGAACAATATATATTTTCTAGATCATTTCCCATTAGTTACAATCATGAAGATGATCTTTTCCTGTTGCCAACCCAATCAATCTCATCTATGTTCACTTTATGGTTGTCATTGTTTCTTTTATTTTCTTTTTCTATGCGCTACTTCTTTTCGTCTTTTCCATCCCCTTTACAGGTACGTGAACACACTTTCAAGCATTTTGATGTTTGAATTTCTGATTTTCTAACCAGTATGTTTCTATCATTCTTACTCCAATTTTTATATTATCCTCTGGATGCTACAAATGTTGGATTGTTTTTTCCTTCATTTTTGAAGTGCTTAAGAATCAAGAGTTCTCTTCTATAATCAGGTGGAAGTTTCACTTAGAATGTTTTCAACTGACTTATGCATTCTTCCCCGACTACTACTCCATGTTGCATATCTTGCCACTGTTCAGTTGTGATCTTTCAATACATACTGGCAGAACTTTTCCTTCCTTGTATTCTTGAGATGCCCTGTCAATTCATGTTTCAGAACATATGAATTTACAGTAGCTGAATTAAGTTTTTGTTAGAATTTGTCTATGGTGTCCCTCTGGTATTTCAGATGCGGTAAGTGGTCAGTTCTATCCTATATGGTTGCTATGCCAACAAATTTTCAGATGTTGGTTGTTTGTATCCTGCACATGTTCTGCACTAACAAAACCTTCAAGCACCATTTCTTCTGTGGCCATTGAGATAATTGCATTGCATTAGATTTCCCTCTATTCTTTACCTCCCTCTTTGATCTGATGTAAAATTGTGTCAATTTTGGAGTACTTATCTAAATTCCATTCGAAAAACCATTTTGTGCATTAAATTTATGCTTTGGCATGCTTCCACTTCAATTCTTATGCATTTCTGTTGCAGTGCTGGAATATTTTTAGTTCATTGTTTCTATTTTACATCATGTTTTTTGCACAAGTTTACTTTTTGGAGTACCAGAAGCTGTATGAGCCCATGTGTATGATCTATTTCATTTCTGCATGAGATGACTTCAGTTTTTCTGTATCTTCTGAACTGCAGGACTTGGATTCATCACATCCTTAATTTTTGTATTTCTCGTTGGCATATTTGTTTCATCATGGCTGGGTGCAACTGTTATCTGGCTCAGTGAATGTTTTATAAAGAAAATGCCCTTCGTTAAGCATATCTATTCAGCCTCGAAGCAAATTAGTGCTGCTATATCTCCAGGTATTGAATTTCTTCTAGTGTTATTATTTATTGTTCGACTGGTGTGGAAAGTTCCTAAGTGTTTTTTTTTTAAATTTTTTTAAAAGGAAAATTTCGTATTACCTCTAGATTTATCACTCAATTTCGTATTAGCCTAGGCTGTTGATAAAATTGCTTAGAAACCATACTCTATACATCTTTAAGAGTTAAATTGTAAGTAGGCTCATGCTATTTCGGAGAGTCGAACAGCTGTTTACTTCTAGATTTTGTAAACTATATGTTATGTTGTGAACACGGACTCTCATTTGAAATTATATGTTGTGAACAATTTGCGACATTTGAGAGTGAATATGTAACTATTAGATTTCGAAAATGAGTATACAAAGATACAAAAAGTTTTGACGATATGTGATTTTTGGAATCATAATAAATCCATCTAGATGAATATTATAGATGGCTTGGATTTTTAAAAAATTGATATAACAAAATCAACTGGTCGCATGGAGAGTTGAATTAAATTGGGTGGCATGTACCCAAATTTAATATGGACCAACCTAGGGAAGCATTTTAACTGATGCCTATTTCCAGACTACCTGACTCACCCTCAGCGTTCTGAAATTTGGATTGATAAGCTGTTTGTTTCATCGGATTGTATTCTTCAACATCCATTATCTGTACTTGTATATAATATACCTATTATAATGGGGATATACATTGGTGGTACCTGGTACCACTAAAGATTTCAATGTGCCACCCCATTTGGGTCCACCTTTGCAATTTAACTAAAATCCTAGCCATTCATTTTGTTCAGCATATTTGGTTTTAACATGGTACCAAATTTGTTTCAATAAAATTCTTTTTTCTGTTTTTATTTTTATTTTTTTAGGTTTGGGGGGGGGGGGGGGGGTTATGAAAAATACTTAGATCCATTCATTGATGCATTAGAATGTAATAATAATTTATGGAATCATTTATCCACTAGGGATGATGTTTGATGTATGGGTTTGAAATTGATATATAAATCAACACATTTGATTACATTGATATGTACATTTTTCAGTTGGGACTTGTTTACATCTTCGATTTGAATGACACCTGGTTTCCCAGTGAAATAAAATATTCTAATGGATTGGGTGGATTGAATTTTGATTCATCATCAAGGATGGTCAACAATGGGAGTGGCACACGGGAACCTTTAATGGTGTCAGTACCATTGAAGTATTTCCCATTAGAATGTGCCTGAATTTGGTCTAAAGTTTCTCATAGATATACTGCATGGTTTTTCCATTATGGAACTGACATCTTTTATGCTGAATATGAGGTTTGAAACTAATATATAAATCAAATCAGTTCATTGCATTGATTTGTACAGTTTTGTGATGTGGTCCATGCACATTTTTGATTTGTATCAAACTTGGTTTCCCTGTGAAATAAAAGGTTCTAAATGGATTTGGTGGATTGGATTTTGATTCATCATCTAGGTGGGGCCCAAAATGGGGGTGGCATACTAAAATCTTCAGTGGTATCGGTACCATTGAAGTATTTCTCGTTATAATGCGCCGGAATTTAGTCTAAAGTTTCTATAGATTTACTGCGTGACATCGCCATTATGGAACCGGCATCTTTTATTTGTTTCCAAGTAATTCCATTATAGAACTCAATCCTCCCCATGCATACATGTCTCTAACATATAACATTTTGTTAGATCTAGTTGGGTAATGCAAAAAGATGGTTGGCATTGATATTGCAAAAGGCTCACATATTGCATGAGGCTAGTGTTAATCATGACTTAATGCTTTAACAATTGTCATGATGCATATAACTCTAATCACACTTAATGAAACTGCTATGAAATATCTTGCCTAATCTATTATCATGGGAGTACTTGTTAAGCTTGCCTTTTATATGCATAATAATTTGTTTTATTTGTGAAATACACTTTATGTGTTAAATAACCTTCTAGTCATTACAAATGGATATGAAATGACCTGAGTCTATTCACAGACCAAAACACCATGGCTTTTAAAGAGGTTGCAATAATTCGTCATCCACGTCCTGGCGAGTATGCATTTGGCTTCATCACATCATCAGTCATCCTCCAGGTATCTTTCAGCAAGTTTGTGTTTATTTGGGCACATGTTATAAAATGTTTCACTTTTACTACCCTTCATAACAAATGCTGAATTCCTTTAAAGAGTCATGGTTTAACTGCGGCTGCTGTTAGTATTGTTGTTCCAGTGTTATCCTTTCATTGGGGCAGAGTATCATTTGTTTTTTTTACTGATGGCTGGTGCCTTCATGGAAAGGAAGGAATTTCCAAAAAAAGCGAGAATTTTATGGCGTTGGTATTCTTAAGATACTTGCCCATGCAATCTTGCCTCTGTGCTTTATACAGGCTTGGGATTGACAAAGCTTGCAAAAAAATTTCGTGGGTGCTTTCCTTTGGTCTTTCAGCGAGCTGACTAAACTATTAAGTTCTCTAAAATATTTAAGTGGCAATGAGAGCACAAAACATCTAAATGTGATGGTCTTATTCTTAAGACTGGATAATTTTTCTTCCAATCGGATTGAAAATGCCTTGAGAATAATGACTGGGAGCACCAACACCCAAACATGATGGTCTTATTCTTATGAATGGATGGTTTTTTCAATTGGATTTACAATGCCATGAGACAGGGACTGGGTGATCACACTGCCAACTCAGGCCATTGCTAACAAAAATAAAAAATAGACAATCACATTTCCCTGTGGTTATTTCTGTGATGCGTCGTGGGCTTCATACAGATCCCAAAAGGTTCTAAACTTCAGTAGGGTAAAAAAAAATGCACATTCAATGCTATTTCATAACAAAAGCAGATAGAGTATGAGAAATAATTGCCATTTATCCGTAGTTTTATGTCGGGTATTACTGAAGTGACCATACATGAGTATGAAACCTTCAACTTCTGCGATGCTGAACTTCTTGAATCTTGCTGGATTATTATGGTTGCAGAATGATAATGGAGATGAAGAACTATGCAGTGTTTATGTCCCTACAAACCATTTATATATTGGTGATATATTCCTAGTCAATTCCAAGGAAATCATTAGACCAAACCTCTCAATTCGAGAAGGCATAGGTATGCATCTGTGTTCCATGTATTTCTCATCTTTGTCTTTGCTCTTTCTATTAAACTTTTACATAATGCATGCATATTTTCTTATGATAATTTTTTTTATGAGAATGAGAAAACTACTTGAAAAAGAGGATAGTCTTTTTTGTGTTTGCTGAAAATTCACGTGAACAAATATAGCTGGAGGGAAGGTGTCCTGCTCATTCCTTTCTTTTTCCACTCTAATATGCCAGTATAAAATATGCATAAGGAGCATTCCACTTGAGTGGAATGGACATCTAGATGCCAGCCAAAAATTTTTAGTGAGTTTTCTATCTTAAAATAATGAAGCAGCCCAAGGGCCATCTGAAGAGGTGGCTTCCATTATTTGAAATTTAGACGCATTGAAATCCAGAAGTACTATATCATGTACGCGATGAGAGAATCCTGTGACCAGAACTATGCGTGGCATTGCCCTTCATTGGTGGGTTTATTTTTAATTTTTAATTTTGTAGTTGCAATCACCTAAGGTCATGGTGATAAACGTACTCAAGGTTGAAAATTTGAAGCTACAGCGAATATTCAATGGTGTATATTTACATTTTTGATAGTGCAAGGCTACAGGAGGCTGGTAGTGCATACTCTACCTCAAGCTTCACTCCTTTCCACATACATTTCATTGATCATATAATGAGAGAATGCATTTAAAAGCTTGCTTGCTGCCTGTGGTCGAAGCAGTTTCCTGATCCAAAATATCAAGAAACGAATCATGGATCTTTGAGGAATTTAGCATTATTGTTTGTTCTGATGTGTCGATACTGAATCTATGCAGAAATCATAATGTCAGGGGGTATGACAATGCCGCAGCAAATTTCTCCTGTTGAAAAGGTTACTCGGCTGAGTGAGAGAATCCTTTTGACCAGATAACCAGTACCTACTCATGATGGCATGCAAGAGTAGTTCCACGTCCACGTCCTACTACGTTTTGTATACAAGGTTGAGGTTTACATGTACTTCAGCAGAGCTGTACTTGATTTTTGAATTTGGTCGTGTTGTAGTTGTACATCAACGAAATAAAGTTGGATGGTTAAATCCATTTCCTTGTCTGTACTTTCACAGAAGTTGGTAGATGAATTGTATTCCTTTGATTTATTGGGCTCGGTTGGCACTAGTAGATATGAAAAGGTTGCTATCTTGTGAAGAAACTTAAAAGAGAGATCATTTTCCGTGTTGGGTCCCAACTCTATGAATCCCGGTTTGACGAATTTCATCGAGATGAGTTTTGGCACCTTGGTAGTAGTAAGTAGTAATGTTAAACAATATGTTTAGTTGGATTTTGATTCCATCATAAAAATGGCCTTCATCCTTGGGTTGCATAAAAGCAATACCTGCATAGAAAAGGAACATTATTACTATTATTAAAACTCTTATTTTGCTAATCTATTATTCTGAAACTGAAGGAAGATCGAGCCTGGTGAATACTGGATGAAATTGGCTTGCGAAGTGGCCCAGATCTCCTGTGTGTGATCTTGATGATCTCTTGGCGCGGACTACCTCAAAATTGGAATGTCGTTGAATGGGGAAAAGGAAAAAAATAATAAAGGTTAATTTCAAATATACTCACGACCTTTGCATTTAATTATAAATATAATATGAAATACTTCTTATATACTTATTATTTATATTGATAATAAAAAATGATTCTGTTAAATGCTCCATTTAGCTCACCTCAAAAAATTTATTTACAACGATTTTTTTTTTTTACTTTTTTCTTCATATACTTGTTTATCTAAGTGTATTTAACATATAAATAAAGTTTTACCATTTTTGGATACATTTATATATATTTTTAAAATTTTTAAACATCTATGTCTTTCATGTATTTAAAATATTTTTATTTTTAAAAATTAAAAAAAATATCCATGTACATATCCAAAAATGGTAAAACTTAGTTTGTATGTTAAATACACTCGATAAATAAGTGTATAAAGACAAAATAAAAAAATTATTATAAAAATTTTTTTATTTACTTAGCCCAAGCTAACAGAATCACTTCAATCATATCAACTACACCCATTATCTCACAGCTGGTAGTCCGGTATCCGTAACTGGAAATGACTAGACTACCCTCAATGGGTGTAGTAGCATGGCCACCATTGGTGCTCAATATTCTCCCCCAAATCCAGTCACGGCATCTTCTCATCCACCACTGCATAGTCGATATCTTGTGCAGTAGAGGAAGCTGAAATCTCACGCTCTATTTTCATAAGTAAGATTCCTTTACAGTGAAATATTTGGTAGCCACAACAGGACAATGAAATTTCAAAATTTAAATGGAGAAATATAAGGATAGTTATTAACTAACATGGTTGCTTGAGAACGCTTCAAAAGGGAAGGACAAGATCTGGTCGAGGGGAAGTGGCTTCATTCTCTAAATGTAGATGACATCATTTATGCCCTGTGCTTCAGTCCCAATAGGTATCAGGTGCAAAGATCCTAGAAAATCCTCTGAAAATCTGCCATGGTAGTCAATCAAACATCTGATTGTAGCCTCCATGGGTTCGACTAAAAACCCCATGATAACTACCACAAAGTCCAATGACCAGCAAACCCACTACTAGATTCGGCATCGGCCATGGCCGACCACACCTTGTTTGTATGAAAATTTATGCTCGAACCCACCCAGAGACTCCATAAAAATCAGAAGGAACTGCTTCACTGTTGACGGCTGAAATCTGCAATCAAGATATGCGCATGTGATATCCAACAAATAGCCCATCCTTGGCCATCTCTAATCAAGTAGCAGGAAAGCTAGTGTCATCCAAGACCACCGAGATCCGTGAGATCAGACGACCATAACTGCTTTGAACTGTTGAGCAAGAGAGTTTTAAGACCTAGGATCTTGAGAGCGAAAATATAGTCCAGGCTCACATGCTTGTCCTTCAACATGGACATCAATCTCTACAAAATGTTGGCAAAATTACTATTTGCCGCTAATCAAAACTGCATCAACAAATCCAGCTCTTCAAACCATTAGAATAGCAATGCATGAAGATCCGACAGCCATCATTGATGAAGACATGGTGCCATCAAAAGCAGCCAACCTCAATCCTAATTTAGCAGCCATCTTCAATCGACGGGACACATCCAAATCCCAGTTGTTTTTCACTTGTCTAGCAAAGGAAAATCGATTACAGCATCTCCTTCCAAATTGATAGCCATAGCAGCAAGCCTAAAACCGACAAGACCCATTTTTCGTCTGCATCCACCAATAGGCTCCCATCTTCAATCTAAAAGTTCAGCAACCTCCAGTAGCCCCGCAACCATCTGCCATTAAATCCTAAAAATTTGACTAATTCGCCCCTCTTTCCTCTGATTCGGCGTGAAACGTAGTCACACAGCAAATTGAGCGCCCTGGGAGGAAGGATGGCTGAAGACAAGGAGGATGGCCGATTCTCCATCATCGAAGAGACGCATTGAACAAGGGGCAGTTTTGGGTTTTAAAAGTATTAAACGTCGTTAACTAATGGAATAGGTATATGCGTAGCATTGAACTTCACCCCTTTTTTCGTATTTTTTTTTTTTGAATTTTTTTTTACACGACTGTTAATCTAAGTGTATTTAACATGTGTATAAATTTTTAATCATTTTTGGAGATTTTTAGATATTTTTTTTGAATTTTTTAAAATCAGTACTAAAAATGCCACTGATTTTAAAAAATTCGAAAAAAATATTTAAAAATCTTTAAAAATGGTAAAAATTTATACACATGTTAAATACACTTAGATTAATATTTTCATAAAAAAATTAAAAAAAGAGTGAAGTACACCCGTGTGCATTGAGGCTTAATGCACCCGGGTGCATTGAACTAGGGTCCGTAATTTCAAGGATAGTTGGTGGGTATGATTGTAACTTTCCAAATTTAGCGGGTATATTTGTAATTAAGGTTAAATATACCGGATATATTTGAAATTAACCCAAATAAGAATAATAATTATCGGTTGGAGGGCAATCGCCAAATGTAACAATCCACGCAATCAGTAGGACCGATCGACCATAGCTGGTCTACAATCTATAAGCTCAATACTACTGGAAATTTGGAATGCACACTCTTTGATTGGCGGTAAAGAACTGCGGGTATCATGGTAGCTTTTGCACTCTCTTTCTTATTGGGAGAGATGCAAATGGGTTAGTTTGTACGTGAAGCCCCATTCAAACCAAAAATTTCCAGAGTTAGGTTAACTCATATGAAATTCATGTTACAATGAAGAGGTCCTATCTCATGGGGCCGGCCATTTTTGGGGGCAACTTAGGACTGTTTGAAATTTTTTTGTGGATAAATAAAACTATTATTCTATTCATATTTAATATGCAATCAATTTTACCATTTTTTAGAGATGTGCATTTTTTTTTTTTTTGAACACAGATATCTTAATCATTTTCAACTCCAAATGATGAAAATACCATTATATTTATAAATAAATAAATAAATGTATACTTCTTCAAAAATAGCGAAAATTAGTTTATAAATTAAATATATCTAGATTAACAATTTTATTTAAAAAAAACCGGAAAAAACAGGTTCCCATATGGACCTACTAAAGTTGCCCTCAGCGATGGCCATCTGCATGGGATCATGCATCTATAATGAATATGGTAAATTGACAGGGTTTCGTAACGTACGTGAAGTTGGATTACAATAAACTGAAATGTATACTATAAATTATCTAAAATTTCATTCAAAACTCATTTCAACCTTAACCAAATTGAAATGTATATACAAATTATTTTTTCTTTATTTCACAAAAGTCTCTTAGATTTTTAAGGATAGATTTAAGGGTTTTTACTCCAACATCTGGAATGCCAACCAAAACATCCAATCAAGGTGGTTTTTATATTTTAAGTAAACCAATATTAATAAACATGATGGGTAGCTTGAATCTACCAAAACCATTATGGTTTGCAAAAACCAATGGTTACAAAGTTGGAACCGGTTCCAACCCATAAAGCATATCACTTCCGATTGGCAACTTCCAATTTGCTGTGCAATAAGGTACTCCTGAAACGTATTTGATTTAATAATTTCTCTGCCAGAAGAATTTGCATAGCTACTGGACTTAAATATTGATAAAGGAATTAAATGTAGCGGTGGCATTTATATTTTATGGAAAAATGCAGTTCATCTAAACTACGGCATTTAATCCAAAGACCAGACCTGCAAAAAGTGTCAGAAAGATGAAGTTAGCAAACTGATGTCTGAACTTGAAGAATTATCAATATCATATGCAGTATATATAGTCCTCGAATTTTAACCTGAATCTTTCCATCTGATGTTCCTGCAAAGAGCATTTCTCCATCGACATCAGAGGCCAAGCATGTAATCTTTGTGTTTCCTCCCCCATTTACTTTAAGGGATGAAACTCTTGTCAGTCGTTCTCTTAACCATACTTCGATGATGCCACATTTCGTTCCCGTAAAAACAAAATCTCTGTTGGCACATATGCTTTGGATATCGAATCCTGTCGATAATGATCCAATGATTGCTCTTGAAGATAGAGAGAACACCTTCATGCAAATTTACAATATGAAGTGAGGTTCAGCCCACAAAAGAGAATATATTTGTAAGTGGATTTAACTTGGATTATCTTTGGATATGTTTTATAGATGTGGGATTCAAGGGTAGAGTCTTAACTCACCTTCCCTGCTATTCCATCGACAGAAGTGCCACCAGCAAACAGATGGCCATCATGAATACAAAGAGTATATATGGTCTGCTTCCCTAGAATTTTCCTTGTACCAGAGAAGAACGTATTCGATGTACGCTTTCGTAAGTCCACTTCCTGAAAGCCAATCCTTTTCTCATGTAAACATATGTAGTTGCATTGAACTCATGAAAACTCATTAAAATCCCATATGGCCACGTCACTTTTATGCTCATTGGTATGAATTTAATACTTCTATCCAGCAATAATAGATGTTGGCATATATATATATATATATATATATATATATATATATATATATATATATATATGGGATATGATCCTGTGCAGTCGGACTGCACCGTAATTACGGTGCAGTCCGCTGTAAAATGGACCTCACACATATTAAATTGTAATGAAACTTTATACACTCATTTATTCATATATAAATCATACTTTAGACGGTTTAGACGTTGAAAAAACCACTTTAAACTTGATATTTACATTAAACTATTTTATTACGTTGATTTTGCACCATTTTAAGATGGAGACTACACACATGTTGGATTTGGATGAAAATTGGTATGGTAATAAAGTGAACAATTCTAAATACAATGGGAGGGGTGGATTTATGGGAAATGATCAGGTGGGGCCCACAGTGTATGGACTGCACGGTGCAGTCGCATGCACTGGATCATTTCCCTATATATATTCATCTGTTGAGCCACATAATGAGAAACAAAGCACCCAACTGTTTACCCCATTATTTGATCCTTCCATCATTTAAAAATGAACAACACTCAATTGGAATTTATTCCTTATAGTCACACCCAACCTTTGGCTATTTAAGAAAAAGTACAAACAATAATGCAAGATTTGAAAGAAGTAATCTGAAGCATTAGAACCAGTCTTAGACAACTTTACCTGTATGCTATAAGCAGTGCATCCACAATAGATATTGTCTTCCATCATTGCAAGGCACTTGACATTTCTATTGAAGTTCACATGACTTGTGACTCCACCCCAGTTGTAAACCTGTGATTACATAGAGTTCAACTAAAGGGATCCAATGCCAGAATTGAGTTTTATTGAATTGCTAATATTCTGTAAAAGAAATTACCTTAGCACCAGCTGCTTGAGAAGCAAAACAAGCGAGGCTACTGTTGGCCGCCAATGAGTATATAGGCTCTCTTACGTCATAAATTTCAGTACAACGAATTTCCGCTTGTCCAATTGCCCAAACCTTTGATTGAGAAAAGTGAACAAAAAACATCATTTTATCAAAAAGATAAAAGTTCTTCCTTTTAAAAGGAAGAAAACCATAGGCAGATCTACATCCCATGAATGACCCTCAAATAAAAATTTGAACCTCTCATTTCAAATTGCTGAAGGTCCTAGATCCACCGCTAAAGAAAACAGCACCTTTTGTGAACAATACTTCAAATAGAACCAGTAACTTATCAAAAGGAGGTGTCAACATTCCTTCATGGTTAGTAAATCGATCAGGATATCCAAACAAGAAACCAATTTCAGATGGAAAGGATGAAAATATGAGGATGCTTACTCGAATAGTTTTGTCTAGAGAACCACTATAAAGCTTCTTGCCTAGGGGTGGAATGAACAAGCATGTTACTGCCTTTATATGCTCTCGAACATCTTGAACCAATTGTAAAATCTTCTTCCCTGAATCCCACACCTGGATATATAACAAAAGAAAATTTTAAATTAGGTGGTTTTCTTCGCAGAAATTACTACTTCATGTACTAAGGAAAACTTGATGGCATCAATTTTAAGACATTTTATTTAATCTCTTTCTACTTGGGTTTTTGATAGTTAAGCATGGCAATAACATGAGGCATGACTTTGTTAGCCTAGGCTGTATGCTCAAGTCAGGCCCGTAAACTTATTTCTTAATTATTTTTTTGTTTTTTCATAAACCTATTAATCTAAATGTATTTAATGTATAAACTATTTTTTACACTTTTTGGAGTTAAGCATATTTTTTTGGATTTTTAAACATAGGGATACTTTATTAAAATAACCCTGTATTTAAAAATCTAAAAAAATGTATACAAATCTACAAAAATAATAAAACTTGATTTGTATACTAAATACACCTGGATTAATAAGTTCATGAAAAAAACAAAACGAAGTTTTTAAAATAAGTTTTTTGGTCCAGGCTAAGTAAATCATTACTTACCCTAGGCTCACAAGATCATGCCTTCAATAACATACCATGTAACAGTTTTTTGTAGTGCAAGTATTATTTTGGGTCTCATTGAAAGTTCATTTGGACCGGACTTTAAAAGACCATTTAGCAGAAGGTTGTTGAAGGAACTCATACAGAAGACTAATACCCTCAAGATGCGAAAATTGATTGGCATACCTTAATATGTCCATCAGCATGGCTGCTATAAACTCTTCCTTTCTTATGAACTAAGGACATGACTTCCCCATTAACACTTGCATCAACCTCAACTGCTTCTGTGCAAGACCATAATTCAGTCTGAAAAGTGAAAAAAATGTCAACATCTAGAACTGAATGATTTTAAAATAAATTACTGGCTATCCAAAATTCTCTTACTGCATTGACTGATGGTAAGTTCATCAATGCTTTCAGTATGTCAGCAGCCATTGGTGAATACGATTTAAGCTTTCTCAAGGGCTTACAAATGCTCTTTGCATATGTTCCAACTTCTTTAAGTGCATCTGAAAAAGTGATAATATTAGTTGGAACCTATTTGTAATCTAAGCTATTTTAACTAAATAAGTAGTACAAAAATTTTCGAAATGCAGTTGTAGGAATTAGGTCTAAGGAAGAGGAAACATTTTGCATAACTAAAGGACCCAAGATATATTGGCAGAGTCATCTACTTTTCATGGTCACCTCTTGCCAGATTGTGCTAATAAAACTTTCCTTGTTCTAATAGAGAGAAGAGCTTATGATTAGATTTTTGGAAAGTTTATGACTAACAATCCTTTTAAAAAAATTCCTTTCTTATTTTAATATGTTCAGCCCTATATATGTATGTATCCAGAAAGAGCATCAAATGTGCATAAATGTCTATAATAATGGCTACTCTTGGAGAAACGTTCTTCTGATGTGCTACTGATCTAAAAACTATCCTTGCAACTAAAGAATGCTTCATTTGAGCACTTATAATTTGGATATATAAAAAGATGTATAATCTAGTGATGCTACTAGAAATCATTTACGTGTAAATGGGGTAAGCTGTTCTATTCTAATTCATTGTTCGTCTTGGCAGGCAAGCTTTTCTATTCTAAATTTTTGGTTTGTCTTCACTTTATGTTTCATTCAGTTCATTCAGAGAAGGTTTCAAGCTTCAACAAAAAGTAAATGGTCATACAATTGTGTATTAATCTATTCATTTGTTCAAAACTTATGTCTTTGGGCTTCACATGAGATGGGATGTTTATGATGCATGAAATTCTCTCTTTTAAGAACAAATGGTTTCAACTTCGAGTTCTTAAGGAGATAATGTAAAGTTTCAGAAATCATGCTGCAAAATAGTGAGAATGTAGAAAACAAAGCTCCAGAAGGGAGTTTACAACTAAAATAGCATATGATATTATAATTATATGACTTCATGGGATATAATATTACCTGGATCTCGAATAAAGCTTCTCAAAGCTAGTGTGGCAAGAACCTTCTCTTCGAGGTTCTTGGATGATTGGAGGACGTTAATGAATTTATCAATCAAAAATTGATGTGCAATATCTCTTACTCCAGTATTAGGAAGATTACCAAGCATGTGGACCAACCATGTAGCAATAACAAGGCATTGTTTTGCCATCTCCAAGGAGTTGCTTTTAAAACATTCTTTTAATGCTTTGAAAATGGAGCCACTTTCATGGTTGGAAAGAACAAATGCTACCCGCTTTTCCCAAGATTTTGCAGCTTTCTCTTCATCTTCCTGTTCCGCACAAGTTAACAGATCAATGACAAAAGTACAAAGGAATATAATGTTCAATTAGAAACTATCCTTAGGGCCATGTGAAGCCAATCGTTAGGGGATTGAAACTGTGAGAAAAAAAAAATTAACCCTTGTGGTTTCACCCAAAGCTATGTGGTATGAAGTTTATGGTTTAGAGGAAGCAATATCCTTAAGCCTAATTAATTTGACGTCCACTCTTGTGGAATAAGAAATCTATAGAGGTGTATTTGTTAAGTCCATTAGATCTGAAAATTTACAAGATAATTTAGACCTATAAGATAATTTCCATCCATTTCAATTCTAATTAGTTAGAAGCATGAACGCAAGGCCAAATGCTCATTTACTGTCACATCCTGACCCTCTTGGGCGACCCAATGATGTGATAACTTTTTGTCTGGCCTATGTGGGGTACTCAAGTATTGTATTCCTTACCACGTTTGTTCAATGTTTTGCGTCTACAGCTGCTGGAACTCGAACTTGTGACCTAAGCTTCTATTGATTTTTTAGATTGCATGATTTGAAAAACTAACAAAAGCCATAGTCATGGGTTTGAGAGGTAGAGGCTGCACAACTCAAGTAGTGAAAGACATGGTTTGAAAAATCAACAAAAGATTTGGTCACAAGTTTGAGCGCCAGTGGCTACAAATACGAAACACTGAATATACGTGACAAGGTATACAACACTTAGGTAATGGGATTGCTGTGTGGGCTAGATGACAAGTTGTTATACCACTGGGATCTGTACAAGGCCAGGATGGGACCCAATGACATGAGGACTTTCCGTCTAGCTTGTGTCGGGGTCCACTAGTTAGGTATTGTATATCTTATCATGTTTATTCAATATTTTGCATCTATAGCCATTGGTGAAAGGCATGGTCTCAAAAACTGACAAAAGCCTTGGTCACGGGTTTGAGTGCCATGCAAAACACTGAATAAACATGGCAAAATATACAATACTTGAGTTGTGGGGCCCCGCATAGGCTAAAGTCCTCACATTGCTGGATCTCTCGAGAGGGCTAGGTTGTGACATTTATTCACATGCAATTTGAGGATAAAAGTTAATCAATTATTATATATATTCATAAATCAACCACATTTGAGGCAATTCAAACCATTGTTTCAACTGATTCATCCTCAACTTTCAGCAATTTCTCTGTCTTTATCAAAGTATTGTAAAGCTGACTGAGCCCTGCAGTCTTCAGTAACGAAGCTTCAAGAAGAGACCTTCCTGAGGGAGCTAATCGGCCAGAGAGAGATGCTAATGCATTCAAGGCTACAACTTGAGTCATTGGGAAGTCTTTTCTTTGAAGTGCTTCAATCAATGCTTCTATAGCTTCTTCTCTGTAGATGCTCATCTTGAAAGGTTCTACCTGAAAAAAACGATAATGAATGGTTGAAGTCTTTATGCACATTTAAAATCCTCCAACAAATCTAGTAATTAGATAAAAATGAGGCTGACCAGGAGATCCAGTTGAAGAAGAAGGCTAGCAACAATTGGTTGTTGTTCCATTGGAGCCATTTGAAGATATATCAGAAAGGTGTGCATTGTACTAAATGCACCTTCATCTTTAATTTTTTTCAAAATCTGATTGCAAAAGGTCCTCCTGGAAGTTGCAAAAAGAAGCGTTATTTATGACTTTCATTAACAATATTAGAGATAAATAAATATATCATCACAAAACTTTAGGGAAGATTTAATTGAGATTTAAAAGGGCCCATTTCTTATATAGTCACCTGCAATAAAAAATATATTTTCATTTTTTTTGTTTTGTTTTGCGAGCTCCATTTAGATCTTTCACCATAAAATTGCCTTTTTAATTTGTTTAATATTTTTTATTTTTGAAAGTCACAAAAAGGGCATGGATTTTTTAAAAATTTTTGAAACTCACAAAAAAGTATGGATACATCAATAAAAATACTAAACAAATTTTAAAAATTATCAAATTTTATGGAGTGAAAGATTTAGATAGGGTGCACACATCTATAAAAGATTAGAAAAAAAAACATTTCTGTCGCCCATATATTGTCTGATTTATGGGTGATAGGATTGCGAGCAAGCACAAAATACATGTTTTGAGAAATCAATTTAGTTTTATGCCAAGAGGATTAACCACAAAAGCTATCTTCTTATTAAGCTGATTAATGGAGATATAGTGAAGAAAGGGATGACCTGATACACAAAGCTCGCCCACATTGACATATTTCTCTATCCCTCTCTCTCTATGCATGGGATATGCTACAGCGTAACCAATGCACCCTAGGTCCCTAACTAGGTCGTAGGCCTCACCTTGACGATGAATCAAAATCCAATCCATTCAATGTATTTAGAATAATTTATTAAATTAGAAAACAAAGTTTCATCCAACACACGAATATGCAGAAATGGGTAAAATCAATGTGATAACATTATTTGATTTATATATCAATTTTGAAGATGTACATGATATCTAAACCATCTAAAATATCACTCCTATATGGGTAAATGACTCCATAAAGTATTATTATATTTTAATACACTTGTAAATCGATCCAAGTGTTTTTTTTTTTTAATTTACTCATAATTACACGTAGTTTTAATCAAGTACAGCCCAACCAAGTATCTAATTAAATAATTTTTGGTACAATGCTAGAGCCAATGATGTAAACCAATGACCAGTTGAATTTTGAAATCATCATCAATGTGAGGTCCATTTGTAGGATGCAGTTGGTTGCACTCTAGTATAGCCCTAAATGTATCATTATCATTGGAACCTATTTTCCATCTAACTTGGACTTCCTCCCAAATAGATCTTGATGTAATGTTGTTGTCGATCTAAGCTTAAACAAATGAATAAGTTGATGAAAGTGGAAAGAGGAACTAAGAAAGTCCAGAGAATTTTTAAATGATTATCATTCGCATTTCGAAACTAGGCTATCCAGTCGCAAGACTGGATATTAACATGGAAAGTGGAAACACGTTTTAAGATACTCGTTTGAATGACCATTCAAATATCAAACTAGCTACACTTTATAGTATCCAATAGGTTCAAAGTAGTATAAATCTTTATCCTTGGCTCAAAAGACAAAAAATGTCAGAAGGGTCACATCATACCTATTCAAACGAACAAGCTCTTCAATAAATTCAATGCATATGCTCCTTGAGCTGTCGTCTCCTTCATGGAATAGCTCAAGGATAGGTGACAATTCAACTCTATCAGCAATCTGATTTCTGCAACCCTCATCTGCACGCATGCACGTTAGAAGTATAGATACAACAGGTACCCTTCCCTCAGAACGATCCAAGCGTTTAATTAATGCAGGAAGGCCATTCTCAGAGATAACACTCAAAGCATTAGCTGATTTGCTGTTTTTATCACCTCCCAGCAGAATCCTGTCAAGCAACGCTATTGCAGCATCTTTGGGCTCCACTACCAGTTGAAACTCATCTGAATCATCGTTGTCCTTGCTCACGATTACTTGAACAAGGGAAGGAACGAGGTCATTGCTAGAAACCTGAGAGAATGCAGGATTTAGCAAGCAAATAAGAACAGCCGCCTCAGCCAAGCCATTTTTTAGCAAAGTGGCTATACCATCAAAATCTGAATCCACTCTGGTGAGAATCTCACTAACACTTTGATCTGCAGACAAAATCTCACAAAGGATATAAATTGATGTTCTAAGAACCCCTCTATCCACAGAAGCCAATAGTACTTCAACAAACCCATTTATAATCATGGGTTTTGCCAAATACGCATGAATCGTTGTATTAGCCATTGACTCTTTCCATATCCTTGCTACTTTGAAGACAGCTTCTTCACATTCTTGAAGGTCTTCTGATGTGCATAGACATTGAGCGTATGGCTTTAAACTGTTGATAACAGCTTCAACTGCAGCTTGAGATATAACACTGGTTGGAGAGGCAGAGGCAGATCTTGTGAATCTTTTTTTATCCACACCCTTTTCTGCAGCATCATTTGTAGAACATGGAATATGAAGACTGAAAGCATTGGATGGCTTCAATTCTGAGGGCAAATCTCTTGAAGTGCTGGTGCTGAAGGGAGTTCTTGGAGTTTCGGGGTATGAAAATTCCTGGGCAAGATCAGGGTGTTGTTCTCTCCATGAGCTGATCAGCCTCTTCAAGACATAATTTGTCTTGGGAAGAGCAATTGAAGAGAGAGGCTGACGTGTAATGGGGCATGTAGTATTTCCCGTTTTTAACCATTCTTCGATTGCTTTTCTCTCATATGTTTGGCCTGTTTCTAGGGTAACTGGGTCATTAAAGAACTGGCCTGTTATGGGGCAGCTAAAATCTTTTGGCGGCCTTCTTTGAGCAATTTTCTCATCTGACGCTACAGAGATGGTGCTATCACTAACTTCTTCTTCTGTTTCACAAAGAAAACTGCAGAAACCATAAAACTAATGTTAGCCAGCATCTGGGTTCTTTCTATTCAACGTCATTGGGGGAAGAATGGTATAATTCTGGAAGGTGCAAATAAGGTCCTTTGTTGTGGATTGTGCAAAACTATGAAAATGATGGTCCAGCAACCCACGTTACATATTTCTATTATAAATTTGTAGAAATCTCAATTTCACTAGGGAATTAATGTGCAACTAATACCACATTATAACGTATAGTCAACAAAATCTTGATCTTCTTGAATCGAATACGAGACTTTTCTGCACTTCTCTCAACAATGTACTTAAAATCTATCAAGGGATTGATAAAAATCCTCCGTTATACAGGTCAACAATGTCCATTACCAACACATGAGACCTGCTTGTAGAAACTATTAATACTGGACTACTAACAAAGGTCGGTCACTTCTCACCTAGTCACCTTCTTCATTGTAGGAAGGGAAGGATAGAGCATCAAGTCTATGACCCTCTTCGAAAGAATGATGCCAGAAAAAGGAAATGATTATCTTATGAAATCCAGGGAAGAATAATAATAATCTAAGAGCAAAGGAAAACTCTTCATTAAGGAGAGAGAGAGAGAGAGAGAGCAAAGGAAAAAAGTCTTACACATCCTCTAATTCTTTTGTAGTTTTAGTCTTCCCAAAACTCGTACTCCCAGTGCAACTTAAGCTCTTCCTGCAATTTCGGTGAACTTCCTGAAAAGGGAACACAGAAAACGATACATTGAAACGAAAACTAAAATTTCGAAGGTGAGAAATGGATCTGAAGGGAAATAAAGATACTTACCAGAACTTCTCCATCAGACTCTGCTGAGCATATGCTAGATTCGTTAAATGGGGGAGGGGATTCAGGTAAAGAGTTGGGCAACGAGATGGATGAGCTAAGATTGGCATGGCGACCAGACAATAGGCGTAGTAATCGTTCAGATTCCTTATTGGTTGGTGCCTGCGTTTGTGGGGAAGAAACCTTAGGAGAAGGGTTGCAGGAAGAATTCACAGGGGAGAAATTTCTTGGAGAAAAAGATGTTCTGTTCTTCCTCAATTCCTGTTGATCAGGTTCTTTCCTAATTGGTGCCTGGTTTTGCGGGGATGCAACCTTAGGAGAAGGGGAGGAAGAACTCGGAGGGGAGAAAATCTTCGGAGAAAAGGATATGCTGTTCCTCCTCAATTCTTGAGTTCTCAAACCAATTCCCTCATCCTTCCTTAACACCATGTTTTCCAAGGTGTTCAGACTGTGATTTCTAATGTCAGAATCCACATCAGCATCCCCATAATCAGAGTGAAAACCATCCTTGTTGTCTAGATGTATGAACTCCTGACAGTAACAACAAGAAAAGTTGTTCAATTTACAATATGTTGGAGATTGAAAAAGAATGGAATTACACATGAGATTCAAAATCACGATGATCAGTAAGTGACAGTTACGAGAAACTGTCTATATAAATACCTCCAACTTCTGTGTAATGTTCGAAGCTCTGTTCAACCTGTTCGTCAAGAGATGGAAAATGGAAGAAAGAATTTAGAGCTTTGTCAGGGACATTATGAACTTAAAGAATACGACATTTTTTCGTAAAGAGTCCTTAATTAGATGACTTCAATTGCAAAATGAATTTGGATGCGTGGGAGCTGCAACATTCTGTTTGATGGACATTGAGGAACAAAATTGTAACAGTACAATGGTGGTTCTTCCCGTATGCCAGTTTCATTCCCTTCCAGTTTGGTGTAAGGCTTTTAAAGATGAATTTTGCTAATCTTGTTCCTATTTTGTTTGCACTTTCTATAAAATGATGGGGATAATTATTGGAAATACAATTAGTAGCAAAGAAAAAGGAAATGTCAGAAAAGGAGAAGAAAAGATTCTGCATCTTTTCCATCCATACAAATTCGCGGATGATTATGCTTTGGAGTCTAAGATTGAATAATGCGACAAGGAAAACAAACCTTCCATGTTCTTCATCATTTCCTTTCAGAATTGGAGAAAACCCAGCACTCTTGGGTAAGATTGGACCGAACTTCACGTAATCTGGAATGGATCTGCTCACTTCATGCAAAGGTGTCATGGGTGGTTCTGCAATTGGCAACATTGGCATCCCCTTCTTGCTTGATGTTGGATCAAAGTTGATGCAATCCTTATAATATTTTGCATAGAGCTTTGTATTCTCTATTAGTGATTCCCCATAAAGCTTTTCTACCATCTGCAACTTTTCAGCTTGATCTGGTCTCATTGAAAAGATCAAGGACTCGTTGAATATGTTATCGAAATCAGCTGTAAAGGACAGATCAGCAGAATCAGGAATCAGTTCCATCATAATTTTCTGCCTTGCCTCTGAATACCAGCCAACAATTGAGCTCATGTGAGGAAGAAAAAGAGCTTCCCACAACTCAGGTGCAAAATCAATCCTTGAGAAGAAAGGGTCTACAGTAAACATCTCAAGCACATGAAGAATGGATTTATGGACATTGTTCCGGAGCTTCCATAGAAAAGCAAGGTTGAGATGGGCCCAGGCACAAAGGTAGAAGTTGGGAACCCCAGCTGTTTTCTGCTCAGAATCCAACAGTGCACAAACTTGCAACATCTTCTCTGCATAGTCCAGTCGTGCAAGTTTGGCCTCCATGTTAGACGTGTTGATTGCTTCTTCAAGAGCATCAATTCCCCAGTCCAGATTTGCCAAGACTGCTTGATCAGAGTACTGAACTTCTCCATTTTTCTCGCAGCTCCCATCCTCAGCAGCTAATCGTTCTGCACACTGCTCCTTGTGAATGATCCTCTGTTCCTTATTGAGCAAGCGATCCTGAATGAAACTTCCGATGGTTGCAGTCAGGAATCTAACCATGTCTTTGCCATCCATCTTTAACTTGCAGCGTCTGTCGCACAGGTAAGATGTCACACTCCAGATTTGAATTAATTGAAATGATTTAGAATTCAGCGTCTCCTATTGTTTTTTGTTTCAATCCATGGGCAGAACAAATAAGCTTAGCTTCCCAAAATAAATGAAATTATCCAACAGTAGTGAGAACAAAATTATTCAGTCTTGTCCAGTAAGAAAATGATAGATATTCCACTGGTTGAACAACTCCAATAGAAAGAACTCAAACGCTTGAAGCGCCACTATTCAAAAGAGGAATATCATGACATTAGAACCATTTTGCCTGATGGATGTCACATGCCATAGGCCCATAACAGTTGAATCACAAGACTTGCAATTAACTAGCTTCATTTCTGTTCATTTTCATGTTATGTATGCTGCACAGGTTCTACAACCAAGAACAAAGAAACAGAAGACAATCTCATTGGAATAAAAATGTCGATTCTTTAACACCAACCAGGAAAATGTCACCAACTTTCGCTACTTTTGTGGGTGTACGTGGTGATTGGAAATCCCAGTCATTCCAGTGATGGATTCCTGATGTTGTACATCTGAATGGAGGTTCAAACAATGCAGAATGGAGAGTTGTGGGGTTCTTCCATTCTGAATGGAGAGTCTTGATTGAATTCCGGTGAACTGATTGCTGGTAGAACCGATCACTGTTGAGTTATCTGCAGCATACAAAATCGAGCCGAAGTTCATCTAGAACAAAAAATTATTTCCTTATACTGAATGAAAAGAAGAAGAAATTTACTTACCTCAGATAAGCAGAGAGAGAGAGAGAGAGCAAGAGAGGCGGGGTTGGTTGAATATGCAAGAACAGCCGGCTGGTGGGAGTTTGAAAGAGTATACGAGAGATATGCTTGCAAGCCGGCTTTGGCGCTTCTGGCTTTGGCGCTTCTGCCATGGCGTACTGACTACTCACATGCCAATGGTTTGATTGAATAATTTAAAGAGATTGAAAAATTTTTATGAAACAGTCTTAGTGTGGCCCATAAGCATGGAAAAAAAATTAAAAAATAGGTGGAGTTTTTTTTTTTTTTTTTTGTCATTACACTAACTTTGAATGATCAGACAATAATATACTCCAAAAGAGAAATAACGAAGCTACTAATTATCTCTATTTAATTTTAAACTTTGACCTTCGGTCCCTTAATACCTTGTATATACTATATCAGGCACTTAATTATTAAGTCATGAAAATATAGCCCCGGTGGGCAAGTTGGTTGATGGCACACCATCAGCACAAATATTAATTGGTGGAGATGCCTGAAGTCACTTTCATACTTCTTATTTTAACCACGTAGATTACATTATAATTGGAGACAAATCAACATTTCTAATTTATGGAACTGTGCTTCATGGATGATGATTTACAACCAATACTATTGTTTTAAAATATAAATTAAAGATAATATTCTTTGTCTAGAGGCATTAGAATCCTAGTACTTATATTTTGCAAATGCTCAAAGTGGGGCTATAAAATGACAACCCTCTGTGCAAGCCCTCAGCGCAGTGGTACCACGTTTCGTGGGTGCGTGAGTTGATGCGGGATCCATTCCCGGGAGCAGCAACAGTCTCCGCTGTAAACATGTCCGACGTGCTTGTTTACAGCAAAAATTACTTAAAAAATTTTCACTCTTACTTTTCATCATTATTTTTATCATGTTATATTATCTTCTACTAAAAGCATATTTATTTTTAAATATTTTTTTTTACTTTCTATAACTATCATATTTTAAAATTATTTCTTCATATTTTTCTGTACAACTATTCTATTTTTTAATTATTTCTACACGACTATCCACACAACTAACTTGTCTATTTTAATTTTAGGAAGTGTTTGATTAACATTAAAAGTTTTCAAGTGAAAACTTTATAACCTAAGACTTTTTATTCTCCATAATTGCCCTCTTTTTTTAAATCATTTCGTCACATCTTTTTATACAACTACTATATTTTTCAATCATTTTTCTAAAACTACTTATACAACTAATCTATCTATTTTCACTTTACTCTCTTTACTCATCATTATTACCCTATTATATTATATCATTTTCTTTCATTTTAACAACTTTTACAATAAAAAATTTTCATCGAAAAGTCTTATCACTTCCCAAACATATCTAATTTTCTTTATCTCTTATTATTACCTCCATCATATTATAACATTTTCTATCAATTTAACAATTTTTATTCAAAAAAAATTTTATTCAAAAGTTTTATCACTTCTCCAACACACGAGAGGGTATTTGGCAATCACGAAAACTTTTCTAACCAAAATTTTCAATCTCTACAACTATCATGTTTTTTAATTATTTTTTACATTTTCTCATACAACTACTCTACTTTTCAATCATTTCTGCAAAACTACTCATACAATTAACCTATCTATTTTAACTTTATTATCTTTACTCTTCGTTATTACATCATCATATCACATCATTTCTTCCAACCCACCTCAAAAATCAATTTAAAACACTTATTTTTTATTTTTTCTTCATACAAACATTTATCTAAGTGTATTTAACATATAAATTAAGTTTTATCATTTTCGAATATGTGTATATTTTTTTGAGATTTTTAAACATCTATTTGTATATATGTATTTAAAATACCTCTATGTTTAAAATTTTCAAAAATATATATACACATCGAAAAATAGTAAAACTAGATTTATATGTTAAATACACTTAGGTAAATAAGTATATGAAAAAAATAAAAAAAGTGTTTTAAATAAATTTTTTGAGATAGACTAAATTAACCACTTACTTAGCTCGTGCTAACAGAATCACTTTTCCTTTTAAAATTGTCCTGTATAATTGTCAGATCATCCACACACATGGCATGATAAGAAAATGATTTTCAAAAAACATATTGCAGATCTCACCCACTCCCTAACGTAGGATCGGCCTCATTAACCTTTTTTACGACAGAGCTGCAACTAAAATTAGACCAATGACACATGTTTATCAATAGACCCGTGAGTTTGCCTAATTGCAAATTAGACTCTATCCATAAGGCTTGGTTCCTATGAAGCTTCTCTTTTATGTAAGTTTTTTTCATTTTTAATATCTTTATGATTGATGAAAATTTTATTCTATTTATTGTATTTAGAATCGTTTTTATTATTTCATTTATCTGGTATCACTGAGCATGGGTATCATCAACGAACGTGTAAATCAAACTAATAAAATAGTTTAAGATTAAATATTAATTTCAAAGTACTATTTTCAACATCTAAACCATTTAAAATATCATTACTATATGGAAAAATGATTTTATAAAATACTATTATATGCATATATGTATGTGAAGAATTTAAACATTTTTTCTAATTTATATATGAATATATCCATTTTTAATTAAATATGAAGCCATACACATATTTAATTTGAACGAAATTTAGTCCACTAATTAAACAAATGATATTAAATATAGTGAATGAATTGGACTTCGCATCAATTATGAACATGAAAAAAATAGATGAATATTACGCTTAATTTAAAGTATTTATGTCATCACTTTATATAAAGCAAAACATTACTCTCACTTTTCGCTAATCATTGATTAAAAAATCTTGTCATCCACCTTCAGTTTAGCTAGTCGATAAAAATTTATTGCCTTACCTAACTAACATACAAATATAATCATGAATTTTCTATTAATCATTAAATGTGGAAAATAGTTATATAGAATAGGAGTTTCATAAAAGAAAAGCCTAATCTCTAGTTTGGGATGCAGTTCGACGCATCTCTTCATTTTTAAAATCTTGATCATTGATATAAAATTCACTTTTTTCATTTAATATAGCATATAGATTCATTTATATGCATTAGAATGTAAAAATACTTTATAGACTCATTTATTCACATATTAGTTATATTTAAAAATTTTCTAGTGTTGAAAATACAACTCGAAAAATAATATTTTGGGCATGTTTAGCTACACCAAAAAATTTTCAAACTAAAACTTTTCAATTTAAACTTTTCACTTTACAAAATTATCCTATTTTAATCTTTTTTACAACTACTATACTTTTCAATAATTTTTATACAACTTGCCAAACATTTAACCTATATATTTTAATCTTATTTTTTTTACTTATCATCGTGATCCCTATTATATCATATTATTTTTTCCTATTTCAAAAATTTTTTATACAAAATTTTTTATCACTTCTTGAACAACCTTTAATATCAAACTATTTTTAGGATAATATAAATAATGTTACATATAATAAATAGAGCAGATTTCTAGTAAATCATCAAGGTTGTAAAAATGGATGAGTTTGCATAGAAGAATGTCTCATTAAAGCAATGCTATTAAAGCAATGCCTTTGTGGTGTTTCTTCTATTAATTATTGTTGTTCGATGATTAGCGCGGCCAAATTATTTTCAGATTTTTTCTCAAAGCATCTGGAGATTAGCCTTTCAGAATGATAATGAATAATCCTTTAGCAATTGTAAATATTTTCTTCATGTTAGTGACGGTGCCAAATATTTTCTAAGTAGCATATGTTGGCACCCACTTCTATGTAACCGGGTTGTACAAAAGTGGTTTCATGTAATCCTCTCAAATTTTAAGATTTTAATACTTGATGAAAAATACAATCTTTTCATTTTATTTAACATCATTTTTTACTTATGAGACTAAGTTTCATTCAAATCCAATATGCGCATAAGCCACATTTGTTCCAAAATAAATATATTTATGTGTAAATTAAGGAAAATACTTAGATTCATTCACATATGTATTGGAATGTAACAATTTTTATAGCATCATTTATCCATGTAGTAATAATAGTTTAAATAGTTTAGATGTTGAAAATACTATTTAAAATTGATATTTAACATTAAATTATTTTATGACATTGATTTTACATATTTGCCCATATACAATGACATTAGACAAATAAAAGAGTTTATATGATAATATAAATAATGCTAAATACAATAGATAGAATAGATTTTTCATCGACCATCTAAATATTGAAAATATAATGAATCGTAAAAAAAAGAAGTTCATAAAAGCATTCGCGATGTGTATAAACCTCACAAGATTTATCATGTACACAAGTACTTATGCCAGATTTTTAATGCATGCACTATTACTCCAACACTTGATCCATTTATCATGTTTATCACTTTATCAATATGCATTTATTTATGATTCTAAAAAAAATACATGTATTTAAAATTCTTATATACTAAACATGTTTTTTAAAAAGTAATAGTTATATATTCATCTATACATTTTCTAAAAAAATAATAGTTATATATCCATCTTAGAAGATACTAAATTTTTAAAAAATAATATAAATTTCCAATGAAATTATTCTTGGTTGTAAAATATAATTAAATGAGCTTATATTTAACAAAGAAGTTTAAAATAAAAAGAAACAAGGGAAGCTTGGTTTTGTTGAATCATTACTCATACTTTACTGGTGAGTGATCTACCAAGTAAATGGGAACATCTATCTTATATATTTGGGCCTATCTAGGAATTATAAGAAATTTGTTCATTGGTTTTATTAGTATATATATAGTTGGAAACAAAATCATCTCAATCAAAGATTTATATTAAGCCAGTAAAAATCATTTGAGAATTTTTAACCTGTTAAATTTGTTTATTTATCAAAAATAACCCATAAACTATACATTAAACATCTAAACTTTTTAAAATATTCATCTCAGGCGGGCTTACTTCCATGAAATCCTTTTTCTATGTAACTCTTTGCGTTTTTAACATCTAGATAGTTGATAGAAAATTTAATTCGTGTATTGTATTTACATTATTTATATTATCATGAAAACACTTTCAAAAATGTATCTATGAACAGATTTAAGTATTTTTATAATGTATACATAATTATATATTTTAAACAAGTATAGTTAACCTAAAATTTCAATTGAAATGATTTTTGAACATATTAGCAGATAGGAAAGGGATGAAAGAGGATGAAAATTTCTAATCCCAAATAACTTTTTATATTTTCAATATATAATAATTTTACTTTTCAATTGTTAAAACTGTTTTTTTTAATTTCTGATATAAATTTTTACGTTTTAACATGCAATAATACTTTTTCATCTAGGGTGCGTTTGTCAATTAATAAAACATGTCAAGTTAAAACTTTTCAATGTAAAACTTTTCATTCTCTACAACTATCATATTTTTTAATCATTTTTTCACATTTTTCTATACAATTACCCTACTTTTCAATCATTTCTACACAACTATCAACACAACTAACCTATCTATTTTAACTTTATCCTCTTTACTACTCATCATTACCTCTATCATATCACATAATTTGACAACTTTTACTCTCCAAAACTTTTCACCAAAAGTTTTCTTCATTACCAAACACACTCCTAGTTGTCTTATCTTGTCCTCCTTCCATTCCATTGTTGCAAACAACCCCTAATAAAATAAATAATAGGAAAATGTGAGCAGTTAGATTTTGAATATCAAAGTGGACACATCCGAGAAGTTACCGCTAAAAGTAGGTTTCACTAAGGAGGAAATCATACATCATGCACAATTGTATTTGAAAATTTTAATAAAAAATATTTAGGATGTGTTTAAGAAGTTATAAAATTTTTAGATGAAAAGCTTTTATGTAGAAGTTGTTAAATTTATAGAAAATGATGTGATATAATGGGGTAATGATGAAGCATAAAGAGAATAAGGTTAAAATACATAAGTTGGTCGTGTAGGTAGTTGCGTAGAAATGATTAAAAAAATAGGATAGTTGTATAAGAAAATATAAAAAAAATAATTTTAAAATAAGGTAGTTATGGTGAGTGAAAAGTTTTAACTTAAACATTTTCTTATTATTGCCCAACACACCTTTAGGGAATAATTTTTTTTACTAAGGTTAAACTACATGTAGGTGTATTAATAGTCATAGTCAATCCATTAATCTATTCGTCTAACCTGTTTAGATTGAAATTTTTAAATAAATAATTTATGATTTACCAACTCGTTTAACCATTAAAATAAATAAATTGGTTAGGGTTGAAATTTTACAATCCGTCAACCCATTTTGTAATCCATTTAATCGGTTTAACCCGTCAACCTATTTATAACTTGTTAAGAACGAGTATATATTTCCTAAACCCTAAATTTGTTTCTCCCATTTCAATTTTTTATTTTTCTCTGTTCATCTATGATTGTATAGCATCTTTCTTGCTATTGTGTTGTGGTATTGCCATTACAATCATTGCCGCCGCCTGTGAATATTGCCGATAAGATTCTTTTTCCTCTCTACCTTTCTCATTCTCTAGCTCTCTTCGTCTCTAATTATCTCTCTCCATTTCTATCCCTATTTTCGCGTTTCTTTCCTCTCTCTTTTCGTTTTTAATCATTCCCCTCTTCATCTCTATTACAGTTTCCCCCTTGTCCTCTCTTTCTGTATGTCTCATCAAGTTGTCATTCTTCTTTGTCTTGTCATGTCAAATATACACCCTCTTGTAATGAAAATCTAACCATGTCATGTATCCCGTCAGTGTAAATCAATTCACTACAAAAATTACAAATAACGTACGCTCAACTTTACATTAGCTTATTTTTGACTCGTTTATAACATAATAAATATCTTATTAATACTACCAACCTGTTTATTAAATGGGCTGTAAGAGGGTTAAAATTTTTAAATGGGTTAATAAAAAAATCATGATTAAATTTTTTTTAATGAAATAGGATTTGGATTTTACTATAACCAACTCGATTGTTAACACCCCTAACTACACGGTGTGTGGACCTTGGATATGGTTCCTACTTTTTAAAAAAACCCACTTTGGCACTTAATAGGAAATCTATATTTTTATAATCCCCAGGTATTTGAGAATATACAAAGGAATAGAATGAGATGAGAAGATTAAATGAGGAAGATTTTTTACGTATTAGAAAATAATAAAAATTATATTGAGAATGAAAAAAGTAGTATTAAAAAATAGAAATAAGATTGTTATATCTTAAAAATATAAATTTTTTTGAGAATGGAAAATCCTTCTGATTCACATCCCATATCATCCGTCTATACTGGGGGAGGAGAACGGCTCAAGGTAGGCAATGTAAAATAAAATGAAATATGTTGAGATGGTTTATGGAAGATCGTGAAGTGGGATTATGGCATAGTAAGAACTTAGCATGTGAGGATCATGATTACACAAGATAAGTCCATGAGTAGATGATGCAGCAAGGTTAAGGTGAGACCATAGATGCATTATGGACGTGGTGTGCATCGAGGATGCACATTACATCGACAATTCATGTTGCAAGTTATACATCAATGCATTGAGATTGGTTGAGCAGACTAGTGAGGCTTATATGAGGTGAGCTTGGCAAGGAGGACTACAAGGTAGTGGTGATGTGGCAATGATATGGATCGCTATGGTACGTACATGCTGTGCTTATGTGGTGCACGTGGATATAGGGCTCAAACTTAGTCCTAGATGACTAAGCTACTAGTTTTAAGAAGAAAATTACTTAGTCACTTCTCTCTTCTCCATGTGAGTAGGACATGTTCTACGGAGATATATGGTGTCTTAGATGTGAGACATGTATCTTCAATAAGAGAATCGAAAAACACGTGACTTGAGTTGTGTTTAGTATATATTTAGGTGGTTAGTTTCTACTTATATATCTATGTATTTAGACTTTCATTTGTAAGTCAGTGAACTTAAGGAGGAGTTTTTAAGTGCTTTAATATGGAGTTGTTGCAAGCTAATATATATTATATGTATCAGTTCCGCTTTTATAAAACTCATTTTCTATATAATCTTCTTTATATTTAAAATCTTGATTATTGATGGATAATTCACTTCATCAATTGTATTTAACATCATTTATAGTATTTTAAAAATTCTTTTATTTATCTAATATCACCAGCACAAGCCCCATTAAAAATCAACATAATAAAATAGTTTAACACTAAACATTAATTTTAAAGTTGTATTTTCAACATATACACTATTTTGTGGATAATTAATTCTATAAATTATTATTACATTCTAATACATGTGTAAATGGATCTAAATATTTTTCATAATTTACACATGAATATGTATATATATATATTTCAATAAATATGTATATATATATATATTTCAATAAATATGACCCATAAACATACTTGATTAGGATAAAACTTGGTTTTCTAGATAAATAAATGATATTAAATATAATGAATGGATTAAATTTTCTATTAATAATCAAAATCTTAAAAATTAAGGGGGTTATATGCCTCTATTTTAGCAAAGCCCTATGAATATTCCGTATGAAAAGTGTTCAAAGTGTTGGATAGAGTTGGTTGCAAGCTATATATATATACCATAAAAATCTATTATTTATTTAGTAAAGATTATATTACATTTGTCTAATATCATTGTATATGAGCCCTATCTACAAACATGCAAAATCAACGTAATAAAATAATTTAATACTAAATATTAATATTAAATAATATTTTCAACATCTAAACTATATTACATGAATAAATGATTCTATAAGGTATTACTATATTCTAATACATATGCGAATGAATCTAAGTATTTTTTTAATTTACACATGAATTTACTTATTTTTGATCAACTATGACCTATGCAATAAAACTTGGTTTTATAACTAAACAAATAATATTAAATATAATAAATGGATTGTGTTTTTCTTCAAACATCAAAATTTAAAATTTTAGGAGATTACATGGAATCACTTCTATGTAACCTAGTTACATAGAATTGCTAGCAAAATCCTACATATATACATACATATATATATACACACACACACACCATATAAAAAGTGTTCAAAGTGTTGTGGTGTAGAGTTGGCTGTAAGCTATATATACCATATAAAACGTATTATTTCTTTAATAAAGATTATATTACATTTTTATAAGTTATTTGTGTTGTTTTGCTTTTGACTTTCCTTCTTAGATTTAGCTTAGTAAGCTCAAATTAAGGCCTATAGGAGTATACAAAGGATGGAATGAGATATGAGTAAGATGAGATTTTATATTTCTAAATTTTATATTTTCAATTTAGTTTTTTTTCAATCTATAATTGTTTTATTTCTTTTATTTTCAATATAATTTCTCTTTTTTATCACACAACAATTCCCCTAATTCATTTTTCCCATTTTATTTACATTTCATTTCATTCTTTTGTATACTTCGAACAACCTAGAGGTTTTTGTACAGGAGTTTGGCACTTTTACAAAACGATAGGTTTGAACTTAAAGCATTATGATTGTGATGGATTCAAATCTGGACCGGCTATTCTTGGGTGAAAATTAAAATGAGTCATATGGGATCAAGGTCAACCCAATCTTATCTTTATTTAGAAAACATTTTATCTAATTTTATTTTTCATATCGGGTTGGAATGAGATTGATTCGACCCTCATGTTGAGTCTTGGGTCAAATATTGCGTTGATAATTCAGGTTACCATAGTTTTTAAAAAATATCCATTGAATATAAATGGGTACTGATGCTATGCACCTGGGTGCTTTAACCTATTTTTTATTTTTTAAAATTTTCATACAACTATTAATTTAAGTGTATCTAACATGTGTATCAGTCTTACCATTTTTTGAGATTTATAGATTTTTATTTTTAAAAATCAATTTCATTTTTAATAATTTTAAATTACTAAAAATGCCATTGATTTTCAATTACTAAAAATATCATTGATTTTTAAAATAAAAATATCTACAAATCTTTAAAAATAATAAAACTTAATGCATATGTTAAATACACTTAGATTAACAGCTGCATAAAAAATTTAAAAAAAAAAAAAAGGGTAAATGTACCCGGGTGACTGAGGCTAAGTGCGCTCGGGTACATTTAGCCCCTACCAAATATAAAGTCATATTTATATTAAATTTTTTATTTGAGTGTCTTAACATATTACTACTTAGTAGAAGTATAGCATCATTAATCATAATAAAGTATTAATAAACATAGACAACATACTAAACTTATTGAAATAAGTAATGAAATTTGCCTTATTAAAAATTTGAACAAATTCCATATATACTCATGAACTTTATCCATAATTCTATTTATACCCGTAAATTTTTAAAAATTCCTCTCATATTCATGAATTTTCTTCTTAATTCCACTTATACTTGCGTCATTAAGGATCTGATAAATAGGTCGTTAGCCCTCTTGTAAAATGACAAATATGCCCAAACTCTAATGTAATTTAAGATTGTTTGGCTTAAAGTTAAATATTCATTTTCAAACAATATATGATTTTTATAGTTATAGAATTACTAAAAATTCATTATAGTATATTTTTTAGTTATAAAATCATGATTAGGGATGAACGTATTGGTCGTTTTTTAAAGAGTTAATGACCTCTTTAACAGATCTCTAACGGTGTGAGTATAAGTGGAATTAAGATGAAAATTCATGGGTATGAAAAGAATTTTAAAAATTCATGAGTGTAAGCAAAATCAGGGTAAAATTCGTGCGTATATAAAGAATTTGCCTTGAAAATTCATTTGCAACTTGAAGTAAAAATCGAATTTAATTTTTAACTGTTCGAAATTCTAAATATTTATTTAGTCTAATTATATTAAACTAACATATGCAATATATAATTTTAACAAATTAAATTATAATTCATCATAGATCATGTAAAAATTTTAAAAGAAAATAAAAATAAACTAAAAAGGTCCTACATTTTTTCTAATATATGAATATCCGGTGGGTTGGGTCTTCTAGTTCTTATCTTTAAATTCAAGTCAAATGTTCAATCTCTCCATCATCGGGTCATCAAAAGTACTCGTTTAAAAGGTCAAAATTAGGATGTAAATAAGGTTGGTTTCAATCCGAACCTAACTAACTTACCCTCATTTATAATAGAGTTGGGTTAAGCATTTTAGCAAAAATTAATTATATGCCGATTTGAACCAACTCGATTTTAAAAGTTGGTTGGTTTGGGTTAAATAATTATTATTCATATATTAGTGTAAAATATAATAGATTATTAGAAATAGTCATATATTAGCATATATTACCAAGGAATTATCTAGACATTATTACTTCGAAATAAGATTATTTAATAATTATATTATTGTATAAGTCATAAATTGAAATGTATTTCTATATAAAAGATTGATTTTATTCTTTCATACAAATTTATATTTTAAAAAAGATTTAATTAAATAAAATATTTTTAAATATTATATATTTATTAACCCGATTTCTAACCGGAACCGAATCAATTTATATAAGGTTAAAATAGAATTGAATTAAGTTGTGAAAAATATAGTTGAAAGTAATGTTGAGTTGATATTTTACAAAGTAGGTTAGAGTTGTATTTACCCTAAACCCAACCTGATTTATACCACAATTAACTTATGAATTTTTTGTATTTTAGTTAATCTAACTATGCGTATTTGTTATCTGGCCCACAAGTTTTGCGTATTTACTTTTTAAATCTTGTAAGTTTATCTCATTTGCAATTTAAATCTTGCCGTTATTGCACCTCAGTAAATGAACAAAAAATTTGTCAGTGCCGAAATAAGATTATTTAACAATTATATTATTGTATAAGTCATAAATTGAAAAGTATTCCTCTATAAAAGATTGATTTTATTCTTTCATATAAATTTATATTTCAAAAAATATTTAATTAAATAAAATATTTTTAAATATTATATATTTATTAACCCGATTTCTAACACGAACCGAATCAATTTTTATAGGGTTAAAATAAAATTAGATTAAACTATGAAAAATATAGTTGAAAGTAATGTTGAGTTGATATTTTACAAAGTAGGTTAGGGTTGTATTTACCCTAAACCCGACCTGATTTACACCACAGTTAACTTCTGAATTTTTTGTATTTTAGTCCATTTAACTATGCATATTTGCTATCTGGCCCACGAGTTTTGTGTATTTACTTTTTAAATCTTGTAAGTTTATCTCATTTGCAATTTAAATCTTGCCGTTATTGCACCTCAGCAAATGAACAAAAAATTTGTCAATGCCGAAATAAGATTATTTAACAATTATATTATTGTATAAGTCATAAATTGAAAAGTATTCCTCTATAAAAGATTGATTTTATTCTTTCATATAAATTTATATTTCAAAAAAGATTTAATTAAATAAAATATTTTTAAATATTATATATTTATTAACTCGATTTCTAACCCGAACCGAATCAGTTTTTATAGAGTTAAAATAAAATTGGATTAAGATGTGAAAAATATAGTTAAAAGTAATGTTGAGTTGATATTTTACAAAGTAGGTTAGGGTTGTTTTTACCCTAAACCCGACCTGATTTACACCACAGTTAACTTCTGAATTTTTTGTATTTTAGTCCATCTGACTATGCGTATTTGCTATCTGGCCCACGAGTTTTGCGTATTTACTTTTTAAATCTTGTAAGTTTATCTCATTTGCAATTTAAATCTTGCCATTATTGCACCTCAGTAAATGAACAAAAAATTTGTTAGTGGTTATTGGAGAAAATTTTTAATGACAATATTACTTTTACAGGAGTTGACTCATTTCAACTTGCACAACAAAAATAATACAGTCAACAAGTTTAAGTCGACATATAATCATGAGTTAACTCAACTAAGTTATATAAAATTGTCTTGACCGCATACATAAATCTATTTGACTCAACTAAATTATAAGATTGTTTTAGACTTTTTTCTTATAAATAATAGCCATTAGCTGGGTGTTTTAGCGGCAGAGTCTTAAAAGCAAATATGTAAGGTTACTGGATCTGAATGGTAAATATATGAAACTCTTGGCTAGAAAGCAAATATGCATAGTTAGAGAGGGGGAATTTGCGTCATACCCCCTCTAAGTTTGCGTATTAGCATTTTAGACCCCAACATTTGTGTATTAGCATATTAGACCCTAATAAGATTCATCTTTTTGCATTTTAAACCCTCCACCCTAACGTCGTCTGTCACACACCATCTCATCGTGTGCAATGATGAAAATACCCCTCAACAAAAATAAAATATACCTCTCGATATGCATTTTCTCACTGATGTTTGTTGCTTATATTATTTTTCGTTTCAAGATCTTCATTTTCTGCATTAATATTAGTGCTAATTAGGGCTGTGTTTTTATTTTTATTGAGAGATATTTTTGACATTGCACACGACCAGACGGTGTATGACAGAAACATTAGGGCGGAGGGTTTAAAATACAAAAGATAAGACTTATTAGGGTTTAATATACTAATACGCAAACATCGAGGTCTAAAATGTTAATACACAAACTTAAAAAGGGGTACGACGCAAATTTACAAAATAAAAAAAAAAATCCGTGAACTTCCACGTACGCAGATACGCTGTCATGCGCATCAGACAGCCAAATATACGCGTATGCGGATTCGTAAATATATATAGAAAAGGTCGACACGCGGCTGCGCTCATCGCAAGCACAAGGCATCTCGAGGGCGAGCGAAGGAGGAGAGGGAGAGATCTAGCGAGCAATGGCGACGGTTTCTTCGGTTTGGGCAAAACCAGGAGCTTGGGCGCTGGATTCTGAAGAGCAGGAAGCCATGGACACTCGAGACGGCGACAACGGAGGGCAATTCGATCAGTCCTCCGACCCGATGATGCAGCAACCCTTCTCTGATTACCCATCTCTGGCTGCTGCCGCCACCACCAAAACCCCCAAGAAAAAAAAACCTATTTCGCTGGCTGAGTTCACCACTGGTAAGCAGGTGGCCTACGGCTCTGGAAAGTCTTCATCTTCCCAAATCAAGGGCCTCACCACCGAGGAGATGTTTATCTTGCCCACTGGGCCTCGCGAGCGCACTGCGGAGGAGCTCGAGCGCTCGTCCTCTCGCCTTGGCGGCGGATTCAATTCCTATGGCTCTGGCCCCCGCAGGTACCCTAGTGATGAGCAGCCGCGCAGGTACGGCTCCGGCTTCGGCTCGGGCTCTGGTTCCGGCTCCGGCGACGATCAGCCGCGGCGGGGGAGTGCGAATAACGGGCCTTCTCGTGCTGATGAGATCGACGATTGGGGTGCTTCCAAGAGAATGGCGCCACCTCCCTTGTTGGAGAGGAGGGATAGGGATAAAGGTGGGTTCTTTGATAATCAGTCCCGTGCCGATGAATCGGAGACTTGGCTGTCAAATAAGAGCTCTATGGCACCACCGGCAGAGGGACGAAGGCCTGGTAGCAGTGCGTTTGAGGTTGCCAAGGAGAGGAGAGGTGGTTTTGATATTTTCCACAGAGAAGGTGTGAGTGGCTGCGCGGATTCGGATTCGTGGACCAAGAAGAAAGAAGAAGTAGGCGCTGGTGATTCATGGGGCAAGAAAAGAGAGGAAGGGAGTGGTGGAGATTCGTGGAGCAAGAAAAGAGAGGAAGGGGGCGGTGGAGATTTGTGGGGCAAGAAAAAAGAGGAAGGGAATGGTGGGCGGCCGAGGCTTGTGTTGCAGCCTCGGACACTGCCAGCTAGCAATGGTGATCCACAGCAGGGATCAACAAGGAGCAAGGGTTCAAGCCCTTTTGGTGAGGCACGGCCCAGAGAGGAGGTTTTGGCTGAGAAGGGGCATGACTGGAAGAAGATTGATGAGCAGCTGGAATCAAGGAAGATTAAGGAGGGGAAACAATCCCCCGTGGCGAGTGATGGAACATCATTTGGGAAGAAGAGTTTTGGTTCTGGAAATGGACGAGTCAATGTTCCTGAGGATAGGGCAGAAAGAAGTTGGAGGAAGGAAGCTTCAGAAACAGATGATAATCCCAGGTCTGCTGTCTGAATTCATTTCTTTGCCATTGCTTAAATCATTCAAGGAAATTGGTTTCTTTTTTTCCCTCCTTCACTTATTCTGTCCAAGATAAAAAATCTCTGAATTAATTATTGTTGTTGCAGTAGTTGTTATTGTTATAACATTGGCACTATCGTAACAAATTCTGTCTGGTTATCTTCATAGAGGTTGTTACTATGATATCGTTACATATTTTTGCTTCCTTGAGGATAATGTTAATGGTATTCCTTTGATGCCCACAAAACGGCTTTTGAAGATAACTTTGTTAAAGTACTGTCAAATGTTTTTGGAAGTAGGACCATCAATACATGAAGCGATGCTTGTCGCTTTTCTGGATTTTCATATAGTTACATTTATGTCATGCTACAAACTTATGGTTGGTTTTTTAAAAACATTGTTACACTGTTCAATTAATTGAATCTATCTATTCAGAGTAAAAATGATTAATTTATGCTTTGTGGATGTTGAAGGCATCTGTGCCCATAGATGCTAATGATCAATGTCAATGTCAAGATGAATGCTAGAGGAAAATGCTAATCATAGCCTAGTTTGGTATCTTCTTGGTGCTTACCTTGTAAGTTGATCACTTTTTGTTAATAATGTCTTCTGCAAATATGCCGAATAGCTGAATACTAGATCTTGGAAGTGTTCATTTGTAAGTAAAATATAGGGCTTGTTTCATTCAGTTGGAGATTAAGTAGCTGAAGTCCAATAGGCAAGGATTACTTAACTTGGCAAATAAGGCTTTGTTTGCAAACATGTAAAAGGGGGGATAAATTTTTTTTCACACTGCACCACATCCTAACTGCCTTACTTTTTTTTTTTTTAATCATTACCTCTACAATTCAATCGTTTTTCAGCAACAAATTCATTACTTTTAAAAGGAAAAGGGAAAGAGGCCAATAATTGCAAAGATAAGAGTAGTTAGCAACATGTCAAAGAGAGATTATGACATTTACCGACTATTGGCTGAATTAATCTTTTGGATACATATTTAATATGCTGTTAAAGACACATGCCTGTTGCACTTTGACAATTATGAAGCATCCCAAAGAATGTAAACATAATACATGCAGCCTACATAAACTTTTTCATCAATAGAATTTTTTTTATAGAAAAATTAGATATTGGATTTTGGGGAGCCTCGGTGCAGCTGTAAAAGTTGTTGCCATGTGAGCTGGAGGTCATGGGTTCGAGTTGTGCAAACGACCTCTTGCTTTGCAAGATACGGCTGCCCTTTAAATTGGATTTGGAGAGTGATTCCCGTAGGTGTGATACCTAAACAGAGTGATTTCATGGCTTTATTCTCTGCTTCTATTTGTATTACTATTTGAAAGAGCCTATTTGAGGGGTAAATTCTTGTTTAGCTGTTGTTGATTTCAGAATTTTGAATCTTCCATAAGATGTAAATGCTCTTTGAACTTGTGTCAATGAGAAAGCTTACTCATTAGCCTTTTCCTTTTTTTTTTTTGGATGAAAATTAGCCTTTTCTTTTAGTTCCAACCTGACTATTATAATTTTGTGGACATGTCGATTAAGGTGGACATGTTGGTCAACTAAGCTCTCAAATAATGAAGTGCTTGGTTGTTGGCATGAATACTCAATAGACTGTTCTCATCTGGTAAATGGTCTTGGTTGTAGACCAGGCTACTTGTGATACTGTCACTGGGATGGGGCTATCAAATATCTCACAATAATGTGGTTTACTGAGATCTCAAATGATCACCTTGGCTTGATAGTGCTGATAAATATTGGTAACCACAGAAGGGATCCAGGCATAAAGTGCAGTACGTGACATCCTTTCCTGAAGAGGGTTTAGTTTTGCAGGGCCACAACATGCATGTGAAGCTGTGACTCCACTCCATCCATCAATAACACTGAATTGTTTGAAAATGCTACATCTGCAGATGTTATGTTTGCAGTTGCGACTGGGAGGGTGACTCAATCTGTGCATTGCAATTGTATCTCGTGTTTTCAGGGATTCTTTCCAAGCTGTTTTCAGACAAAATTCTATTAGAGTGCATCACGTTAGAATGATTGTCATGTAAACCCTTTCCCTGGAAATGTTTCTTCCAAATCACTATCATCCTTAGCATTACTCAAGCTTGTGGGTATTCTACCATTGTAGTTTGTGTCCCGTGTGAAGTGGAGATTTTAGGCATTTTGTTGTTATTTTTCCATATTCCTTTTCTTTCAATTTTTTAGGCCTGTAAGAACAAATGTGCTTCTGTGTACCACTGGAATTCATTTAGTTGCTCTTGATCAGACCAAAGAGGTCTACTTGAAATAATTTGCAGGTGCTCCATGAGAGTCTGTTCATGTTTTTCCAAGTTGGATTCTTATCATCTCGTGATTGTTCCATTTCAGTATCTCCATCATTGTTAACTCGTGCTAGCCTGTCTTGTACTTAGATGGCGTAACTCAAGGAATATACTTTCCATTACATGGCGTTGTGCTCTCAGAATAAAATTCTCATAAAAGGTTTAGCATTTGTCACTCGTTTACTTAAGAAAGAACTAAAGATCGACAAGAATGGTGGCACCAGATCTGTGCAGCTATCTCACTTTGGTAGGATACAGCTTCTGATGATGACTTCCCTCGTCTGGGGTCAGACCACCATGCCATCAGTTTTTGGTTCAGCAATTTCTCCAATACATTTGGCTATAGTTTTGTAGTTATTGCAATGTGGTGGCACATTAATTTATTAAAGGAATAGTGAGGACCAGACTTGTAGTTGCACCATGGGCAAAAAGGAAAATTGAATAAATATCAACTGTATTCTTCTCAGCTTTCACTTATGTGCTTGTTTTAAAACTGATGCGACTTTGCTGTTTCGTTTGTTATTTTTTCTGCTGTATTTCCACCACACAAAGTAAGTTACTGTTTCATTTTGAGTGCAGGGCTGAGAAAACTGACGATGAAGAAGTGGCTCAGAATTGAAAGTCCACTGGCCAAGTTCATATGAAATGAAGAATGGGACTGTCACAAGAGATTGATTTGCTTTTTATATTTATTTTGGTTTCCTTTGCCCTTCAATTTTGTTCTGTACCCACCCCAGAGTCAACTGTGGAATCAGTACACAGAATTTTGCTAGTTTTTTCATGTGTGTGACTGTTATAACTTTTGTGGCCACCAAAACGGACCTTATTTTTGTCTTTTATTTCCCCTGTTGCTGAGAAAATTTTGGACGCTGTTTTGACAGCATGATCAAAGACTGCTATACATGTAAGTTTCATGTTACTTTTCTTCTCAAGGCTCCACATTGGCAAACGCTTTTGCGTGGATTCAGTCAAACGTAATAAATACTATTAGATTGTTACCTACCATCGATGCGATCTGGCGCCTTGGTGTGATGTCTAGGACCTAGAAAAATGAGGTCGACCTTGAATTTTTGAAAAGACATGGTTCGCGGGTGATCTAGATGAAGGTTTTGGAATGAATTATTATTATTATTATTATTATTTTGGTTGTTGTATTATGAAAATTTATTTTATTTTGTTGTTCTTGGTCCAACAAAACAATCTGCTGGGCATTGCTACAATTTATCCATTTCAAAACTTGCAAAATATGCAATCGCCCATCCACATTAATGAGTGGAAATCCGTGGGCTGCATTATGTCCATTTTGCTTCCGTAGAACCCCTAAAGACACTTCAGAATGATAAAGGTCCCCATTTAGTGCACTGATCCATTTTTTTTAAAAAAAATGTTCGGTGTTTACATGTAATTTTTACATTTTTTGAATGGAGCATCCGATACCATTGAAGATATCCACAAAAATAGTTACGCACGCAAGGCCGAAATCGTTTCAGAAAACAGCTACCATTCAACAACATGGAAAACGTCAAGCATTTTAAAAACACAGCCCAAGTACTCCGAAATAAGTTGTTTATACTGGGGCTGTAGCTTGGTTGGTCAAAGGCATCCGGCAGTCCACTTTGCTCCTGGTAGCGTTTCGATCTCGTAAGTGCGTGAAGAGCTTTAGTTTTTTCTTTAAGAGTTAATTTTAAATATATCTATAATTTTTGCTCATTAATTTCAAATATGCCCACTAAGTATGAAATCTTTCAAATCATCATCATCATCATCATAAGCCATTTCCCACCTATGTGGGGTCGGCTGCATGGATTCTGTTACGCCATTCTTGGCGATTTAAAACTAAATTTTCTGTAATTTATAATATTTTTAAATCTTGTTTAATTACTTTCATCCATATTTTTTTGGGTTTCCTCTCATTCTCATACCACATTCTACTTGGATAAACTCTGTTTTCCTAACCGGTGCTACTTCAGGCCTCCTGTTAACATGACCAAACCATCTTAATCTATTTTCTCTCATTTTATCATAAATTAGTCTCACTTTTAAGTTTTCTCGAATTACTTCATTCTTAATTTTATCTTTTCTTGTTTTACCACTCATCCACCTTAATATTCTCATTTCCGCTACCCTCATTTTTTGTATATGTTGCTCTTTAACTGCCCAACATTCTACCCCATAAAGCATAGCAGGTTTAATCGCAGTCTTATAAAATTTTCCTTTTAGTTTAATTGGAACACGACGGTCACATAAAATTCCTGGCGCACTTCTCAATTTTTTCCATTCTGCTTGAATTCTATGTATTATATCTTTCTCGATTTCCCCGTTCTCTTGAACTATTGATCCTAAGTACCGAAAGTGATTAGTTCTTGTTACTGCTTGATCTAAAATCTTGATTGGTTCCTCATCCGAGTTCTCACTATTATTAAATTTGCATTTCATATATTCAATTTTTGTGCGACTAATTTTAAAACCATTAGATTCTAAAGCATTTACCCACCTATTCAATTTTACATTTAGTCCTTCTTTAATTTCATCTATTAGAAATCTTTCAAATATACCTATTAAATAAATCCAAAATATCAAATATACCCTATTCCATTACAATGGTAGTAAACACCGTTAATGGAGCATGAAAATGACAGAAGTACCCTTTAGACCCTCAGCTTGTTTTCAACCCTAAACGTCCCATTGAGAAGCAGCCATTGTTAGTCCTCTTCCCAAACCGAGGCAATTGCTCGTCTTCCTCTACTGCTCAACAGTGATATTTGGAGATTTGGTAGCAACACTTATTTGATAATCTGTTTTTGTGTACACAACAAAAAAATAATTACCAAATTACTTGTTATTCCATATTCGCTGGAGTTGAAATTGCCGCCACTCTTCATCAGTGGCCAGGATTGTCCCAATCTACGAATCATGTGGTGCTCCCTCCCACCGCGCAGCTTCTACATCTTCCTCTCTTGCGCCGGCCAGCGCCTCCTCACCTCCAAACCCACCTGCAATTAGGACTCTCTTGCCTATGAAGCCCTCCTCGATGACAGCAATAAAACCATCATTATCTTTGTTAAAGGGCCTCAGCCACTACCTTCCGAGAATCTCACCGACCCATCCAGATTTGAGTGCGTCTACAGCTGGGATACCACCTCTCGATTTCTCAGCTCCGACGCCGATTGTTCGCTGCAAAATGCCTCTTTTCCTGCTGGGACGCCCCCAGAAGATCGGCAACTACAAGGTCACGATCTGTGCCAAATGCTCGAAAGGGATGCTCTTCCCATCGCTTGCTCACCCAAAATTGCACTTAGGGGGAGCCGCCAGCTGCCGCCCATTCGAATTGTGCGACTCTAAGAACAGAGTAATGGACAAGACCTGGAAATTCGACATCAACTGCAGCTTCTGATTCTCTAAGTAATATTGCTTGAATCCGTCCAGGAGGCCCAGCGTCTGTCGTATGTAGTAAGCCTGATAGAGTAGCATCCGTCCGAATTCCTCCCTGTCCGAAATCCACCTCCCGCTGCCGCACCTACAAAACCTGCCCCATAACCAACTGGCCAAGATTCCTTCTCATGACGCTGATCCGCACAAACCAATCCTCAAACTCCTTGTTCGTCTGTCGCTTGACGTGTTGCCGGATGGCCGGAATCTAGCGCTCGAGCATCCGTTGCAGTGTCGTGGATGACATCTTCTCTTCCTTGTGCTTGATCGCGTTGACGAGCTTGAGCGCTAGGTAGAAATGACAGTTGACCAGGTAGGAATTACCGCGGGCGCAGAGGTCGATTCAGATGGCGTATCACAGTTTCGGTCCTTGGGTTGCGATGGGTGTCGAAGAAGGACGCCGATCGTATGCGCCCGGAGCATTCAGCGCTCAATGCTCCTCGCGCGTACACCTATTTTTTTTTATTTTTTTTTATAATATTATTAATTTATATATATTTAATATATGTATAAATTTTTACCATTTTTGAATTATTTTAAATATTTATTTTTGATTTTTGAAAATAATGGAAAATTAAAAATAAATATCTAAAATATTCCAAAAATAGTAAAAATTTATAAAGATATTAAATACACTTATATTAACAATTTTATAAAAAAATTAGAAAAAAAATTTAAAAAAATTGGTATATGTGCTCGGGAGCATTGAGCGCTGCATGCTCCCGAGCATATACAATCGGCGTCCGTCAAAGAAGGAAGCAAAATAAGGGTAATTTGATCATTTAAAATTATTATTTTAGTCAAATTACTCTTGTTCTCTACATCGGGTAACAGACCATCAATTTTTGGGTATAACTGATGTTTGGGATGTAGATAATGGTATATTTGAAAAAAATCATATTTAGTAGGTATATTTAAAATTAGGAATAAAGGTTATGGGTATCTTTGAAATTAACCCTTTTAGAGAAAATGTAAGTTATTATAAAATGATTTATAAAGTTTTATGTATGCAATATAAATTGGAAAAATATAAAAAAGATTTCATTTGTAATAATAAAAAAATTAGTTGCATCTTTCCTTTGAAAAAAGTTAAGTTGTATCTGAATTGATGCAACAACAACAACAGCAAGCGTATTTACAAATTTTGCAAAACCCGCAGCAACCCATCTGCACCTATTGCGTTGATTGCACTGGAGCAATTCCTTTCAACCTTATCACCGCATATGCTTGAAACGTGCACTCGGATTGGTTGTCTTTGATGCCTATCCCGACGGAGATGGCTGTGAAGCTAGAATTTCTGAAGTACTTAACCCAGTTAGTAAAAGGTGATGTTTGGTAATCATCAAGTGTAGGAACCATAGGCATCCCATTAGATTTGGTTTTTCAAGACCAATTATTATTCCATCAATTATATTATTTTTCCCGCTTTTACTTCTATATCCAATCATTTTTCTTACCAACTACATACAACAAACTTATTTATTCCAATTATATCCCTATCATTTCCTATCAATTACATAATTCTTAAAATATTCTTTTTTCTATTTTCCATCGTTTCCTACCGTCCCATAATTTTACACGTTACCAATCGTACCTTAAAACTTTAACGCCCACCCTATTTGGAGTAGTCCGAGGATCTTTATCCACTCACAGTATTCAAACGTTTCAACGCGTAGATAAACACGCTAGCTTTCAACTCGAAAGAATTCTTATTTTTTTTTTTTTGGATAGTTGGAACTTGGAAGCATTCCATTCCAGCGGATGCTGTAAAAAAAGGAATTTCCAGATACATTCACAGGATTTCTTATTGATTCTCCAAACACAACCGAAAGGTTTTTGAGTTTTACAATTATATCCACAATAGCAGGTGAAGTTTTCATAAAGAGCCAGGACAGCCATGGCCTTGGACAGGAACATGCCCGGGAAGTTGCCAACTTTGAATTAGGACATTCTAGTAAAACCACAATCTTCCTTTTTCCAAAAAAAGAAAAAAAATCCTTCTTTTTTGACGAGTCGAAGGCAGCTGACCATTGACATGATGGCTTGTGGGCTCTCCCCTCCCTCCCTTCACATTACTGTCGCGCTCATATCCAATCCAATCTATTATCGCAGGAAGAAAATGGAAACAAAGTCTTCGTCGTCTTCGTCGTCTCTACGGATGCAAAGCATTTCCTCCCCAGCCCCACGAATCCACCAACATACACGCCCCAACCGGCTCCCACTTCTGGAGTGAGGAGAGCTATCATAGCAAAGATCCAGCCTTTGCTACGGGAATTTGTTTGTTGCTTTTGCAATGGGTGCCTTTTGCTCCCGGGGGATAATTGTGGATAGGAATCCCATAATCCCCACCATCGCTGCCAAGGAATTGGCATATCCTCGTCACACTACCAAGCACCGCCCGAATGAGATGCATCTTCCACCGCCGCCACCCTGTCCGCCCCAATATGAGCAATCGTGTCGTGATTATGATTCGAGGGAGCTGGCTTTGTCTGGAGTGGGTGGCGGCGAGTCTAAGGGTGCAACCGCAACGCGGTCCGCCACTTCTAAGGTTATAAGTTCTGGACTTTTCTCTTTTAGCTGTTGTTGTTGTTGTTTTTTTTTTTTTTTGTTAGAGAAACGGAAGTAAAAGTCTGTTGAATTGCTCCTTTCTTTCTCAAAAATCGATAAAAAAAAAGTGGTGCTTTCATTTAGATATAGACTGAAAAACAAAGTAATTTACGAAACAGTAACTCAGAAATAGTTGGGGAAAGTCTCCCACCTTGGACTAGTTAGCTATTTCACTTGCTGATGCCATCATGGGAAACTAGGTGTAAAATCTGAATCATTGATAGGGATGACCCAGTATTTGAGATGGATACTGCTCCAAAGGTGAGGGTAATCTTTTCATTTGGTCAATTGAAAGACAAATCCAATTCTGGGAAGCCCATTTGAGATGCAGGATGGTACGTTCCCTAATTTGTACCCGTGGATATGTAGCTCTTCCAATGTGTTAGATAGCTTACACCAATTGGGCCGATGCAACCATTCGCAGCCCCATCTTGTGAGGTTCTATGCTTCTAGCATGAGCATTCACTGTCCTGTCCAGGTTTTATGATTTACAATGTTCGACTTGGTTAGAAAGGGTTTTGAACTCTGTCAAGTCAAGCGAGGTCTTTCTCATCTCAATATTTGATAAGGAATACATGTTGGCCTTAGCATCCTACTTAGCTTTTTTCAGAAATACTGAATTGAGCTTTACTATATGCAGCATTTGCCAACTGATTTTCAGTTTGTTTGTGGGTTGTGCTTGTCTTTGCATGTTATAGGGAACTGAAATCGGCTCGATCCTAGGACGGGCTGGTGCTGTTGGTCTAGAGCGGGCCGTGGAGGTGCTGGATACACTTGGAAGCAGCATGTCAAACTTACACAGCAGTAATGCATTTGTCTCTGGGATGGCGACAAGAGGAAATAAAATATCTATATTGGCATTTGAAGTAGCTAATACAATTGCCAGAGGTGCAAGTTTGATGCAATCTCTTTCACCGGAAAACATGCACTTCCTGATCCAAGAGATTTTGCATTCAGAAGGAGTAAAGCACCTAGTTTCTGCTGATATTGAGGAACTTCTTTGCATTGCTGCTGCTGACAAAAGGTGGCTTCAAAGAATCTGATCAAAGCTTTACAGTTTGGATTGTGCTATAAACTTACCCCAAAGAAATTTCAGATTAATTCTTGATTCTGTTTGCTTCTATTTCACTTTTTATATTTGCTTTCTGTAGGGAGGAGTTGAATGTCTTTTCTGGAGAAGTAATTAGATTTGGAAATCTGTGTAAAGATCCCCAGTGGCACAATCTTGGTCGCTATTTTGAAAAGTAAGGTAGATGCATTGTAGTGCACTTATTATATTACAAATTAAGCCCTAGCATAACTGGTGAACAAGGTTTATATTCCTTATGGTGTGTTTGGTTTGATGTAAAATAGGAGAAAAGTAAAGAAGTATTTTCAGCAGGAGAGCAATGCCCCCAGAGTCGCAATGTTAGCTATAAAATAAATAAAGATTGAACGTATAGACATTTTTTTGAAAAATATAGGTAATGATATTAACAGGTATGATAATTATAGGTTGCTAAATATAACAGATATGACAAAAAAAAAAAAAAAAAAAAAAGCTTTTTACCTCTTTTACCCAAGAAGGGACTTTAGTCCCTCCTTTACTTCAAAACGAACACACCTGTGAGGATTATAATGGAGAATCTTACTATAGCATCTTGGTTTAACCTCTGTACATTTCACTCACCTTGAATAATTTGAATCTTCATCTGGTGATAGCTTCCCATGTGAAAGGATGAAATAGTTGCTATCATTTGGTCAGCCTGGAATTTCTGTCTTCCCCCAATGAATATGGAATACTTTTCCTTGTTGTATTCACCTGTCTGTTTCTTGACAGATTATAAAGCAGCTCGGTGGAGTAATTGGGGACATGCTTGATCTATATACCATTTTGCCTCAGCTGCTCTGCCTGTGTGTAAATTGCATAATTAGGGTGTGTTTGTGCAGAGGGGAAAAAATTTCAGTGGAAAATTTGAAATTGATAGGGTAATGATGTGATATTATAGGGATAATGATTATGAGTGAAGGAAAAATAGTCGAAATAAATATAGTTGTAAAGGAAGATATGAAGAAGTAGGGGGAAAAAGTTGGAGATTTTTTTTTTTTCTCTTTTCCCATTTCCCAAACACACCCTTATTCAACAGAGATGGGGTACCATATCTCCAATAGATTCTTGTGGGCATCCTTCATTAGGTTTCCTTCCTATATTTCAAAGGATATGATATCATTTTTCCTGGAATACTTTTTTGGATTGTCAGATTGGATTCAGTCACTGCATCCCAGAGGTATCTTAAAGAAGAGGCTGAAGATATAATGCAGCAGCTACTTATGTTGGCTCAGAATACTGCTGTAAGTGTCATGCCATGGTGTCTTTTTTTTTTTTTAATGCATATTTTCATGAATTTTCTGACAATTAAGAGATATCTGAAAATGTTGCTCCGTTTGCACCCCATCCCAAGACTTTCTATTTTCAGATAGGAAAAATTGTAAAATGGTATATTTAGTGTGATTCTTTAGCGTTTGTGTTTGTTTCTAAAATCACTGAACTTGAGTGGACTATTGAGTTGACGAGATTTAGATGGGTAAGGAATATGCAAGAAGCCTTCAGTTCTGAACTTCCTGGTTATGTAATTTGGTGTGACCATGGTTTTATTTTGACTTGACTAATTTAGTGGTATCCTCTATGTTAAGACACGAGAGGTATTGAGCTAGATGGCTGGATGGTCCAAGGTTATGGACAGTCTTTTGGTAAGCTTGAGAGAGATTCAGGAGCAGATTTTTTGTTGATATCCTCAAACAGGCTTTCAGCTAAACAAGGAAACAGATGAATTGAATAGGAAGGAAAAGAAGTAAAACAACTGAGAAATCTAAGAAAAGAAGAGATAGAAACTGAAATTCAGAAATTTGTGTGTTCTCACCTGTGACTTCCAAACAATGACACAATTTTGTACTCAATCCAGTTCAACAGGAATTGCGGGTCTCAACTGGGTCATGACTTGCCACATCATCTGACAGCTGGCAATCCTAGCTTAAGCCCTGCCAAACCAGTATCATAATACCCAAATGCAGCAACAGTAATGTAAGTGTTCAAGCTTTGCAGCAGAGACAGGCCACCAATTCCCATATGCATTTGTGGCATATTCTTACCATTCCCCTCACTAGGGAATCAACCTGGTCCATAAACAAGAAATTTTCAAACATTGGCAGCATGCACAACTGTTAGAATCATCTGCTGAACCATTGTCAGATGATTGCTATAGATAAGTCCTGAGGAAATCATCCTCTGATGCTGCACATCCGGAGATCTACTCTTATGCTGGTTTTTGATTTGTGACTCCTCTAGGAAATCAACCTGGATGATATATCATCATTCTTAGTAACTTTTCTAAAGCCCTCAACTTCCAGACCTATCTTCTAGAACTCCAGTTTTGATGCCTTCAAGACTAGAAAAATCAAAGCGAGAACAACCTTCTTCAGAGGCCTTCATATTAAGACTCTTTGAGACAGTTTATCAAGCACCCAGATTGCACCACTATGTTGTTACAATCCAACCCAAATATTCACCTTCACCCGTAGCCTGGAGAGTCTCAACTCCTTCATCACCAGCATTTCTTTGAAATCCACCATTCGTGCCTTTGGTTCAGCTCCGAAAATATTCAGCAACTCACTACAGTTGGCTCTTGTTCTGCCACATTCCACTTCATTCATCTCATTCTGGCTATCCACCACTTCTGTTCCAATCATTGCAGTAGATTTTCCAAAAGTTTCTAAACTACTTCCATTCACTTCTGTTGGTTCTCTAATAGCTACTGCACTGATCACAACCTGGATACCCTCCAATATGGACTTCACCTGCCTGGTCTTGTTGTTGAAGACCAACTACCTTATTGCCACTTGTTGCTTAATCTCTGTGAATCACATCTTGGCTGCTTCATATTTCGTTGAGTTGGTTTGAGCCAATGCATGTAATTTCCAGTGAAATTCTGCTGCATCTTGCTCCATGGTGACAAAATATTCATGATGAGATCTATTTCCAGTGGTCATTTTATATGAATGTTTCAATAGATTGCAGTTGAGAGATTCTTACAGAGGTTTCAGGAGTTGCTAACTTGGTATTGATGAATTGGAAGATGAAAATACAAACAAGGAACTAGAAAGAACTGAATGAAAGAACAAATAGAATCTGCTGCCCACTTGGATCATGGCTCTGATATCAACTGATAATATGAAAGAAATTCAGAAGCTGATTTTTATCGATTTCCCAAAAAAATGATTACAGCTAAACAAGGAGCAGATGAATTGAATAGAAGGGAAAGGAAACAAAGTTAAAACAACTGAGAAATCTAAGAAAAGAAAAGACAGACACTAAAATATAGAAATTTGTTTGATGTCTTCCCTGATTTCCTGACAATGACTATTTATACTCGATCCAGTGCAACAGGAGTCATGGGTCTTAGCTGGCCCATGACTTACCACACCAGCTGACAGCTGGCAATCTAAGCTTAAGGCCTGCCACGTCAGCAGCACAATACCCAAATCCAGCAATAATAATGTTACTGTTCGCGCTTTGCTGCCGAGACAATTCCATATGCATTTATGGTAGATTTCTACCAGTATTCTCAAGCTTTCTCATTTCAACATTGCATGTGGGGCCTAATCTTCATTGATCTATATCATTGGTGGTTTTCGATCTGTTTGGTTCAAAAGTTTATGAGCGTTTGATTGTAATATCATTGATTATAGCAAGTAGAATATCTCCATTTTGGCAAAAACGGAGTTTCAGGAATGCACTCTATTGTCAGCTATAACAATGGAAGGTATGCAAAAACTATGATAAGAACTAAGGCTTGCAGATTTGATCATTGCATCAAATTATCAAGAGCCGACTGATTGGTTGCTGGGGTATGTCCTCTGGGACCCAAATGGACTAACAGTCTGGAACACTGAAGGATGCTGAAATTTACATATTGAAAGGCTTATGCCATGTGCAAGACCTTGTGAAGTGTCAATGAACGTTTTTTTTCTTCTATGAAATGTTTTCTTTCTATTTTTCTTTTTCTATTCATTCTGATTTTTTGGATGTTGATTTTGTCAGGTTTTTCTTTTCCCCTCCTATTTTTGAGTTTGATTCTGATTTCTGATTTATCTATGTGCTCTTATTTATCATTTGCTTGTATTCGGCATCTAATTGTATGTGCTGTATGGTTGAAAAAAAAAATCATGTTTTTTATTTGCCTGAGATATTTTTGTGCACTGTTCTTCATAATACAGATGTATGGAGACTCTTTATGTATTTGTTGTGTATAAATTTTGATGATGTTCATGACAATTGCTACTCAGGTCTGTGCATCTGGGTTTCTGGACTGTTTCATAGAGCTGTACTTATTCACAAGACATAACTGGCTGAATAAACATGAGAATTCATTTTGGATTACACTTTTGCATTGAAAATCTAACACGATTTTCCTTGAATAGGAATTGTACCATGAGTCAAACACATTGGACAGATTTGATCAAGATTATCGGCGTAAGCTTCAGGAAGAGGAATCTTTAAATGTCTTCCATAAAGGTTCGACAATAGTACATCTTTCTCGGATTGTAGATTTTTCATGGTTATGTGAAAGAATTGTTTACTTTTCATCATATATCATTCTTTATATGGATTCTAAGAACACAATAGAGAAGGATGATTACTTCATGGTCATGTAATCCTCTTATCCTTATTGCTTCTCGTTATAGTGCACAACGTACCTGAGGTTGTTATCACGGGACCACTCTTAAAGGACTTTGGATTTGGCGGAGATATCATTTGTTTGGATGCTGTTTATGATCAAACCCTATTTTTGCATTTCATTTTACAATATTGAAATGAAAATGCGTAGTTTCACTCCAAAAAAAATGCCTAGTTTCACCTGTGCGTTATTGTAAACTTTGGATGTTAATTTATAACGACTTGTATTCTCTTTGTTATAATAATTTTCATCATCCCCATCATTATTTTGGCCTTCTATGCCTCCTCGTGATCATAACTTTGTCTTATGTAATACTTTCCCATTATTTGCTGATGTATTAATATATGAGGTAGTATATAACAAAAATTTATATTTTTGTTTTCATGTGAGATTTCATATAAAAGAAGTTATTGTTTTGCTTGCAGGAGATGCTCTCATGGTTTTACGCAGTGACTTGAAGCGTCAAAGGAAGTTTGTAAGGAGCCTGAGAAAGAAATGTCTTTGGTCTAAAAGCTTGGAAGAGGTATGGGACTGGAAACAAATTTTTATCCATTAGTAAAGGATAAAAGATTGCTTCCTTTGTTTCCACCAGCTTGACATTAGGAAATTTGACTATATCACTTTGTCAGATAAATGTCTCGTAATATCAGTGATGCGTACTCCTTGTAGGTTGTGGAGAAACTTGTCGATATTGTAAACTTTTTGTATCAGGAGATTACAGAAGTCTTTGCCATTAAAGGTTCGTTGAGCCCTTCTCCAGACATTTGATGCCCACATGATGATAATTAGTCAATTTACTGAGCCCTTCAGATTTTCTCACTGGAAAGAGGAAGTTCCATTGGCTGATGCAGTAATGGCAGATGTACATTTTAGGATCTGCTTCATTTCATTCAAGTACTTACAGAAAATGATCATCTCATTACTAAATATATGCAAACCTTTTCCATCGAGGGATTCTGCTTTACATACATTGAATAACTTCACAGAAGTGAAAGCTCTCTTATTTCTTTATGTATTTGAAAATTTTGAAATGGGTAATGTCATCAAGTTTAACTCCAGGCTTTTGACATTTTGCTAGTACTTTGGGAAAGAACCACATATGGCTGCCCTTAATTGGGGTTATGTCTATTCTTTTGTGGCTTATTTGGTTGTATGCCTCTGATGTGAGGGCCATGTGGTTCTCATGTAACTTCCATGCATTTTTTTCTTGTCTATCTATCAAATGATGGTTGACTTACTTAAAATTGTTGCAGGTCCCAGACCAGTTGAAAAAGGAGTGGCAAGGTCCTCTCAAAGCCTTGGGGTTTCTGGACTCGCATTGCACTATGCAAACATCATTAATCAGATTGATAGCATGGTATGTACAACATCTCGCATAGAGCTCAAGATGAAAAAATTGCTTGACTCATAGCAATGCAGATTCTGTTAATCTGCTGTTTCATTCAATTGGTGTGCTGTATCATTATAAACATTGTTGCAAATGACAATTGAGGATTGTTACCTCATTTTCTAGAGGTGAAAAAGAAAAAAAGCAAATCTTGATATACTATTATCATTCGATCAATTTGTGGTGCTTCAATTATCAGTCATCTTCGGTTGTTTTATATAGTAAGCGAATGCTGGGAGGCTTTGTCTACTGAAATTTGATTTGTTTGTTCATTCTTTTTCAGTGTGTTGTATATTCAGTATATAGACATGAATTTATAGCCTTAATAGATTAGTCCTTTCTATTCAACTCTCATTGCCTACATTCACTCTCATTGCCTACATTCATTTTATGGCTTGCGACAATGTTTAATGCATTTGTTGGTCTCGATGAATATCTTCATTGGTTTACTTGAAGGGAAAAATATATTTATAATTGAATTAAACTCATGAACCAAATTATTCCTAATTGTCTCTTTTTCTGCAAAACATAGATAGCTACTTTGAGGATGATTTAATTCACAAACCTTTGTGAAGGCTTTCAGAACTCATTTTGAGTTGGTCTTATTCTTTTCTAATCCATAGTTATTTGGCTGAAAGATAAGCAGATGAAAAAATAATTATCTTCTAAATGGTAGGAAGCATATATTTGTATTTAGAGTAGTTCGTTACATCTTAAATGGGGTAATGCAATGCCCAGGTATCACGTCCAAGTGCAATTGCTCCAAACTTAAGAGATGCTCTCTATCATGGATTACCAAATGGTGTGAAGACAGCTCTCCGGTCTCGCTTGCAATCACTTTGTGAGCAGGAAGAGGTATAATTGCTCTCAGTATCTCTCTCCTCCTTTAAGCAAATCACTCTACTGGAACTGCTAGGTTTTTGAATTTTACCCTTCTAGCTTTTTTGGCTTCTCAACCGGTTGCTTATGTAACTGTAATTTGCTGTCTCTGGATCTCACCCAGTCTGTAAAGCCAAATAACCCTAGTCACTGAGAAACATTCATGCCATGTGGGGGGCCACCTGATGTTGCACGAACTTGATTAAAGGGCCAAGGCATATATTTTTTTATGGTGGGGCAATAGTGCTGAAGAGTCAAGAGATGCCACAGAGGTGTTTGGTTGAGAATTGGGGAATACTGAGGCGTGTTTTTCAGTTCATTTAGAGACCGTGACAACAGTTTTGGTAATGAAGGCTTCATTTGGTAATAAGCTTAGGAGAGAGCGGTTTCCCACCTCCTCCACCCATTTTTCCCCAAAAAGATTTGTCATCTTAACTACTTATTTTCTCTACTTTTTTCATTTTTGCCTTTATATTCCAATCATTTTTCATACAACTATCTTATTTATTTCCACGTTACCCCTAGTACATCACATCACTTTTACACTTTTCAAAAATTATTCCCTTTCTCACTTTCCCACTTCCCACCCTAAACATTACCAAACGTACTCCAAAAGTTCAAAACAGTACAAGAAAATAAAGAAGAAGAGCAAATATAACTTCTAGTTATACCATCTTATTTCATTTATTTCTTTTAAGGATATTTTATAGTTTTCTATGTAGATAGTCCTGAGAAGTCCCAGGAACTATTGAGCTTGTGGTACTTACTATTTCAAAATATCATGTCTGCAGCTTACTCTTCCACAGATCAAATCTGAGATGGACAAAATGCTCAAGTGGATTGTCCCCTTAGCCACAAATACAACCAAGTATGTTAGGAGTACACTTGTTGCCTGCCCCTATTTGGAAATGTTTTTACCTTATGCTGCTGCCATTAAAGTGATGAGAAATTGATATTATCTTCTGCTCTTCGACTAATGGTTTTTGTTTGTACTTTTGAACTTGACAATCCTAATCAGAGCACATCAAGGCTTCGGATGGGTTGGAGAGTGGGCAAACAATTGGTCGGTAGAGACAGCTGTTGCCTTTACTTTCTATTTCCTACACTTCTTTGCTTCTCTATTGGATTGCTTGCGTTTAAAATCCTTTGCTATCATTAACTTGGCCAACTACTGCCCTTTTTTTTTTTGTTTCCAGCAATGAGGTGAACAAGAAGACAGCCGCACAGAATAACGTGATCCGCCTCCAGACTCTATACCATGCCAATAAGAAGAAGACGGATGAATGCATTCTTGAACTTGTGACGTGGCTACACCACCTGGTGGTCCAGGTCCAATACAGAGATCTTGGATTCAAACCAAAAGTTTCCGTTCGTTCCCCCACCCGGAAAATTTTGCCGCTAATGCCTGGAACAGAGAAAGAGCCATCTCCGACATGTGAGAATGAAGGCAATTCAACTATTGGATTATCAGAAGAAGACAATAAGATGCTGGAAGGGGTGTGTTACAGGAAGCTGCTGCCAGGAATAAGTAAAAGCCAGGAGTTCGATTTGAATAGGAAGATGAGAGGCAATAGATATAGCAGGTTGAGTAGAAGCATTGGTAGTTCTCCAACCAGAGAGTTAAGCCTACCATCGGATTTGGAATGCGAAAAAATCGAGGCATTGGATATAATGGATGGGTTGAATAGCGTGACAGTCTCGTGATTTTTACGTGCGTTTGCTTTTTTCCTTTTGATTCTGCTTTTCAACGTTCAGCTTGTATAGTGCGCATGAAGAAGACTGCCATGCAAAAATTTTTTTTTTTTTTTTTTTTTGAAAAAAGAGAGAAATGTTACCACACAAATTTTGATGTGCAATATTACATGGAGATGAGTATTATCAAATCCATCGAATCGTGTCAAATTTACTTGATCTTCACTGAATTTGCGGGCAAAATTGTTCCACGGTCATGTTTATATAGAACTCTTTTTTCTATATAATTTTATCTATTTTTAAAATCCTGATGGTTAACGGAAAATTCACTCTATCCATTGTATTTAGTATTATTTATAATATTTTGAAAATCTTTTTATTTGTTTAATTTCATTGTTTATGAGTCTCATTTCTGAATGTGTAAAATCAATATAATAAAATGGTTTGATGCTGAAATGTCAACTTTAAAATAATTTTTTCAATATTTAAATCATCTAAATTAACGCTATTGCGTAGATAAATGATTCTATAAAGTACTATTATATTTTAATATACATGTAAATGAATTTAAGTATTTTTTATGATTTAATATTTTTTTTGAGCAAATGTGTCTCATGTATATACTTGATTTGGATGAATTTTGGCTTTCTAAATAAACAAGCGATGTTAAATACAATTAATGCATTGAATTTTAAATTAATTGTCAAATTTTAAAAATTAAATGGATTACATGAGACTGCTTACATAGAAGAAGAGCCTTATTATCAATATTATAAATAGGGTCCTGCCTCTATTTATTGCCCACTCTTCGATAAGGAAATTGGAATTCATTTCACCTCGGTTGAATTTGGAATAATCTATTTTACTCGGACATCAAGTTTGATCCAACTCAGACTTTGTAGGCCTTGTCTACAAACAGTGTAAAATGAAAATAATATAATTTTCAAAGTTCTTATTCCAAATGTAAACCGTCAAAAATGTTTTTACTAGGTAGATGAATAATTGTATGAGTTATTATAATGTTCTAGTGTACTCGTAAATGTATCTAAGTGATTTTCATAAGTTGTTGTCATCAAGATTTTCGTAAGTTACATATGCATATCCGATATCATATTGGGCCCGTTATGTAACCGGGTTAATAAAAGTATTTTCATATAACTCTTTCAAATTTGAACATTTTGATGATTAATGCAAAATTCAATTTTATTTATTATATTCAACATTATTTGTTTTGCTGGGAAGCTAAGTTTCAACCAAATTAAATATGTGTATAAGCCACACTTGCTTAAAAATAAATATATTTATATGTAAATTACGGAAAATACTTAGATCCATTCACATATATATTAAAATATAATAATACTCTATAGAACATTTATCTACATGGAAGTGATATTTTACATAGTTAAGAGATGGAAAATACTCCTTAAATTATGACAGTTAATATTAAATTATTTTATTATAATAATTTTACACATTTATAAATACCAAACAAATGAAAAAATTTTCATAATGATATAAATAATATTAAATACAATAGATAAAGTAGATTCTTAAATCACCATCAAGATATTGAAAATGAAAAGAGTTAAGTAGAAAAATGGTTTCATGGAAGCATCCTGGTGCATTGATATATGGTTTTAAGCCCGTATGGCACACCTACTTAAGACGTAAATCTGCACGATTTGTGGTCGCATGAGGAAACATGCTAAATTATGTGACCAATTAGACTACGTTTTCAACAGCAAGATGCGCCAATGCGTAGATCTGCATGATTTGTGGTCACATGATCAGGAAACATGTTAGACCATGTGACCAATTACATGCAACCAAAATAACATTCGATGCAAACAGTAACAGAAATTTTTATATTAAAACCGTAACAAATTTCAGCTTCAAAATAAAATAGTTTTTAGCTGATAAAAGTAGTCGATGCAGCCAAATTTTTTAATTTTGGCTGAAATGTAATAACATGTTTCCTCATGTGACCACAAATTTTAAAACTATTTTACTTTGAAGCTAAAGTTTGTTACGGTTTTTAATATAAAAACTTTTGTTACTGTTTGCATCAAATACAATTAAATTGTTGTCGCATGTAACACAAATTTGGTTGCATGTAAAAGGATTTGGTTACAATTGATTTTTAGGATGCGAATACTTAGTTACTGCTGAGGGGTGGCATTTGGTTAAATGTAATAGCTTTTTACATTGAATGCAACAAACAATCTTCATAAAAAAATGCAACCAAAATAACATTTGATGCAAACGGTAACAAAACCTTTTATATTAAAACCGGAACAAACTTTAGCTTCAAAGTAAAAATAGTTACCAACCGAGCGCGGGCATTATAAGAATCTGAGCAGCGCTGGTGGGTTCGAATCCAGCATTTGGATTTCGGCCAGAAATGAGGAAAAATTATTAGTAGGAGCTGTGGTCTCCCGTTTGGTTGTTGGAAGTTGTGTCTTCCTGATTATTTGGTGGAGCAGTGTCTCCAGATTTGTAAGAATGTCTCAGACCTTCAGTGTAATATGTGTTAAGATGTATGTAAATATATTCCAATATAAAAAAAAAGTAAAAATAGTTTTTAGCTAATAAAGGTGGTCGATGCAGCCGAATTTTTTAATTTTGGCTGAAAAGTTGGTTGTGCATTTGAAATTTTGTTGTAGTGCATTAGTGCATCCATATGGTTATTCGGTCCCACTTCTATATGATTTTTTTGGAAAAGAAATTTATATGGCATTACACAGATGTGGGCGAGTGATTTTTAGCGGAAATATTTCCCACCTTTCCAAAATAGAAATGATTGATTTGGGCCCCACCATGTTGATTTCGTTAAATTTACACAGCCCAGTATATTTAATATATTAAATTTATGGTGTATTTTGTTGGGCATAAAACTTTTCAATTAAAAACTTTTTACTCTCTATAACTACCTTATTTTTTAATTATTTATTCACATTTTCCTATATGAATTATCGTATTTTTTAATCATTTCCTCACAATTAACCCATCTATTTTAACTTTATTTTTTTTACAACTCATCATTACTTTATCGTATCACATCATTTTCTGTTAATTTAATAGCTTTTACAATAAAAACTTTTCATCTAAAATTTTTATCACTTTCCAAATACATCCTTAGTAAAAAATTCAAAAATTTTCACAATGAATAAATGATCACAACATACAACATAAAATCAAAATTACTAGAGGATAGTAGGATACACGGACATGTTAAAACTTATATATATATTTTCGTTTAGTGCATATATATATATATTTGCAATCGTTTTTACTGAAATATATATATATATATAGGGATATGATCCTGTGCAGTCGGACTGCACCGTAATTACGGTGCAGTCCGCTGTAAAATGGACCCTACATATATTAGATTATAATGAAACTTTATACACTCATTTATCCATATATAAATCATACTTTAGACGGTTTAGATGTTGAAAAAATCACTTTAAACTTGATATTTACATTAAACTATTTTATTACGTTGATTTTGCACCATTTTAAGATGGAGACTACACACATGATGGATTTGGATGAAAATTGGTATGGTAATAAAGTGAACAATTATAAATACAATGAGTGGGGTGGATTTTCTATTTATGATCAGGTGGGGCCCACAGTGCATGGACTGTACGGTGCAGTCGCATGCACTGGATCATTTCCCATATATATATATATATAAAATCATTTGAAGCAAGATAAATGGTATAGATTGCACAAAACTCACCTTGGTGGACCCAACCCATGCATGTCAACTTTCGAGCAAAGCAGGAAGCATTTCCATATACTCCCCAACATGCCAGCTAGCCTAGATTCCAAGAAAACCATCAACCAAAAAAATAAAAATAAAAAACTAGGAAAATAATATTGCAGAGCAGAATGAAAAATATATGCCTAATATATGTGGATGCGAAGTCGATAAATCAATGAGCTATCATGCATGGTAGGTGAGAGTATTGCAGGGAATGCATTAAGGTAAAGGGAATAAAGTAGGAGACGAGAGGAGGTGGAACAGTTGGGACGTTTGGAGCATTGAATGAAGAAAACGTCATCTGATCAAGAAAATCGGTGGCACTTGGTCCCTTGTCATTAGGTAATGGGACCAAAGTGCATGTGAAGATGTTAAGGCCCAGTGTCGGCACTTTATAATCTAGACCCTCTCTATATATATATATATATGGCTGCTGGGTTGCATTGCCTGTCATTCATCCATCCATCCATTGCTTCCTCCTGCATGCACTTGGGAAGCTTCATCCATGCATCAGTAGCTAGTGAGGTTGGCTAGTGATGGGGGTGAAGCTCTTTCTTGCCCTCTTCTGGGCCATTTTATTGGTGAGCAGACCTTCATGCAGAGCTGCGCAGGATGAAAAGACTCTTGTAGTTGTTGGTGCTGGAGAATGTGTAGACTGTGAGGAGCACAATATCAAGAGCACTGATGCCTTTTCAGGTTTTGAATCTCTGTTGGTTGTTCACGTCATTAGTCATCAACTCATTCTTATCACTATTACATGTCTTCTTGAATCGACCATCCATGCAGCTTTTATCAAACCATAATACCCTTCTCCAACAGGGAAAAAAAATTCAAATTCATGGTTTTTTTTTTTTTTTTTTTTAAAAAAAATCCTCCTTGTAACCAAGTCTTGTCACTCTTTTGCAGAAAAATTTAAACCGTTGCGTTCATATCATTTTTTACGAAATTTGAAGTAAAAAATATAAAACAATCAAGTATTTATAGCCAAAAATCAGCTGCAGCCCAATTTATTTATACACAGCCAAAGTTACGTTACATTCTTGAAGAAAAAATGTAACCTGTTAGAGTACTGCCAAAGTGTGCAATATAATTGTAGTAAAGTCCATCTCATAAAAAAGTTGTAGTGCATTTCACTATAAAATGAATCTTCATATATTAAAATATAATTATACTTTATATAATTATTTATCTACATATAAATCATGTTTTAGATGGTTTAAATCTGGAAAAATAACTCAAAAATTGATATTTATATTAACTATTTTATTATGTTAAATTTATATTCATTTCAGATGAGATGCATGTACATATTCAATTTCGATAAAAATTGATATATGAATAAAGTGAATAATTCTAAATATAAAGCGATGTTAATTGAGGCCCTTTTGTAGTGGAGTGGACTATAATTGCGGGTTAAGTGATATTATGCTTCAAAAATTTTTAAATATATATGTCTATGTTGAAAATGCTTCAATGAAACTCCTCTTTTATGTAATACTTTCTATTTTAAATATTATGATGGTCGATGGAGAATCTACTTCATTGATTATATTTAACACTATTTATAGTATTTTGGAAACTCTTTCGCTTATCTTGTATTACTGTTCATGACGCTCATCTACTAATGTGTAAAATCAACGTAATAAAATGTATAATTTTAAATATCAATTTTAAAATTGTATTTTCAATATCTAAAGCATCTAAAATATCATTTCTATGTAGATAAATGATTCTATATAATATTACTATATTCTAATACATATATGAATAAATCTAATTTTTTTTAATTTACACATAAATATACTTATTTTTAAGCAAATGCGACCTATGTACATATTTGATTTAGATAAAACTTAATATTCTAAATAAATATATAATGTTAAATACAACGAATAAATTTGATTTTTATCAAACATCAAAAACTTAAAATTTCAAAGAGTTACATAAAATTACTTTTATATAACCCGATTACAATAAAGCAGGCCCGAATATATATATCCGAATAGAGACATGATTATATATAATATATTGTGTATAAGCCTAAGTTACAATATTTATTTTTTTATTTTTCTTCATAAGCTTCTTTTCTTAAGCGTATTTAATTCATTTCCAAGTTTTTCTATTTTACAATAACTTTATATATTTATTTTTAATTTTCGAAGATCATCAATTTTAGGCTTGTATAGGTCATTTTCATCCCTTAAAAAAATTAATTTTTAAAAATCAAAATAAATATATAAAAGTATTATCTCAACTGGTATTAGAAGAAAGCTCTGAGACATGTACTAGGAACTTGAATGAGCTGCACTTCCGGAAGGGCCACAACACGTGGAATTACTTCAGCGGTTCATTGATGGAACTATGGAACGTTAATCATTTGCAGTCATCTGATCTTACCACGGCCGTAAATTTAACAAAAAAAAAAACTCTCAATATCATAATCAATGTTAATATTACTTAATCCAATTCCTAATGGGATTTTCACTGGTTGATGTTTTCATGACTCCTAGAAATTAACAGCAGTAAACAATGCAGAGTTAATTTGCAGGAAATCTTAATTAAAATTTTCAAAACATGGGCAATAATTATAAGGAATATTGGATTCCCTGTTCAAATATTGTTGCTGCTTAATAAATTGTTAGTATGTTAATTAGTTGAGCATGCATGCAGGACTGAGCGTGGCCATCGAGTGCAAGGTCGGCAACGGTCATTTCAAGACAAGAGGAGTCGGGAAACTGGGCAAGGACGGCAAGTTTCGAGTGCAGCTTCCCAGCCAGCTTGTGAACGATAAAGGAGAGCTGGCGGAGGAATGCTATGCGCAGTTGCACAGCACAGCAGCATTGCAGGATCCCTGCCCAGCTCCAAACGGCATCCAAAGCTCCAAGATTACAGTCCTCAAATCCGAAGAAAATGAGGCACATGATCATACGACGAGGCTTGGGGTGTTGGAGAAAGTAAGCTTCTCAGCATCCACATGCACCTCAGCTTTCTTATGGCCACACCCATACTTCAAGTTCCCTCCACTCCACAAGCATTTCCCAGGGATTCATAAGCCCTTCCCCCACATCCCATTTCCTCCAAAGAAGAAGCACTTCCCCCATTTCTCATTTCCTCCAAAGAAGAAGCTTTTTCCTCCTCCAAAGCCCCCAAAGGTTTCTCCACCTGTTGTTTTCCCACCACCTAAGCCTCCCAAGGTGTCTCCACCTGTTTTTCCACCACCAAAGCCTCCCAAGATTTCTCCACCCGTTGTTTTTCCACCACCTAAGCCTCCCAAGGTGTCTCCACCTGTTTTTCCACCACCAAAGCCTCCCAAGATTTCTCCACCCGTTGTTTTTCCACCACCTAAGCCTCCCAAGGTAGAACCCCCCAGCATTCCAAAGCCAAAGCCCAAACCACCTCCCCCTGCGCCAAAACAAAAAGAATGCCCTCCTGTGTATAAAAAGCCATTGCCTCCATTCCCCAAGATCCCACCTATTTATAAAAAACCATTGCCTCCTATCCCCGAGATCCCTCCTATTTACAAAAAACCGTTGCCTCCTATCCCCAAGATCCCTCCCATTTACAAAAAACCGTTGCCTCCTATCCCCAAGATCCCTCCTATTTACAAAAAACCGTTGCCTCCTATCCCCAAGATCCCTCCCATCTATAAGAAGCCATTGCCACCTATCCCCAAGATCCCTCCTTTTTACAAAAAACCATTGCCTCCTATTCACAAGATCCATCCCATCTATAAGAAGCCATTGCCTCCCTTCCCCAAGATCCATCCCATCTACAAAAAGCCATTTCCACCTTTTCCTCCTTATGGTGGCCATCCACCTCACTCTTCAACCCACCAGCCTTGATTATTCAACATATCCGTCAGAGTGATCATGTTTGGTGTATTTGCATGCATGCGATTGGTGAGAGGAAGCAGACAAAGATAGTTAAAGAGCGAATTAATTCCCTTCTTTTGCGTTGGATAACTTGTAATACTCATGCTTGTTGTTGGTTTGTTATGAATATTGGGTCCTTGTCCTTGCAATTTCATATGTCCAGTGGTTCTACTGCTCGCAATTGCTAAGATTTGCTGTAGTGCAATAATAAATCCTGTAATAATAATCGTTCATATATAAATGCTTCGAATTCTATTCCATGTAATCTGTATATTGTTGCTTGTTATCAGGCCACGCTCCCATTAAATTAAAGGAACGGATCCAATATAAGGGAATCGATTCCTCATTTAAGGGCTTAATGCATTAATTCCTTAAATCAAAACTATTCACTATATATGTTTAAAAATGTTTACTTTATCACAACTATAGCCATTACATCGACGGAAATTGGGTGTCACAAATTAAAAAAAAAACTGAAAGTGTAACAAGGGTAAATTTTCACGTATATCGTCAAACTTTCTTAATACATTGCATTATATGAAATAGTAAAACAAAGGGACACGAAATACATTCCAATGGTTAGGACTTTATTTAAATTAGATTTTTATTGATATACTTTAGATACAATATATGTGATGTATCACATATATCACCAACGTTAATTAAAATTTTAAAAGTAAAAACAAATTGGATTTGCAACTGTGCATGGATGATATAAATTAAATACATATAATTTTAAGATTGTTTCTATCTTCCCATTGAAAAAAAGGTACGATAGGCTTTTGCCATATGAGAAGGCATTAAATTCCCACTTTTCTCACATCTCGGCCTTTTGTGATCGCTAATTACAATAGCTGTTTTAATTTTCCGGCCAAACACTGCGAAAACCATGTTGTTGTGAATAAAAGCACGATTACCCTGCTAAACCGCAGAGCAAAACAAAGCTTTAATTTGCAGATCTACATGGGGTGACTAATGCTTGACTCAAGTGTATGGTACGGGCTAATATGCTCACCCTTTATGTTGGCCTGATTAGTGATTAGTATCCTTTATTTGATAATGGTTAAGGGCAATCAGACTTTCTATTTTTAATTATTGGGATTCCAAGGAGATGGAAACTGTACCATTTATGGGTTTAAGACTCATAATTAGCTTTGTAGGCGCAACTTCTGTGGATAGTGGTAGGTGAAATTCATTTTCATTAAAATGATAGAATATGATCTCATGCACATTGACTGAATGCCCTGTTTAATATAAATTATTGATGAAACCTTGTTAAGAGGAAAAATACTAAAAATGAACTAGATTAACTTTATCTATAGCGTGCATGTTTAGAAGAGAATAGAAAACAAAAAAGTGGAATAGAATGGATATGGTATGAATAAAATAGTAATAAACAAAAAATAGAAAGATTATTTATACAGAAAGATATGAAAAAATGATTGATATTCAGAGATAAAAAGTGAAAAAGTAAAATAGTTAAAAGTTACTTTTGTATACATGAGTGAAAATGGAAAAAAAAACAGTAGCACAGCTGAAGGTTGACTTTTGCATTTCCATTCCCCTTTACTCATTTCTCTCATTTCAATAAATTCAATGAGAATTAAGATAAACGGGAGTACATCCTATGGATGCTGGTAATAAAAAATATATTATATGAAATTTTATTTTCATCAAAAAACCGGAAACAAAGGTTATTATCATTTTATGTCATATTGCTCTTTCCGCAACAGAACGGTTGCAATTCTCGTTGCCACTGAAATAAAAATAGCAGAATGGGGGAAATTTTTTTTGGAGATTTGCGTTCTCCAATGTGCAATGTAACAGTACAACTAGGACAAATTTTGTTGCTAAAACAAAGTTCTTTTTAAATTTATAATCTCAATAAATTGATTAAAATTTTAAAAATTAATTTTCTTATCTTACTAGAAAATACAGTAAAATAATATAAACTTTTATTTCTAGAAAACATTCTTCACATTAAATACATTAATTTTGTTTCTTTTAGAATTTTTTTAGATTTTTAAGGTAATATTCTTGAACTTTTATTATAATATAAGAAAAGACCTTTAATAATATTTATGTAGGAATTTGTAAAATCTAAAAAATACCAAATTAATCTACTTAATGACTTAATGTAAGGAATATTTAAACAAAATTAATTTCCGTATATTTTTAAGGCATTCCATTTTATGTTTCTTTTATTTTGTATCATTGGTATATTTATTTATGCATAGATACAATTTTATTTATATATTATTCTTTGTTTATATTACATTTTATAGTGATATATAATAGTATATATTAAATTTATGGCTTCCAGCCTAATGATGCATGAACTACTCTAACTACAATGGTGAGGCCTTATTTGCTTGTCTATATGGCAAAATTTACGTTGCACCCGGAAGGAATTTTTCCTGTCATAGCCTTCATTTTTTGCTTCCAGGAATGATCTTGCAATATGTTCCTCACACATACACACATGCGCTCTATCTATCTATGTTCTCAACCTTTCTCTCTCTCTGATTGCATCTATCCTAATTGATGTTGGGCAAGATAATGAAAGAGAAGTGATGTGATGAGATTTTTAATGATACTCTCTCTAATATCTGTCTCTCTTCTTTGCTCCCTGTGTGTAGATACCCTCTTTCTAGACCCAACATCAGCCCTCTGCAGCTCCATATTCAGACAATAGTCCAGCAGCAGATGAAAACAAAAGGAGGAATGTGGCTTTCATTTTGAGAGAAAAAAAAAAAGAATGTTGCTAAAATTATATCGTCAACATGACAAAATTATCCACTAAATTCCCCTTAATCAATAGCAATGTTAGAGGCCATAAGTGTCAGTTTTTCGTTGGCCAGCAAAGCCATTGAAAAAAAGAAAGAAAGAAAGAAAGAAATCTAGAAAAGGGCATGCATCTGCACATGTAAAGACACGGCTTGGTTCCCACCAAAGAAAGTCCTGCATCTTAAGGTCATTTCAGTCCAGTCCCAATAATTCTCTCCAAGTTGGAGAATCCAGCCACATTCTCTCGAAGCTGGAGAATCCAGTCACCCAAGAGACAAATTACACCTATAGGTTAATAAGCCCGTCGTAGAAGAGGTGCTACATCAAACTACTTCGCTCTTGTCCGTAGAGGCATGCCAGTGGCAACAAGTATAGGAGAGGTGGGAAAGGTATTGGTATTTATATACCATGGCAACTGATATTACAATAAGACATATTCGCAGTCCTCAAACCATAAATGAAATTTTTCTATAAACATTCTCACACTAGAGGAATCTGTAAATACTCTAAAATCAGAGAGAAAATTGTAAAATACCCTTACATTAGGAGGAAAATTGCAAAATCAATCCCATACAAAATGGGAACTCAAACATCGATTCTGTGGCAATTGTGCCAATCAATGTTACCATCAAGGCAAGTCCCTAGGACCACTTAGAGACTTGCATTTATATAGTTTAGAGTCTTTTCTAATAAAATTCCGAGGCCATAGTTTTCTTTCTAACCAAAAAAAATATTAAAAAAAGGGTTAATGATTGATGGAAGAGAGGACATGGTGGAAAGGGATTAGTACAAGATTAAAAAAAAAATAACTTTTGAAGTGTTGTTGAAAAATTATATTAGAAATCAGAAAAATAATACAGACGATAAAAACGATAAAAAATAGTACAAGATTATACATTCACAGTAAGAAAAGTTTTTTTTTTTAATTAAAAATTTTCATCTTACTCTTTTCTCATTTCATGTCCAAAGCACCTCCAAATAGTGTTGTAGGCTCAAATTTTAAGCCAATGGGTTAAAAGTATTATATCCATTCGTGTACACGGGTGTACGAAAATTTGATATTATGGTCACTCTAATCTTCGTCCTACTCTTACATGCACAGAGGATTTAGATTACATCCACCACATCCAACGCCCAAACGTGCTCTTTTATACTGTGGTGGTAATCGCATGCACCATTAAATCATTTCCCTTATACTGGGACATACTTCAACCATTGAAGATTTAAGAGCACTGTCATATGTTGGGCCACCTTGGTAATTAAATTAAAATTTTTTATATTCGTTTCCTTTTTCATCATTGGGTTTATTAGTTCAATCAGATTCTTCGATGGAATGTATATAATCAAAAATGTGTATAATCATTAATGAAAAATACTTAGATTCATTTGCTAATGTTTTAGAATGTAACAATAATACATGAAATCGTTTATAGACTTTGGAATGATGTTTTAGACTATTAGATTTTGATTATTCTACAACTTTGGAATTGATGCATAAATAAATTTTATTAGTTAAAAAATGAACCCATGTACATCTTGATTCGAATAAAAGTTAGTTCTTTAGTTAAGTAACAAGTCTATAGATTGAATCATGTAAGAATTGTCTTAAGACTTGATTGTAAGATGTATTAAGATATAATGTAAAATACCTCAATTAAAAAAAAATCGATGGATTGAGTGGATTAAATTTTAATTTATTTTCAAGGCGAGCCCAAAATGTGAATGGTGTACTAAAATCTACAATGATATGGGCATCATTGTTTTCCTTTACACGTATTATAATGTATTTCCAAGTAAAATTCGACGGTCGTTACCAGCCATTCTGGTGGAGGCTAATAAAACTAGCACGCATGCCAAAAGCTTCAAAAATTATTAATGTAAACACAAGAAATTTCAAATTATCGGCATAATTGGACAAATGTTTTACTTTTAACAAAGAATTTTATACTATATGATACATTTTGTTCTAACATACATAGTATTAAAACGGTTCCAATTTCCTTTAAAAAAAGGTTCCAATTTATATAAATAATTTTATATTAATGGAACCGATGACAAAAAATTGGATTCATTAACCTTTTTGTTTGCAAATATCTTGATATAAAATCCATTCCACTCATTTAATTTAAAATTTTTATTTAGAAACGTGGATACTTCTATCAAGCCCCTTTTCTATGAAACCATTTCTATTTTTAACATCTATATATAGTGAATGAAAAATTCACTCTATTCATTATATTTAGTATAATTTATATTATCATAAAGATTCTTTCATTTGACTAGTATTAATGTATATGAGTCTCATCTACAAGCACGTAAAATCAACGTAATAAATTGATTTAGTATAAAATATTAAATTTTCAGTAGTATTTTCAGCATTTAAACCATTTAAAACATCACTACTATGTAGATAAATGATTTTATAAAGTATGGATCATGATATTATGTAGCTGAGTGCACTTAAGTTTGGTGCACTCGAATGTAAAAACTTATTTTTTATTTTTAAATTTTTTTATATAAATATTAATCCAAGTATATTTAACATAGGTATCGAGTTTTACCATTTTAAAAAAATTTGTAAATATTCTTTAAATTTTTTAAAAACAGATAAAGTGCCACTATTTTTAAAAAATTGAAAAAATAAAAAGGTAAGTTCACTTAAATTTGGATCTAAGCATTACTATATATGTGTGAATGAATCTAAACAATTTTTCTACGTATGAATGTACTTATTTTTAAGCAAGTGGGGCCTATGCACATATGAATTTGGATAAAACTTTATCTCTTGACTAAACAAATGATATTAAATATAATAAATAGATTAGATTTTATATCAATTATCAATGTCTCAAAAACAAAAAGTTCCATAAACTCACTTCTATGATAAAGGAAATAAGTATCGTTCCAATCTTAAATATGCAAGGCTTGGACATAATAAAAGTATGAAATCAACATAATAAATTTTTCTGATTTATATATCATTTCAAGGTTGTTAATTCAATGTCTAAAACATTATTTCTATTAAATGAATAATTTAACAAATTATTACAACATTTTCACGTATCTACAAAGGGATTAATATATTTTTCAAAATTTGCACATAATCATATATAGGTTGAGCATGTAAAACCCACTCAAAACTCCGAAGAAAATTTATTTTAATTACTTGATAAACTAATGTAAATAATGAGCTATGCAACAGACTGGGTTACACTATTTGTGCAATCCCATAATAATGCAAAATCCGCTATATTATGGCATTTAAGGCATTTCTGAAGAGCTATATCCTCCTCACTTAAAAAAAATGATTTAACATTCAACCTCAACTATATCACATTATTGGTTCAAAAAAAACCATATCACATTATTCTCACACTTTTAAAAGAAAATTCTCTTCTCCACTTTCAGCCCACCTTGCATAATCGAGCTTAGAGTTATTAATTAGCTAGAATGCAAGATTTTAATCAAGTTAATGATGTGCATTAAAAAATGTATAAAATATGTAATAGGCTTGTTTTATTTATATATCAATTTTAAATATGTATTTTAGCATCTAAATTATCTAGACATTATTTTTATATGGATAAATGATATTATAAAATAGTAATACATTTGTAAATGAATCAAATCATTTTTCAAAATTTACATATAAATGTATTTTTTAAAGCAAATGTAGACTACTCTCTTCTCTAATTAAGATTATTTTTAGTTTATAATATTTTATAATGGAGAAATGATCCTGTTAGTTTGGGAAAAATAATGCAACTTAATCCATCATAAAAAATCTATTTAAAATTTTTTTCCTCATAAACTTGTCAATATAAACACATTTAACATATAAGCTAAATTTTTCTATTTTATATATGTTTGTGTATATATATTTAGATTTTTAAACATTGGAGTATTTTAGCCTTGTTTAAAAATCTTAAAAGGGATTTTAGCAAATATTCTTCAAGGTTTGACCAATATTGCATCCATATCCCTAAGTTTTACAAATGTGCAAATATGCCCACAAAGTTTGTATAAATTTGCAACCGTGTCCCATTCGTTATGATGTCGTTCGATTTTTATGTAAAATGACAATAATACCCTTAAGCTAAATTATAAATTTTCAATTTTTAAAAATATTGTTAGCATTTTTGCAAAAAAATCTAAAATAATAATACACCCAAAAATATATAAAATAATGAAATAGCAAATATATCTACAATATTTGAAAAAATTGCAAATTTATCACTTAGGTTAAAAGGACCATCATTTTACATAAAAATATAACGGCATCCAAACGGAAGGAACACGGTTGTAATTTTGCGGGCATATTTGCGAATTTTGCAAACCTAGGAATATATATGTAATATTGGTCAAACCTTATAAGCATATTTGCAAAAATTTCATATTAAAAATATATACACTAACCAAAAATAGTAAATTTTGGTTTTATATTAAACATATTTAAATAAACAAGTGTATAATGAAAAAAGTTTTTTAAATCGATTTTTTGAGATAAACTAAGTAAGTCATTATTTAGTTTATGCGTACGGAATCTTTTCTCTTTAAAATATAGATAAAAAAAAGTCATCAAAATTTGGATAATTTACGAATATACCTACATAGTTTGATCATAATTGCAAATATATACCCACATCATTTTAAATTTTGCAAATTAATCCTACATAGTTTGACCATAATTGCAAATATACACATGTTGTTATAATGCCGCTAGTGCACCGTCATAGCAGGGAGTGTATTTGCAAACTAGTAGATATATTTGCAAAAATTGAATATACCCACTTAGTTTTTGAAAGTGCCAAGTATACCCACGTAGTTTGCAAATATTTGCAAATATGCCATAACGGTGCAGTAATGGCGTCATAACGGTATATGTATATTTGCGCTTATGGTCAAACTATGTTAAGGTAATTTACAATTTCTAAAACTATGCTAGTATATTTCTAATTATGGTCAAAGTAAGTAGCTGTATTTGGAAATCACTTCAAAAATTAACAAGAATAAATGAAAGACTTTTAAAGATGTTCAGTATACAAAATAGACACTTTTTCTTTTCGTCGTGTCATTTTCTTTGATGATTAAACAACTTGAAGATGACTTTATAAAAGAGATAAAAGAGGCAAATGTCTTTAACTAACTTCAAAATCCTATCCTATACAATCTTACATACACTAACGTCTACCACTTATTCATTCACGCGGTAACAAGAAAAATAGACATTTAAATAGTCATTGAAAATTAGAGACCTTTGTGGTTGGCATGGCGTCATCGTGGTACTCATCCGGGCATTGATGTTCGCAGGTCCATGGGTAACAGGAAAAATAGACATTTAAATAGTCATTGAAATTAGAGACTTTTGTGGTCGACGTTGTGTCGTCGTGGTACTCATCCGGGCAATGATGCTCGCAGGTCCATGGGGTTGAGACCTTGAGACACTAAAAAAGTTGACTACATCATAAAAAAAATAGCAACTTTCATATAACTAAAAAATGTATTAAAAATATGTGAGCAATCTTATACCATCCTTTACTGCATTTTGCCTCTATAAAATATTTCTTTTATGTAACTTCTTTCATTTTTAATATCTTAATATTTTGTGTAAAATTTACTCTATTTATTATATTTAATATCATTTATTTTATTATGAAAGTTTTTCCATTTGTCTAATATTACCGTACATGGACCTCATTGGGTGATTTTCAGGTGACCAGTATTTGTACGGAACATAGAAGGGGTGTAATTAATGTTTTTTTTTCAATGTTTAGTTAATACAAGTGTGGTTATTTACATTCAAAACTTTTTAATATAAATTTTTTTTTCTTGATAACTGTCCTATTTTTATTTATTTCTTGATATTTTTCTATATAACTACCCTCGTTTTCAATCATTTTTACCTAACTACTTATATAACTAATATATCTATTTGAATTTTATTCTCTTTATTCTTCATCATTACTCCTATTGTGTTATGTCATTTTCTACTGTATTAAAAACTTTAAAACGAAAAAACTTTTCATCCAAAATTTTATCATTCTTTAAACCCACCCTATATTTAATAACTTTTAATAATAAACGTGTAGATTTGAATATAGTTAAAACACACTAACCATATTGAAAATGAATTCTAAACCAAATAAATATTATTAATCATTAAAAATGACTTAGGTTGGGTTTGGAAATCAAGTAAGAAGTGAGGTAAGGAAGTAAAAATAGAATTGGATTGGTAAGTGGGTAAGAAGCCAAGTAGAGAAATAAAAATGAAAAATATTTTTGAAAAATACAAGGACTATGTGGTATGATAAGAGTAAAGTTGAAAAAATAAGATTATTGTATAAGAAAATGATTAAAATCTAAAAGTTAAAATAAAAAATCACAATAATTAGGCAGAAAAGATCGTTTTTGGAAAGTGTATTAGAGAGGTGGAAAAGAGGCTTTCCATCTACAAAAATTACTAAACACTCCATTAAGTTTTTATAAATTTAATATCTAAAATATGAAGTGAAATTACGGTTCTTCCGGGAACAGCTTCCCAGTTCCCACCGCCATTAGTTGTAACTATCCCAAAAATTGATACTTTAATTTTATTTTGATAATTTTACCACAGTATTATTTAAAAATAAAATTTGAACTATTCAGGAAGAAAATCATACACATCAAAATAGCATTAATTAAAAAATATGGCATAAGAATATTAATGGTATATATGTTTTAGATGATAAATAATAATTACAAAAAGATTCGTATGATCCCAAACATTATATACATGTATTTTATTCTAAAAAAGTCTTTTTACGTTGCTAAAAATATTGTATATCATTTTTTATATACTAAAAATGTAATTTTATGTTGTATTAATTTTAATTTCTATCAAAAATATATACGATTTTTACAATTTTTATTTAAGAGCATATTAATACCCAATTTATTTAATTTTCACTGATAATAATCCAAATTATATTTTAATATAAAGTGTGATCTTGAAAACTAAAACACAAATTTTTTTTGGAACGGTATTCGCCGTCTCACGTACAGCGGTGGGACTGGCTGTTCCCGATTGTGTACAATTACCGCAGCGAGTGGCAAACGCCCAGGTGGAATCGAAATATCCGTGTGAACGTCCTTGCGTTGCGTGCGGGGCAGGTGCGACCCAATGTGCAACGGTAACAAACCGGATACGTATTGCGCACGAATGAAATACGTGCAGAAATTTAAAAGTGAAAACTCTTCTGGACCATACAGCTTCTCAGCTCAACAGTTTTTTTTTTTTTTTTTAAAAAAAAGAAAAGAAAAAGAAAAAAATCACTTTGACGCTTTGTCTGTCTTTCTCACTCTCTTTCTACGCGTCTCTACCTCCGCTCACCATCGACTCCACACCACATTCCTGCTTCTTCCTTCTTTCCTTCCTCTCTCACCTCTTCCCCCGTACCAAGATCTGATCCCAACATCTTCCTTCTTCCTCCTGCTTCTCTTTTTCTCATGGAAAACGCTAAAGAATCAAATCCTAACCCTGACGAAAAACCCAGCGAAGAAAACCCTAACCCTAATTCCGACACCGGATCCAATCCTCCCACTCGCCAACCCTCTCGTACTCCCTTCACCACTCTCAGCCAACTCGACGCCGATCGCGCTCTTGCCCGCACTCTTCAAGAACAGGAAAGGGCGTACATGATGCTGAGAATGAGTGGCAGGGATGGCAGCGACTATGGGAGCTCTGAGACTGGGAGTTACGTCTATGAGGAGGAGGAGGAGGAGGAGGAGGAAGCGTTGGATGATCATGAGAACAATGATGCTGCTGCTGCTGCTGATGGGAATGACGCGGAGAGCGTCGACCATGATGGCGAAGACGCGTTCGATGTGCATGTTCGTGCTGAACACGACAATGAATTGGGCGTTGAGATTGATCCCTCCGCGTTCGATAGTGATGAGGCATATGCCAGGGCTCTTCAGGATGCGGAAGAGCAAGTTGCTGTCCGCTTGATGGCCCTCGCGGGCATCAATGATTGTGAGTCTATCGAACTCGTATGTTATATATTTTTTCCATTATTTCCTTGTAAAAGCATTATCTTCAGTGGTTTTTAGGTTGTCGAATGTCTTTTAAGTATCTATTGAGAGGCAAGCAAGGGTAAGGAGGGATTTTTGCGGCTCTTGCCCTGCATTTGTTCTGCTCAGTCAAATAATTGTTTTTTCAATTCAGTGCTGGTTTGAATTGCTATTTCTGTTCTTTTTTTGTTTTCAAAAAGCAAAAGGAATGTATTGTAGGTTGCACAGTTCCAGGACTATAGGAGCTGACTAATTTATTCGGGTTTTCAGGGGAAGGAGATGATCTCGAAGACCATGATAATAACTCTCAGGTACTAATGTCTGACTTCTAGTTCCATAAGTATTTGGTTGTTAACAAACCATATAGGAATGCAACAAGACTCGGAATATAATTATACACTTCAGACGAACTCTGGGTTCCAGGGATAGGCATGGTTGCAAGAAGGTGTTGCATTTGCAATGCTTTTCTTATCATCACTGATGCATTTAGGTTCATATACGAGAATATAATTGTTTTCTGCAATATTAATTCAAAATATGATCTTGACGTCTTAATCAAATAAATGACAGATATATTCACTTCAAAAAAAAATAATAAATGATATATATGGAGTGTGGAAATTTACCTGAAGTTTGTTTCCTCATGGAACTAAAAGTAGTGCTTCAGATATGTATTTAATTGTTGTTGGTGTTGTTGGAGCTGTGAAGGGATACTTTTTATTCCTGGACCCTCCACTTCATGAAGTACTTCTAGTTGTTTGGACTAGTTTAGTTTAGTTCTGGGATGGAGGCAGCCTTTGAAAGGACAACATTTTCGCCTGTACCCTCACTTCATGAAACGCTTGCAACTTTATCAGTGTGAAGTTTTCTGGATTACTGAAACTGGTGAACAGTATTAATCAACTTGATCAGTGTGAGGTCTTTCTCTACCCTTTATAAGTGGCTGTGAAGGAACTGCTAGGTAGTAATCAATAAATCCTACTGACATTGATATTATCAGTGTTGTAAAATTTTCTAAATTACTGAAACTGTTGAACAAGATTAACAAGTCGAACGGTGGTGAAGTTTCTTAATAATGGCATGCTAAGAACTCATAAAGACCGAGAGTTTGTCTTACCTTGTTGGTTCTTCATGTCTGTGCTATCTTTCTTGATTCATTTGACATGCCTCTTACTAACGGATCTTCTGAATTTAGCTCTTTATGAAGTACTTGGAATTTAGTGACATACTGTATTAGAAATCATTCAGCCAGTTATCTTTTAACATTGGTTTAGTCCAGCTGGATTGTGATCTTGGATTTCATTGAGCAATTATCAGGGTTATGCATCTCAATTCTGGGATGCAATATGGCTATAAGTTTATAACTGATTCTTATTTTAGGCTACAGTCTTTTCTATTTTATGATTGTTTTTTCTAGTGGTGTTATGAATTTGGTAGGAGGCTTTTTCATTAATTCTATTATCTATAGGCAGAAACCTTTTGGGGCCACTTCAAAGGCTTAGTGAAGCAAGGAAATGGTAGAAGAAAGATTAGTTGCATAGAAATGAAATAGGCTTATGCTTACTGCATCAGGAAGCAAAGAAATTGGTAGAAGAATATCAGTTGTAAGATAGAACTGGACTAGCTTTACATTAATTTTGTGAAGTCTCTGTTTTATGTTTGATTTCTCTCTGTGCAGAAACTGTCTATTGTTGTCTTTGACATTTTTTTGAACACAATATTGGATACAGAAGCTATCTACTATTTTTGAAAAGGGTGAAGCCCTTACATGCTATTTCTGTTTTTTTGCAATCAACATTTTTCTGCAGTATTGGATACAGTTTTTACCATATTGATCATTGATTTAGTCAAATATGTCTCAGCTGTCTTGGTTTTGTTACTCAGGATACATGGCAAGAGGTTGATCCTGATGAGTTGTCATATGAGGTATTCTATTGTTATTGTATAATTATGATGCTGGATTGGAACTTCTCTTCATTTATATTATTGAAATTCTTCTTCATTGATCCAGGAATTGCTTGCATTGGGCGAAGTAGTTGGAACTGAAAGCAGAGGGCTTTCTGTGGATACAATTGCATCATTGCCTTCAACTAACTACAAAGCACAAAGTTCTCAGGAAGGTGGAACAGAACAGTAAGTGTGTATTTATAGTTCTGTTTTTCTAGTCAACGTACAACACTGGGTGGAAGCAGAACTCAGTAAGCACATATATGCTTAATATTTTTCTGATTTGTATGTTGTGTTTTGCTTTTGCGTGAATGATATACTGTTTTGAATCCTTAAATCTGTTGCAGGTGCGTCATTTGCCGACTGGACTATGAGGATGGTGATCCTCTCATTGTTCTTTCATGCAGACATTCCTACCACTCAGAGTGCATAAATAATTGGCTTCAAATAAACAAGGTAAAAAGGCACTATGAGTGTCGCTTTTACTACCGAATCCTTTGTCCATGAGGTGCACGTGCTATTATTTCGTCTATCCAACTGAATTGTTCCTATTTATGATTGCTTATTTCCTTGGCTTCAGTTCCTTTCTTGCATGTTGTGAATGTCTGAAACTGTCCTATAGTCATCATTTGCATTTTCTTTATTTCCTTACATTTTTGTTGCAGCTCCTGGCAGGACATTTCTAAAACATTTGACGTAACATATCCAAAGGAATTGGTTCCTTTGAAATTTCAATGGCTCGATTTGATGGCGTAATTTACTAATTTATGAGATCCAACTGTTCGGAGTATACGGCATAATTTACTAACTTATGAGATCCAAACCATTCGTTGTGTTTACATGTAACTAAGAATCTAGTTATTACATTGATTAAGGTCTTTTTGAGCCAAAAAATAAAATCGTTTAAAACTGAACATTTTAAGTTGAAATTCACTTTTGAGTGATTAATTTTGTGACCTGCCAAAAATTTTATCAATATGGTAACTGCATTCTTTTTTATTATTATTATTGGAGTAACTGTATTCTTTTATTATTATTATTATTATTGGAGTATAAAAGCTGTTCCTGACTCTAGTGGTGTCAGCTACGTGGATCCTATTTTATCATTTCGGTTGGCATTGGGTTATCCTTATTAAGCCCAAGCGCCTTTTCCTAACTCTCTAAGCATTGCTTTTTCAGTTCTCATGTCTTTACAGTTTGATAGATTCATTCGTCATAATTAGAACTTTTACATTAAGTATTTGGTGTGGAACAGTACTGCCTTCTTTGTCTACACTTGCTGATTAAATATCGTTTAGAACTACATATCGGAGGAGTTTTCTTATGAAATGCTTCGTTAAGGTGCATAAGTGGATGACTTTTTCTCCAACAGTTGCAGGTATTACTGCTGCGTTGTACGATTACCAATATTTTACTGTAACCAAGGGATCCATTATCAGCTAGGGGGCTGTAATCAGCCAAATCACACTTTTTTGCTACTTTCGTTTTGAACCGGTAACCAGCGGTATCATTGCCGGCTATGTGCTGTGATGGTTAGTGGTTACAGCTGAGAAATCATTCTGGTTCACTGATTTCAATGGCGTGTCTGACCATGCCTTTGCTGATCATGCAACATTTGTTGTTTTTTTTCTCCCAATTTAAATTAATGATTCTTCTGACTGTTTGTTGATAATAAAGTTTAAGCCTTGGCTCATGATTATACAATCAATCTAAGAGCACTTCAAGCTCATTATATCATCTCTTGTGGGAGCTTAAGCTCATTATGTCATCTACACAGGCTTTTGGAGGTTCAGTCTCCATGTGTTGTCGGGTTCTGCATGTGCAGGCCATTTGGATGCATTCCATGTTAAGTGAGAACTAGTTCTTTCAAACACTTACTTCATCTTGGATCCACACTAGCAACTCCAGCTCATAATACACACTCTCTCTCTCATGGAATTGGAATGTACTGGGTTATTGCAAACCTAGGTTTGGAGGGCTGGTTCCTGGTTTGGTCTGGTTGTAGTGACATTGATAAACAATAGGGTCTGTTTGGGACGTTGGAGTAAGGAGAACAAAATTTGGAAGAAAAGTTATATGGAAACTTGGGAAATAGAGTATATGTAACGATTGGAAGAAAAGTGAACAAAAAACAGAATATGTATGTTTTTTATGAAAAGATGATGGGAAAATGTACATAATAATGAAAAAATCTGAAGTAGGTAGCTAAGATGTCAAATTATATTTTGAATTTTGGGAAAAGAAACTGAAGGATATTCTGTGAAGATGTGATTATGAGACTAAGTCGTGGATCTAAAATAATGTCTAAATCTGAAGTAGTTGAGATGTCAAATTATTTTTAATTTTAGAAAAAGAAACAGAAGGGTATATGCTGTGAAGTCGACATGAGTAGGCAAGACTAAATCATGGATCTAAAACTGGAGGCCTTAAACAGCCCCGCCCGACTTGGGCTGGTATGCATGGAAGTGTTAGACAGATGAATTAACATCATTCTCACGTGGTGTTGCAGGTGTGCCCCGTTTGCAACACTGAAGTTTCGGCATGAGAAGGAAGCCGTGGATAACTGAAACGGGTGCAGCCTCACCAAATAGACGATTCCAACATCCAGCTCTTCCTCATTTGTTACCCCCTGTTCTTTCTATTCTCGCCTATTGTCTTTGTCAAGGCAAAAAAAAAAAAAAATGGTTTGAGGGCCTTAAAATTGGACTGGACTGATGTACTTTGGCTTGTCTGTGCCCTCAGCAAGCATCATTTATATATGCATTCGTGAAATTGCTTTCAGACGTTTTCTTCGCTCGCTATTTGGTATTTTACGAATTTCATTTTTATGTTCTCTTCGGCTCCTCCCAAGCTGTAAACGGAAGAAGTGCAAAGTTTCATGTCCTGAGTCCCACGGTCGTTGCAAATGTCACCACTGGCTGCTGTCAGTATCCATAGCACCATGCAGATCAGATGTCTAGAAGACGTCATATGACTTGCTGCGTAGAACCTACTTAACTGGTGATTAGTTTATTTTACCTAAAAAAATTCCAATTGCCTATAATAAATAAAGAAGTTAATAAATTGCCTATAACTAATAAAGAAGTTAATAGGTCGAATTCGACTGCCTGCTAGTCTACCACTGCGCTGGATGGCGAATGAAATGGGTTTTGTGGTACTGAGAAAATAATGGAACAAAGGCACTGATGTCTTTTTAAATTTTTATAGCAAGTTTAGATTATTTTAAAAGCCCGAATATGTTGATTTTTGTGCAAGTATGATTTATTCAACACGGAAATACCATCTACGCATTGAAATGATAGGAAATATAGAACTAGATCTATATTCTTTAACGATCCGTTCCATTGAAACAAGAGAGAATTCATTATGATATGCAGATATGATTTTTTAATTTTTTTTAACAAGAAGTTTAACGAATATTGAGATTAAAGTAAAATATTTTATCTAAATAGATTATAATCAACTCTGTTAGGTCTTGAAACTTCCGACTATAATGCATAAGGAGAGTGAGTATTAAGTGGTTTAATTGGGTCTATTTAGGTAGTAATATTCAAAAACAATAAAATGCCCCTAAAAAGGGGCTGTGGGAACAGTTCCCAAATGGTATAGGCGGAGAACGGGAGCCTGAGATCTACTGCACGGGGATTGTGGTTGCTTGTCTGCAGGCTATCGCTATGTTTTTTACTTGATCTATAGCACAAAATGCTCTATATGCTGCTTTACGGGACTCTCCTCATGTCGTTTTTACTTTGCTACAAATCTTGAATTTCCTCACAACTTCTGAATGCCTATGGTAATGAGGAAAAATTGATGGGAAAACATAGCCAAGAAAAATTTTGAAAACAAAAGGAAAGGATGATGTGATGAGACGGGGTAATGATTAGGCCTTTAAAGAAATTATAAAATAGATGAAATAGTTGGTTAGAAAAATGTCAAAAAAAATGATTGAACGTATAGGTGTTGGGCCATGATACAGTGCACTCAAGTGCTTTAAACATATTTTTTATTGTTTTTTAAATTTTTTGTGTACAACTGTTAATCTAAGTATATTTCACATGTGTATCAAGTTTTACCATTTTTTGATATTTTTAGATTTTTATTTTTGAAAATTAGTAGCATTTTAGTAATTTTAAATTACTAAAAATATAAATATTCAAAAATAGTAAAACTTGATATACATGTTAAATACTTAGATTAACATTTATATAAAAAAATTCATTTTTTTTTAAAAAAAATAGGTTAAGTGCACCCGGGTGCATGTTAGCCTCTCCCGATAGGGGATGTTAGAAAGGGATGGAAAATATATTTTTTTTCCTTTTCCATGATAGACTTTATTCTTCTAACTAGTGCTACTTCTGGCCTCCTTTTAACATGACCAAATCATCTTAATCTATTTTCTCTCATTTTATCATTGATCGGTCTCACTTTTAACTTTTCTCAAATTATTTCATTCCTAATTTTATGTTTTCTTATTTTACCACTCATCCACCTTAACATTCTCATTTCTACTACACTCATTTTTTATATATGTTGTTCTTTAACTACCTGACATTCTGCCTCATAAAGCATAGCAAGTCTAATCGCAGTTTAATAAAATTTTCCTTTAAGTTTGATTGGAACTCGATAGTCACATAAAATTTCTTATGCATTTTCCCATTTCTTCCATCCTGCATGAATTCTATATATTATATCTTTTTTAATTTCCACGTTCTTTTAAACTATTGATCCTAGATACCGGAAGTGATTAGTTCTTGTTAATACTTGATTGAAAATTTTAATTGGTTTCTCATCTGGGTTCTCACTATTATTAAAATTGCATTTCATATATTCAGTTTTTGTGCAACTAATTATAAGACTATTAGATTCTAAAGCATCTACTCACCTATTCAATTTTAAATTTAGTCCTTTTTTTCGTCTATTAGAACAATGTCATCTACAAATAACATACACCAAGGTACTTTTTTTGGAAATGTCTAGTAATTTCATCTATTACTAAGGTAAAAAGGTAAGTTCTCAAGGCTAAACCTTGATGTAAACTTATTTTAACTGAGAAGATATTAATATCTCTACTAATGATCCTCATATTCGTAACAGCCCCAGGTACATATATTTAATATCAATGTATCATTTGCAATTGAATCTAAAGCAAAAAAGGTTAGGAATTAAATTAGTTTGGTTTTGACTTTTTAACAATTTATATGCATGTACACAACTCATTGATAACCTGTCAATCCATTTATAAATAGATTTTAAATGGTTTGGAGTGGAGGATTAATAAATGAACTGAGGTTGAAAATTTTTAATATGCACACAATGAGAATATTGCAAACTACCTTCCGCAAAACAGATGAATGGTAGTCATATAGTGTAAAATATTGAAAAATAATAATAATAATTTAAGTTGTCTGGTCAAAATCCACGAAGGACACCCTATGTGGCAAAGGTAGACTTTTTGACCAACTAGGCCAAATGAGTAATAATGAGCCGTGACCAATTATTATTTAAATATGTCATGGGTTATATTTATATTTTTATTTTTGAATGTTATTTCAGTAACCTATGTAGCTCAGTTAGTATACAGGTAGTCCAAGTGATTTTAGAGGTCTAGGGTTCGAGTAGGAGGATTCACAGAAGAATAATTAATTTTTGCGCTTTTGCCTCCCCAAGCATTTGGGCCCCACCGAATGAGACAGAATAAGATAAAATAAATATTTCAGCGGATAAGATAATATTAAAATTAAAATTTAAGTTAAAGTGATAATATTTTATCTTTTATTCATTTCCTATAATTTTAGGAAACCTACGAGAATCTTTTTATAAATTGGATTTGAAGAGTTGGTGGATGGAAGCATCCGTAAGAAAAGTTTAGGAGATAGAATTGTAGAAGGACAGAAAACTACATAAGGTAAGTGAAATTTTATTTAGAAATTAACTTTAGTTCAATAATTATGTAATTTATGTGTTGGAATTATTTCTTATAATAGCTCAAAACCGAATCTCACATCGAAAAGGAGAGAAAGTTCCTAGTAGTTTATAAGTGGGTCTCAAGTTCAATATGGTGTGACGTGTTTTAAAGCCGTGCAGCTAAGCTGCCAGTCCAGAGCGGATAATATCACACTATGAGACCCATAGCCCACAAGCCCAATGGATATTTTCTAGGTCTGTGTTCTTTATGCGTCACGCCCAATAGTCACTTTTCTGAATCTGTGCATAACAAGTGGTATCAGAGCGGCTCCCCTTCCAATAGACGTGGTTCGGAAAGTTGAACCAGTTAAAATCAGAACTGCAAGCAGAAGCCCAGAGTTGAGTTGTGGTTCGGAGACAAACCAGGCGGAAGCTGGTGGGCTTGTAATAGCTCAAAACCGAATCTCACATCGAAAAGATGAGAAAGTTCCTGGTAGTTTATAAGTGGATCTCAAGTTCAATATGGTGTGACGCGTTTTAAAGTCGTGCGGCTAGGTCAGAAAAATGCACTTAGCACCCAAAATCACAAAAGAACGAAACAGAATAAAAGATAAAAGATAAAAGATGAATAGGTAACACGGCACCGAATTTTGGACGGCCCAAAAACCTTTTTTATTTTTTAGTTTTTCTTGTACAACTGTAAAAAAATTAAAAAGTATACGTTTTTGCCAGCCATGCCCTATACAGAACAAAGCTTCTACTTGCTGTGACTAGCATTTTCTTCACTTCTGCTGCAACAACTTTTCTGGTCTGTTTCGACCCATTCCGCAACATCCCCGCAAATATTCCAGGTCTACCTTAATGATTGGATGGTGCTAATCAATAAGCATTCCATGAATTCCTCAATCCAATTCGAAGTTCCAACAGAGGACAGAAAACTGGTGAGAATCTATTTTATACTTAACAAGTGAAAGGCAAACAAAAATAATAATAATGATAATAATAGAGATGAGGATTATCCACTAATTGCAGAGAATGGATGTCCTGGAAACAAAAACTTCTTAGAAGCTCAAGAGCTTTATCAATTTCACAACTATCAATTCAATGCATTTTAAGCAAGAGAACATACATCCCATTAGAAGGAATGAAAGTAACAACGCCCAGCATTTACTAATAAGCTCTAATGCAAACGAAAATGCCATTTGGAAAGACTACAGCAAAAGGAGAAGCATGACTCAAAAACAGGAGAACACACCAGCAGCAAAAGTGTTGCTCACAGTCATTAGCAGCCAACAGCAAATTATCATCATCATCACAAGCTGTTTCCAACCCATGTAGGGTCAGCCAGCAGAAAATGGCCACTATAAAGCATCTGCTCTAGTACCAGAGAGCTGCTGCTCATATTACATACTGTTCATGATTTCTCCCGCTACATGGGGCTAAGAAGATGTAAAAAACCTATTCTTAATAATATTTCTGAACACAGGTATCACAGCTATCAAAGCTATCATAAGTTCTTCAGAGCTGCTCAATCGGAGGCTAATCTGACCTGATCCCCTGTTGTTCAAATTTGCTCGAACAATCATATTGTTCTGTCCAACAGGGAACTGTGATTGCACATTACAGCCAATTGCAAGATCTCCATGCCAATCCATGACTGAGACCCCAAAAGTTGATAGAATCTGACTTATAGGATAGTCCTTGCCCCTCAATGTAGCCTCCAAACTTCCACCACAAGCCACATCACCACGACTGGTCATTGCACCCCCTGCCATAACCAATCTTAGCCGCTTGTGAAGCATCATTTTATCTTCAAATTTTAGACCAGTAGTCATAGCATCATCCAGCATTGTGCATGAGAGCCCCGCAGCCATTTTATTGTGTACAAAATTCATCAACCTTGATTCAGCTCGTAAGGTATATGCTGTATCTTTTCCAACAGTTTGTGCGTCAAAACCTAATGAAGTTGCTTTCCCTTCACCATGCTTTATTGAAGTACCTAACTCCATTTGGAAGTTGCACTCCTTTTTATCCTTGGTAACCTGACCAGAAAAGGATACAGGTATATTGTCTTTAACAACCAATAACCTTTCAACATTCAGACCTTCATAGCCCACATCATGATCCCAGCCATGACTGTCTAAGACTGGCCTGACGAGCCACTGACTGGAGTTATCTAAGTACCGATACCTGTGAGCTGGATTGTCTGAATCAAAAGAAGCAGGCAAGGGCATATCTGGCACAGGAACTGGCACAGATGCTGGTCCACCTATTTCTCCTTGCGGGTTCTCATTGTAATCATTTGGTATATCCTTCAGTGCCCCCTCTGCCGCCATTTTCTTCAGCAGTTTCCGTCGCATTTTCTGCTCTTTCAACTGTTTCTTCATAAAAAGCTTTTCTCGATACTCTAGCTCATCATAATAAGCTTTCTTCTGAGTTTTGCTCAGCTTTGACAGTTGGGCCTTGGTCAAACGCTTAAATGGAGGGAGCTCATCATATTCTGAAGCATCATCTGAATCAGATGTATCATCCAAATCATCATCCATAGAATCCTCATCACCGAACTGTTCCTCTGGTAGTTTCAGCTGTGGCCTTGACTGAAGAAGAGATGACAAAAGGAAAGGCAATGGAGGTGACCTTGCACGAGCTGCAAATGGTTTTCCTGGAGGGCCGTCTTGCAACTTCAGAATTGTGTTTGCTTCAGCTAGAATCTTCGAGGCAAATGAAAGCAGCAGCAACTGTGGTTTCCAAACCTGACCATTTGGCAACACTCTTTGTCCAGCCCTGTTTGTTCTACAAGCTGAATGATTCTCCACCAAGCAAACTGGGTTCAAAAGACGCACATCCCCTGCAGCTTGACGAACTGCTTGCTGAACCACATGAGAACGCTGAGTGACAAACATCTCATAGCTTAAAGGACTACCATTTGGCCCATCTGGTGGAGCAGATGCAGCATGGGTCAAAACTACAATTGCATTAAACCAGATGGAAGGCCCAAATATATCTGTAAGGGTTCGTAATAATAGCACATCTCCAAAATCTCTGCTCTGCATATCCATCCTATCAATGTAAAGGACAATATCAGGGGGGGTTTTCTTGATAAAACGCTTAACGGAATGGAGGATCTTCTCATTCCGACGTTGGTCCATACAAGATGGATGAAGGCCAGGAGTATCGATCACCCGAACTTTGATACCTTGAACCGTCCCAACTATGTCCTGAACCTTTGTCGTACCAACAGTGAATGCATCTGTGCTGAACTTAACTTCATCAAAGATTGAATTAATGGTTGCACTTTTACCAACACCTGTTTTCCCAAGAACCATGATTGTGCAGGAGAAATCAAGGGCTTCCTGCCCAGATGCCTCCAGTTGCTCTGCCATGGCACTCGCACGGTCAAAGCTGAAGGCACCAGCACGACCCGTATTTCTGCTGCCTCGCAGTTGCTCTGCTAACCCTAACCTGTACAGGACTTGAGCCACAACAACATTATGAGGGGTCTGACCAAGACGATGAGCAAGCCGCAAGAACTTCACACGAATCATTTGAAGCTTTTCGCGGGCCTCATCGTACTCCTCTGCCTCATCATTGGCTTGCTCTTCGACAAGCCGAGATTGCCACTGAGATGTGTTACCATTTGCTCGAGGCTGTTGCGGAGCTCGAGGAGCTGGTTCTAGCAGCGGGGGAGATGATCCAAGGCCAGCAGGACAAGGAGGTGGAGGGGCCTCCACATGGTTCACAGCTGTTGAACGCAAAGCCTGGGCAGGCTGTACAATTGAATCACTATCATCTTCTTCAGCTGAGCTCAAATCACCATACTCTTCCACTGAAACAGATTCCCTCTCAAGGGACTCACCCATAACCAACTCCTTGGCAAAGTTTGGCTTATCTTCTTTGTCTTCTTGTTGAGCTTCAATGCTTTGCAGCTCATTACTTGTACTTACAACTTCAGATGAACAAGAAACAACTTTGTGGACATTGTTGGACAGCAATGTTTCAGAGTTACATGTTTGAGCCTCAGCTCTCAAGGCTGTTTCAAAAGAAACTTCAGGTGGTTGATTTTCTGTTTCTGCCATCGTTTCATTATCAGAATTCATTACATTAGCCGCAACAACTTCCCTGCACATGCTCTCATGTAGACCTGGTATTATCTTCTCTTCATGGGTAGAACCACCAGAAAAAGTGGAGGCATCTGCCAGTTGCAGACTACTGTCATCAAAATTAATCTGGTATGGATTGGGAGAGTCACAAACAGAAGAAGTGTCTTTTGTTTCCTGACTCACACCTTCACATGGAATCTTTCCTTCATTATCAACAGCACCATCTTCCATCTTCTGAGTTCCATGCCCAACTGGAATCTTCTCCTCACCCATCAGAGAAGCCAAAGCAGCAGAAGCATCTGCTGTCTCCAGACTCTCCTCTTGAGGTACAACTTTCTCATCCTTGCCAGGAGAATCAACAGAAGCATCTTCTTTTTTCAAACTCCCATCTTGAACCATATTATCATTGGAAATTTTCTCTGTATGCATACCGTCAAAGTCTCCATTTTCTGATTTTTCAGGAGCATCAGAAAGTGTACTGCAGATAGAAGAAACCAAAGCACCGTCTTCAGTTTTCTGAGTTTCATGCCTGAGTAGAATTTTCTCCTCACCCAGAGAAGAACCCAAAGCAGCAGAAGCATCTGCTGTCTCTAGACTTTCATCTAGTGGTACGTTCTTCTCCTTATTGACAGGAGAATCAAAGGAAGCATCTTCTGTTTTCAAACTCCCACCCTGATCAACATTATCATTGGTAACCTTCTCTGCACGCAGACTGTCAAAATCTCCATTTTCAGATTTGTAAAAAGCAACAGAAACTGCATCTACCATGCCTGTATCGCCAAGTTCCCCGTTTCGTGATTTCTCAAGGATGATAGCAGGCATCACATTTGCACCCATTTCATCATAATCCCCATCTTCCCCCTGCTCAAGTGCAACTAGAGGTGCATCATCGAAACAGACTTGATCAGAATGCCTATGTGAAGACGTCTCACAGAGAATGACACCATCACTGCTCTTATCCTTCTCTTCTTCTTTGCAGTCCATTAAGCCACCCAGAACTGCATTCCCATCTCTTTCTCCTATCCCAGTAATACCGCATTTATCATCATCATCATCATCATCATTATCCATCCCTCTCTCAGTTGCCACACTGCCAGAATCACCATTTCCGGAATTCCCACAAACTGCGACACTCCCACCCGTCTCCCCAATTCCCGCCCCATCTTCTTCATCACGTCTAATATCCAACCCGCTCGATTCAGTCTCTTCCACCACCGCCAGCCGCCCCAGTTCCTCTTTTCCAACATCAGCGGCAGCATCAACTTTCAAATGCCCAGGGATCCGATCTTCATCGGGATGCTCCTCCACCGCTTCCTCAAATTTCTCCCAACTTCCATTTTCTCCTCCGCTGGGAGTCTCCATCACCTTCTCATCTTGCTCAAAACCAAATGGGCGCTGCTGCCGCGCAAACGCATGAGCGCTGACGGGTGTAGAAAATACATCCTCATAAACACCATCCAGTTCTGAATGGTCCGCGCCATTTTCCATTGCAAGCCCGAGACTCTAACAAACGAGGGATTGGATTCGCAAATGAAAACCTTATTTTTGCATGAGTTGCAGATGTCCCAAAGATAAAAATCCTAAAGAAACAAAATCTAAATCTAACTGAGAGAGAGAGAGAGAGAGATTCAGATCTAGTAAGAAAAGAAGAGAAGAGAAGAATAAGAGCTTACCTCGAAACGGAGAAACGCAAGGAAGATTTGGTAAAACAAAAAAAATGATAAAAAGTCTTATCTTCTTCCTTTCTCTCTTATTATTATTTTTTAAAATTTTTCTTTCTTTCTTTCTCTCTTCGTTGAGGAGGGAGAGAGTCAGAGAGAGAACTAGAAGGAGGGTTTCTTCCAACTTCCACGGTTTTCATCACATCCCTCTTTCCTCTTCTTCTTGGTTGTTTTTTTTTTTTTTTTTTTAAATTTATTTTATGATTTGGGTCGGATTGGGCCACTGCGACAGCGTCGATGGATGCGATGGGATGGATTGGGTTAGATCGTACGGCTAAGATTGCGTCCGCACCGTGCTTCGGGAAACACGCCAACTCGGTTCATGCCTTGTTGGTTAACCACACTGTATTGGCTCTCGAGATGCGCGCTCGCTTATCACGTGTTTGTTTTTAGGCGTTGGGTCCTCTCTTGTCTGCACTTTCAAGGACCTGTGCCTCCCAAACGCCCAACTCATCCAAATTTCGTTTCCGGTGACTCCTTCCATTGAAATTTCAAAAGAATCCATCAATTTCTAGGAATTTGATGTTTGGTGCGCTGTGGAATTAAAATCATTTAGAAGCCAACATCTTAACCCTTCACCTGTTTCATTTTATGCAATCTTTTGTGTAGTCATGCAAAACATTGTACGCGGTTCAGTATTTTAAATTAACCTATTAAGTAGCTCTCAGAAAAAAAAAAAAAAAAAGCATCAAGTCATTAAGACTAGGAATTTTTTAAATTTGGAATTCTGAAAATTCCACTAAACCAAAAGGATTATTCTATAATATACCGGTTTCCTTTTACTCATTCCGGTTGCATATAATGATTATAATGAATCGTTTATTTATTAACAATATTTATATTCAAAATTATTACTTTCTATTGAATGATGGCGGTGTCATTTACGTAATTTTGATTCGGGAATGACTCCAGGCCCCAGGGACTGCGCTTAATGGCTTAATTGATCCAATCTAATCTCTTCATTATATTAAAATCACTTATGTAATTAGACATTATACCATTTATGTTTTCATTTTCATTTCCATTCCCATTTTCCCAATGTTATCGTCCCTCTCCAATGATTCATGTCCAACCTAGTTACATGTGAGGACAAAAAATCATTTGTAAGGACTTCAATTCAATGAATGGTCACATTCTGTTCAATAAAATTTTGCTAATTCTGTTGTCATTGCTGTGTGTCTATCACCAACTCCTGGAATCTTTTGCAGGTTTCTAAGAATTCTTCTCCTTTAAGCTTTTGAACATTGAAGCACCATGCAAAGCCCATACACTGATAATTTTCAGGATTATCAAAGACAACATGAGATTCAGTCATTCAAACAATCCGACTATCAAAGTCATTGTTTCATTCTGCTGAAGATGTGTGCTTCAAGCTTTTGTGTTTTTCACCTAGGGTGTGTTTGTTATTAAGGAAAAGTTGTCAAATTAAAACTTTTCAATCTAAAACTTATCACTCTCTACAACTACCCTATTTTTTAATTATTTCTTCACATTTTTCTATACAACTACCCTACTTTTCAATCATTTTTACACAACTACCAACACAACTAACCTATTTATTTCAACTTCATCTTATTTATTCCTCATTATTACCCCCATCATATCACATCATTTGACAACTTCTACTCTCTACAACTTTTTATCAAAAGTTTTACTCATTTCCAAACACACCCCTAGTTATAAGATTTCAACTTTTTTTTTTTTTTTGTTCTTGTAACATTATTTATGCAAGCTATTTTTCTTTCGTTCAATCCAAACACATTCGAATTGCTTCCTCATATAGCTGCTTAATCTCAGATATTAGTTGCCACAAGACTGTTTGGATGATCAAGGCCTTGATCCATCCATCGTTGGGAAAAATGTTCTAACCATAATTTAGGAATTGTTTCAGCATCTTTGGTTGGCTAAAAGCTGAGATGTACCCTCTAGGAAGGCAAAATGATGCAAAGAGTTGAAACAACAGTGAAAAGCATCAAGAACTAAACAGCTTTTTCGCATAGTAGGGAGGGCAAAGTAGAAGAACCACTTTCAAAAAACTGATTTGCATGCCCGTGACATAAATGAAAGCTCCACCTGATAATAATGCTGCCTTTCCTGACATTGCAATGTTGTGCTCCTTCATCCTGTAGATATTGGAAAATTTGGCAAGTTCGTTCTTTATTTATTTATTTATTTATATTCACTAACTCATTCCCATTCTGGCACTCCAAGTGGTGACATCTTCGCCCGATCAAGTGCGATCTATTCAGGGTTTTTAGCCTTCATGGTCTAGTGTATGTCAGAAGCAGATTAGGGCAGTTGAGCAGTTATCAACCATGGGCATTAAAAGCAACGTGAGGAATAAACGCCCCATGTTCATGTGTAGAAGAGTAGACGGACAGTCGCCCAATCCACCCTAATCTGGTTTCATCTAAATCAGGTCCAGTAATGTACTCTGGCCTATATTTTAGCCTAGATATACAGGCAATTCTTGGAAAGGTTTGGTTGAGTGAGTGAGATCCTTTACCAAGCTGAAACTACTGTTGTTCAATGGTTCTAAAACTGTATTCAAAAATGTTGTGCAGGAATTTAGACATGAGGATCATTTGAATAGGTGGCATCCAACACTCGATACATAAATTAACATGGGGTCAAAGTGGTTATCAACAGGACAATATGCATACTGAACAGATACAGTGATTACAGCAGCTACAAAACTATCGCTTCATAACAACCAAAAAAGAGGTTGGAAAAAAAAAGAGCAAGAAAGAGAGAAATAAAGAAAGGCTTGTTAGACAATACAAAGGACCTGTTTGACACTGGTATTTCTACGGCAGGGTTGCACATTAGATGGGAAACTCCAAATTCTGACTTCCCACAACAGCATTTCCCATGGCTTTTACCGCAAAAACTTTTTAAAAAGCTGAAAGCGAGGCCAAACACTGCTAAAAGAAAAGATGCCAGAACTTCCCACATCTCAAAAGCAAGGCCAGACAGGCCCCAAATCTTCAAGAACAAGAACATCAGAATAAGGCTGAACAGCACAACTGACCAACAGTGCCAATCATCTTTGTTTCTTGTTAGGCTTTGAGGAAGCCCACTGAAAGTGGTCACATCTTGCTTCTGGATTGGATGAGGGTCCCTGTAAATAAAACCTAAGTTTTCAAATGCCATGACAGTTGAAATGTAAAGCCTTATACAAGGCCATGACACAGCCAATAGCATATGTTGCTTCAATCAACTAAGATCACCTACATGTGGATGGAAAAGAAGCATCCCTAGATGAACCAAGCTAACCAATTATTAGCTGGTCATTCAATTACACGGCAAAGGGGCATGGAGTGAAAGACAAACAAAGAACACAGTCAAAGCATATGATTAGAAACAAGGAAAATGGAGAGGTATTTTTTGTGCAGGCAAACATAATTGTTGAACTCATCAAAATAAAACATTATCATAAAGATCCCACATTATGATACTTCTCATCACCTGGTTTGATTGCTTGGTGATCAGACCACTCAAGCCATGATCAAACCACATTATGAATAACATTAGTTGTTTAAGGTCTATTTGGTAAGATGTAAAAACAACAATAACAAAACTTTCCCACTCCTTCCTAAACACCTTTTGACATGCTCTGACATCTTACCTGTCTAATTACTATACTTTTTCTACTAATTGGGCTTTTTTTTTTTTTACATTTTTCTATATAGCCATCCTATTTATTTTATCTTTATGCTCTTTACTATTAATCATTTTCCCAAATTTTTCGCCTCCTCCTAGATGGACTAAATTTTTAAAAAGTTATTCTAAAATTGGATAGATGCATACATATATATACATATATTTTTTCAAATCTACACCATTTATTATTTTTATCCATATGTATTTTTTTATGCCAAAAGTCATTTTGAATTGATAATTATATATGGGAAATACCTGTATGGTCATCAGCAAACCTCACTTAGGTGGAAAATGACTTATGACAATGATGATGATACATAATAAAAAATTTCAATCAAGTTGATTTTCTCTATTTATAATAAATAAACAATTTTGAATAAGATGAATGACTTGGATTTAAATAAAAACAGCAAAAAACGCAAAACCCAAGTTGGTTGACAATGTAACTGGGGCCACACAAGTATTCCCTATATGCATATATATTTATATATTCGATCAACCTCATTGAAATTGTTATGATTTTTTTAATTTTATCTCATTTTTCTTTGAATTTATAATTAAGAGTTCCGCAATAAAATCTATTTGCTTCACATGTGAAAAACCCAATCATTGTCAAGATAGAATCAGACTTCATCCTTTTAACACCAGCAATGGAAAATAACTAATTGCATAATAAAAAAGCAGTAAGTTTATCCATTTAGAACTGGATTTACCAAACAAAGCATGTAGAATATGCATGAAATGCTGTAGCAGGTGTCAATTACCTTAGACCGTGCACAGACATAAAATCCACGACCTAAATTAGGACCTCCTTTCTTCACAGACCTAATAGCACATGGTTCACCATGGCCGTGACAGAGAGGTATGCTTCGCTGCATTAAACTTTGAATTCTCTGCCACTCTAGCATCACATTAACTTTTTCATTCTCCTGAGTACATGCACTGGTATCACTTTCATCTAGAATGGGGAGGTTTCTACTGCTTTCATCATTTTGGGAATCATTTACTTCCATATCAGCCACAGGAGGTTCCCCAGAAGAGCACAGCACCCTGATCCCCTGTGAAGAACTAGCATTTTCTTTTGATATATCTACTTGGTCACACAAAACATCATTCATCGCATTGCCCGAACCAGCACTTGAACTAGGATTCCCCTTCTGGAAAAATGATGTCAAAGTGCATTGATGAGAATACTCATTTCTCTCTTTTTTCTTCTTTTCCATCAAACTCCGAGAAAAATGTTTGGCTCTGTTATTTTTCAAAACGATCACAGAATTCTCCATATTCTTATCATCAACATTGACATTTGGACAATAGGCATGAGTTTCTTGCTCTGAGGTAGAAAAGCCTGTATCAACAGTACTGCATGATTCTTTCACAGCCCTAGTGGCACACTCTATTCTGACTTCTTGATTTAAAGGTGTCAATTCCATCTCTGACACTTGTTTCCTTTTTGATAGCAATGACACTACAAAAGAATAATGATTAAGAAAAGATGCCTGAATAAAGACTGTTGAAGAAAACTTAAGCATAGTCAATGAATTCAACTGTTGAAAAGATCAGTGCTCCCAGGGATAGAAACAAATAATAAAAGATACAGAATATCAGATAATGAGAAAAGGGTCATGCCTGAAAAGGATGCCTATCCAAAGTCCAATCCCAAATAGGCTAGCCTTGGAATTTTCATTTGGGCATTGTAGCCAGAATAAGGTTGACGAGGGAATGGGGATAGGATGAGGATGAGATGGAATATCCCATTTTCCAAAAACACTTTCCCATTCCCAGAAAATAACAACCTACTTTCTCTATTTTCAATACAACTTTTACCAATCCCAATACATCTTTTCTCATTTCCAATGCACAAAAACATTTTTTCTATCTCACATTCTCATCTCATCATCATCCGATCTAAGTTGTGAACAGATGAGACACATGGAGAGAATGCCCCCTTTCTCATCAACCCAAACTTCACCAACATTTTTTATTTCTATTCTAAAGCCAGTCATAACTTAAAATAGGGGGACATCATTGTCAACAAATCATGTTATTGAAGCATTTAACAACTTTGACAGCCTGGCTCATTGATTAATTTGATGAAGATATTTTCAAAACACTTGCATTTATACAAGTTAAATTCACAATGACTGAATAATTGTCAGGAAGAACATTTACTACTACCTAATTCTTATGAGGGACAAAATTTCAACATTCACCATAGTGGTCTACTAAATTATGGTCAATTTGGCTTGATAATGCAGACTTCATCTCTCACTCAGATGTTGACTGTTGACTCTTTAAGCTGTTGAGTCTACAGCCAATTCATCAAATTAGCATAGCTCCACTCTGGAATTCTTCTGTAGGTCATGAGCTCATGAATGAACTGTATCGATGATTGGTAGGGATGTTAAGGACTTCCTCGAGGGGAGAAATTAACATCCGCAAAAAGGAAGTCTTGTCAATACTCTAACATGCCTGCTAATATATGACGTGTTTATTAAGGAGTGCATTTATTAAAAATTGCTGAGAAATAGTAAAAATTAATATCAACAAGGAGAACCTACTTGATTAAAATGTGATATGTTTATTAAGAAGTGAATCTATTAGAAATCACTATTAACGAAACAGTAACAAGCAATGTCAACAAGGAGAACTCATTTGATTATAAACATATAATAGTACACACCAATCGTTTGTTGCCGGCCACGGACCTCAGGGACATATCTAGCAGCTAAAGATGGGGTATTATGGATGGGCAAATCAGGCAATTGATCCAAGAGGACATAAACAGGTGCATGATCTGAACCTTCCAATCGTATGCTTCTCCCTCCTTTCCACCTAAAAAAATTCAAAAAAGAGAAAACCACATCAGTGCTGTCCAAAAGAACATTATCTGATGGCTACATAATGTTGACATTTACCTGGGAGTACACTCAGGTTTCCACCTTTTAAACTCAGTTAGTATGTCACATTCTTTCACATGGCAATCTAGAAAGCTGTGACCTACAATGTCATAATTTTCGTGCAGGCATGAACCTCCAATCAGAATATGATCAATCCTAGTTCCACAGTTGAATTCTTCAGCACCATCACTTATTGACCAGCATGTATATGCATCTCTTCTGTTGAAATACATAATTGAGTATGGTAATTCATGAAATTAGAAGACCCCAAAATAAGTATCTATGCTTAAGAGGTAAAAACATTCAAGTAATATCAAGGAAAGTGCAGAGATCCATCATTCAAAAGAAAACCCAATGAAAAAGAACATCATCCTATTTTAGTGACATTATTAACATGAAACAGAAACATTGCCCTTTATTTTTCCATAGATTACACCTCTAAGGCAATCATTGAGATCTTTATGAGGATTCCATGCACAGTAAGCAAAAGGCTTTTGAAAAATATAGCAATATCCAAGAAGAATAAACTTCAAATAGAAAGCCATGATCAAATGGAAAAGAATAGCCAAGCATTTAAAGCAAGAAATTCAGATCAAAGTACCTATTGGGATGCATTGTTCTGAAAACATCACAAAAAGGGCCACCATTTTCCCTTAGCAAAGATCTCATCCACTTCCGGAACCTAAACAAAATTCATCACCAACAAAAGTCCACATGATAATTGTGAAATAAAGATCCAAAAACTTCCAGGAAGAAAAATCTTTCTATTCTTTAAATTGTTGACTTTTTTGTGAACTCTTTCCATTCTTTAATTTATGACTTTTGCAGCATATGCATGTGCTGTCGTACATGGAGAAAATTTTCTCCACGATCTAGCATAAACATCAATCATTGTCATTTGCATTACGCCTCAATATGAATCCAAGAAAAAAATAAGATGAATCTTGTAGATTTCGGCCACAGTATTACAAATTCAAGTCTATTTATTATGCATGCAGACATAATAATCACATCCAAAAAGCATTGTTGAACATCTATTCCAATTATTTCTCCTCAGATGGCCTAAATGATCCATGGCTTCGTCACAGTTTGTAATGTAGTTTGATCTACCTCACTGCTAGTGTCCAATCCAACTGTCTGATACATTTGATATGATGTCACTGTCGTGAACTTCATGAGAACCTATTCACACTTCTCAACAGAATTTCTGTGTGTCCAAACTGATAGATAGCTGATACTAAGGCCTCATTTGGCTCTGTGTTTATCCCAGGATTCCATGCATATATGAAACATAAATATATTCAAATCTATGTTTTGCATGGAAGTCCCTGCTTTTGCAGTTGCACTTATCTTTTTGCCATAATATAAGTTTCAAAAGCATGAAAATAGGAAGCAAGAAAATATCACTTCCGCGGGAAGCACGAAGGAAATTATCGGAAGCAAAAGCTGCAGAGATTAAGCAATGCCAAATGAAGCCTAAGTTTTATCAAGCTTTCCATTAGAGGACTATGAAAACCTCATTAATCTAAGAAAATGCCCAATGACATACTGGTTCTCCTCAAATTTTGGTTTTGCATCCCACACATCTACTGCAGCAGGAGCAATATTGAGATCACCAACCACAAAAACCCTCCTTCCTTGGCTTAAGAGAACCTCCCATCTTTTCTACAAGAAAAGTGTGATAAAAATCAAACAACAAAAGATGCACAAAGGTAGCAAATCAGTAAAGATGTCAGCAGGATATTTGTAAATGAGACATTAAGTCAGCCTGCTTCCAAACAATGGGAAATAATCAGGATGCACAGAATATATTTATTTATTTTTTAAAGAAAACCAAGAGAAAAATGGCAATCCAATTTATGAGTTCAAGAGGGACATTTAAGTATTTAACATTTAAATGCTACCTTACAACTACTGAGTAATGAAATTGGTTGATCACCCTGACTAGAATCAACTGTAGCAGAATTTACGATTTCAATTCTCATGTTAATATGGTACTTGTTTACCAGTTAAACAAAATGGTTATGGCAAGATTTTATTTTTTTTTTGGAAAAAAAAAAAGTATGTTACAAGAAACGCAACAAGGTATTGTGAAGGATAAAAGTTGCCTAAGCATTAAAATGATCAAGCAGATGTCAAAAAATATACACAAATATATCTTTGTGTTCCTTAAGTAGACGGGAAAAAAAAAAAAAAACCAACATTACCTCACACAAATCAAATCACTCTACTTGCTGAGATTAATGTGCAAGCTGAAATAAAGTATTTTTAAGTTATTTGCAAATACTCTCCTTTTTTAATTATAAATTTGGGAAAAATCATTGCCTACCTACATGATATTAGTTCATTTTCCAATCATGATGAGATGCGACAATATGAATTTTTATTCAATAATACAATCAAAATACAGCAAAATATGATTTAGTCTAGAAAAGTATGCAAATAAACATGTGTTTCTTTCAATCGTGAAAAATGTAAACCAAAAGAGATAATTGACTACCTGTAATATCTTAAAAAATTTAGCCTTAAAATCAACCCTCTCAATATCATCACAATCAGCTCGTGGTCCATATAGGTTGAAAATAACTGCCACATTTCAATCATTAGTTGAGTTTCAATTTAAAAAAATTCTAGGACACCGCTCGAGATATTGTAATGAATCTTGGACATTAAAAAAATGAAATAACATAATTTTCTCCTACAGTATTTTTTCTCATGAACATCATATCCACATCCACCACGACAATGGACTTAGTTCTTGAAAACTGTACTATAAAGTAAATTCTTTTGGTGCTACATTTGACAAATGGAAACCTTGCAAGAGGCTCAACAGTGGAATCTTAGCTTACCAAAATGGCCATGATCTGTGATAATACAACGCCCCTCACTATCAACCTTACAAAGATCCTCTTTTGTTATCTCAGATATATCCTCTATTTCGATTCCACAATTTCTCATGGTGGCATCCCCTCCACTGGAACGGCTTAGGATTCCAGTGAAGCCTTCTTCAGCTGCAAGTGGCAGTGTCACTTCAGTGCTAGAAAATGCTGATCTTACACGGCAAAATGTAACTACACCTGGGAAAAATAGGTAAAGGAGAAAGAATAAGCCCAAGGCATTGCATAAAACAGTAACAGAAAGTATCAGAAACATGCTGAAATTGCTGAGTAGTAATTGCTTCTGCAGGCTGAGAATACGTTTTAGTACTGAAGAGTAAACCAAGTTGACAACTAAAGATATAGGTATTGTCATATCTCCACCATACCAAAAACTTGTTCAAAGTTCCATTCATCCCTAATTAAATGATGAGCAGCCATGCCATCCGATAGAACGTTATAGCAACTCTCTCCTGTTTGAGAATTGAGAGAAACCATTAAGTTTATATAATGTGGCCATGCCTGCTGTATCTTCAAAATTTTCAACCTTGCCTCAAACACAGAGTCTCGAGTCGGCGATATAATAAAATAAGAACAAGAGGACATCTATTTGGGTGATCATAGAAAAAATTGCCTCCATACCTATGTTTAAACACTAATGAATCTGTGATAGTCACAGTGACTACAAAACATCATGCACAAGAGGCTTTCTAAAAGCCATGCCCCCACCTCAATCACTTAATACTACACAATAGTGAGCAAATACTGTTCTCTCAACAAGGCTCCAAAAAAATGATGCTATAGAAAAATCCAGGACTATAGATTCTAGAACAAAGCCCTAGGTCATTAGACCTTTTTTTTAAAAAAAAAAATTTGCATTGAGAGCTGAATTCATAGAATCCTGACAAATGTGTCCTCTTTCAGAAGGCAAATGGAGAAATAAACTTGGAATTCATTCAGTTGGTACTGCACTGACAATCAATGAGCAATGGCCACTGGAACTTAAGAGGTGGAGTCTAAGACATAGTGATGATACTTCTGTAATATTGCTGTGAATTAGTAACTCTTGTAGCCTGAGAAGAGATGTCTGATTGTCCACATCCTTTTCAGCATCTGACCCAACAGCAGCACAATGGGAAGTTACAACAAGTTTCTACAACATTTTACATCTTAATGTAACCAAATCAATAGTGACTCTTGTAGCCTGAGAGTTGTCCATATCCTTCACATCCCTTTCAGCACCTAACCCAACAGCAGCACAATGGGAAGTTGCAACAAGTTTCTACAGCATTTTACATCTTAATGCAACCAAATCAATTGACCATAATTTGAATGGGGATAACAGAGCATAAATGTACCAGAATAAGTAACACGCCCTCTTTCTGTGGTACGTGTGCATGAAAAGAAGGCTTCATATCCCTCAGCCGTAAACAAGTCCGCTGATAAATCATGCCTTGACACTTTTGTCTCCTATCAAACATCATTTTTTTAGCACAAGATTAGATTTGATGATCAAACCCAAACTCATCACACAAAAAATGGGAATTTCAATTCATCAAATACGAATATAACAATATTTAAAAACAGAGGTTACCAAAGTACAAGAACTAAGAGAATGAAGGGACATAAGCATCACGTTCCAGTTAGATGCTTCACAGCATGAGGAGCAAGTTTACTAAATAAGCCAACATTGAAGCTGAATCTTACTGAACTATTCCCTTGGCATGCATCCAGCAGGAATGGAACCTGCAAATTTGCCAATTATAACAAAAAGTGACTAATCCTAAAGTGTCCTGACTACCAAGTCAATGATTTGCTGATCTCATCCTATAACTGAAGAGGCTAGAAAACCTCAAACTCTATGACACCAAAATGAATATTAGACCATCCAAATTTTTCTATCAAATCAGCTTTATCTGGTTATCCCATCTAAATGCTGTCAAACTACTACACAAATACATCCAAAATAGGGACCATATTGTAGTGCCTCATTTGGCTGCATGATGATATGGCAAAAAGTCCATTTCCCAGTTCTTTTATTCATTTGGCAACTCAAAAATTCGAATTGTGTCTAAAAACCAGGAAGTAGAAGCCAAATATTCACATTTGCAAAAAGCTAAATTAACCAACTTCCCACAAATAAACAGTACGTTTGGTACATTCAGCAAATTAAATGCTAGGCAAAAAGAAGCCTAAGTTGAGATAACCAAAACTTTAATTGGTGTTCCGACCACATCTTAATGAACCTTCTTTTTGCAACCTTCACCTCAAACAAATCATGCCAAATACACAGTCCAAAGTGCAAAACACAGCTCGACTTCATCCAGCCATCTCAAATTGTGTAAGCATATCCATCTCAAGTGCTCATTTGCATGAATTCTCAAAGAACCGGATGGATCGTTCCTCAATGCTTTGTGGTCCCAAAACCTTGGTCCCCACTTCCATTCTCGCTTTACTGAAATTGAACTTCAGATGCTACTATCTTTTGGGTAGAATTTTATCCAGTTGATCCAATACAGACCTTGGCAATGATTTTTAAGCTACTCGATTTCAGTCGTTTAAAAATACCAACAGTGTCAACCTGTAAGCTAGTAGAAGCCCATCCACTCATCGTCTTCATTCAAAATTCCAACCCATTCAACGCATCTGTCAAAGTCCATTTCATGATAAAAATAATAAAATCTTGAGGACCATGCAACATTATGCACTTCATACGTTTACAGAAAGGAACAAAAAGATGCCCAAATGAAAAAACTAGAAGGGAACTCATCAAGAAAGGGTCTTACCTGAATGCAAATGATATCTGCTTGGAGGGAATTCAAGAACTTGAGCAGCGAACCAAACTGGGCGATTCTTTGTCTGAGTCCATTCACATTGTACGTTACGATTTTCATGCCTTTCTCTTCCTTTTCTCCGTTCGCGCGGAAAAAGGAGGGAATTTTGCTTTCTTTCGCTGGCGAGGCCACAGGCGACCTGAAGCTTGCATGTGATCCCAAGGGAACTCGAGCTGATGCCCGCCCTGCATAGCCCTTTAGATGCCCGGTCCAGAGCTTGGGTGGGTATTTACCGACCCAACACAAAAATCCAGACCCAGGATTTTATTTATTTATTTAGAAAATCCATTCCTCGTTTATTTGATTAGAAAATCAGATGTACATGTGCTTCATTTACTAGAACTGTAAAATTAATATAAAAATTATTTAACTTGTATACCAATTTTAAACTATTAATCCAACATTTAAATCACCTACAATATTCTTTCCATTTATAACAACTAATATAATGGATGTATCTAAGGGTTTTCGGAAATTGGACATGTTTATGTAGAATTCTAACTTCTAAGCAGCTAGACCTATACATCCATTAAAATAACCTCTGTTATTACGGCAAAAACAAAATGATGTTATACAATAAGATTGGTTGGGTTTCATTTCATTAAGGTGAGCCAAGGTTGTAAAAAAATTTAGAAAAAAAAAAAATGTGAACCAAGGTGAGTGAATAGATTCCATGAATATAAAATGGAAAAAAATAAAGGTCTATGACAAAAAAAAACATTTCAAAGGCTTCCTTTGCTGCATATTAAGTGTCTGGAAGCACAACATTTTAAAACAAAAAACAAAAAACAAAAAACAAAAAGTGCATGTTGATGTTTTCACTGAGTCAAATCTGTTGCAAGCGCTAGAATTGCTAGGGCTGAGCTTTCCGACCAGGTGGATTAAACCCAAGTATGATCTCCATAAATTGAATGTAGATGCAGGCAACAACTTGGAGACTCAATGGGTGGGTTTTGGTGCAATTGTGAGGAATGGGATGGTTGAGGTTATAGGGATTAGTAGCTGGAGGAAGAGGGGATGTGTGGGCACAGTGGAGCAAGAGGCTATTGCTACTTTTCTTGAAATGAGATGGATGGAAGAACTAAGGGTGAAAAGAGCAGTGGTGGAATCTTATTCTATGGTAATTATCAGCTAGTTTTGGGAACGTTTGGTAACATGTAAAATTGTGAGATTGTGGTAAACGGTGAAGATGGAGGTATAGTTGTAATAAATATATCCGTTAAATGCAGTTGACAGGGAAAATAATTAAAATATAAAGATAGACATGGAAAAAAATGTAATTGATGGTGATCGACTTTGAGAAACCAAATCTCATGAAAATACCATTGTTTCCACACTCATACGTTACCAAACGTGACCGAAGAATGAAGTGATGATAAGATCTTATTGTAAGCATTGGAGAGAAAGAATAAGAAATTTGTGTAGTAAAATTGAGAATTTGAAGTTTAGCCATGTACAAGTTGGATTGATCATATGCCAATGTAGATTGAACCTCTAATTTGTAATGACTTGGTTACAGGAGGAGGTTTTTTCTTGGGTCGGGCTCTATCTCCTTTTCTTTTTTAATTGCATATAGTTTTTGTTGGAGGGAAAGAAGTTTGGAGAACTTCCTTTTATGTAGTCTTTTATCTTTCGGAAAAAAAAAGTGTCAAGTATTTTTAAATTTTTTATTTAGATAGATAATATAATGAATATCATAATTACAGAGGGTCGTAGTAAAGAATCAAATTTTCATCAAAAAAGAAGAAAGGATTTTTGGTGATTTAAAAATAGATATCAAGTTAAATAAAGTACTACACATTTTTAAATTACACAATTAAAATGCCGAGCCAAACAGATAATATTGTATTATAAGTTTACAACTCAAAGGCTAAAATAACTTTTGTTTCCACTCATATTAGGAGGATATGTATATAGGTCGCACAAAATTTTTAAAATCTTCACTTTTAATACTTAAGTTTTACATTTACAATAATTGACTTAAGCTTATAAAATGCATAATTCTAATCCTTCCACTAATGTAAAACACTTACGTTATTATTTATTTTTACCTGAAAAAATAAAAAAGATCTTTATTTAATTTTGTTCAAACCTTAAATGAGTTACGTTAACTGAAAAAAATTTAACCACTTTCTTAACAAATTTGTTGTTAGAAAAAATATTTTAAGTTTTAAACAGAGTTATTTATTAAAATATGAAAAGGACAATTTGGTAATTTAAGTTACAAATTTAATATTGTTAGGGTTTTAAGTTAGTGAAGGAACTAAAAATAAAATTATGCATTTTTAAACTCTTAAGTCACTTGCTATAAATATGAAACTTATGTAAAAAGTAAATTTCAGAACCTTAGGGGACTATGTGCAAATCCCCTCCGTATTACGTGTCCAAGCTTGCGAGCCTGCGATGTCTCCAGGGCCGAGCATGCTCGACGTCACACGTCACTGACACCATCACCTGCGCCGCGAGTACACGTGGGAAGCCGAGAGAGGAATTCGACTGCTGTGCTGCCCGTCTGCCTGCATTTTTATTTTGTACGTACGAAAGAAGATCTGGCGGGAGTGTGCGTGAGAGAGAGAGAGAGAGAGGGAGGGAGAGATGGGAGCTTCTTCATCCACCTCGCAGCAGCAGCAGCAGGAAGAGGAAGTAGAATCATTGGCAGCTTCCACAGGGGCTCTTCCAATGCTTAAAGCCGCCTTTTCTCGGCTTTCCGACCCCTCAACCAACTGCATCCCCCTTCAATCCCTAAAGGTACCACTTCGTCTCTATTTCCTTCCCCCACCCCATTTGACTCGGATGGATACCCAGCCATTTTTCGCTTTCGATGCATCTCAAATGCCTAATCGTTCTGGCATTTCGTGCCTTTGGATGTTATCCGTATAAAAGTCTTCTACTTGCTGTTGTTGTATGCCTCTAGCTACTGCCCACGTCCCCTTTATATAATATTTTAGGCTTTAAATGAACTAACTTGTTGCCCACAACTAACTTCACGCATTACTGATGCCCATTTCGTAAACAATTCATGTAAAAAAATGTCTCGATTACACGTTATTTTTAAACATTTCCCCTTTTGCATAATACGAGTTGTTTTATATTGAACAGCACATCAAGTTAATTTGGTGTTACGCTACAAGATTTGTGTAATGCCCCGACCCGAACACTCTGTGGATCGGGCTGAGATGGTTATTCTCACATGTCACATGTAGGATCTATATATTTTTACATAGAAGATGGACCCAGTAACTTCCAAACTTAAATAAATACCATCATCAATTGGATAAACTTTTTTTTTTTTTTTTTCAATGCAAATGGATAAAATTTTTGGAAGAAAAGTTTTTGGTGGAAAAGTTTTTGGTGGAAAAGTTTTTGAAATTGAAGAAAATGATGTGATATGATATGGGTAATGATGGAGAGTGAAAAGAATAAAATTAAAATAGATAGATTAGTTGTATGACTAATTATGTAGAAATGATTGAAAAATAGAATAGTTATATCAGAAGATGTGAAGAAATGATTAGAAAATAGGGTAGATGTGGAGATTAAATCGAAAAGTTTTAGGTGTAGCTAAACACACCATGAGTCTGTTATACAAGCTCATCTTTGACTCTCCTACCAACTCCGCGACCATATTTTGGACTATTGACTGAAAACTTTTATAAACTGAGAATAATCGCAGAATGAGCACAGTGCTAAGGTAAATCGATAAAGATTTTTGTCTGACTTCTCAGTATGCATATACTTTCCATCTTGAAAAGAAATCATTGTATAATGGGGAGCGATTCGTACAAATTTATTCATGGAATGGTTTGTACAAATGATTGCCAACCGACCAGAAATCTATTTTTCAGTTCCAAATGTTTTTTTGCATGTTATGTTAAAAGGGTAATGATTCCCTCCAAACATCTGCATGGAATGGTTCACACAAATGGTTGCTTTTTCTTTTCACTTTCCATATCATGTTTTGGTCTCTTTACCCTTTATAATACTCATCCAAATATGTTTAGTTATGATGACAAAAATAAAATATTTTGAGAACTTCTAACATTATATATTTATATTTTCAAATTTTAACAATTTCATAGGGTTGCAATTTGGTTTGGTTTGGTTTGGTTTGGGTAGTAGTTTACCCTACCTGTACCCTATTTGTAAAAAGTCTACCCTATCTTACCCATTTGTCAGTTTGGTTCTTAGTATACCCTATTCTACCCCACCCGTTACCTATAGGGTTGGTTCTGGTTTTGGTTCCAAATCGGTTCCTTTAATACTCAAATATAATATTTTCTTAAAAAATATTTCTATGTTATTTTAAATAATATAAAGAAATACTTGTTTATATTTTAAAATCACAAGTACATATGTTATTGTTTACATTATTATATATAAAATATAAAATATAAGCTGTCACAACCCACTCATTAAAACAATTAATATATTATAATTACAATTCACGAGTTTATTTATAAAAGGATTTCGGTAGCCAATGACATAAAAACTCAACTAGTTTCTTTCTTTATAATACATAACTCCTCAAGCTAGGCACAAGATTGATTAAAATGGGTGTGTACACAAGACGTTACAAACAAAAAACAACACGCTATATAATATATATCTTATATGTATATATATAATTATACATATACAAGTCAGTTTCGGTTACCTAAGATATTTACCCTACCTGTACCCTATTTGAGGGGGTGGGGGTGGGGGTGAGTAATAATTTCGACCCTACTCATACCTTCGGGGTAATATTTTATACCCAATCCTACTTAAATTAGGGTCAGATCAGTGGGTACCCTACCCAAGTTGCACCGCTACAATTTCATATTCATTATCTAACATTTATAACATATAAGTTTACAATTAAAATGAATATAACTAACATTCTCACCATGAATAAAATTAACTACATTTCTTTTGCTCTGTCCGTTTACTTCCTTCCTAGAAATACATGGTATTATATCCTCCTCACTAATAAAAGTTTCACTGGCAGAACTTCTGAAAATTTTGAGTTATTGCACCTGTTAGCTGGTAGTGGTCATAGGCTATGAGGAGGATGAATCTGCTGCCCAAAAATAACACAATATAGTCATCACTTGGTCATAGTGTGTAAGGTGGGAGGTCTAGTGTTTGAAGTTGGGTAGAGCACATGCCTTGTTTATCCCTCCCTAGAGTTGTCCTCCATTAGTTGCTTGGTCATCCAAGGTCGCACAATAAAATAGTAATAATGATGATGATGATGATGATGATAGCGCAATACATAAAGATACTTTTTCAATTCTGTTAAAAAAGATACCATCTCAATCACAATAGTAACATAAAATATTTCTCCATCAATCAGGAAGAATGCAAGACTAACATGTGATTGTTCAGTTATTTATTCCTTTTCCTTTCATCTTGCCTCCATCATGTCGTTAATATTTGCATCTTTCTATACAAATTCGGTGGATATGATAACTGACAAAATTTATGCACCACTTCTGATATAATTTTTTTTTGTTCTTTCCAGGATCTTTTTTGCATAAATTTTACAAATATAGTATCCAAAGCATCCTCAGTCCCAGAGGGTTTCCCAGAATTGGTGGCTCACATGGGTCCAACTGTAGTAGATCTATTTTTCATCACAGACAAAAGAGGAGTTTGTTGGTCAGAGTTTGTAAGGGGTTATGTTAGATGCTGCGGACAAATGCCATTGTCAGTGTCTATTAAAAACTTGTGCAGGTTATGTGCTGCTGCCTGTGCGAAAGCTGGCAATCCTTTGAAGTTAGAGATTGAATCGGATGATCCTGAAGGCAAGATGAGTGGTTTTCTCTTGCCTAGTGATATGCTCATGCTTCTTTGGATGTGTTGGGTTATGTTACAAAGTTCGAGAGAACAGTACAAGGAGAGTGTTAAATTGATTCTTCCAGATATTGACCATTTAGTATTCTCAGCTATTGCAGCATGCAACGAAAAAACCAATGTTTTTTATGTCAAAAACTCTAATATACCTACCCTAGAATACCAAATTTCTGCACAGACCATTTATTACTGGATATCAAGCATGGTTCCTGGTCTTCCTCATTGCTTTTCCCAGTACATCAATGACAGGTTGCAAAGACGTGCAACTTCAGAGGTATGATTGTTAATCATAGATATTATGGTTTGAGTTTAGTATTTGGTACCAGTATTTGCCATTTCGAACTTTCTATGAAAATTTTGTCAAAAAATTTGTTTTAAGGGGGCAGCAAGATCTTTTCGATGTGGAAAACAAAAACATATTTTTTTTAAGGAAAGAGTTTCAATGATGCAGAAAATAAAAAATATATTTTTTAAGGAGCAAGTTTCAATATTTTCTCCTCCATGCCGATATTTTCGCAAAATACTGCTGCAAATACCAAAAAAGGAGAAATTTTCACTGAAAAATGGAATCCAATGTATAACATGCAGATGTTCAACCTTACCAAAATTATTTTATAAACTTCAAAGTCAATTTCTGACCTTTCTAGTCGTAATCTCCCATTCAAAAAATTTAACCTACATAGGGATCAATGGGATTTGCAATTCTCCTTTTAAAATTGATTATTTTATTTTATTTGCAGTTCTCCTTTTAAAATTGATTATTTGATTTTATTTGAATGATGCAAAGTGGACATTGCGTTTTGAGACTATCTTCTTCACCCAACCACATCTAGAATGACTTGAAATCTTTACTTAATTTTCACCACAACTAAATACTATTCTAGCGCATCACTTTTGGGAAGGCGTTCTAGCAACCCTTGCTTATTTTTCATTGCCATTAGACTCTATTGCAGCAAGTTGTTTATAGGGAACACCCTAACACTAACAACTTGTAATGACGCTTCAAAATCCTTGAAAAAAGTTGTGGCTGAAATTTCTAATAGTATTAGCTACCAACCTGATGTGCTAACCTTGCCTATTTATTTGGGCTTGGGACTTGCAATAAGGGAAAACTCTTATTAGCACAGGGTTGTTTTAACATATATTGTTTTAATTTTTTTAAAAACATATAATATTTGTTTTTTTTATCAAAAATAAAACTATATTTCTAGCCATAATATTTACTAGTTAACTTTTAATATAGTTTGGAATTATTTTTATTTTTATTATTTATTCTGAAATTTTATCGACACATTCTTAATTTGTTTCCTTTTTAAGTTTTAATCAAACAGTTGTGTGGAATTATAGATAATTTCTCCAAAATTAGTTACATTCTCTCTTTTTTGAACTTAGTGGGATTTCCCCTTTGGCCTTTAAGCAAAACTGCAAACATGCGGACATTGTTTGATACGAAGTCACAGTATCCTATTGTGATGAGCTAGCAAATGCAATGCGTAGTATCTTGAACCTGATGCGGTACTCTTTAAGTTTACAGGTTTCAAACAAAAAGTTGTCTTTCTATTTTTTTATTTTGATCACGACCTAGCAATATGCAATTATGCATGAACTCTGTGACCCTGTTTTTTTCTGCTTCTATACTAATCCAAAGAAGCATGAGGAAGTTTTGAATTACGAACTGATGACAGGAAAGCAGGCCAAATTCATCATGATCTGCTGTCACACAAGCAATTCTGATATACTTCACGGCAATTGCTGTTTTATTGTCTGATGAGGAACATTGTTGGGCTTCAATGGATCAGTAATATTTTTCTCAGGTTGCATAATGGAAGTGTTTATGGTGCAGATCACCAACGATGCTCATAAAATGTTTTTTTTTTTTTTTTTTCCTTTTGATCCTCACCATTGGCAAAAAAATGACTTTCATTCAATGGGATTGTCATGCAGGGAAGTAGATTGCTAACTGCTTCTCCCTGTCATTAGTGGAATGTACATGACAGTCGAGGTCTTTTTTTTGGTTTTTGTAAAGTTATGTTGTGAAGACAAATAATTGATAGATGTGTTTCAAGGGAGTAGAGAATATCACTTGCTTTAACTAAATTTTTTGTGCAAAGGATTAGTGTGATTGTATAAATAAATGGGGCAATTACTGGGCAATTATAATTTTGTTTTCTCCATGTCAACAGGAGGTTTTGTATGATTCCAGCTGCTCAGAAGATGAGAATTTGTCACAGGAGTGGGATAAGTACCTCCTGACATGCGGAAGAGCTTGGGCTATCTATCTTTCCATGAGAGATACCAGAAATGAACTTCTACACATATGCTTTTCTGGAAATGGCATGGAGACACATGAAAACCTGCTGTACAGGTTACTTTTGATCATCTTCTAAATTTCTTGAGTATGTTGTCATTGTCTAAATCTTTGTTCTGGTTCATGCCTTTCAAATACATTTGGCTTCAAAGTACTCATTAACAAGGCATCTACCAGTGTTTAAATCTATAACAACAATACATTTTGACATTGTTCGTCATATTGGACCATCAATTTAAATGCACTACTTTCAATTTCTCAAGTAAATTCTTCTAGTGCTTCTTTAGTCGGTTTATTGCAGTGGTGGCTTGCTGTATGATAAGGGTGACCTCCAGTTAGTGACATAGTAAATCCGCCCAGCCAATATATATATATTTTTTTCGTGTTTAATTAGTGCAAAATGTATTTAATTAGGATTTTTTTATTCTATTGTTTAGGTCTTCTGTTCATGGGAAGGGGTTAAACAGATTCTGGTCCTGCACTGAAGGTTACCATGGAGGGTTATTAATGTTAGTATCTGCGACCTCAGCAGATGCCTACAAGGGTGACGATGCCAATGTTGAAAGATGGGTCATTGGTGTACTTACTCACCAAGGCTTTGAAAGCAGAGACACGTTCTATGGAGATTCTGCATCTCTTTATTCTATAAGTCCAATTTTCCACCCATTTGCTCCTAAAGGCATGAAGATCAAATTCTTTCTGCTTCAACTAGCACTCTTTATCTTTATCAATTATATGCATCTTCTTTGAACAGGGCTGGAAAAGAATTTTATATATAGCCACTTGCATCCCACTGGCAAAGTATATCAAGCCCATCCAAAGCCAGTTGGCATTGCATTTGGAGGAACTGTTGGAAACGAGAGAATATTCATTGATGAAGATTTTGCAAGAGTTACTGTTCGTCATCATGCAGTTGATAAAACATACCAGCCTGGATCTTTGATCCCCAATCAGGTAAAAGTTCGAACAACAAGGACCTCAAATCCCATTTTGTGGTGATCAGTTGATGACCATGCATTGCTATTTATGATTTATAAGGTTATCTTTTGTTAGAAATTTTGGTAGTTGGTTGCAATTTTCAAACTACTAGAATGTGCAATGCCATTCTCCGAATACATCACAATATGATTACTTTCGATATGGTTGGACTTTCGTTTGTGCTGTTGATCCAACCCACCATATGCATTTAGAATCATTTATTTGATCAGGAAACCAAGTTTTCATAAAAAAAAAAATCAAAGATGTGCACGAGCACCATCTGAAAACGTAATAAAATTGTTTGATTTATATATTAATTTCAAAGCTGCTTTTCAACATGTAAATTGTCTAAAGAATTATTGCTATATGGATAAATAATTTTTGAGTACTATTACATTCTAATGCGTTTATGAATGGATCTAAGCGTTTTTCATAATTTACCCAAATATATATCTTTTAACTTAATGTGGCCCACCCAGGATTCCAATTGAGATACTTTTGGTACCATAATAAGATAGATGACTGATTGGATATTCTGATTCAATCACAAAAATGAGCCCCATTTACAAGGTTACCTAGAAAACTTTGGCGTCACCCAAGTTATATAGAAGCTGGACCCTTATTTGTATGTCATCAGAATAATTTCGATGCAACTTTGTTTCATAGCTAAGTTAACCTGCAATGAAATCAATTTAACCATAATTGCCGGTGGATTATAACTGATTGCTTCGACTGGATGCACTATGAAAGACACTTTCTTATACACCAGTGAAAATTGTCTTCATGTATGTTAAAACAAAATGATCTATTTAGGCCTTTAATATCAATATCTAACCTGGCAGTTGGACAAGTTTTCAATTTCCATAGCTCGGAATATTCTATAACTGTTGGTGTGTGTTCATGCTCTGCATTGAAGTGAACTGGAATTTATGTATGCTGTAATGTCTAAATGTCTGAAAGACAGAGGTTTTTTGTTTGCTTGGTAATGAGGCTACAAGTTGCAGATAATGCCTGACAATGTTTAGAGAGAATATTCAGGTTATGCATGCAAACCTCCTTTTTCTTGGATAATTGCATAAACAGTGTTTGGGGGCTTATATTGGTTTTATTCTTTTATGCAAGAAGAGAGCTTTCTGCATGTCTATGATACACAGCCATAAAAAATGAAATGACCTTGAGACCAATGATATTAAAACTGAACTGGTTAATGAACCAGTCAAGGGACTAGTTCTAGTCCATCTGGTTCAATCGTTTATGAAAACCGGATTGAACTAGTATGCTAGCAATTTATGTAAAATGTATGATTGATTGATAAGATAAAATCTTAAAAATTTTTACAAAAACATGCCTACTTACTAGGTTAAATCTGCCTACTTAATTCATAATCAACGTAAATATTTATTAATCTTTTACTAGATTCCAAAAGTTAAGTCTTAATATTTGAATATAGAAAAATAACGACGAACTGAATTATATATCATGTTAACTATTTTCCCATGATTGAGGTCATGTTATGCCAAATAAAACTCCACGTGTATAAATATTGTGTCACTACTCACTTTGCATACTATTTGGGCCTACATTCATCTTGGTGCACAATAGTTGGGATCTATGCTAAAACTGTCCAAAAAGGGGTGAATTTCAGTGTGTGCCTAGCCACCATGTTCTAATTTTCTAGATCCTTCTGGACTATTCATGCCTGCAAAAGAAGGGAAGGACGGCCACAATGTTCTAGCCTTCCAAATTGTTTCGAGATGGCTGCTGGAGCCAAAGGGAAGAGACAGCATAGAGAACATGGGAAAAAAAGAAATGAAAGCAGACATGAATGAGACCATCACTTGGGATGGAAGAAATCAGAAGCAACAACAGATGACAACATAGCTCATAGCAATGTCTGACGCTGCTAGAGCTGATGATGACTACACATGTAACTGGCTGTGAAGGGGAGGGAAGAATGAAGACGCTAGAAACTGGCTGTGAAGGGGAGGGAAGAATGAAGAAGACGATCTATGATGGAGTGAGGCACGATTGCAAAATCAAAGGGGGAAATGGAAATGAGGATTCAGGAATCAGGGTATTTTTTCAAAAAAAAAAAAAAAAACTTGTGGACTGGTTTGACCGGCTGATCAAGAATCTGGTTGATTTGGCAGTTTAACTGGTTAGTAACTGCTTAATAGGTAGAACTGAAAACTGTGCTGGATCGGACTGGCCAGGTGGCGTATTCTTAGTTAAATCGGCCAATCCGATCTTGTTCTTATAACACTGCTTAGAACCATGACAAGCAACTTTAAAGATGTTCTGATCTGCACACTGCTTGTATTTTGCATTCAATCTGTTTATCGATTTTTGAAGTTTCTCACTTCGGAAACATGACCATTTCTTGCTTGATTTTTATCTGAACGTGGATAGCTGAATGTTTCAGGGTTTCTTACCCACCGAAGCTTCAATTATAGAAGTGGAAGTATGGGGTTTGGGTGGAAAAATTGCAAAGGGACAGCAGGATGCGTATAAGAAGAGAGAGCAGATTTTCACTGAGCAGAGACGAAAGGTATGTTTAAGACAGTGGGAGGATGTGATTCTTTCTTGCTTGATATGCATGACACCGATTACAACTTTTTAAAACTTCCTGTAGGTTGACCTGAAAACTTTTGCTACCTGGGAGGATTCACCTGAGAAGATGATGATGGACATGATGGGTGATCCAAACCAAGTCCGACGGGAGGACCGGTAGATGTAGTTTTGGCATGTGATTTCCACTCCACTCGTGGTAAGACAACACCACCCTCAGCCTTTGGGAGGGGTTTGTTAGGACCTCCACGAATCAGTGTTGGAATATATGTAAACGCTCAAATCTATGCACGTGTACAGGCTACTAATATTGAAGACCATTTGGACTACTTTCGTTGTGGGAATTTGATGCTCCAACCTCATGTGAAAATAACTGCCGCTCGGTTTGTATGCGACCATGTTTTCACTAGCTATCTTGTATAAAATTCTGGCAATAATATATGGAGTAGAGAGCACTCCACCTGCTTGTAATATTTCATGTTTATAAAATTAAAATTACTTCTGCATTATCTTTTATTTTTATCTCAAGTCATCATCTCCATCTCCATCATCACCAAAATAAGTGTTCATCTATAAAGTAACTTATCAATCCCAAGTGGGGCTATGTGATCCCTTGAAAATTTAAGATTTTGATCCTTGATGGAAGATGTAATCCGTTTATCGTATTTAACATCGTTTGTTTATTTAGTATATCAAGTTTCATTCCAATTAAGTCTGTTTATGAGTCATATTAAAAAATATATATATATTTATGTGTAAATTTTGAAAAATGATAAAATATCAAGTTTAAAGTAATATTTTTGGCATCTAAACTGTTCACAATATCATTTCTATATCTGTAAATGATTCTCTAAATTATTATTAATTCTAACACGTGTAAGTATTTTTTATAATTTACACATGAATATATATATTTTTCAACAAATATGGCCAATAAATATTCTGAATTGGGATGAAATTTGGTGTTCTAGATAAACAAAGGATTAAATGAATGAATAGATTGGATTTTTTTATCAATGATCAAAATCTTAATTTTGAAGGGGTTACAGGTTATAGAAGCGGAGCCCAATAAATACCATTATATCTTCCATTATAGTTTAGCAGTTGAAGATAATATTTCGCTGTCGAGGGAATTCTGTCTCACTATAGTTTAGACGTTGAGATGAAAGACCAAGATCAAGAAACAGATGGCAAGCTGCTCGAAAGAAGGGGTACATGATGCCCAAGTTTCCACGCATTTACATGCCTGTATGCAGCTTGTAGAAGGATTTTCTCGCAAGAATTACATCATCGAGGAATATAACCTCCAAACACATCGATTTATAGTTGCTGGATTCTATAATTCAGTCGCTCATTATACAAAAAGATTGGTTGTATTCCTAGAATGCCCTGTCGTTACTGATACAGTGCTGTCGCTAATCCCAAAAAGCAACAGCAAGGACTGCTCGATTAGACATTTTATCAGCATTTACCATCCACTGAGGCTTTGTTTGGCCAGGCAGTACGCCCAATGCCCCGCTAGTTGAGTAGAGCTAAAGCAGTTGCAAATTGTTTATGCTGCTTCAGTAAACAGTAATCTTACAGATTATTTGGCACATGAGATTTGTGTGATGATAATATTTAATGTTCAAACAGGTTTTTCAAAAGTAGTGAAGCCGTACTTCTCGATGTGGACCGTGCGGCCAAACGGAAAGTCTTAGATCATGCCGTTCTTCACATGCAGCGATATCGTTTCGAGCAGGCTTTTCATATCAATGGCATTGGAGAACCCCGGAAATGTACTTGAAAGGTCCGTTGCCTGGTGGTTGGAGCCATGTTTCTGTGTAGGACCTCTACTTTCAAACAGAAATTTGCCACGTCCAATGCAATCCTCTTAGGACTAAGAAGAGAGAGTCGAGCCAGTCGAGGTAGCTGGAATCACCAAGATAAAATCAGCATACACAACAGAACTACAAAAAGCAAGTTCCAACCCGGACAGATCGGACAGGAGATAGAGTGTTTTCTTAGTAGTTACATCCCATACGAACTTGTTCTCCATGCCAGTGCACCAAATACCAAAGATCATATGCACCTATTGTTAGCCATAGTCATGGCAAATGTACTTCTGCATGTCTACATCTGTTGGGCAGTTCTATTTAATATTCTATATGATACACAAAAATGAGTCTCTTCTCCTACTAAGGTTGATTTGAAGTTTTCGTTGGGTGTGGCATACACTGAGTTCATCTGGTACTCTGATGATGATGTCTAATTAAGAGACTGATGCCTCCTGATATTTATTGCACTACTAACCATCCACGGAGCGGAAGAAAAGGAAGGAACATAAGCAGAGCCAAGAAGCAGGACTGTTGAATAAATATGAAGGAAGCAACGTCTGCATGTGCTGAGATGTTATGGGTGGCCCCTTCAACTCAGTTCACAGATACAACCTCCAATAAACTAATACTTCAATAATATTATTCTCCATTAACATCCAACTAGGGACCAAACAAATTAAATTCTCTGGGTGCCTAATTAACCCAGCCCCAGCAGACTGATTCTTGTTTCTTGACACCTGCTGCTCCCATCCTAGCACCAAATGGAAGATAACCGCTCCTCATCAATAACATAATCATGCGTACAGATTGATGCCCCAAAACTTGGCTGGTTGATTCGTCCGACAGTTTCGATCAATGCCCTTAATCACCTCCATGTCCTCCTCTGATAACTCAAAACTAGACACTAGGAAATTCTCCGACAATCTCTCTACTTTTGATGATTTTGGAATGACAACAGTCTTCCTCTGAATGCCCCACCTAAGGGCAATCTGAGCTGTGGTCTTCTTGTATTTTGCTGCAAGACCCTAACACAGGAGAAGAATATGAAACAAAATGTTAAAAAGCAAACACAATATGGCTTGCTTTATTAGATGCCAAGAAGAACAGGCAGTCAGGCACAAATCACTTAGACGGGAAGAATAGCTGGAGAACCTTGAGAACTGGATCATCCAGACATGACACTGATCCAAACCATTCAGTGTTGGCAGCAGCACCACCCAGAGGAGTATGAGCAGTAACGCATATCCCATGCTTTTGACAGAATTTCACAAGCGAATCACGTTGGAAGTAGGGATGTGTTTCGATTTGATTGACGGCAGGCTTAATTTTGGAGTAAGCCAAACAGTCCCTAGTGAGAAAGATGTCATAGTTGCTGCAAATATAAAAGAAAGTATATTTTAATGAATGATAGTATAAATAGGGAAAGTACTGAAGGAAGCTGTGCTACAGTTTATGACAGAAGATATCAACATATTCTTAACATCCAATTCTTAAATAACATACAAATTAAGAAAATGATGAAAAACTGATAAACTTCTGCCATGTTGTCCATCCTATTTATAAACTCTTGATGCACTGATTAATTAATCAACATGAATCCAGCACTTCTGTCATGGCTTTCTATCCTGAATTAAAAGATCTTAATACAATATGATTACTTGATCAACATAAATCCAGCATAAAAAATGAAATGAACCAATTTAATAGAACCGGTTCCACCAACTCGATTTGGTAAATATCTTAATTAGGCCTCCAGTCCGACCATTTCAATCAATATTATTTTTTTATTAAGGTACTAAAAATCATTTCAGTGAGTTTTATGCATGTTTTGACCTTTTAAGAAGATTTTAAATCATGTGTAAAATGTGAAAATCACTTGGATCTATTCATATAAGCATTAAAATGTTGTAATAGTTTATAGATTATTTTTCTACATGAAAAGAATATTTTAGAAGAAAATAAAGTTAATATTTATACTGAACTTTAACTGAAAATGATCTATATAAAATTTTGATTTTCCATGAAAAATGGACTTGTATCTACAGAATTTTAGGTAAAAAATTATTGTAAATGACACGGTGAGGTTGGATTTTGATTAGCCATCAAGGTGGGCCAAAAAGTTAAAGGTGCAAGCAACAGAAGGCACCAGGAACAATAATAACAACTCGTATGCTATGAAGCCTTGGTTTTGAGAATTTCCTTGGTTTTGAGAATTTCCAAGTACTTTTCTAGTTCTATCTTTGCTCTATCAATCCACCAACAAGTTATTTCTGACAAGCGTATGCTATGAAGCCTCAACTACTGAAAATTTTTGTTAGTTTTGGGAAAGAACCATAAATGAACACTTCTAACTATTCCAGAGGCAACATCCTTCTTAATCTCTACGCTTCATGCTTACGCCAAGGCATTTATTAGAAAGTATAGACTATTTTTTGGTAATAACCTTTAGTATGATCAAGATAAAAATAAGCTTGAAGCTTCCAGATACAACATAACGATAAACCAATCCTATGTTTTGGCATAAACCAGCAAGAAGTATTTCATATGTCACAACAGCAAAATTAGGCAGATAGCACAAACTTTGTTGGAATTCCATTTACATAAACAAGCTATAACCAAAAGACTTATACTTGATAGTGTCCTTCTTATGGACTTGATTCTACCTGATCCCTATGCTGCGAACCAAACCCAAGGAAACCAGCTCTTCCATTGCATGCCAAGTAGTTTCCAATGATATAGTTGTGTCTATGTCCAGCACACCATCCTCACCTATAGCGCTATCAGTTGTTCCAACACCTGAAGAAAATGAGAAGAGAAGAAAATTGAACATCAACCACTACACGAAATTACTTATTTACCATTTTAACTGCTATCTACATAGCAAGTTCTGAAAAAGAAAAAAATTGATGGGCCATCAGTGAAAAAAAAAAAAAAACAACTGAAGCAGGAAAATGCAGGGGCTATAACATAAGTGGTGGATAAAGAAGATGATGAGACAATAATAACTGCCAAGAAGAATGAAAGCGCTGAGAGTGTGGATGCACCGGTATGCCTTGTAGCAATTGGAAAGTGAATCAGATATAGATCCAGGTATTCTAGCTGGAGTTTCTTCAGACTGTCTTTGCAAGCCTCAATTACATGTCCATGATCTGAATTCCAAAGCTGTAGTCATGATGCAGGCAAATATCAGCCATCCATTTGAGTAAGATGTAAAAAGCAGTAAAATTATGGTGTAGGCAAATGTCAGCCTTCTATGCAGTCACCTTGGTGGTAATAAAAAGTTCCTCCCTTTTGATGAGGCCAGTTTGAATTGCCTCTGCAAGACCTTCACCAACTTCAGCTTCATTCTTGTAATCAGCTGCCAAATTGCATTATGACATTAAATGTTATTGATTATTGTTCAGATTAAATAAGGGAGATTGGTAGTATGAAGATGGAGGCTAAATGATGATTAGAAGAATGAGAAGAAATATTGCAATAGAGTCCATCAAAAACAAGCGTTAAACTTGGAAGCACACACATGCCTAAAACACAAGAAGAAAAATCATCTGGGGCATCTTATTTTCCTCAAAAGCATATCAATTTTTTAAAATTTTTTCTATATATCTCCAAAATTACGCTGCTCAAACAACTCAAGTACACTGGACAAACAGAGATACAATGTCTTCAATATAAACTCCTCAAACACCTCAAGTACAGAAGCGAAACAAAGTCCTTGTGTAAAAAACAATCACCCTTGTCTCTGTTTTTCTTTGCTTTTTTCCTTTTACATATCCTAAACTTATTATGATTAAAAACCTAAAAGTTGAACCAAACAAAGCTGAGAAAATTTATACCCACAATTTTATCTTCATAAATACAGGCATATGGCAAATGCAACATCCTCAATGCATTTTCCACAACTGAAGGTGAAAGGCCTTGAAAAGTCTAATTGGCAACTGGAAAAAGAGGTGGAGAGAAAAAATGGAGGAGAAATAGAGAAAAAGAGAGGGAATGATGTGATGTGTTTGGGGGTACTGATTAAAAATAAAATGAACAAAGATGAGTTAGATAGGCTTTTCATATGAAACTATCAAGGTTAATAATTAGAAATTCTAGAAAGAATAATTCATTTGGCACTGATTGAAGCTTCTTCACAACGAACAGGTTTCGGATAAAAATAAAGGAAATAAATATAAGCGATGTGGGAATCTCTTTCTCTAAACGGGTATACAAGTAATGGAGGAGAAATAGAAGGAAAAACAGGGAATGGTGTAATGTTTTGGAAGGCAATGATTAAAAATAAAACGAATAAAGATGAGTTCGATAGGCTTTTCACATGGAAATATCAAGGCTAATAATTAGAAATAGTATTAATAATAATGAAAAATTGACAACCATAAGAAGTGCCTATGTCAATTTCCCTCAAAGTCATTTTTGTTTACTTTTCTTCATTGTGGCCGATTAACCTTGTTCACAACAATATGGTTTCAGATTTTTTTTTATTTTTTTTATAAAAAGAAATAAATATGAGCAATGTGGGAACCTGTTACGCTATTCTCCTTCACGAATAATGTAGGACGATGGGTCCTAACAGACTATAGCGACTTGGTCATCTTAAACTGATAAAATCCGCCTCAGCATTGTTCTGGAACCAATGTCCTTTATTACCATAATGTAGAGGTACGAAACACACAGAGAATTATAGTATCTTCCAACCTAACTAAACTAGTCCCTTATCCCTTCCAACTACAAGTAGCATGAGGTACAGATTAGCTAGCCCGTTTCTGTTTCAGGCCAGGTTCCCAGTTACTTTCCCCTCATCCCCTCTTCCCTTTGTCCTTGTTCTTTTCTATCTACTGGAAGCGACTCCATATTTCTCAATTCCGACCATCAAATAACTTGCAACTTCCACTAGGCTAGGCTTTGAGGGGGGAAGGTAATTATTCGGCAGAGGGGACCTGATATTGTTTAGTCTCTGCAATTTTCGTTGTATTTGAGGCGTAAGGAGTATAAGTTGTTTGTTTTGAGAGAGGAAGTGTAGAAAAGGGAGAGAATCTTACCAGCGCAGTCGAAATGGCGATATCCAATTTTGATGGAGTTGATAAGGACATCTCTGACGGACTTGCCTTCCATCCTCCACACTCCCAAACCCAACACTGGCATCTTGAAGCCGCTGCTCAGTTCAATCTCCATCTCCCCCACCTTCCTATCTCCCTCGCTGCTGCTGGCGAACGTTACGTAAAACGGAATGAGAGAATGAGTTTCTCTGGCTCTGATTATTTATAGGTTACAGGGTTATCCTAATTTCTAATAAAAAAAATCATTTTTTTAATTTTATTTTTTGATGAATATATGAGTTCTTAACATGTCAAATTTAATTTTAAGTTTTTTTTCTCTTTTCTGTTTTATTTTTTTAAAAAAATATACATGGATACATGCGTCAAAGCAGGTATCCATGTTACATAATAAATAAAAAAAAGGAGGTACCCTATTTAGAATTTTAGATAGAACAAATTATATTCTAAAAGCCCCAACATGACGCAGTCTAGCTGTCTAGGGCAGCGACAATTTTCTATGAAGGGAATATATCATTATTTGAGGGGGCCATCATGTCAAAATAAATAGTATTTTCAGAATGTAAAGAAAAATTATGTAAATTTTGAGATTTCAATTGCCCTTAAAAGACATCTAATTTTTTTAGCCGAAATGCTTCTGCCAAGCCCCTGAAATGTAACTTCTTTTATTTATAATATTTTGATGGTTAATAAAAAAACAGGTTTCATCTATTTAGCATAATTTATATTATCATAAAAACTCTTTCACTTATTTATTATCAATGTATATAACTTCATCTATAAGTATGAAAAATCAATATAAGAAAATAATTTAATATTAAACATCAATTTTTAAATAATATTTTTAATATCTAAACCATCTAAAATATCATTACTATATAGATAAATGCTTTTATAAAGCATTATTACATTATAATATATGTGTTAATAGATTTAAATATTTTTCTAGTTTGCACGTAAATATACCTATTTTGAACGAATGTGGTTCATAGGTCTCTTAACTAAATAAATAATATTAAATATAATGAATAAATTGATTTTCATTAAACATCAAAATATTAAAAGTTAAAGGAGTTATGTGGAGCTGCTGGCTTGCTTTTTTAGTCATCTATGGATATAGAATCATTAATTAATAAAGAGAAATAATATAAATTGCATTTGCTTGCATAAGAGATGAAGAGAATATTAAGATAAAGATTGATATAAGAAATACACTATTTAAGTTATTATATCTAAACACAAAACCATATCCCCATACTTTAATTGAGGTTTCGGATGGCCACTAAATACTTTAAAATATATAATTATCTACAATTATGAATAATACTTAGATTCATCCAAAAATACATTAAAATATTACAAAATTCACAAAAACATTTATCTACAGAGGAAAAATATTTTAGATAATTTAGATGTTGAATTAATTAATCTTAAATTAATATATAAATTAAATAAAATGTTTAATCTTAAATTAACATATAAATCAAATAAAATGTTTAGGTTACGCATATCTTAGATTTGGATGAAGCTAAACAAACAAATTCTAAATGCAATGAGTGCATATCATAAAATGGATGAAGCTCAGTTTACTAGCTAAACAAAGAATTTCTAAATGCTATAGATGTATATCTTAGATTTGGATGAAGTTTCTTTTCCCAACTAAACAAATAATTTTAAATGCAATGGATGAAACTAGCTTTGTTGCTGTTAGGACTGAATTGGATGCACCAGCTATACTACTCGGTTATTTGTTTGTGAGAGCGATTCATTAATTCTCATAAACTGGATTACAAATGATGATCAGGTGTTATCAACGGTTGGTCATTTGGTGAGTGTCATATGAGAGGTAAGTAAGAAATTTAGGCAGTGTACATTTAATCATGTAAATCGTGTTGGCAGCAATGCTGCCCACAATCCGGTGGGATATGCTCTGGAAAATGAAATTGGGAGGTGTACTTAGTGGGGAGATATCCCCATATGTATATTTTGAAAGCTTCTTGTAAAGACATCCAGCATTTTTGATTAATTAATGATTTTTGGGGCTCTCTTTCCCTGCCTACAGCAATTACTGGAAATGGGGAAGAGTTATTAGCCCATAATCCTTTTGAAAAAAAAAACCCCTTTTTATTTTAGAAAAGAAATTAAAGAATGCTTTCTAGATATGTTTACGTTATATTTATTATTTTACATATGGGGACTAATCTTGTTAGCTGGGATGCATAGATTTTTTTTTTTTTTTTTACTTTTTGGTTTTTTTCCATCAAAATGTAGACCTAGGAGTATATATTTAATTTACATATTAAATTTTATAATTTTTGAACATGTATATATTTTTTTAATTATAAAAATATTAGTTTTTGAAGGTATTTAAGGTAATTTTAATCAACAAATCGATTTTCAAAATTTTAAAAAGGTATATATATATATATATATATTCAAAAATGGTAAATTTGGTATGTAATTAAATATACTTGAACCTACATTTTATGAAAACATAAATTTTTTTTAAAATTACCTGTGCCTAGGCTAATAGAGCTCGTATTAGCATGGGCTACTTAATATGCAAATCAAGTGCATTGATTAAACGTATTGTGATGTTTGCGTCTTGAGGACCGCTTGATAGGTATAGTGGAAATGCAAGTTTGAAACTAAGCTTTCATCATAATATTCTAAATATTCCCGTTTAACTAAAGGAGTACCAGCTTACACAACAGATCCTGTTCAAGTAAGTTCGTCTAAAGGAATTTTTATAACATCCTAACAATAGGGAAATTAATAACCTCTGTCACTAGGGGGACAGATCGAACTCGCGACCATCCGGGCACAAGGCTCCTTTGCTTTTTCACTGCGTCACAGTTTTGGATGGGAAATTTCAAACTTTTTTATGTGCTTATCTTTTTAACATTATCTTCTGAGTAAACTTGAATCAGCCATGATTGAATACACCCGAATGCACTTAGCTTCGGTGCACTTAGGTGCATTTAATCTATTTTTTATTTTTAAAATTTTTTATACAAGTGTTAATCTAAGTGTATTCAAAATATATATTAAGTTTTATCATTTTTGAATATTTTAAATATTTTTAAAAAATTTTAAAATCAGTAGCATTTTTGTTATTTAAAATTACTAAGATGCCGCTGATTTTAAAAAATTTAAAAAAACATATCTACAAATCTTCAAAAATGATAAAACTTGATATACATATTTAATACACTTAGAATAACAGTTGTATAAAAAAAAATTTGAAAAAATAAAAAAAGTTTTTGCACCTGGGTGCAATGGAACAGGACTAACTCGAATTATGGTTGCATTCATGACAAGTACCTAATCCACGTCATCCATCACCTTAAATGGAGCCAAATACAAAATATAACTTTAATTTTTCCCTCAAAAGCACTTTTAAAGAGCAACTCGAGAGGGCTCATTTAGCCAAGAATTATCTTTGGCAACCTCGTACTCTCCAAAATTTCGAATATGGTTGGCCTCCTATCCAAATTACATCGTCTCACCAAAATATCTTATTATTAGTAAATATTTTCAGTTTTGAGGGAAGTTGATGATGAATGCTTTTCCGAAAGTGCTAGAGGTGACATTCGATTCTAAAATGATGGTGTGAATCAGCATCGATTGGGCAACTTGAACACCGGATGGCCATTTCTTGTACATTGGCTCGGGATCTACAAGGTCCCACTGAGGCAAGGACGAGGTTCCTCCATTGCAAAATAATTAGCTAAGTACAATAATCGACACCTACCCGTGCTTGTCCTCATAACATAGGCAAAACCGGCCCTAAGTCGAAAACACTACAATCATCTCCAATGTCTAACATAACACCTCATGCATCATATACATATGAAAAACATATTAATCTACTCTCGTAGGTCATATACGATCATTTTGCTCAAGATTACCTATGAAGTTCTTTTATCCCAAGAAAATAATTAAATAAACTAAATCATCAGAACTGCATCCAAACCTCCTACAACAATCACATAAAAAAAAAAAAAAAAAAAAAAAAAAAAAAAAAAAAAACAAACAGATACTCAACATATAGCACAAGAAACAAGTAGAAAAATACATGTGGACTCCAAAGCAATAAATATCATATTTCATTAATCAACCAAATATACCAAGTATGAGTTACAACGCGTAGGCTAATTTCAACACTTACCAAAACATTTTTAAAAATACGAAATGAATTCGAAAAAAAATACTCAAATCCCAAAATATTTAGGTGGTGCCATACGTCTAAAAAATTTTAAGAAACAAGAGTATGTGCTTTTTGGATGCTGGTCGTGTGCTCCCGGAAGCATACATCACTCAATGCTCTTAGGTACATATATCCAATTTTGTAATTTTTTAAAAAAAGTTTTTTACAAGATTGTTAATCTAGATATATTTAATATGTGTATAAATTTTTACTATTTTTGACGTATTTTAGATATTTATTTTTTATTTTTGAAAATCATAGGCATTTTAGGTAGATTTTTTAAAAATAAAAAATAAATATTTAAAATACTCCAAAATGTTAAAAATTAATAGAGATGTTAAATACACTTAGATTAATAGTTTTATAAAAAAATTTTAAAAAAATTTTAAAAAATGAGTGCATGTACCCGAGAGCATTGAGCGTTGTACCAGAACTTGCACTATTTAGCCGCGCAAATGTGCCCGATTTACGTGCTGGCGGTCGTATGAGACAACGACCCACATGTAATTTGCTTCCTGGATTCTAGCTTGGGTATACATATGCCATCGTCCTCTGCGTGTGATTTCCAATTGCACAAAGCGGAAGACCAAAAGCTAGAATCGAAGAAGCAATTATAAGACGGCAGCCGATTATCTTGTTTATGCCGACCATTCCCTTGCAAATGTCGCAAGTAAACAAAGTTAATCAAACAATATTATATAATAATAATATTTGTCAAAAACTTTCACTTCCTCTTCAGATCTACATCTACGTCTATATCTATATATAATCGAAGAAAATCACTAGCTATAATAGTACTCTTGGTAGCTAGGCAGAGAGTCTCAGCTGAAAATAATGGCTTGCTGCGGGATGATTATGATTGTATACTCCTCGTTCCTAATTTTGTTATTGAGATCATCATCATCATTATCATGTGCGCACGCAGAAATAATAACATCTCTTCCCGGCCAACCGTCCAACGTGGCATTCAAACAGTACTCCGGCTACATTGTCACAGATGCCCACAACGGCAGAGCACTCTTCTACTACTTCGTCCAAGCTGATGTGCCTGATCCCCTCTCTCGTCCCCTCACTCTCTGGCTCAATGGAGGTCAGCTCAATTTATTGCTTTTCATTCATTCCCTTTAATTAGTTTCACAATTTTGCCCCCAAAAAAAATGCTAGGTTTGAATGGAATTGCAAACCTGTTAATTGGCATCCGTTAATTTTCTTTTGAAAAATGACCAAAATCACTGAATCTATTATTTGCAACAATTATTTTTGTCGCAATTGATTGTGTTGAAAATGTCATTTGTTCTCAATGAAAATGTTAAGGTCCCGGTTGTTCTTCCCTCGGCTTCGGCGCATTCATGGAACATGGTCCGTTCCGTCCCGGCGACGATGGCATCCTGGTGAAGAACAATTACTCTTGGAATTTGGGTATATTCCGTCTTTTCTTCTTCTTTTTTTTTTTTCCCTTTCTTCTCTTAATAATTAATTAGCTTAGATATTATTCGTACTAAAAACAATCAATCTAATTTCATTGACTCATATATGCATGGTTGAGAATCCAACATGTTATACGTTGAGAGCCCAATAGGAGTTGGGTTTTCCTACTCCAACACCAGCGAAGACTACATAAATTGGAATGACACCAAAACAGGTGTATTACCCATCCCACTCTATAAGTACATTAATTCATCCTTTACGCTTCCACCCATCACACGTACATAATTAATTAATGCACCACCAACATTCTATTGCTATTTTGCAGCTAATGAAAACCTCAACTTCCTTCTTAACTGGTTTCAAGAATTTCCTGAATACAGCACTTCAGATTTATATCTAACTGGAGAAAGCTATGCTGGTGAGTAATTTGAAACCCATTGCAGCTGCAGATCAGATCAGGTGATCAGGGATATATATGGTTGGGAAGTAGTTCTATGGTGCCCACAACATTGAAAATTTTAAGAGTAAAGTCAATCGATTTTTTCAAAGCTATTAATTTAACATTTATAACATCTAGAATCTTCTTCCTACATAGATAAATGACTCTGTAAATTATCATAGTATTCTAATATATCTGTAAATAAATTTAAATGATTTTTACTATTTTAAAGTCGGCACAGCTCATTTAAGAATCCGAATGAGTTCATATTTAACTAGTATCTTCATAAAACAACTAATGTTGAATAGATGGAATAGATTTTGGTTTAAACATCAAAGTTGGCCGACTTAAAATAAGATAACACCGTAATCTTTAATGGTATCAACGGCATAAAAATATTTGCCAGTATGGATATATGTTTACCATGATTATGTGGATGATGCAGGACATTACATCCCACAGCTTGCTGCTCTGATTGTGGAATACAATAAAAAGCCGAATATCAAGACAATCAACCTTAAGGCCATTGCTGTGCGTAACTTGAGGACCAATCCGGCTGATCTTTACCGACCGGTCTATTTCAGACGGGTCAAAAAATGTATTTTTTAAAAAAAATTAATTTTTTTATAAACATGTTAATCTAGTTATATTTAATCTATAAATCAAGTTTTACCATTTTTCGATATATGTATACATTTATTTTGGATTTTTTAAAACAGGAGGTATTTAACTCATCTTAAATAAATTAAAATGACTTAAATATTTCTGTTTTTAAAAATTTAAAATAAATATATACATATATCCAAAAAGATAAAACTTGATTTATAGATTAAATATATCTAGATTAATATGTTTATAAAAAAATTCAAAAAAAAACGAAAAATACATTTTTTGACCGGTTGGTCAAGATCATGCCTCCCTATCATATGCCCTACCTTCATTTATTTAATTACACATGCAATTAATTTTCTGATCAGTGTTGCTCTTCATGTGACATGCAATGCAGCTTGGGAACCCACTTCTAGATTTGGACATCAGCGTGAATGCTGGTGTGTTTTTGTGGTCACATGGGGCTATATCAGATGAAACGTTGATTCTGGAGCAGACGGTCTGCAATAATTCTAGGTATCTTCGGGAGTATTACCATGACAAATGGTCCAAGGGATGCGAGGATGTATTCGACAGAGTTGGAGCAGAGGTAGGCGATGATATTGATCCAAGTGATTTGCTCTTGACAAAGTGTATTTTGTCAAGCACAGCCCAACAATTTTTCTCCAGAGGACTCTTCCAAAGACTACAAGCCAAGGTAGGTAACTACGAATATGATCCATGCTGAAGCAGAGAACCTTCAAAGGTATCAAAGCCTGACAAATAATCGAAAATCGTCAGCTATATTGACATGGGTTTCATTGTTCAATTAGTAGTTTTTAAGGAAAAATTCGAGTTCTACTCACAAATTCAATTTCACTTATATTCAGAAATTTTCAAAATTCTAAATATGCCTATATATGTTACATAGAATTCTATTTATATTTGTATCGCTAAGGATTCGTTGAAGGCGTCATGAGCCTCCATAAAATAATGAATATGGTTAATCCTTAATATAACTTGAGATTGGTTACTTGAAAGCTAAAAATTCATATTTAAATAATATATTAAAAATCATTAAAATATAAATTTTTAGCTATAAAATTATAATTAATTTCATAGAGGAAATAACAACTTATTTAATAGATTCCTAACAGCATAGATATAAATAGAATTTTAGAAAAAAAGAGGGTACATTTGAAATTTTTGAAAATTCACAAGTATAAGTGAAAATAATGATAAATTTTGTATATGTGAACTTGGAAGTGCTCATTTTGTCCAATTACTTAATTTGTTAATGTAATCTTTGAATTTTGTCCAATTACAGGTGGCTAGGCACAGTGGAACAAACGGTGATCCTTGTCTTGAACATAGAACATTTGACTATCTCAACAGACCCCAAGTGCAAAAGGCACTCCATGCCAACACAACTGGCCTCCCTTTCCACTGGGACTTCTGCCTAGGGTAGTTCCTTTGCTCTTTTTTAAAGGGGTTGATTATTTCGATCCTCAATCTTTTAATTGCTATTGATCATATACAATCCGGTTTTCACCTAACTAAGTAACAATTCTTTACTTTTTATGTTTAAAAATGTTTTTAATTTTAAACCATTTATAATATTCTTCTAAACGCATATATTTATGATGCCAAACTTTGCTTTTTGGTCTTAATTCTTTATTTTTAGCAGTTTCGTTTTCACTCCTAAATGATATTAGATATTTCTACATATAAGTTTCTAATAAAGCGAAACGTGGCATCATAAATATACGCATATAAAAGAACATTGTAATTGGTTCTAAATTTTAAAATTTTTAAATATAAAAGCTGGAGGTTATTATTTAGTCAAGTAACAACCCTGATGTATATGATCATTACCAACCCCAGTACCTAAATTTTATTTTGACCTGCATTTTCAGGCCTCTTGTTTACCAAGAAGATAACGTGGACATGAATCTCATTCCCCTTGTCTCCTCCCTTCTCAAGGATGGAATCCCAATTATGCTGTACAGGTACTAATTTTTTCCCTTTCTCCAACCTACTTTTTCACATGGGACCAATTTCATGTACTTTTCTTTCTTTTTTCTTTTTTTTCTTTTTTGATTTTGCATTACCTTCAAGTTCCAAACACGTAAAAGCAAAAAAAGAAATTCTCACTTCTCCGCACACACTTCCTGATATAATTATTAACATTTTAACTACTTACCTGCACACCCTGTTTTCTATTATTATTCTTATATTATTTCACCATTTTTATATCTTTTTATAAAACTACTTAATATATTTTAACTTTATTTCCTTTATATCTAATTATCTACCATGTTGCGTTATTTTCTTTCTTTTTAAATGTTCTTCTCATTCTTGCTTTCACACCTTTTTCTTTCACATTTCCCAAGCGGACCTTCTCTTAGTTATAACTGTTGTTTGTAAAATCACCTTGTCAACAAGAAGTTTCAAGCGGAAGTTAAAAAACTTCATCTATCAAATTTGATTATATCTATGTAGACCACAAAATCCAATTAACGCTATTGATATTTCTTTACGAAAAAATTCACAAATAGATACATTTTTACAGAAATCAATAATCATGGGAAAATATTGAAAATTCAAAAAAACGAGGAGGAAAATGCAAATAGCCCATGATGGCCAAGCTCAATTTTCTACTTGTTGGATCGCTATTTTACATAAATGAAGATGGTTATTGATTTCAGTGGAGACCAAGATACAAAGATTCCACTGACTCAGACAAGGATAATAGCCAATCAGGTGGCCAAAGACTTGCAGTTCATCCCGCTAACTTCCTACGCTCCTTGGTACAACAAGAAACAGGTAAAATTCTCTTGACAGATTTTTCATGCATGGAAGTGCTTCTTCTCACTTTTACAAATCAACATATGTAACAAAAGATATATTCATGTATAAATTATGAAAAATGGTTAGAAATATTTATATATATAATAAAATAAAAAAATATTTTGTAGTTTAGATGTTAAAAATATAACTTAAAATTTGATATTTACTATTAAATTATTTATTATGTGGTATCTAGTACTTGATAAAACTTTTAAATAGAAATTTTTTGAAATAGAAAAATGATGTGATATGGCAGGAGTAATGATGATGAGTAAAAAAAATAAAATTAAACAGTTGTATAAGTAGTTGTAAAAAAATAATTGAAAAGTAAAGTAGTTGTACAAAAAGATGTCAAACAATTATTAGAAAATAGAGTAGTTATGGATAGTGAAAATATTAAATTGATAAGTTTATGGGAATATCAAACACACCTTTTATATATTTAATTTTAGATGGAGTTATGTACAATAATACTAAACAAATTATGAGATTTATATGAAAGCATAAATTATGCTAAATATAATATGTGACAAGGATTTTCACATCGCAGTTGAAAAATATATATGGTTACCGAAGTGAAGCGAAACTCATGAAGTATATACTCATTGGATCTAGAAAAATAATTTTATGCACTTGGCACAAGACACAATTCATTTTTTAAAATATTTTTATTACGAGAAATAATCATATTAGCTTGAGCTAAATAATGAACTACTTAGCTCACCTAAAAAAATTATAAATTTTTTTTTACTTTTTTCTTTATACACTTGTTATATAAGTGTACTTAAGATATAAACTAAGTTTACTAATTTTATGTTCAAAAATCTTAAAAATATATATAAATATATAAAAATAGTAAAATTTAATTTATATATTAAATGCATCTATATTTAATTATTTACATGCTTATGGGGGAAAAAGTAAAAAAAATTAAATAAATTTTTTAAGATGAGCTAAATAAGTTATTACTTAACGTAGGCTTATAGGATTACATCTCTTTATATATTTATATGACCCTAAACACAGATATTTCATATATATATATATATATATGTAATTTTTTACATGTTTTCGATTTTTTTAATATTTTGTTTCAAAAAATAAGGCCTTATTTTTAAAATTTTAAAAATTCAAAATAAAATATAAAAAATATTAAAATTATATACATGAGATATTGATGCTTGGGCCTACATTTGAATTAAAAAAAATTTAAATTTTTTTTAAAAAGTGCACTTAATTAAGCTAAATACACCTTGATGTACCAAATCCGAATCCTTAGATCTATGTACATTACAGGTTGGAGGTTGGGCTCAGTTGTTTGGCAGGCCGAAAGATGGTAAAAACGTCACTTACGTTACGTATGCGACGATCAGGGGAGCTGCGCACGAAGTTCCCTTCACATCTCCATCTCAAGCACTCACCTTGTTCAGAGCTCTACTCGGAGTAGCTCCTCTAACCATCCGCCCTGGCCGCTGAAAATGAATTAACTAGCTCGGTTCCTTTAATTAATGCTATTGGGTCTGTAAAGACGTATTAAAAAAGTATTAGTCAGCTTAATTCTACATTTTTATTGATTCCGGCAGTTTTCATTTGACTGTGTATGTAGCTCTCTGGCTTTGTGTGTCATTAGTTAAAACTAAAAAAATAAATTTGTGAGTGTAACTTCTTCAGATATATTGTACTAATAATGTGATTAAAAATGATCAAGACATGCACGCTAGTGACAATAGGATGTCGCGGCTGTGTGATTGCTCGGGCAACTTGCTTTGCTTCAATCTAGGTTAGCTTATGAATGTTTGGCTTAGCATAACCATTAAAAGTTTTTGTGGTCAAAGCTGGAATAAGCGACATAAGAATAAAGTTTAAAACTGATACGTATTGCTTTGCCAGCAACTTTGCTGTATCTTAACCGCGAGGCCAAATGGAAGCTTAGTCATAGGAGAGTAATGTAATATAAAGGAGTAATAAAAAGAATAAAAATAAAATAGACAAGATAATTATACAAAAAGATGCTAAAAATGATTAAAATATAAAAATAATAATAGAAAAAAGCAAAATAAAAAGGATGTCAAATCATATGGAAATCTATAAGAAAAAAATTCGACTGTTGTTTGTGGGAACTGTATAGTCTTCCCTTTGGAATTTTGGATACACATATATATTAATTATATGTATACGCTATCATAAATAGCGGCCCGAATTATAAAGTGATCTTATGAGGTTTTATGGGCCTAAATCATTTAATAAAGTATGGATCTCCTATGCGTAGAAACTCTACAGCCTAATTTCCAATTTCTATTTTTATAATGGGCTAAATTAGAAATACGAAAGATAGACTCCCTATATAAATGATTATGGTCCCCACGTTATACACCTATCGGAGTTTCTTTGCTAACATCCCATCAGTTGAAAAGAGGAGTCACCTTCTCTAGAAAACCCTAGGGCATTCACTTGAAAAACCCAAAAACCTCAGGATTCAAGAACAACTGCATATATGAATTCAGATATGCTTCCGCTTATGGTTCTTATTTTCTTAGTAATTTAGCACGGAGGATCCTGGATAATTATGGATTTAATCAACCTTGTTTTCTCAGCACTTCCTTGGAAGAGCAGTTGGTATCCCCTAATGGGAATAGGAGCTTAGTCTCTTGTGAGTATAAATGGGAGTTTATTGTCTCCCTTATGTCATATTGTACACTATCAAATCCCAAAAAAAAAAAAAAAAAAAAAAAAAAATCTCAATTGGAAGCGAGGCAAAGTCATCAAGACTTATGGACTAAGGTTTCTACTCTTTTGACAAATTTTGTACACAAAGTGCCCAATCACACAAGATCCACGTTGTTCATCAATCAATCACTAAATATGCTTATTTAGCATTAAAAACACATACCGTAATTATCTCAAGTAGATTTGCATCGTGAATAATCAAAATCTGTATTTTCTTCATTTTCAATGGAAACTTCTTCCATATAAACCATCAACTCCCATTTCCATTACTCAAATGCATTCAATCTTTTTTCAAAAAAAATAAAATAAAATTGCATTCAATGTTAATGCAAACCACCCACACCACATTCATGGCAAATAGCTGATCCACGCCATCGACCATCTCAAAATGGAGCTCAATACAAAATATCATTTTAATTTTACTCCTTAAAAGCTCTTCCAAAGTAACTCCATGAGTAAAAACACTATAATCACCTTCAATGACTCAACTAATATCTCACACACTATAACATAAATGGCTATTCACGTAAGTCATACACACAATTTTGCTCAAAATTACCACTTGGATTCTTTTCTCCGAATAAAATAACTAAGTAAATTAGGATTCGTTTGACCTTGCATTTTTCACTAAACGTGACAAACATAATGTTGGTTCGTGAAAATTGATTAATTTAAGTTCCTGCAAACATGTCAACTCTTAGTTGATCGGGTAATGAATACTGCTGTATGTCAGCGTGTGCATGTATAAAAATTCTAAACTTCGAAATTGAACTGGGGAATTAGCCTCCATGTGTAGATTTATATATATATTGCCTCCATGTGTAGATATATATATATATAATATAAGGATTTATTCCGGTGCATGCGACTGCACCGTGCAGTCCATGCACTGTGGGCCCCACCTGATCATAAATAGAAAATCTACCCCACCCATTGTATTTAGAATTGTTCACTTTAATAGCATGCCAATTTTCATCCAAATCCAACATGTATATAGTCCCCATCTTAAAATGGTGCAAAATCAACGTAATAAAATAGTTTAATGTAAATATCAAGTTTAAAGTGGTTTTTTCAACATCTAAACCGTCTAAAGTATGATTTATATATGGATAAATGAGTGTATAAAGTTTCATTACAATCTAACATGTGTGGGGTCCATTTTACAGCGGACTGCACACGATCGGGTCTCATATATATATATATGGATTATATCTAAACCTCCCTGTGTAGATATAAAAAAAAAAAAAACTTGATTTCATGCACCTGAGTGCACTTCAGCGTAACTGTAAAAAAATTCTCCTAAACATGAAGATGGACTTAGTTGGTTCCGTTTTTGTCGCAAATACGAATATGAGAGTTGCCAAACACCCAAAAGTATTGTAAACGAACTTTTACCTTTTGTAAAGCATGGCCAAAGGAAGTCTAAATCATCACAACTGCATCCAAACCTTCTAAAGCCATCCTATACACAACATACACAACATAGGCAAGAAGCATGGGGGAAAACACTCATGGGCTTCAAAGCAATAAATATCATATTTCGCTAAACAACCGAATACACCAGGTATCAGTCACAGCGCATAGGCTAACTTCAACATGTACACAACAAGTACAAGTAGACACCAAATATATATAGTATATTACAATCACAAAAAGATGCATGAAAATACACATGGGATCTCAGAAGTTGTCCACTGTACCCATCTTCTTGATATGATATAGAAATTATATTACTCGGATATTTGATTGAGGGCTCACAAGAAATGCGAACTTATACGATTACGTAAAAACAATTTTCTTTCTATTTTGGCTCACATAAGATTTTTACTGACTTTTTATTTTAATTGAATTATCTTTTTTCATTCACACTAGATTTATTAATTCAATTACTCTATTTTCATTATTATTTATATTTCCCATCATTATTTTTAATTTTTTCGTGCAAAAAAATTATTTTATTTTTACTTATATAATTAGTTATATGATTCATTTATTAAAAACATTCATCCGGGCATTGAGGGAAAAATCACACCGTAAATCCCGGACCGTCCACTTTCTCAATTTATGCATGTTCGTTACCGTTTCTATAGCTTGACCTGGCTGTTGCCCAAACTCATCCAGAGGTAAAAACGATGGATGAGGCAGTTGCATTCCAACAAAATAGCGATGGCCGGTGGGAGAACAGATGAGATGAAAACGCGACACGGATGCCAGCATGGATGGTGACCGTCGTTAGGTACTCCGGTAGCTTGCCGTATTCGATACGCTAGCGCTAAGATGTTAGATACATACCACCAATTACATCTAATTGGTCAGCCAAAATCGGCCGTTAATGAAGAGAATATTTGGATTGGCGATGCCCAAAAGATGTCTCGATTTTCAACATGGGGTTTGGATTTTGACCATACAGCTAAAAAATCTCTCAGCCTGTGTATCATGATGCATAGACGACGAGTTCGGTTTTCGGTTTTTGATCTGTCGTGTTGTCCAAAACGGTCGACCTTTGATGCTCCTGAAATTCTCTCTAATTTTCTAATTCACTCACCTAGAAAAAAACGAACAAACAGAAAACGAACTAATGATTAAAAACTTTGATATTTTCATTCAACTAATGATTAGTGATAACTTGTATATATATTTTAGGGGTACCCATTGATTTGAACTATTGCGTTCGTTTCGTTGTCACCATGTGCATATCATCCCAAAGGATTTTCTAGAGCGCCAAAGGCAGTTCTCCATTTTAGGTGCAGATTCTCTCTCTATATATATACCATATGCGATTCTGGCTTGCAGGATAACCAACCGATCTCCAGATTTCAAAACCAATCAAAAAACATAGCACCAACATCATTGTTAGGATCACAAACAAACAAACACCTTCAATATATCCAAGAGCTGCATTGAAGCCTCTTCATCGTTTCATTCAAATCCAACAGGTGTTTGAAACCCATCCATAGATTCATCCAAACCCCAAAACACTTGTATAGAACCCGCCCATCATTTCAATCAATTAAGCGATAATGACTCGAGGTAGTTTGTTTTGTTAATTAATTGTTTAGTATTGGCATGGAAGGTGGAGGTCGTAAACGTTCTGCAAACTGTCTGTGCTGGCTATTTCTCTTTGCAATCGTTGCTCTTGTGATTGTTGCAGTCGCTCTTACAGTCAAAAACAGACTTCATCAGTCGGCTTCGGCTAACAGGGCTCCAGGGGGAATTGTGAAAAAGTATGCTAATGCACTGGGAATTGCCCTCAAGTTCTTCGATGTTCAGAAATGTATTCTTGCTTTTCCCAAACACCCTTCGCATTCTCTGGCTATTGTTATTATTATTATTAATTTGGTTTCTGCAAGTGGGTCTGTCTGCTTGAGATGTTGGGTTGGATTGGAAAATTATAGATGAATGGCTTTTGATGATTAATCAGCCAAATAGTGTTCTTAAAAACAAATGGCAGGGCTCTGGCGTCCCCCGTTCTATATATGATGGTTGATCTGTTTGTAAATTATTTTTTAATCATTTCATTAAAACGACACACGCCTCATCCTTTTTTCCCCTTGATCGTTCATTCAGCTGGGAAGCTGGTGGATAACAAGATATCTTGGAGAGGTGATTCTGCTCTAAAAGATGGAAGTGAAGCTGGGCTGGATCTTTCTAAAGGCTTGTACGATGCCGGAGACCATATTAAGTTCGGCCTGCCTATGGCTTTCACGGCAACATTGTTGTCATGGAGCATTCTTGAATATGGACATCGGATGAAAGCAGCAGATCATCTGGAATCGGCAGAAGATGCACTTAAATGGATCACAGACTATTTGATTAATTGCCATCCCTCTGAAAATAAACTCTATATTCAGGTGAGTCATGTCCATTGCTATTTATGATGATCAATTGTTTGTAGATTTTGTCTATAATCCACAAGTTTTGCAAACAAATACTGTTAAAATGGGGAATGCACAAATAGCAATGCTCCATATCTCAACATATCCATTTTGACTATCCAAAAAAACAAAAACAAAAAAAAAAAAGAAGAAGAAAGAAATGTATCCATTTTGTGGCCTTGAATATGAAAATAGAGGAGGTGGATGGATGTGATGATATGGTTCAAGTAATCGATCACATGCATGCAAAGCTGGAGCTCTTTGGGTGTTGCTATATTTTTGTTACTCCAATATATGGAACTTGAGAAGTAGAAGCACATTTCAGTTATTGAGGAAAAGGCATGCGCATATTTGTCAAGAATAAGAGCCCTAATAATTGTTACTCTCCTCATCAGTGTTTGCCAAACAATGTTAGCAAACATACCTAATTTAAAAAACCATTCATTAAACAAAATTTGACTTCGTTACCTAATTGGAAAGTCAAGGGAGAAGATTCAATTTTAAAAAAATTTGGAAAAGTATACATACAAAGTACTCGTTTCTACTGGAGGAATGGTGCACTGTTCTGATACAAGAGGCGTGGAGAATCCTACCATGGTCTGTCGAATATGGATAGCATTGATATTGCGCAATGGTTTTGTTCATATTGTCTGTGAGATTTTTAGTTTTGCCCTCTTCTTGGTCTATCAGTTTCCACGTATTTGACATGGAAATTGTGTCAATGCGTGGTACGTGACCACCAAAATTCCAACAGGATTGTTAATAGAATTAATTACGCTTTTTAAAGCTATGTGCATGGCACAAGTTTGATAGAGACTTATCTGCATGCCAACCAGTTCCTCTTCGATTAATGGTTTTCAGAACAGCACTATTTATCACGAGCATTAACTTGTGTATGTTCAACAGTAAAGTTTGTTACATTTTTTCTTTCAACTATTGTCAACAAAATTACGTAGATTATTAATTTCTTTAACATTTTTATTCTTTCAGTCATATGGAATATACAGAACTTTAATCAGCCATAGCCACCACAATGATAGTTTAGATCTTGGGTTCCTGAAGATGCAATACGAATTTGGATGCCTGGTTTATTGGTGTTAGTCATAAGAATAAGAACTTCAGCAGTTTGTCATGAACTCTTCAACCTGTGCATTTTTCTGTATTGACATTCATTCTTCTAAATTTTCAGGTGGGAGACCCAGAGAAGGACCATGAATGCTGGGAGAGGCCAGAAACGATGTCTGAGAAACGGCCTCTAACGCAGATCAACGCATCTTATCCTGGATCAGAAGTTGCTGCTGAAACAGCTGCAGCTCTCGCATCAGCTTCTCTGGTTTTCAAGGACATCAACAGCTCATATTCGGAATTGCTTATCGAACATGCTGATGGTCTATTTACATTTGCTGACACACACAGAGGTATATACAGTGCCAGCATTCCTCAAGTCCAGACGTACTACAACTCTACAGCATATACGGATGAGCTCTTGTGGGCTGCTGCCTGGCTTTATCATGCAACTGGGGACCATTCATATCTTTTTTATGCTACTGTAGACAATGGAGATAAGTTTGCGGAATGGGGAACTCCATCATGGTTGAGTTGGGACAACAAGCTTCCTGGAGCATATGTATGTAAATGTCTCTCTTTCAAGCATCCATCTTCCTTTTTCTTTCTTATGCACTTGCTCCCATTGTCTGCTCAAGTGCAACATATTATTATTTTGGTAACTGATGGAGAACTCACCATCCCTTAACCTGAAAAAATCAATTTACGTTATGAAGAGATGTCAGCTGTTCAGCATATTACAGTTTGTGAATTTTAGAAGATAATCAACATATATGATGGTTGCTGAAGAGGATTCATAAAGTCATTGCCTTCCATACTTTCATGAGTACAAGATAAAGAAGAGGAAACTTTTTTTAAAAAAGGAGAAATAGGAGTGAAGATGACAGTCTTTATGAATAGGTAATCAGTGAACAAATATTAGAAAAAAAATATTTTTGGAAGATATCTAGCACAGAGATGAGTGTGAGAATTATCATGTAAAACAAATTTACTTTGAGCAACAGTAATTCTGATAAAGTTTTGGTTTTTAGGCGCACAAGAATAAGCTCATCTAAATTTAGCAGTAATGATGCTGTAGATGTCAAGATCTCCGATACATAGTCAATCTGTATTACTAAAATTTGACTCGCTAAATCTAATTTTAGATTAAAGGCCTTAGTTTACTACGAGTTTGTTCCTTTAATACCTTTGTCCAATCCATGGAACGGAATTCGTCTTCTAAAACAATTTTACCTTGTGCAACAGTAGTTTCCGATAAAGCTTTGTTTTTTAGGCACACAAGAATAAGCTCATCTAAATTTGGTTAGCAGTAATGATGTTGTAGATGTCAAGATCTCTGATACATAGCAAATCTTTATTACTTGAAGTTGACTCGCTAAATCTAATTTTATATTAATGGCCTTAGTTTAGTTTTGAGTTTGTTCCTTTTATACATTTGTCCAATCCATGAAAGTGCTACAAACTATAATTTTTCTCGACTGTTGAACTACCACGATGATTAATTTTTGACTATTGATGACAGGTTCTTTTGTCCAGAGTAAGCTTCTTCCTTTCAAGTGGTCTTTCAAAACCCGAGAAAACAAGCCTCCAGTTGTACAGGAAAACTGCGGAGGCAGTTATGTGTGGGCTTCTACCAAATTCACCAACAGCCACAACCAGTAGAACAGATGGTAATTTTCACTGTTAATGCTATTTTAGAGCTTTACATTTGCTTCTTGATGCAAACAATTGCCTATCGAATAATCTGACATGACTGAGTTCAATTGAGCCATATAAAGAGGCTTCTTGAATTTTCTTTAGACTCTAAAATGAATATTCAATCATTTCAACCAAAGGGCTTTTATCAAAAATAATAATAATAATAATAATAATAATAATAAAAAAGTACAAAACACTACTTGATAAACTATTTAAATGGCCAATGTAGATGATATGGTATAGTTAAAGAGTAAAGACCATGAGGGCACCAGGGTTACAAGGGAGTCCATGCATATCAGGCATGAAAGTAGCTCATATTAATATCAATATTTAATAACCTAAACTTACTGCACTTGACAAATCCTTGAGTTTTCGGGTATTTTATAAGGTCTCTAATCTAGTAGTCCCAGCACCTCAAAGAGACTTGTCAAGAAGGAAAGCAACATCATGCAAAGGCGACCGCAATATTGAAAGGTCTGCTTGAAAGCTCAATGGTGTCAGTCTGTAATATAATTATGATGGTAGTTCCTTGATTAAATACTTAATAACTTCAAGAAATTGGTTTTTATTCTTTCTGTTTCTTTCCATGAGCATTAAATCTCCTTCACTGTTGTCAATTTCTCAAACAGGTGGCCTGATTTGGATTAGTGAATGGAATTCTCTCCAGCATCCTGTAGCCGCGGCATTCCTTGCTGTTGTTTACAGTGATTACATGATTTCATCCGGGACATCAGAGTTTTCCTGTGATGGGGCTTCCTTCACACCTGAAGACCTCCGGAATTTTGCCATATCCCAGGTACATGTTCATGATAACCAGAGTATACTAGTTTCTAAAATATATATTTTTCAGATAAATGTTTCAAATTAACATCTTGCCATCTTCAGATTTTGAATTGATGGGAGCCTCATGTACTAGTTACAATTATTTGTTTTTTCAGAATTGATTCGTTGAAACAATACTGCAAGGGTTTGAACATTGCTAGTGCATAACTAAAGGCACTTTTGTTTTTCAAATTGGATGGTACGGGGTGGGAGCACAGATTTCAAGAAAAAATTTCCATCAAATAATAACCATATTTTTCCACTTTTACCCCTATATTTTAATCATTTTTCCTTCCAACTATCCTCTATCATACCTATTTATTTCAACTTTACCCATATCGTTCCTATCAATCATACAATTCCCAAAATATTCTTTCCCATCTCATACCATAGTTTTTTTCCCATCCACAACCCCAAACTTACCTTAAGTTATGCAGCTGGAGAGAATAGATAACATTTGAAAGTTGCCCAAGTTTTCCCCCAATACCCTAATCTTTCCCATATTTTTAATCATATTTGCAAGCTTAAATGTACATCTAGCTCAAGGTTGTCCAACATTTTCTCTAGGCTGATTATGTGTTGGGTGAGAATCCTATGAAGATGAGCTACCTTGTGGGATATGGGGAAGCATACCCACTTCAGGTGCATCATAGAGGAGCTTCCATTCCAGCAGATAAGAAGACCGGCTGCAAGGGTTTCAAGTGGTTAGAATCAACTGAAGCCAATCCAAATGTTGCAGTGGGAGCAATGGTAGGTGGTCCCTTCTTCAATGAAACATATAAAGACATCCGGAACAACTCCATGCAAGGAGAGCCTACAACTTACAACAGTGCCATGATAGTAGGCCTCCTCTCTGGCTTGGTTGCTACGTCTTCTGTTGCCCAATCCTTCTCTTCTGCTACACTCTCATAGGCCACTCGCATATTTCTCAGTAACTAACTAATCATCATTAGCGGACTCTGCCATTTTTGTGAAAATGCTGTGGAAGACAAGTTGATGCACCACCTTTTGTACAGGATAGTTTTGTACAGCTAGCTGCATATAAGGCTTAATGCTGTTATATGCTGCATATGCAGATATGTGGCCGCCACCCATAAATCCTGATCTGTCTCAGCCAGTCAAGATTGATCCAACTGATAAGGCCAGAAAATCTCCATTTCTGGTGGTGGCAATGCTGCTAACGTAGACAAAACATAAATATGGCAGCAGGCCTATAAGAAGTTAGCTGTACAAATTGTATCTGAATGCAGCGGTGAATAAGATGTAATGTAGGATTTGTTTTTGTAAATGGGTTCTCGTGTTTCCCACAACCTTGTTGTCAGAAGGAGCGGTTTTGTAACGTACCTTGTGCATTGATCTTTGGATGCATAGGGGCACCTGGTTTTCATTGAGCCCGGATCGGCTGGGTCTGCTTTCGTTGAATAGAATTGTTGATTACATGGCCTCCTGACAATAGAAATGCTCTTTATAAACCGTTTGATATATGCAGTATAAACTTTCTCTTGGGATGGATCGAGAAGAAGTGGTATTGGGAAGAATTGGATAGGAAATGAGAAAAGTGGGTTTTTATTTTGTTGGAAAAGAGAGATTTTTTTTCCCATCGCACTCGGAACTTGGGCACGCTAGACTTTATAGTTTACAATTACAAATAAAAATGTTGATACTTTTATCTGTTTATTAAAGTTAATTTTTAAAACATATTATCTACCATAATTTTCATAAAGTAATAATAAGTTACTAATATTTTATGGGCAACGTTTCAACACACCCGGCGGCATTATCCCCCTTTTTTTAATTTTATTTTAGAATTCTTTTTTTCTAATTTTAAAATGACTTTTTTTCGAATATAAACCACTTATCATGTTTGTTTATGTGCATTTATATATGATTCTAAAAATCACATATATAAAAAACTTTCCTATAGTATATATTTTTGAAAAGAAGTAATAGTTACATATTACACGTATCAAAAGAAGCATGACATCTCCAGTACGTAAATTGAGTCAGTATCCGCCATAATAAAAAATTGTGATAATTGATTTCACATTATATCCATTTTAGTGTAAAAATAAAATTTTAGAATTATTCTTATTCACGTTTATCAGATTAATAAAAGGAAATTGAAATAATAAATACATGATTTAGGATATCCTAAACTAGGGGTGTTAGTGGATCGGGTTGGACGGGTTATAGTTTAATCATAATCATAATTCATTTAAAATACCGCAAGCCTAATCCATTTATTAACCCATTTAAAAAATCTCAATACTATTCTATTTAAGACTTATTGAATAAATATGTTGAAGGATTGTTAACGGGTTTTATAGCACACGACTTGAAAGCTTAGACTCTGTCAGATGATGATATTACAATAAGAGACTGGAAAATATTTTCAACGCATGAAAAATGAAAATAGGTCAGTAATGGAAAAATTGAATTAGAACAACAATAAAAAAAATTAGGTGGTGGGAGAAAGCTTTAATGGGGAAAAATAATAAAATGGTTTATATTTATATATATAAACTTCAATGAGTTAAATGAGTTGAACAGGTTGAATAAATTAAATGGGTTACCAAACGGGTTAACGAGTTATAAAATTTCAATCTTAATCCATTTATTTAATTAAATGGTAGAACGGATTTGTGGATCATAATTTATTTATTCAAAGATCTCAACTTAAACTCATTTATAAACGAGTTAGACAAGCTGTTTAACGGTTGATCATCACCATTGACACAACTATCCTAAACTTTTAAAATAAATTTAAAATTTTACTAAAAAATTTTTAAGTTAATATAAAATTTTAGATAGAGAAATATACAGTATAAGGTTTCTTAAGTTAAAAAATGAAAAAAAAAATACCAAAACTTGATTTAGAATTTTTATAAATTGATTGCAAACAAATACGAGAATATGAATTAATTTAGAATTTCTAATATTAATAGGAAAACTTTTTTGAAAAATAAGAAAGTCAACTATTTGTATCAAGCAGGGGTTATATAACCAAGTTATGGTCAACCCACGATTAGACTACACAGGTAACCTCTTCGGAAGGATTTAATTAAAAAGCTTGAGTAAGATAAATGTAAAAAATTGTATCAAAATTAAAAAAATTTATCTCTTTCATTTGGAACACCCTTAACCCATTTAAATAATCATGCTGGTATGTTTAGATAAATATATAATTATGAGCACTGAAAATTTTGAAAAATGTATCATATAAATATATATATATATATATAAAAGTTTAATGTACGTAATTTTTAGAATTATAAATAAATACACATGAAAAAATTTAAAGTATTTTTAAAATAAAAACAAAGGATAAAATATGGAAACTTCTCTACTTATATAAGTTAGCATAATTATTAATAATAAAATTAACATTGTAAATAAAAATAATTATTAAAATAATTTTTGAATTTAATTATCTCATTAGCATTAAACAGTAGTTGTTGATTATTTGTAATTACATTTTAAATAGTTTTTAATTTTTAGTTTTTTTTGCTATTTCATCTATTTTACTAACCCTCTAACGACTGGTATCGTGGTTCGGACCCGTTTATGTTAATTGATTTAAGGTTGGAGTTAAAAATTTTATAAATGAATTATCAACAGATTAAGATTTAAGATAAAAAAAAAAAAACTTTTAAAATATGTCAGTTACTAGGATTAGAATCCAACCCGAACGGTTAATTCATGGAATTGGACCCACCGGCCTGGTTGTCTGGCGGTAAAACCGAGGACAGTCTTACAGCCGTCGTTGCTTTATGAATCCCCGTCAGTGCTTTTGCATACACGTGCTGTACCTGTACGTACGTGCCCACTGTGGAATTAACATCCAGTATCTACAATCTACTCTCTATTGCGCTTTGCGCATGCATTGCATGCGCAGACGAATGGTTGTTTCGGTCTAACGGAAAACGTACGCAGCCCACGTCACGTCATTGAATAGAGCGCGAAGAGATAGAGTAACTCTTCTTCTGTTCCATTCTTTCTTCATCTTCTTGCATTTTTCTTATTTCTCTCCCTCCCTCCCTCCATTCCTTCCCTTCCCCTCCTTTCTCCCTCATGGAATTCGCCTCCTCTGCAAAATCCCTAGCCTACATTTCCACGCTAACACTCTCTCCTGCCACAAAATCTTCTTGCCGTTTCTGCAACTTCCTCCTTCCAACTTCATTCTCCCCCGACTTCTCAGCTCGCAATGGCATCCGCTTTCGTTCCCAGTCCCCATCGTTTCTTTCCGGAAGACGATGCCGGAAATCGGGAGTTCATGGCCGTTTCCCCCGTCTTGTCGTCCGTGCTTCCTTATCCGGAGGATCCATCCTTTTTGTTGTCGCTGTCGCTGTTGCTAATTTCGCAGCGCTCCGCTTGTACTTCCTCAATCACGTTCGATTGAAAAAGAAATCTTCGAAGGTGTGTACCTTTGTTAGAGATGTACTAGATGGAAAATTTTAGAGTTCTGATTTTTTTTTTTCCCCGAATTCTGATGGAACCAAGCTTCCAACTGATTCTCTGATGCTGTAGCATTCTGGCCCTGAAGATCCTGAGCTCATCGACAATGCTACTGTTCTCCAGCATCGTGCCAATGAGAGTGAGATTGAAATTCCCAAGGACTTTCCTGTGAAAAGCTCTGTGGAGGAGGGAAAACGCATATCGCAGAGAACTGATGATAGCGTTGGTTCCGTGGAGAATTACTCGTTGCAGTCTCAGATGACTGCTTTAAAACATCAAGGAACCAGAGCAGCTGAAACTACAGAGGTCCATGATTCCCAAGTTTTTGTCATCCCTCCCAGCAACAATGCGTCCCTACAAACAAAAGAAAGTTCAACACCTGACCTGCGAGCTGTGATTCTTGGCAATGGAAGTCTGCTGCAACTGGAAGCTTCAGCTGGTGATACCCCGAATCTGTTGCCAGGTGTTCCCCAAGAAGCTGGCATAATGGCTGAACCTTCTCTTAGCATATCTGCTGGTCCTACGAAGAGTGTTGATGCCAAGAGTGGGGAAAGTGAATTTCAAGCCTTGAGCTATAGCGGGCTCGATGCGGTTTCTGAACAACAAGTTCACACAATTTACCAAGAGAAAAAAGCTAGTGGGAACTCTTTTTTACCTTCGATCGTAAAAAACATCATGTCTCCTGATAAATCACTTCAGAGTAACAGTGACTGTTCAGTGCACTTGACGCCCAACAGCCAGATGAAGGTCGACGCAGAAACTTCTCATTCTGAAGGTCATTTATAGTAGTTCTCTTGCTCAATGCATCTCTTCTTTTCTTTAAGAAATTTTCAAAACTCAGTAACTGGTGCATATCGAACTTATTTATTGCAAACATGTTATAGATTGTGAGTATGAAACTTTCAGGGGTTTCACAAGAAGTGGTGCCAGTTGCATCAGAAGGCTTATCAAGTAACCAGAAAGAATATGCAAAAGTCAATGGTGTTTCGAGAAGCGGAAGACCTGTAGATCAAAATAGTAATGGGCGTTTGTCAAGATTTTATCAACCAAATGGTGTACGCATCAAAGATAAGAGTAATCCACCAGAGAATTACTTGACCACTTACCATGGTTTACTGAGAGAAGAGAGGTACCATTCATCTTTAAACTCGAATTGCGAATTCTGTTTTCAGAGGAGTGGCATCTGGCGATATAGTTTTGTTTCATCTTATAAACATTTGTGATGATAGAAAATTCTTTACCTATCAGAGTTGGCACAGATTGCTGTAGTCGTATCCGTTGTTCCATGCTCATACATTTTCTCCCAACTTGAGGTCAACCTTCATATTAGATATAACTTGTGCTCATCCAGGTTAACTGACTGTATAGAGTTGCTGGAGAGCATGGAAAGAAAGGGTGTTCTGGATATGGACAAGGTAATTCTCTTGCATTTGGCTTTCAATCTCTAGAGCTTTTCATGATTGTGTTGTTGTTTTCTCCTTGTTCCAAATGTATTGATATTATCCTCGTCTCAGATATATCATGCTAGGTTTTTAAAGACCTGCAAAAGGAAAAAGGCAGTGAAAGAGGCTTTTCGATTTACAAAATTGATCAAGAAACCAACACTGAGTACATTCAACATGCTCTTGTCTGTTTGCGCATCTTCACAAGATTCAGAAGGTAAACATTTTGATTCCAGCTTCATACCAAAATAGTGTCACAACAGGAATGCTGTCTTATTGCTGTCAAAATGCAATCCGCCTCCAAATGGATGCATGCAGGTCCTTTCAAGGTTTTATTACTGGTCAAGAGGTTCAGACTAGAAGTTGATTGCAAGCTTTACACGACACTCATATCAGCCTGTGCTAAAACTGGGAAAGTTGACGCCATGTTTGAAGTATTGTACACATACTTTCTACTAGCTTACATGAATGCCTAATTGCCATACTTCTGTTCAAACTGCGTAGTTTTTTTTTTTTTTTTCCTATTCATTTCTTGCTGCTTTATAGTCATTTTATGTCATATATTTTTCTACTATCCACATTCCTTCATGCTGCTCCTACTTATTTTTTTCCTATGTATTTCCTATTTTCCTTGGCTTTGTGTAATTTTTCCTTCTTGCTGAAGATTTTAGTATTTAAAGACCAAGATCATATTTTTCTTGTCATAGTGTAACTCTTTAAGTTTTTTTAACGTTAACTTTCCTATTTTCTTCTTTTACTCAATGCTTGTGTAGAGTTTTGAAAACAAGTGACAGATGAATTGGATATTTGTCTGTGTATAAAGGTGAAGTTGTATTCCTAGGTCTTTCATGAGATGGTGAATGCTGGAGTAGAGCCAAATGTTCACACATACGGAGCCCTGATTGATGGCTGTGCCAGAGCCGGGCAAGTGGCGAAAGCATTTGGTGCCTATGGAATTTTGAGATCCAAGGTAAAATCTTGAGTTAGTAGCATAAGACTTTACAATTCTTTGTATATTATAGTCTTTTTGATAATTACTCAACGAGATGCTTTCTTGTTGATTGACCAAACATTAAGCAATTCGTTTTTCCTTTTTTATATTGCTGTCGGAAATTACCTTCATGCTGAACAAGGTGTTGTGTCACAGTAGAAAGTGAAACCAGACAGAGTTATATTCAATGCTCTTATCACTGCATGTGGTCAATCGGGTGCTGTGGATCGGGCTTTCGATGTCTTAGCAGAGATGGGTGCAGAGCCACAACCCATTGATCCTGATCACGTCACTGTTGGTGCTTTGATGAAGACATGTGCACAAGCAGGTCAGGTGAGTTGGGCAATACGAATGTGCTTCTCCACTAACACTTTTTGTCATGTTGCTATTTTTTCTCTATCAAAGTTTTTGTTAATATAGCTAATCTTGTCTTTAGATTCATCGGGCACGTGAAGTATACAAAATGATCAATCAATATAAAATCAAAGGTACACCAGAAGTTTATACAATTGCTGTTAATAGCTGTAGCCAGGTGGGTGATCTGGAGTTTGCCCTCTGTGTATACAATGACATGAAAAGGAATGGCATCATCCCAGATGAGGTATTTTAACTGATGCTAGAAATTTGGAAACTTCGTTTATGCCATATGATCATGCACTTTTTCTTATGATTGTCATTTGGTTAATCTTCATGCTGCAAAGACTTCTTTGCATATTCATACACACACACGCACGCACATATCCCTTGTGTGAGGACCATTTGAATCTGTTCTAAATTTCTACTGCCATTATTCTATGGCCATAAAAAGTGCAATCCTTTCATTCTAAAGAATTATTGTTGTCTCGATTGCTCTATATTCTTTGAAGGACTTAGTGATTACTCAGTCCTTGGGGAATATTTTAGAATGTCCTTTTTATGTACAATGTGTATGTGTTTGTTTATTTGTTCATCAGATTTGTTGGAAATTCATCCATGTGACATTATGTAACGCCCTGATCCAGAAAAAACAATTTTGGGCCCATGGGTTATGGGCCTCATAGTATGATATTGTCCGCTCCGGCTTGCAACTCAGCCACATGGTTTTAAAACGCATCACACCATATTTAACCTAAGATCACTTATAAAACTCAATAACTCTCTCCTTTTTTTGATGTGGGACTCGGTTCTGGGCTAGTACTCATTACATAAGTGATAAATTTATTTTCGATACACTTGCTTGTAGCATATATTGTCAAAGGATTGGTTTTGGTATTTAGGAAGGACTAAGACTCCAAGACACAATTATGCTATCCTTTGTCTTGAACTATCCTTCGAAAATAACAAAGAAGAAGGCGTTGTCTTGGTTTAAGAAGGCAAAGAATAAGCTGCAGCTACAACAAAGACAGACTTTAACTGAGAGTCTGAAAATCAATCGTTTAGGACCTATTAGCCAGCTGCAGTTTTGGTGCCCATCAGGACACATGGATAAAACAACTTATATCATGAATTATCTGATGTATTAATTTTTTTCTCTGTCTTTGTTAAACCTGGTATCTGTACAAATCTTGACATGATAAAAATAATTGTCCAGATCCATATTTATTTTTACATATTTCAGTATAATGAAGGTGTGGATATACACTTGCCATGCAGATGTTTGTCAGTGCATTGACAGATGTAGCGGGGCATGCAGGAAGGGTAGAAATGGCCTTTGAAATACTACAAGGTGCAAAAATTCAAGGAATACAGCTTGGGAACATAGCATATAGCTCATTGATGGGGGCTTGCAGCAATGTACGTTATGGCTCCATTATTGCAATTTTCTTCATCTTATATTGGACTTGAACAAAATGATGTCGATTCAAGAAGAAGTGATTTTATTTTCCCTTGTACTACTTAATCAAAACATTGACCAGAAATTTTGAATGAATTGTAAGAATGTGACTGACTCTATATGCTCTTATTTCAGGGGAAGGACTGGCAGAAAGCACTGGAACTATATGATGAAATCAAGGTTCTTGGGATGACTCCAACAGTTTCAACAATTAATGCTTTGATCACTTCCTTATGTATGATTCTTTTCTTCATATTTTCAACAAGTTATTATCCATTGCCTCCAGAAACATCATTTCTTATATTTATCTGTGTTCCCTCCACCATGCACCACCCCACCCCCCACCCCACCCCCCCAAAATAAAAAAAATAAAATAAAAATTATATCGACCTGTATGAGTTAAATCCCACAGATTGTCTTGTAGATTTCAGAACAGCTCCAGGTGTCTCTAGAGTTATCAACCAAGAATGCAGTTTATAGTCCAAACTCCTTCGTGTAGACACCTCTACCACCAAGGAAATAAACAAAAACAGACAATTACATGAAGTCTTACAACCATTTAAAGAGAAAGAAGCTTCAGATGAAACAACAGCAACAGTCGATGGCAATCTAGCTCCTTGAAGAACTACTTCTGAAAAACCTCGCACGTTTGGTTTGATGCTCAGAAACAACTCTCAGAAATGCTCAAATAAATCCTCCTCCATTTCTTGAACTTGTTTAGAAAATATAATTTAAATGGCTTCCAATCCAGCCTCTAACATTCAAAAATGTGCATGAGAAAAATTTTCAGGAACTCTGCAAAATCAATAACAAACTGGATTTTAGGACAAGACTTTGTCAAGACAAACCATTGACGTTTCAACCAAAACTTATGCCTTCTTTTGTGAACAGAGACAAAAGAGAAGAAGTTTGTCGGACAAAATTGTCAATATTTTGCACCACCTTCTACTCTATGTACTTGTAATTTTCAGATAGAACTTTTTTTTTTTTTGTGGCTGTTTTAGGGTATTCTTAACCTGATATGCTTGTATTTTTAACTTTAAATAAAAAGAAGAAGAAGTAGAAGACGACCTTCTTAAGCTGTTTTACACCAACGACAGAGTTTACTTCACAACGTCTAATACCTACAAGGTCTACTTTGCAAAATTCCAAAACACATTTACTAGAATGGAATTAAATATAACTATAGGATTTCTTTTGTAAAAAACCCTTTGATAAACCATTATATTTTTTTCAATCAACAAATTTGAATAATCAAAGACTACCATAATGCAAATCAACATCCACCCAACTGTCACCAGATATTTTGTTCATTTTGAAAATACAACAACTGCACGCATAAACTATATGCCTTAAGGTGATAGAATCATTTGATTCGATGGGCTTTTCGTTCCTAAAGTTTACTATGGTGGATGTACTATGATTCATGTGGAAGTAATTTCTGGTACAAGTGGGCTTTCCAAATGGCATCCGAACATTATCTAAACATAACCCATGCTTTTTCTTTATTATTCTTTTAGAAATAATTTTCTAGTAACACGTAAAATGTCTTTGAAACCTTCACATCTAGAAATGACCATTAGAACATCATATGAAATCACATGTTATTACAGGCGACGGTGATGAACTAAAGAAAGCGGTAGAGGTTCTAGATGAAATGAAGGAAGCAGGAGTATGTCCAAATGCCATTACATATTCCATCCTTTTAGTGGCATGTGAAAGGTAATTTTTTTTTTTTTATTGGTCATGCAAAAGGTAATTACTAGTGACAAATGCGGACACTTCTATAAGTGCAATTCATTCAAGTTCTGACTCTTGAGCTGCAACCTATTTGTTTGTGTTTTGAAGGAAGGATGAAGCAGAACTAGCCTTTAAGCTTTTTGCTAAGGCCAAAGAGGATGATCTACCTCCTAATCTCATTACGTGCAGATGCCTGACTGGTAAGTCAGACTTTTAACAAAACATACAAAACTGATCATTCTGGTGCTTGAGATTCCTTTTGTTTTCTGTCAAAATTGTAAAGAGTGAATAATGGCTTCTGTTTATTACTTTGCGATCAATCTATAAGTATAAAGTTGATCATTTTCCTTTTAAAATTGTGAGATAATTGTTTGCATCCCTATTTCATCCTTCCACACTGTTGGTTGGGCAATATTCAATTGCTCATAGCCTCATAAGCAGCCAGTTTCATCATTGCATAATAATGTTTTTATTAGAACCAATCCATTTACAATATTGATTGATATATATTTATTCATTCAAAAAATTCACTGCAAGAAGCTTATATATATTCTAAAAATTCAAAATCATTTGAAAGTGAATATATAATTCCCGAATTTCGAACATAAAAATATTATCTAAAAATGTTCCAAATATATGTGAATTTTTTAATAATGTAAATCCATATTGACAAATATTATAAAGAGATTTGATCTAATAAAAACATTATTTAGCATAATAAATCAAACATTTGTAGGGTATGATACTATGCAACCAGTTTCATATGAGCATTCCCTTGTTGGTTGTATTTTTTTTATAGTAATTAATGTAATTAATGGTTGTTGGATTGTGTTTTTGGAAGGTCTGTGCTTGAGCAGGTTTGTGAAGGCAACTTCTGTAGGGGAGTCTGTTTTATCGTTTCACTCTGGACCACCTCAGATTGACAATAAATGGTACCTTTCAAATGGAGATGCCCAGCATTCAATCACTATTTTAGTTATTACTTGCTGACTGTTGAGCTCAAATGAGCTTTTCTCCCAGTCTATCATTTTTTTTTCTAATATTTTGATGAAACTGTTTTGTACTTCAAACCAGGATGTGCATTTTTGCATTTTGGCATTGTATATGATTCCTTGAACATCTTGTTCACCAGTATTTCTATGCAGATTCTGTTATTCTACAATCCAATCCAAATGAGATAGCTAATCATACAGATGGAATTTTCTAAGCAGAATCTTAAGGATTGAATCATTGAATAACTGGTTGCCCTTGATTTGTGTTCTAGTCTCACCACCGTCCATGAACTCTATTGCGATCGGTGGCAGAGCCATGTAGGAATCTTTTTAAATTGTAAAATCCCCCTCGAAAATTTTTTTAAAAATCTTTAAATGTAACTTATTTTTTAAATGGTTACAATTGAAGGTCCTGGCTTCACCACTAATGTAATTAGATCTTATCTCTCATAATCCACAGTTTCATATATTTTTCTTTCACTATAAATATTATTTGTCTTTATGGTCTTCCTTTCCTGAATTTGATGGTCTGATTTATTATCTTCTTTTTATTTTTTTCTCCTTTTTCGACTTGATTTCCTGAACTTTTTTTTTTCCATGTCTATGCAACTAAAAACTCCATACACTTATTACTCTTCCCTTGAATCCTATTCCCTTAGACTCACTGCTTCACCTGTTTAAACAAAGGATGGTCCAAGAACTCTCTCTGCTCACTCTATTACTGTACACAGTGGTTATTTGCGAAGGATATCCAGCCCAACATTGTTTTTTTTTTCTTTTTTTTTTCGGTTGAGGCATTCATATTTTGCTGTTAAGTCCTCAACATGAAGCTTGAAATGTTTTAGCATCAGGATTTATGGTAAAAGCAACAGCAATGTCTGATGAATACTTCAAACCTAAGACAATCTCATCCTTGATCTGGTGTTGAGATTAGAACTGTAAGGCTGAGAGTTTGAAATTCCCATGGAGGTGATGCCCTGGTTGATTTTATAGGTTGATAAAGCTCGATAAAAGAAAAAATCAGTTGCATGTTGGTGGTGTATTATACTTTCCTGAAAAAATTTCATGATCGAATTGCGAGTTGGTAATTGCCATTACGATCAGCATTCGTTTGTCAAAGGTTCTGCCCACCCATGGCCATGAGGATCCACCTTGTGCAAATTGGTAGATTATAAATCCCCATCTGTTCAACAAGGGGGACACCCCCTGTAGACATTCTTCACATTGACTAATGAAAAAATATATGGTCTTAGTGTGAATTGAGCTGATTTTCACACAGGCTTTAAGGTGAAAAAAATAAAAAATAAAAAATTGTCCCACTGTCAGTACGAATCTTAAGAATAATAATGCTTAATAAGTCACTCTTCCAATTAAGATTTGTTCATATTTTGTTCTGGAACTGTCTCAGAAATCTCATTGCCTAATGGAATTATTACAACTGAAAATTTTGATGTTTTCTGTTAGAAATGTACATGTCCATGAGGGTACACTGAGCAGAAGAAAGCGAGACATTAAATCATTACTTTTTTGTCCAGTTAGCATCGACCTCCTTTTTGTTTGCAGGACATCCTTGGCATTAATGGTTTACAGAGAAACCATTACAGCTGGTGTCATACCATCAGCAGAAGTAATTTCCCAAGTTCTGGGCTGCTTGCAGCTTCCTTGTGATGCTTCTCTGAGAAGTAGAATGATCGAGAATATGGGAATAAAAAGTGATGTTTCTAGACACTCAAAATTTTATTCACTGCTTGATGGGTTTGGAGAATATGATCCCCGTTCTTTTTCCTTACTTGAGGTGAGTGGAATGTCCATGATCCTTTTTGAATTCATGTTAATATATCGCTAATTTCACACCAAGACATTGGATTGCAGGAAGCTACTTCTCTGGGGGTTGTTTCGTGTGTCCCCTTCAAAGGAAGTCTTATTATTATTGATACAAGGAAATTAGAAATCCATACTGCTAAGGTCATCTTCTCATCTTGCTTAAATCCTCAAGGCCTGAGATAATGAGTGCTTTGTCGAATTATATGAAGATGTGGTTTATTTCTATCACATATTAATGTTTAAATTTTAGTTTGAAGCATTGCATTGGGAACCTGCATCTTTTAGTTCTTTTGAAATTATTAGCAGCTTCCATAGTTTTTATTGAATAAAGTAGCATGGTGAGGGGGGAAGAAATCGAAGAAAGTAGAAGAGTACTTTCAAGGCAATGAAGAAGAAAGGAGTATGTATGGAAGAATTAGAGAATCAGGAAAACAGGATAGCAGGAAACGAGCAATTTTGAGAAATTCATGGAATAGCATGCAGTTGATTATCAGAGTGTGGAAAAACAAATAGCATTACCTCTCGTTTCTAAGAGCTTTCTTTGTAACTTGATCCTTTAACAAAGTTTATTGCTTGATTATGCAGTCATTAAGCAGAGAGGATTGCTTATTTATCTAAGGCCTACTCAATTTATATAATGCACATTCATAACAAGAGGAATTTTGAGAAGTTTTTGGAGTAGCATGAAATTGATTATCAAAGTATGGAAAAACAAATAACATTACTCCCTGTTTTTAAGAGGATTTTGGCCTAACTTAATCCTTAAGCAAAGAGTATTGCTTGATTAAGATTCTTGCTTATCTAAGGCCCACTCAATTTATATAATGCACCTTCATAACATATCAAATAATGTTAAAGAACTCTTATGTACCTTGAAAATTAGCCTACATCAAGTTCCATTCAATGCGAATCTAAACCTGTGGTTGGGCTCATGGTTGGGCTCAAATAAAATTTAAAACCCTGATATTTTGGCAGCTCGATTTTTTGTAGAATGGTATAAGGCCAGCAGCATTCCTAGTGCATTGGACAAATTTAGGAAGTATGACCCAATCAATTAATGTAGGATATCTAGAATGTGTTTTGAAGTCAAGGTTAACTTTATCCTCCTGCTCCTGCCATTGAACATGACGGTGATTTACACAAACAAATATATAAATTTTAGTAAGTAGGAATGCCTAGGTGTTATGGGCACTTCCATCAGTTATGAAGTGTGGGAGGATATGAGTATCCTCCGCCACAGTGTTCTGCATGTTTAAAAATAACTAGCCTTAAAATGAACACCTTTTTTCCCTTTTATTTCTCTTGAATCTGAAAGATTCTTTGTTAGTTTCTAAATTGGAGTGCCATGGTTTTTACTGATTCATGTGTTGAACCTTGTCAGGTCTACCTTCTGACAGTGTTGAAAGGCCTCAGACATCGACTTTCTGCTGGTAACATGGAAGTGAAATTGATTCAAATCTAGCATGCACTAGGAAATTTATCATTTGTTTCAATTCCAAAAATTATACTGGAAACCTGTAAGATCTTGGTAACTTGACTCTATGCAATGAAAAAGAAAATGCATGGAAAGCCGGTTGCATGCTGATGATGAATACAAATATACAATAATGTGGTACACCTTGGTGAGTGGTAAACTGGAGGATGATGATACGTTAAACAGTAGTACAATGAGACAGCCAGAAAAATTAGGAAGTGATTGCAAATTTTGGCTAACCGGATTATCGGACTCAGCTGTGAGACTGAAACATTAGCATGAGAGCTCTAGGCCTCGCATTATCTAATTATATCGGAATCAGTTGTTTGCAAGAGCGGATAAGTCCATTTTGATAGACTTTATGAGCAACCTGAATGATCCACAAAACCATATTAAATTCCATCATTTGATTATCTGTTTGCAAGACATTAAAAACTAGACATGCTTTGTGCTGTATGTCATTCTTGTTCCAGTATTTTTCATTCTGGTTATTTTTCCCATTTCTTGCAGGTGCAAAATTGCCCAATATAACTGTTCTATTGCAGGTTGAAAAGACCCAAATTGTCTCCAGTAAAGGAGACAAAACTGTTAACCTGGCTGGAAGGTGAGCAAAAATCCCTGGTGTTGTGTCAATATGCAGACAAGTGGACAATAACTTGTTATAACTTCACAAGCACTTTTTCATTATCATGAACTCTTTTACATATATGCTTGCGAAGGCAACTTGGGCAATTTTTGCCGGCCTGAACCAAGCCGTGCGAGGACAGGCCCTAAGGACTTCTGTCCTGTGGTTGGACTCTGGTTGATACTCCAGAATCCTGAAAGCGTGGACTTTGGACTGGTTGACTGCAGATTAGTTTTCATCTCGGGTTACCCTTAGAAATTAAGAATGCATAGAATTGGTAGTTGAGCGCAGGAATCTGTAAATCCAAACAAAAATGAAGAACTGGACTTGTCCGACTGTTGTGTTGGTCACGGAAGTACTGTCAGTGTTGTTAGTCTATGGAGTGGATAGTGACGTTGATGATGTCCAGTTCAATTCTTTCCTGCATGACTTCCATCATGTTTCATTGAAATAGAAAAACGGAATATTGAATCAACAGAAAAAGAAATAACAACATTAAAAAAGGAGTGAAATATGTGTAAAGCAGAAGAAATAGAGAGAAACAAAAAATTCCTTGCAAGAAAGTATACTAGATCACCATAGCAAGGAGACGGCGATAAACAAATATTGGTGATCTGTATATGTATTGAAATTTTTTCCACCACATCTGGATGGACACTGTTGATAGTTTTTGCATGGATATCAATATTCACATGTGGCTTCTATCTTGGAAAGGATTGCTCAAATTCCCTTTATTGTTTCTTGTTGTCCAATAACAAAAGGTGGCATGATCATCTACAGCCGGGCATGACACCTATTTTTTTATTTTTTTTGAAAAATTTTTAATAAGATAGTTACTTTTGGGGGAATATTATTTGTAAACCAAATTTTACCAATTTTGAATATGTATATATATTTATTTTATATTTTAAACATAGGGTATTGTGGGGCAAAAATGACCACAATACTCCTGTGTTTAAAAATACAAAATAAATATATACATGTATTCAAAATTGGTAAAACTTAGTTTATAGATAGTATATACCTAGATCAACCATCTTATTTAAAAAATCCAAAAACATTTAAAAAATGAGTTTTTAGACTGATCTGAGAAGATCAGATCTCTAACAAGAGTCCTTGAATATGATAGACGTTTTCCTGAGAAAGGAGAATTGGGTCCTAATCTTTATTTGAGATTGATGGAGTGCAAGTTTGAAAGATGTTTTCCTCAGAACAGAGAACTGGATTCTGTATTTGCTGTTGGTGAAGTCCAAAAACAGTGCACATGGTCAAATGGATCATAAAATGGAACTCCCGAGGTCCTTGATCTTACCTTCTTCCACCATATTTAAACAAGCCTATTTATTTCTACCATTGGTTGAATGGTTAGGACCTTGTATTTTGGAATAATTCTTGGCAATTCCCCGCTGTTGGTGGACACCATCAGAAAATTTTGATCATCTCTTGGTTAAAGCTCAGAACTTCATAATCTCCCAGTCTAGGGTTCAAAGATCTGCGGATGCTCACTTAACCATGCTCGCAATTTACACAATGCTCATCGTTGTTTTTCTGATTTCTTAATGAGTTGTCATTTCATGAATGTTGACTGTAAGTTTTTTTTTTTTTTTTTCTTGATTTCTCTGCTAGCTTTGTTTCATGCATCTCATTTAACATAGAGGAACATGATTTTTCCTACAACAGAGTTGGTCAAGAAGTTGCCGCTGTACTAAGGAGGTTGCGACTCCCTTATCAAGGAAAAGAATCACTTGGGAAAATCCGAATAAGTGGCCTTGCTCTAAGACGGTGGTTTCAACCGAAGCTTATCAAGCTATCTTCTCCTTTTGAAGGCAAACGCACTGAATCAAGTTCATTTCAGGCGACTTTAGCTAAAGGTATCATCGATCAACAGCGAAGCATCCGTACTAGCAACTTGTCCCTTGAAAGGAATGAAGCACCATACCAGCCTTGATGAGCTTAAAAACTATGCTGATAATCACAGCTCGAATGGTGTATTATCAAGGAAATTGTGATTAGGAGTTGGCATTCTTATCGATCAGAATATGGCAGTTGTTTTTCCCGAGCTTCAGTAAAATAACAGCATGTGATCGTGATCGTGATCGTGCTGCTGCTGCTGCTGCTGCTTTAGATGACAGCTGTTAGATGCCAACAAAAAAGGTGAAAGCACTCCTGAGTCTGGAAGTCTCCATCAGCTGCCCATTTAAGGCACGGACAGAAAGAACAGAGGAGAAGCACAACTAGGGCCGTATTTCTGTTGGCTTGAGCTGTTCTCAAGCCAATGCAGTAGAGCAATGGCATGATTTTCATGTATCTTCTTTGCATGATTGTTTTGGATGAATTTTGATAGAATATTCCACAGTAAAGAAAAGCTATTTATTGGTTTCAGGCAAGATTATCCTTGTGATTGACATGTAGATATAGGAGATGTAAGTTCGTGGTTTAATTTTCAACTGAAAAAAGTGGCCATTTTTTTTTTCTGACGGAAAAAAGGTGACCATGTTGGTTGCCTTATTATTATGACCCCCCGGGGAAACTTTAAATTCTACGTGATCTGTTCTGAGTGAAGAAGGTTTACCCACCCACAGACATGCTGTTTTCATCTCTATTCGTTCAGTCTGATATAGGAGCACAAATAACTTGCAAGCAAGCACTCTAACCTTTTCTACCCTAATGATTATATCCGCATCGGATAAAGCTAGGCTTATAGTGGAGTTTTTAAAAAAATAAGCTGTAAGCTCTCAAAATATACAGAATCGAACAGGCCCTTAAAATAGGTTGGCTTTCTTTTGGCTTGAATACTACTATGCCTGTGACATCATTAGCATAAACATGCATGGTGGTTCAGGCATTAGATATTTAGCGAAATAGCCTGCATTGTGTCCAGGGGCACATCCCGATGGTATACATTTTGGCTACGATGCCAGTAAGTCTAGGTTTTGAATCTTGGTAAGAGAAGCTCTCTCATTTTAGGAGTGTGGTCTTCTGGTTAAAATCCATTGCATCAAATTGAAAAATATATTTTCGGATGATTGAGTTGTATATATGTAGCAATCAAACCCCAACACTCATCCCAAGTTTCTTCCCCTTTTTCTTTATTAGTGATTTTCTGAAGCTTATTACTGATTTTCGGATAATTGAATTGTAAATATGTTGCAACCAAACCCTAATACTCATCCCAAGTTTTTTCCCCTTTATCTTTGTTAGTGATTTTCCGAAGCTTATTAGGAAAAACTAGGGGTGGAAATCAGGGTGGGTCAACCCGTGACCCGGCTTTTACCCGACCCATTTTTGGCCGGATAAGACCAATACATTTTTGACCCAGTATAGGAATGGGTTAGAAATTTTGACCCGAATTCAAAAATATGATCGGTGTGGGCCAACCATGTCTCAACCCGAAGAGTCCGACCCGCTCAGCCCCGCATATATTAATTTATTAAAATTTATAAGCCCAAAATATTATTATTATTATTTTCAAAATTCTCACTTTTTTATAATCAATTCTATCAAAAATAGAATAATCAATTTATGCAAAAGGCAATATAAGAATCAATAAAAAGAATTTGTACATATATAACCCTTATGTGTAATTGTATATTAACCTATTGTAATAAATTTATACTATATTTTTAAACATTTTGTTTTCTTAATTATGTGTTTTTTAATAATTAGTGAAATATTGAAGCATATAATATTTAAATTTAATATAGATGTATATTTATGTTTGATAAGTATAGAAATTCTTAAAATTAGCTTATTTGACCTACACTTTTGACCCGACCCACTATCCCAAACCGGTCCGATACCAACCCAAAGTTTGTCCTATAACCTATTAAAAACAAGTGAAGGTCAAACTGACCTTGTCTCGACCCGGTATAAAAAAAAGTTCAAAACTCAATTTTTAAAAAGTAAGGTCAAGGTTGGACAAACCTTGACCCGGTATAGCCTGCCTCAATTCCCACCCCAAGGAAAAACCCCTCAACCACCAAAAGTTGTCAGATTTTATGAAAGAAGTCAACCTTTGACCTGTTCAAATTTTGTAGTCCATTCGGGCACAATTAAAGCATTAGAACCATCATACTTCACATTATCTTATGGCCGATGAGTCGAATGATGAATATTTGGATCCTCCAAAATCAGAGATTTAAATAAGATAAGCATTTTTTTATTAGTTTATAGATACTAAAATTTCCGGAATGATCATTTACGACCGGATTTGTGGGGAGTATAGGACATCCTGCCGTAAAACATGTACTCATGCTCATTTTATTCATTTTTAAAATTCGAAAACAAATACAGAATACATTCCAAATTATATAAAGTTTTACGCAAAAGAAGATATAAGCGGGGGCTACGCATTGGATAAAAAATTTTAAAAAAAAAAACGTTTAATGCCAGCCGTAAATGTTCACGGTGCCAAGTCAATGGGGTTCGCGTCCATTATTACTCGTTGCAAAAATCAAGCAAGCGTTTCCTTTCAGACGGTTGGTTCCAATGTGCTGAACCTGCAAGCTAAAAGCACACACCATTGCTTTTTTTTTTTCTACTTACACACTCCAGTGCTTGGTTTAAGCACAACAGACGGTTTTTAGTCCGTCCATCTTTTATTCCTGTCTTTGTACAATGAGTAAACGGTAGTCCGACGACCACCATTGTCTCAACAAATCTACCCATCATTCCAATCAGTAATGACAGAATCACCACAAGAATTTCGATTAAAAGATTTTGGGATCATTGCTTCTAATATTACACTTCAATGTTTATTACGAATGCACTTTTTTGCAGTAACATCATTATGAGATACCCGGTAAAAAAAAAGCCTAGTCTAGTCTACACTCTCTGTAAATGAAAGAAATATCAGAGGATGATGTTGAGGTCTGATGAATGCGTACAAGATAACTGCTCTCACTCGATGGGACTTATATTGTACAACATTTAAAACTCTTTAACCGTTTCAAATTCAAAACATGATCCAACTTCGGCTTCGTCTACAAGGAACAACTTAGGCTTCATTTAACTGCACGGTATTGCCAGATAAGTACTGTGCACGGGATCCAATGTGCCCAATAACCTTGAAGTGTTATTAGGAAAAAGCAAATTGAAACTGCTTCTCCAAAAAAGTTATACCCTACCGGCTAAGCACTAAGCAAACCGCCCAACCAAACAAAGCCTTAGTAGCGGGTGTAACCATTGGGTGGTGGTGGTCTCCGACTTCCACTTCTATCCAGAGCTGCATAGCGATTCGGTGCTAGTTGATCTTGAGGATATCCTCTACCCATACTCATACCCTGCTGGTAACTCCCGTAACTATCAGACTGTTGTCTCCATTGATGATGGCCACCATATACATCATGTCCGCCCCTAGAATGCATATAAGCAGCCGGCGCTGCCTGCGGAGCATGTCTGCTTGGGTGGTACCCGTGATGGCTGCTACCATTCTGAAATGAACTAGAATATCCATAGTGTGTGTGATCTCTTGGATGGCTTTGCCAGTCCTGTCCTTGATTCGGAGGATACGTAGATCTTTCATACTGTCTATGGGCACCTGTTTCATATGGATAATGGGAAGATGTGGAAGCATACACCTGCTGACCATAAACATTAATTGGATGGTTTTGAACAGCAGCAGATGCAAAATTCCCATGACCAGAGTATTGTGATGGGGTTGTCACTCTTGGCTCACGATTGTAATGTGTGCCACTAGCGTAATAACAAGAAGACGACCCAATCAGACCGGCACTGTATGGGCTATGCATCTGTTCATCCCCGTTATAGCCAGTTCTTAACTGTAAGCTGTTGACAACCAGTCGATGAGCTGCCTCACCAAGTTGTCGCCCAGAAATGGTCCCAGGAGGATTTTGCCTAAGGGGAAAAAAAATAATGAGTGACACATTGCACACTGAACAAAAACTGTTTGCAAGAACCAGAAATGTCATTAACTCATAAATCTCGAGAGAAAGATGGTATCCAAAGATGCAAGAAAAGAAAATGACTAATGATAGTGCAGTCAAACAAAAAAAGGTACAAGAGTACAGGGAAATAAAATCATGCTGTAGTCACCATTTACCATTGACTCATGACATCTGGCATCAAAAAATGTTGCCAGTGAAATTAGATTCCAGTAGTTAGTATTCTTCAATGTCTCTCCATGGCAGCCTCTTCAGAATAGAGACCACTTCACCAAGTCTTTAATGAATATGACCTTGATACTCCCATATAAAGTAATCCTTCAAGACTACTAATCTTTTTGTAGGAATATGATAATTGATATAATCAACTTCATGGAGGCTCAAGATCAAAGTTGGATGCATGCATGGATCACATACACCAATGTTGGTTTTGTTCGTTTCAGGAATTTGTTCAAGGTCATAGGAATTGCGCCAACAAGAACTTCTACAGCACCATTAAGACGGATTATATGATTTACTTAGTATGTAACATGAAAGGTGGCATGTAATATTTTCTGCATCGATAATTAAAGATAGATCAATAGCTGGGGAAGAACATAATACCACTTTCATTGAAAATAAGTGATAGGTATATATTTATTATGCCAAAAATTACTACTTAACATCATTTGGAGTGAACACGTAACTGTTAAATTTTGGAAATAAATAGTCTATAAAAGTCACCAAAATAAGTAATTTTTAGCCTCATATATATATATAGGAATATATTCTGGTGCAGCATCGCTGAAATGGGCCCCACATGATCATGAAATCATGATCTACTCCACCCATTGTATTTAGAATAATGTATTCTATTACCATACCAATTTTCATCCCAATCAGATATGTATATGGCCCCCATCTGAAAATGGTATAAATCCAACGTAATAAAATAGTTTGATGTAAATAACAACTTTAAAGTATCTGATTTGGATGAAAATTGGTATAATAATAGAATACATTATTCTAAATACAATGGGTGGAGTAGATCATGATTTCATGATCATGTGGGGCCCATTTTTGGGCTACTGCACCGCTGTTCCGGTGCAATGACGCTGCACCGGAACATTTCCCATATATATAGGGAACCGATCCTGTGCAGTCCGCTGTAAAATGGACCCCACACATATTAGATTGTAATGAAACTTTATACACTCATTTATCCATATATAAATCATACTTTAGACGGTTTAGATGTTGAAAAAACCACTTTAAACTTGATATTTACATTAAACTATTTTATTACGTTGATTTTGCACCATTTTAAGATGGAGACTACACACATGTTGGATTTGGATGAAAATTGGTACGGTAATAAAGTGAACAATTCTAAATACAATGGGTGGGGTGGATTTATGGGAAATGATCCAGTGCATGCGACTGCACCGTGCAGTCCATGCACTGTGGGCCCCACCTGATCATTTCCCATAAATCCACCCCATCCATTGTATTTAGAATTGTTCACTTTATTACCATACCAATTTTCATCCAAATCCAACATGTGTGTAGTCTCCATCTTAAAATGGTGCAAAATCAACGTAATAAAATAGTTTAATGTAAATATCAAATTTAAAGTGGTTTTTTCAACATCTAAACCGTCTAAAGTATGATTTATATATGGATAAATGAGTGTATAAAGTTTCATTACAATCTAATGTGTGTGGGGTCCATTTTACAGCGGACTGCACCGTAATTACGGTGCAGTCCGACTGCACACGATCATATCCCATATATATATATATATACATACATATATATCTATATATATATTCATATATGAATGAATATAGGTATTGTGGGTTTTTGTTGTGTGGGGGTGTGTGTTATTGGCCCCCCTCCGAATCTACACAGTACAGGTGTATCCTCTCAATGTAGGATCATTTCAGCCTGTATCGGTTTTTAAAGACAAACAATATGAACAACATATCCAAAAAGTCATGAAATATAATTATATATTGTTATTTTATCCTTAATCCATATAAATAATGATCACTAGTTCCATTCTCTATCTGACATATACTATTAAAAAAAAAAAACTGGGCATTTTCAAGACACTGCACAATACACCTCCACATTATGTATTGGACAGTATACAATATGGCCATATCTTATCAGTAATTCCGTATCAGCCAGATATTCAAAACCATAGGCTGCATGGAATCACAGCCTATTAATCATTATTTCTTCTCTTTGCTCTTCTCAATGTTTTAAAAACCGGAACCGAATTGCCCAGTCAAACTGGTTCAACTGTGAACCCTGAAATGGGTAGTCCAGTTGATCATCAGTTCTTAAATTTGCTTAAAGCCATAAAAACTATGTGGTTGGACCATGAAAACGGCACAGCCGGAGTCCCATCTTGAGGGAAAAACAAAAAAATGACTTGAGTTACCTTTCCACACGACATACCATATTTATGACATATTTGCTAAGAATTCTATTCAAACATTGAGACTGAAAACTAGAAAATTCTAATTAGAGGCTGCTCCCATTAGTTACTCTCATATGCAATACGTAATTATTCATATATTATAGTTATGCATCGCTTTTTAAAATAATTATATTATGCTTACATTATGGTTCAAACCAACAGCTGAAACAGTTGAACGTGAACCAGACATATAACCAGTTCAATTCATGATCCGGTTTTCTCAATTCATGATCAATATTAAGGTCAGAAATGAAATCAGAATGCTCCAATCTGGATTTTGAAGAAGAGAATGGGAAAAGAAAGGACTCAAATTCCATAATGAGAATCCAGCACCCCTTTTCTTCCCCTTGATATTATTTGCAAAATCTACAATAATAATTGATAGAAACTGAAATCCATTGGGTGATCTTCCGCAGGAAAATTGATCAGTTCCAATGCAAAATAACTTTTATCAGTGATAATATCACTGATTAATCAGTTTGGTGAATACTGAGGCAAGTGGGCTGCTAAATGCCACAGAAGGCTACAGAGCTCTAATAAACATGTTTTCCACAAAACAATTATGGGTACTTCTATCTTATCGAGTGAGTAATCCTAACTTATACAGAAGAAGGATGCATTGGGTTTCAGATAATTTTCACTACTGTATCTTTTCCAGAAATTGACATACATAGTGCAGAAATTTGACATCAAAATTTAACAGATGTAAAAGTAATAAAAGACCAAAACATTCTAATGAACAAGATGCACCAAACTTCACAGAATGAAACTTGGATTATATTTGCTAGTTAATACCTTCCAGATTCCAATGACTTCCTTCCATTATCTTCGTGCCATAAAACTGGAGCCGGCTTTAAATCCCCTGATGTAACGGTCTACCATAAAGATAAAAATGAAAAATAATTAGAAAGCGTCAGCAAGCTTGATGCTTCTTTCATAAAATCAGCCCCCTCAGTCTTGAAAACAAGGAAATTTGTATTGATGTTGAGAACAATTTTTTTTTTTTAAGAGGACCTCTCCTTTAATGGTATAATTTAATTTGTATTAAATGCATAGCATATTAGAACCATGAGAACGTTAGCTTGGAGATGACATCGATCAAAAATATGAACAATAAATGGATGGTTAGACAATTGATATCTGACCTACAAAGTTTTAGTCCATAGCCTACGTGAAGCACGAAAGATTCTCAATTACGTCAGATAAAATTGGAACAATTTGAGGCATAATTAAGGTCCAGAATTACTCCAAAGTAGAAGATATATGATAAAAAAAAAATAAGAAGGCATGGTCTTGACAAAACAGAGATGCATGGATCCATGTAGATTTTACATCCCAAAATTTTTAAAGGATATAAGCTCACAAAAGTATTAAGTAGGTTTTGCATATTCAACTAAAAAGAATGTTAGTTCTTCCTCCCTTTCTTTCCATCCAAAATGGTAGCCAATTCCTTATTATAAAAAAAAAAAAATTTGAAAAGAAAAAAAAAACCAACTTAATGAGTTACGCTAGAAAGCTTCAGAAATGACTAACTGAGAATGGTTAAGGTATACATAAGTGTTTAGAAAATTAAATATGCGAAGTTCTGAGAATTATCATAAGTAAAGAAATGAGTTAAGCTAGCATGTCAGAAAAGAATAATTAAAAAAATAAATATATGAAGTTCTGTTAATAACCATGGAATTAAACTTATAAGTTGCACTCAAAAGCTTAGGAAAGAGCATTTAAGAAAAGTTTACATTATCAAATAAATTATTTGGTATTATTTTATGAAAATAAACAGATGAAGTTATTTTTTACTTGTGTAGTTGGCAGACAACTGTAGGAATAAAAATAACCTCTATATCTCTATTAACTTAAATGATCCAGAGAAACATTTTCACTGCAGTTGCAAAAACAACCCCATTGATGCTTAAGATGAAATCTAATTTATTAACATGTTCAGGACTATTTAACAATGTTGCAGAAATTCTCATTTGAACCTGAAAGATAACGTCATAATAAATCACTATATACCTTTATCGGAAATATAACTCCTGGTGGTGGCCGAGTGATGTGCTCATGTGCATCCGGACACTTGAACACAGCACATCTGAGAGAGAGAACAAAATTTGAGACGATTAATGCACTGAGTAGCAAAACGAAAATTAACTTTCAAAGTGGACATTCTTACAAGACTTGATTGTTCATGATATCTTCCATTCCTGTAATAGGCGACTTAAATATGGGAGGGCATGGGTCCCCATTACATAGGGATATGTACCCATTCATCCCACTACTGCACATTAGCAAAAAGAAAGGGGAAAAAAAAAGAGAGAGAGTAAGAATTTAGACATTTAACAAAGTAAACAAGAATACAAACTGAATCAAAATAGAAGTTTGAAAAAGACATCATTCAAAGCCCATGATAGTGGACAAACAAAAAATTTTAAAACACAGTGCTGCAAATGAAAATAAGATCCATGTATTCCTCGTGGTCGAGAAGTTAAACCACCATGCCAAGGTAGTCTAAAGCTTTCCCTGCAAATCTTCGATCCTTAATGGGGCAGATTATTTTAATTTAGTTAGGTGGATGAAGCAAAATCAACAGTTGTCCTTGACTTGACTTGAGAAAAATCCACAAATATATATATATGGACAACTCCAAAAAAGGGTAAATTTTGGTTTATAGATTAAATACACCTGCATTAACAGGTTTATAAAAAAAATTTCAAAAATGGTCATGTGGCCAGCCAAGCAAATGATCAGCGCCATTTATATACAGTCATTTTGTATATTTTATCTCTGACATTCATTTAAGGTAGGATGTCTAAATGGTTTGTTCAAGAAAGACACGCAGATCAAAGTGCGAAAACAATATACATTTAATTTATATTTTGTCTTTTATTTAATTTGCAGATACTCATTTCTGTGTTGCTGAGCTAGAAAAGTCCTTTCTTATTTGCCCCAGGTAAGATCTTTGTCATCCCACCAGATTGGAAATTAGATCAATCAACATTACACTTGGTCAGAAAGACACTTGGAAAAGGATCCGCTACCATGAGATTATCAGCAACCACAAACAATATCATCAAGATGGTGATAGAATTTAGCAAGTCTCTCAAATGACAAATAGGAGAAATACACAATAAAAATAATCAGGCCCCACACTGTTCCAGTGTTCTACGTCATACGTGCTAATCATGACAAAACCATGTATTTACTCATCACTATGTTATCTACCAATATAATAAGTTCTGAAAACAAACAAAAAAAAAAAAAAATGGAAAATATCATCTTTTCACGTTCATAATAACTAACATTAGTACTGCACTTAAGATGGAATATATAACAAGTAGCATGCACTTGTAAAAAGTATGAACATCAATATAATACAAAAGTATGCAATTGCAGCTTTTTCACGTTAAGAAAAATGAAACCCATCATGTGAAATCTTTTCAAGGCAAACCTGGCCTTTGGATCAATTTTTTCTTTAACATTGGCACGATCTTTGTCAGAAAGATGTTTACACTTGTCATCAAGAGAATAAATGTATGGAGAAAGAGGATGTGATAATGTGACAAAAAGCATGTCAGACATCACGCTGTTTCTCCTCACTTCCTCTGTCTGCATAAAAGTTGGAACAGTTATCAGTATTTAAAGTACAGATGATCAAGCATCAGTATTTTTTCAGCAGTTTCTCCATTTTAACATACCGTTAATGTATGCTCAACTTTTTCAATCTCTGATAGAAGCCGAGATTCATCAATAAAAGGTAATTTTGCAATACCCTGCAAGTTAAAGAACAAAAGCAAGAATTTCAGAATACAGTTGAAATTAAACAATTCCCTAGCCGTGATCATACCTATAACCAAAGGAAAAACCAACCTGCCAAGCATATCTTTTTCCACTCATGTCCACCTCGAAATCTAAAACAGGCAATAGGCAAATATATTAAAAACATTAGATTAAAAGACTAAAGCTGCAAAAAAAAATTAAATTGGGAAATATAAAGATACCAGTAGGATAAAAATCAATGATAGGAGAATTTGGATTCATCATCAACTCTCTATAGTAAGGAGGAAGTGCATGGGAACTGAAAATAAATACATTGAATTAGAATCATTTATTTGAATTAGAAAGAAAGACAAATTATTTATCATACAGAAAGAAACATAAAAATTATTTAAAACACAGAGTTACCCGAAGAAGCAGTTTACCTAGCAGCTGGAAAAACTCCCATCAACTGATCAAATGGTTTGAATGGTGCACCAAGTTCAAATTTGATGCTTATCTGATCCAAATTCTTCAGGTCAGAAGCAAAAGGAGCATAATGATAGGGATAAAACCTGAAAGGGGGCAAAACACACACACACAAAGAGAGATGATCAGGAGAAATGAACAAAAAAGAAAATCTTCATGCCAGGAAAACTGAAAACCGAAAACAAAATTTTCACTAGAAGTATTGTCCCCTTCTTCGGGAATTAGGTCTAGCCATTATGCCCTTTAAATGCTTTCATCCAACAGGTATCTCCCATGGTGTAGATGGTCTCAGTCCAAAATCAAGCTAATCTATAGATCATACAAATAACAACAAATGTGAAGATTAAAAAAATGAGAAATGATCTTGTTAGCCCGCCTCAAAAAAACCATTTACAACACTTTTATTTGTTTTTTCTTCATACACTTGTTTATCTAAGTGTATTTAACATATAATCCAAGTTTTACCATTTTTGGATGCGTACATATTTTTTTGAGATTTTTAAACATTTATGTGTATATATGTATTTAAAATACCCCTATCTTTAAAATTCTCAAAAAAAATATGTACGCATCCAAAAATGGTAAAACTTTTATATATTAAATACACTTAAATAAACAAGTATAAAAAGAAAAAAGCAGAAAAAATGTTGTAAATGAGTTTTTTGAGATGGGCTAAGCAAGGAATTCGCTTCGCTGAAGCTAACAGAATCATTCCTCTAAAAAAATTAGCGAAGGATTTTCAGTAATTGTCGTTTTTTTTTTTCTGATAGTCCCACTATGAATGAAGCACCTTCTATATTCAACAGCTGGTCCCTTTCCTAGGAAGCTTGGATCAGAAATATACGTGATGCAACAATTCTCATGTAACTGGTATGGAAAGTCAATCTACTCAAAGTTTCCTGCACAATCTACCAGGCTGCTGGCAAATTTTCGAGTTAACTCACCATAGCCAAGAGCACACTCCTTCATAGTAATACTTCATAACCCAGCATAAGCCTTCAGTATACCGTAGGACCTGCAATGACAAAAATAAAGCGTCTATCAACTCAGAAATATCTCCGCTTCAGGAACCACCTAAATGAGATCAATAAACAACATTGAGAAGAAAAGATCCAGTAAAACATTATGAAAATCATCTGAATGCACCCAATGGCTACATGCTGTTTCTGCATTGGCGTGAAAAATATCTCCACAACGTAAAGAAACATCTCTAGATACACATGTTATAACCACAGAGGTACATGACACACCAATAATTAAACTCCTTAGATATATCCAAGCAAGGATGATTTTCCATGTATTAACAGAGGCATTTTCCGAAGTAAATTTCAATGTAAATTTCAATGGCCGAGCTAATACTGATATGACCAATGCCGATGCCAAAAAAAATGAGAAAATTCAATTAAGTATAGACAGTAGAGATTCATGTATTAAGATCATTGAACTTACAACATCTTTCCTTATGTTCTCCATTTCATCATGGGTTCTTGCTAAAAACTTTTCCTCATAGTACCTCTCCTTCCACCCTGGTTCTCCTAATTTGACCTGCATCCAAGAGTAGCAGATCTCTAACTTACAATAACAAAACAGCCAAACTGTAACAAGAAGAAGAGCTAAGAAACATCTATTCGAACATGAATCCAAGTTCAAACCTTGTCTTCCTCAGGATTAGCTGAGTTAAAACTATCAGCCTTCTCACGAAGTAGATCCTTGAGCTTTGATTTCAAATCCTCTTTGTTTTCTTTTAACTGGAAAAATTGAGTTACCATGAATATTGCAAGAAATATCATAGGAGGCCAAAACTAAATCTATAATTTGTTGTCCTACACAGGAAAATTGCAATTTTTTAACATTTGTTTCCAGCAAAACTTGCATCAAACCAGCAGATAAATTCTAGCAGAGGATCCCCAACAAATAGTAAAGGAATCAATGTTACAATGTACCCATCCACTAAAAGGGTAACAACATACTTCCATTTCAAGATTTTTTTCAGCCTCAACAATAGCTGCACCAATAGTGGACCCTCCAGTGGAAATGCGAGCAGCCTTTTGGGCATGGATATGAATTCCACCCCCACCCGTCTGCAGATAAGGTGAAGGTATAGGACCAGAGGCAAGACGAGAACCATGAAAGCGGGAAACAGGAACTAAATCAGGCTGAACTCGAGGTTCTGCATCATCCCCTCTTCTTGCTTGTGCTTTATCACGCTTTGAACGTTCAGCTTGGCGCTGTCAAATAAGAAAATAGGTAATGATTCATTAAATAGTAAAAGATTCAACATAGAGGAAAGCAGGATATGACTGTAAAAGTGAGGAAATTGCAACAGAAAGCTGAAAATTGCATCTTATACCACCATTTACCATTTTTCATTTGTTAATATTGATTAGAGAAAATATATATATTTCAAATCACAAATTCCAATCACATGCAAATGAGGATCATAAATGCAATTGCAATGTGTCACTGCTATGTTGCGTTCTTAATAATTTCAGATATGACCACATACTTTGCCACTGTCATCCAAATATGACCACGCCATCAATGTATGTGGTCATATCGGGATAAACGCGACAATGTATTAAATTTTTGAAAAAGTATTCATATTTAGAATTTCAAATAAATATTAGTCACATTTGAAAATGACCCAAATTTGTATAGTCTGACAGCAACCAGATGGATCTAGGATCAGATTTGGCTGTCAAGAGGTTTAGAATGTAAAGCTTGTTACCCTCGAATCCACATTATCAGGAAGCAATACCAGTGGTAAAATAGCGAGCTGACACATTGTTAAATTTTAATCAACAAGTTGATTATCAAGGTGTTGGAAGTAGGAAAATATCACTGGGATTAAATAGGATAACCAAGCTTATCAAGCTGAATCAACTAGCTGGGATAAAGCCCCACTAATGATGTTTATGATATAGTCCATACATATATGGTGACAGATAGGAAATCACGAATCAGAAAATAGAGGTATAGATTCCATATGAAGTACCTTTCTAAGAAATCAAACCATTATTGTCTTGGCATGGTGGTATGAAGAACAGTTATTCACTTCTTTTTTTTTTCAGAGACTACAAATAACACTTTCAGGATTCATGCAAACATTACAGTCACTGTCATTGTCCTCGAAATCATAAGTTGTTTTCCACATATGCATGGTAAGCCGCATGGATCCCGTTGCATCATTCTTATAATCATAAATGATGCTCCCAATAACTTTGAACGTCTTCATTTTTTTTTAATTGCTCCTATCCATTTTTTGGAGGCCTTTCTCTTATTTGCTTCTAGCCTTCCATATGAATAAACTCAGTTCTCCTAACAGGTGCCATTTTATGTCTGTGTAATATGCCCAAGTCATCTTAATTACTTTCACCCATTTTATTACTTATTGGTTTCATCTTTAGATTGTGTTAATTACTTCAATTTCTAATTTCATCTTTTCATTTTTTTATCACTCATCCACCTTAGCATTCTCATTTTTAATATATTCATTCTCTATAATATGTTGTTCTTTGACCACCCTTCTGCCCCATAAAGCATAGTTGGTTTGTTCACTATCTAATAAAAATTTTCTTTAAATTTACTTGGAACTCGATGGTCACACAACATTCCAGAAGCACCCAATCATTTTTCCACCCTTCTTGAATTCTATATATAATGAATTTATCAAATTTTTCCATGTTTTGAACTATTTGTTATTTAATCTTAAATACCAAAAGTGATTAGTTATTGGTAATACATGGTCAAAAAATCTTAACTGGTTTCTCATCTATATTCTTGTTATTATCAAATTAGTGTTTCATATATTCTATTTTTGTTTGACTAAGGGCATGTTTGGCTACAAAAAAAGTTTTTCAAACTAGAACTTTTCAATCTCCACTACTACCAACTTTTTTAATCATTTTTTTTACATTTTCCTATACAACTACCTTATTTTTCAATCATTTCTACTCAACTACTCATATAACTAACTTATCTATTGTAACTTTATTCTCTTTACTTTTTATTATTACTCCTATCATATGATATCATTTTCTACCAATTTAAAAACTTCTACACCAAACATTTTTCATCCAAAACTTTTATCACTTCCCAAACAAACCCAAATTCTCAAACCTTTAAATTCTCCACATCATTTTCCACCAATTCAAAAACGTTTATACTAAAAAAAATTCATCTAAAAGTTTTATCACTTCCCAAATACAACCTAACTCTAAAACCTTTATATTCTCCACATCTTGTCGCTTGTTTGATTTCAAGTTTACCCCTTCACTTGTTTCATCTATTAGGATTTAGGACTACATCATTAGAAATAACATGCACCAAGGAACTTCTTCTTGAAAATGTCTAGTAAATTCATCCACAACTAGCGTGTAAAAGTAAGATCCTAAAGTTGAACCTTCATGTAAATATATTGAAATTGGGAAATCACTCATATCTCCACCCATGCATCTCACATCATGTGCAGCCAATTACAATAAGTTTATCCATAAGTAGTGTGCACAGGTAAGAACCTAAAGCTGAACCTGGATGTAAATCTATTGCAATTGGAAAATCACTCGTCTCCACCCATGGTTTTCAAGTTTGGTACAGCCCCTCATAGACAGTTTTACCCCTTGTCTCGTTTCAGGACTCGCGCAAATAGAGTACATAATTGGAAAATTGCTGGTCTGATAGACTGCCCAAAATTCGAAGTTTGATTCTTCGGCCATTGATGAATTTCTCATATTTCGGTGTTGACAAGTAAACAAAGAGGCTCATCGGCACCACAAAATCTCAAAATTAATAAAGCATCAAATGCTCTGAAAACTTTCTTTTCTCCCTTTTCCATTTCTGTCCTTTTCCCTTTTATGTGTGTGCACACATGTCTGTGTTAGGCAGATGACTAGAGCCAAAAACGTTAATTTGATAGACAGACACTTCCAGCAGCTCAGATGCAAACCTCGAAGTGAGGTTACTGGAACTACTGTGATGTCTACACCAATGCGTCAGTGCACATGGTTGATAGGTTCTCCACTCATATGCGGGCAAAGTAGGCAATACAAACCTGATGTATTCGAGCTCGTTTCTGGAAGATTTGATCTTCATATGAACCTACTGCTTGAATAAAATGCTCGACCCTGCTCAGATTTGGCTGAACAAGTAATGCAAAATGTATCAATTTTTCCCCTTAAATTTCAAAATACGATGCATTATTAAATCCAAGCAGAAAGTTCTACATTACAAACTATACTCAACCATGTTAAAACAAACAGTAAAATAAAAATAGTATCAGAAATTATCTGCCTATTCATGGGTGATGCCTCATGCAAAACAATGCCTAGATTACACAATGACTTTTTGCAGATTTTCTGCTTGTTTCTGCGAATAGCTGCCATTGCTCTAAGCCATTTATTTATCCACGTTAGAAGTGCTCACTAATCAAAAAAATCAACAATATTGCTTTGCTTGGGCAGTGCAGGAATAAATTATTAGAAAGAAAGAACAAACGATAATGGCTTATCAATAGGATTAGAGATGTCATTAGAAATCATCAGAAACAGTTTCTCAAATTTATCAGCACTTTGGGGATAATTGCATTACTGAATGAATGAGCCTACTTACAACTATTTCATCCCTTATTTCCTGTCAAATATTTAGTTCGAATGGTTTACATCTGTTTAACTCATTAAGTGATTTTTTATCATAAAACTGCACTAAATTTGTTGGGGTTGCATGTATATATTGTTCAAGATCATATTGAATTTGCTGTGGTTGGATGTATCTGTCCCATATTTCTTTCCCTTGGTTGTTAAATGTTGGCATTTATAGTATATGTCTAAATAGATGTCTATATTTATATTAGCTTATCATGATCTGTCACTGAAAATTCTTATTTTTTTATTTTCTCTATTTCTCAATAAAGCTCCTAACAAAAAAGATATTATCACTCATAAAATGAGGCAATCGCAGATATCTATATATTTTTCTTCGTATTTGAAATATGACAGTACATTTCAAAATGCTAGAACACAAAATTTGATAATATTTACAAATACACCAACATCATCACAGTCCATTTCACTCAGTAAAAATCATCTAAACTACAGATGCATTTACCTAAAACACCCTAAAATCATTCCATCTTCCTTTACCAAGATCATGAAGCTATGCTAAACTCATCTTTTCCATCATTCCTACAAATTATCACACAGGATATCACTTTCTGCCATTTTCAAATCCTGTGTTGAATTGATTGCCTACTGCACAAAATAAATTGTCCACTAACATTATCTCACACATCCAAAGCAAGAAATTTCAGAAGATCAGAAGCAGAGGCATGTGAGAGGACTAGTGCTGCTTGCCCAGCACAAAGGAAACAAGTGGGATGCCTTCTGAATACTAAATTTGCAAGGAAGCAAAACTTCAGCAAAAGTTGCAAACGGGAAAACAAGTAGGATCATTGTAATTTACAATTACAGCAAAACAAATTGGAAAGATAGCACAATTGAAAAGACTGAGATGCACTCTGAACGCTAAAATTTGCAGAGAAGAAGATGTTCCAGCAAAAGCTGCAGACAGAATAAAGTAGCATCATTTACAACCACAGCAAAACAAAGGGAAAAAGTGGCTGCAAATTACCTCACTTGCATTTGTCAAATATCCACCCATTGCATGGAACTCTTTCTTATAGATTGCTATTAGAAGATTTATCGCACCCTAATTGCAAGAACAAAAATGAAGACAGGTTCACTGGTTATTTCTACAAGAATTTTTCCAAGATTGATCACATGAAGCAAAAAACCCAAGAAGTTGATAGCATATAGTTATTGGTATTAGACAACTTGCAACATATTGATGCTGGAGAACAACAGATAATGCAATAATATGGTATAATATATGTTGAAGAATGATAGACAATGCAATAATATGGTATAATATACGTGTCTTGATTAGAAATTAATTATGATGACTGCATTATCAGTTAAGGCTGCTAAGATTGAAAAAAAGGATACTTCAATATGTAACTGCGATTCAATCAAGTCTACAACATAAAATCTCTAACAGCCAACCAAGTATTAAAACCCAATAATAACAACAACAACAATGATAATAATGACACTTGATTACAATATGTAATCCATTGTTACTGTGTAAAATTGGACAGAGAACAATGTGCAGAAATTCCAAGACTGCCAAGTTTTGGGGTTAAAGTTGCACTGTTATCCAATAAGGATCCTTAATTAAAGAAGTCATTACCTGCAGCCACTTTAGATCTTACATTAAGTCCACCATGACGTTTTGATTATATCCAGATAGATTTTTGAATGTTCAGTAATGAGTCTAAGAATCATCTTAATTGAAAATAAAGGCATAGATATATGGAAATATTTCAAACTTCTATGCAACCTCAACATTTGAGCCAACCATGATCTATAAGCTAGAAGGCGTTTCAGTGCAAGTGCAACCACGTGCATAACAAAATTTTCCGTATATTGTGTGTGTGTCAAAATGAGCAATCTAATACAGCCTGTTGCATATAGCATACATGCAATCTTTTAATTTTTTCTTTTCGTTTAAAAAAAAAATTTTTTTTTTTTTTTACTCTAAACCATTCATAGCATTCATCCACATGTTTATCTACGATTCCAAAAATCACATGTTTTGAGAACTTTTATATACTATACATCTATTTTGAAAACACAATAACAAAATTTCCTAATTATATGTATTCTCTCAAATTGTATTAGATATGTATAATATGGGTGCTGATCTAATGCAACCCTGGAACATGGACAGGTCCATGCACCCTTGTGCTTTTTAATTTTTAAAACTTTTATAAAAATCTAAACCATTGATTATCTTTATTAATAGGTATTTATTTACAATGTTAAAATTCATTTTGATTGGAAACATATACATTTGACGAAATATAACACTATCTGCGAGTGAATATACAGCTATTAAAGTTAAAAATAAATACATAATATAAAACAGTTTTTATATATGATTTTTTGCATCATAAACAAATGCACATACATTGATGTTATAAATGGTTTAGATTTTTAAAAAAAAAATTTAATTATAAAATGAAAGGGGCGCATGGATACATGGGTTGCATGGATTGGTACCCTTAAAAGTTTCCAATCAAAGTAATTTCTGACATTATAAACGTATATCTAATAATGAATATTTCACATGAAAAAAATAAGTTCAAAAATGATAAAGTCAAGAGATTGCATTGAAATTTACATACACTGGTTATATCAGATCATTCCCAAAATGTATATAATATATGGGCTTTTCTCACATGAAACTTGGTGCAACTTGTACCCTATTGGCTTTTGGATTTTTTTTTTTTATATTTTTATTTATATTCAAGACATGCATTGTAATTCAAACTGTTTTTTAATTCTAAATATAAAAATGAAAAATATTACAATCTCTAATCTTAAAGGTATTATTTTAAGAAATCCCATGCATTTAAATTTGCTGTGAATTATAGGCAAATTCAATTAAAAAGATATCACAGAAATATTTATGGAAAAGAAAATAAAGCATGCTTGGATCTAAATAAAAATATCAAAACATGCAAGAACCCAAGGGGTACAAGTTGCTATCAAGCACATTGCAGCAAGGCCCAATATAAGCTATATGTCATGCAATTATATCTGCAAAACCATGTAAATATGTGATAGACAACTACGTCAAAGAACAAACCTCGCGAATTTCTAATGTGGGCATATGTGGCAGAAAGTCATTTCCAACAAAGAAACACATGAAGATGAAATCATCAACAATGCATTCAATGTCAATCTCAAAAGGAGGATTAGGAATCCTAAATTCATACTCCAAGTATTCTCGCAGAGTCCAAATGTTGAGAAACTGCAAAAACAGGGCAAAGAGTTATTGGAAGTCAAATGCACTGAAAAGTACAATCACTGTAGTACTTCTTAACCAAAAACATAAGGAAACCTGATAAGGTTTTTTGGCAACAGCAGTATTTTCACTCTTCTCATCAAACTCTCCAGATTTTCTCTTTAGCTTTCCTTCACAATCAGCTGCTAAATGACCCATCTGGCCACATAAAAAGCATTTATCTTGTTGTCCAGGTGTGAACACAACCTGAAATATCACAACCACAAAACAATTATTTTAAATGGAGAGAAAATAGTAGAAATGAGGCATGGATATTGATGGAGTAATACTTTGTGGCCCCGGATTTTTTTCTATTTTTATAATTTACATTTAATTTTTTAATTAGAAGGACGAAAAGTAGAAGAAATGCTGAGTTTATAAATTTTCCCATTGACGAAACTCATTTCAGACAGTAAAAGGGGTAGTGGGTCAATCACGGGAGTGTAATGATCTCTCTGCCAAAGTTTCAGGCGGAGGTTCAGAAAAGATGAAATGAATCAGCTGGGGATCAAGAATAATGCATACGTCAATGTATATTGTGCCAAATGGAGGCCATGGGGAATGGCACGCATGCAGAAGTTAACAGTGAATGGCAAAACATGATTAAAAGTATATGGCTTAGATGAAGACATGAAGTTAATAATCAAGTGCACATCATGTTTTGCATCATTTGGGGAATTAAGTTGCATTGGGTTGGGTTGCATTATGCATGGAATGAGATAAAGGTAGCAATGTTCAGATTAAATCTCATTTGAATCACCATGCACGGAATGAGGCTAAGAAGTTAGATGTTTGGATCAAGTTGTGGCTTATGTAGTAAATAACGTTTTGGGTTGTGCTTAGTGTTTTGGCTTTATTTTTTTGTTAATGATTCATGGAAGGGATAATCAATCTGAACAGAAACTAAAGAATGCTGCTTTTTCAAGTCTGCTCTCTGGAGGCAATAGAAGCAAGGTCAGAAGAAAGTTTGGCAATCTATGCTTATTTTGAACTCCCTGGTGCATATGCATGTTTTATGGTTGAACATATTTTCAGAATGAATTATCCAATGATAGTGCTTTGACATGGGAACTAGAGTACCAACTACCTGAGGAATGATAACAATCACTCTATGTTTGAGTCATGATTATCTCGAATGATGTAAATTTTAAAGCGACTAAGGGAAGGTGCAATTGCAAGTCATAAGGGGTGACAGGCAAAGAGAGCTTATCATAATTTTGACTATAAACTATTCCATTCTCCATTATCCAAATGTGTATCACACTACCAGATTAAAATAGATTTAGATAATGATATGTTTTGTTTTATTGTCTAGAATGTTTAAATCAGATTTGGTTCACCTGAATTATTAAGCCATGAAATTTTTAGGTATGAGAGCATTTCATCATGTCACTTTGCAACAGGGCTAGGGTTGTTACCAAGATACATCAAGAAAACAACAAAAAGGAAGACTTTGATCGATCTGCTGTTAATGAAAATCCATCTCGTCATTTTTTTTCTTAATAAAATACAATCGATCCATGTCTTCCGTTGCAGGGAAATGCGTGATAAGTTTAGATTATATGAAGCTTTTACTCTTAGATGGAGAAGAACAAACCTCTCTCAGGATAGAGAAATGGACTTCATGACTTGCAAGAGCCAACATAATTAGATCAGCATCCTGAAGTACAGCAGCATATGAATAAACAAGTAATCAAATGATGCAACATTTCTGTACATGCAATGAAGGGGGGGAACGGCCCGATTATAACAAAGGCAGATTTTTCATTTTTAAATGCTAACAAAAGAAGAACCTTGCTTCCTAAAATAATAAAGTAGATCCAGATGCCTGCCTCAGTAAAATGAAAAACATACCAATCCATATAAACAATGGTGTGTATTCGGGTCAAAACCAGGAAGATTTCTTTGAAGTCGGATATATGACATAATTTTGTGTTCCCCTTCACCAGGAACATTTGCATCAGAAAGGATAACCTTCAAAAAAATTAAATGTAAGGATAAACCAGTGTGACTGATGTCTTAGTTCAGCACTCAAAAGAGTTTAAACTAAATGCAAGCAAAATAAACGTATATATCAAATAAGATTGGAATGGAACAAATAGAATGAAGCCACATAATGAGCAATGACCTTAATAGACCTCCATCCAGGGTCATAGTTCAATCTGAGATGAATATAGTACTGTAGAGCAGTAGATAAAACTTCCATAAATTCAGTTCCAGGAGTGATAACATTAGAATCAAAATTTTGGGACTCCTGCTTTGGAGGAAGTTTCCTGCCTTCCTTCTCAAATTCTTCACGTAGCCGCGCTTCTTCTGCAGCCTGTGCAATTGAAAGGTTACTCATACGGTAACGTGTAACAAATTGGCATGCCATCATGAGCCTTTGTGTGAACTCTGCGCATGCAAATAAAGGCGGAGATGTGGGTATGGGTATGTGAGGGTGCATGTGTGGGTGGCATGATAAGAACAGAGGCTGAAATAAATTTCATGAATAATCTAGGTAGGGCCAAATGGTGAGTTTTGACTACAAATAATTCAATACAATAGGATGGAATTGAATACAGTCATCAATTTTATCACAACCCATTGAACTAGGATCTCAAAGGATGCCATATAATTGGAAACATTAGAGGATGGAGATCCATAAAAATTGTTTAATGCTAGTGGGACATGCGAGATTATAATCCAACATCACCTGAACATCTATACCTTCCAAAGAGTTCTTCCCATCCAGATGAATGGCACTATGAAATTTCATAGCATTCCAATGGTTCAATGAATAGATCTGAGTGATCATCGTATTCTACACAATTTTTTATAATTTTTCAAAACAGCACACACAAGCATCAAACTAAGATATTCCCAATTATTCTAGTCAAATAAATTATGCTAATTATTATATTAAATGGCATTTTATATAATCATAAAGGTGAACCCAAAATTATGAGTGTCATGGAAAGTACTTGGTGCAAGCAATACCAGAGAATCATATAAACATAAGAGCAATAAATAGGAAAATGCTTTCCACAAGTGTTTTCATGAAAATTTCCACACAAACAATTTGTTCAGGGCCGGAGGCCCACAATGATTTTTGGTTAGAACCAGTTTACCCATCATGCTTGTCACCAATTACTCAACTAAGATTCAAAAAACCACTTCAATTGGAAAGTTAGGTAGAGAAAAAAGAAGAAGGTTGTTGGGTGCATTTGGACTGTCAAATTATATGAATTTTGTGTCACCTAAGCATCCAATTTTTAATAATCTTTTCGAATTTTAGCTAAATGAATTATGCAAAACATCATGAACGGATAGGATTTAGTTTATAAAAAAATATATAGGGAATTACTTCCAAAATATAGTATCTATTGGAAAATTAAATGAGCTGACTAACCGCATCGGCTGCATCTTTGGCTGCTCTGAAACGTCTGGATCGCTGTTGGTTCATTTTAGCTCTTGGAGCAACACCATCTGCATGCACAAGCATGTAAGAAAAACAGATTAATGTCATACATGCCACAGATAACATCAATAGCAGTGTATCTTCATAGGATAACTTGTTTGAGCTGAATGATGTTCGCCCGCATCATGAAATGAAAATAAAAAACTGATCAGGACTGCATGATAATGATGGAAATGGATTTTATTTGGGTAAATATCCATACTTTTAGGAATTGAACATGTAATTCTTCCTGCACGCAAGTTGGCTAAGAACTCATGGTTCCGCATAAAACATAAGCATTCAAGTGACAACTCACCAATAGCCATATAGAGAAGCTTTCGAGGACGCACCATTACGAAAAGCCTATCGATGTAATCAAAAATGCACTGGAAGACCTCATTGAAAGTTACAGGTGCTGGCTGAAAAAACAAAAAATAAAAATAAGCTGGAGCATGCTTTTCAAACATGGACAGAAGCTAAATCAACATTAGAATATAATTTGGAAACAGCATTATATTGATAACAAGAAAGTATCCAGTGAATATAGGAAAACCCCTCAACATATTGTGAAAATACATTAAATAGGAAAATGAGAATGTGAAATTTCATCTATGCCATCATACTAAATCAGCAATTGGATGCATGAATGGAGCTGACCAGATAGTAGAATTTGAGCAGATGTCAAATATTTCATGAAACAGAAGAGAAGATTATAGGTATTTACACAAGCTGAATTAAAAAATGAGTATTACTCTATGGCAACCCGAGATCTACTGGAGCTAATAACTCCCCTGCACACCTAAGGTTTGTTTGGTAAGAGGAGAAAAAACTTTTCTACTTCTTTCTATATACGCCTTTTGATATGATTTTACATTAACTACCTTATTTTTTAATTTATTACCTCTATACCTCAATCATTTTCTCACATCTTTATACACAACTACTCTTATCTATTTTATCTCCATTCTCTTCACTCATAATCATTAGGCCTATCACATCGTTCTCTCACTTTTTACAAATTTTCCCACTTTTTTTAACCTCATACGGTTCAGGAGTTCAAACGGCACATCTCCCAGGGGATAGTGTTTGGCTGGATACCTTCTCTGAAAAAGCTAGGCCAAACAAGACCTAAGGCTGTCATCTTTCTGACGAGAAATTACTAGAAGCTAAATCGGGAGAATAAGAAAATTCGAGAATTCTCATATGAGAAGGTTCCGGGAGAAAATTTTGTGATGCTCCATGAGCAATCATTCTTATTTGCTTCAGATTTTGAAACTTTTTGTAGCCAAGAAGACCAAGATTGAGCAATGTGAACAAATTCCAGAAAAAATTCAACGCCACTTCCAAACCCAAGCCATCCTTCTTTCCTATATCTGACCGACAACCCATCCAATTGCCGCCGATTCTGAACCCAATCAAGCAATTAAATAAACATCGAGCCCGAACAATTGGAGACGCATCCATTCTTAGCAAAGAACGAAAGAAGGAAACAAGAATTTAGATAGAATTAGAAAGCAAGAATGCAGGCAGCAGGAAGTGGGTACCCTGTCTTCAGGGTGAAAGCACGGGTGTATGATTCCGTTCATGTCGAGGTAGAGATTATCGAATTCGATGTTGTTAGGGTTTGGCTTGCTGGTGTCGACGGGGATGGAAACGCCTTCAATGACGACGGGCTCCTCCTCCACAACGTCCACCACAACCATGGGATATTTCTCCGCCAGCCATCTGTAGAAAGCTGGAACTCCCATCTTTCAATTTTCAGAGCTGCTACTGCTGCGTTCGTCCGAGCGGATGGAGCAGAGCAGGGATTAAAAATAAAAACTAGGGCAAGACAACTGGCAGGCTGGCCAGGAAGAAGGAAGAAGGGAAAACGGATAAAAACACTCGTTAATTATTATAACAAGGGCCTCGCATAAGAAAAAAAAGAATAATAATAACAATAGCAAGGGCATATTTTTATTATTGTATTATTAGCGGCTAGACACCTAACGCAGTCAACTTGGGGTCTGTTGTGCGTGAAATATTGTTTTTTTTTATTCAAATATATATATATATATATGTTACACTGATCTCAACAGATATTACAACATAGTCATGAGATATTCTTACAAATTTTCTAACAACATTCTTATAATTATCTTACTAATCAACTCAAAATTTTCCGTAACCCTTTTTTTTCCCTCCAACCGGTGGACAAGGGTGGACGCACTCACAACAGGAGAGAGAAATAACTCCACCCACACTGCCACCACACGCATTCGAACAGGAGACGCCCACAAACCGGGGTAGTCTTCAGACCACTGAAATGCCTTAGTGGCGTGAAATATTGTTTTACGTGGTGTATTTTGAAAGTTTCCAAAATTGATCCTGTAAATCTGCATTCCTCGGGGCTGTCGAACTGAATCGTCATTCTCAATAAAGTTTTCCAATTCTCAATATAACTTTTTAAATTCTCAATATAACTTTATTTATTTTCAATAAAATTTTACTCATTCGTAACACACATCATTACATTATCACCCTACTTCTCTGTACGAATTCAATTCAAGAATTTTTTATTATTTAGAATACACTTTTACAAAATCAACCCAATTGATAACTATTACAAACAACAAGGTAGATATTGCACGAGAAAAAAAAAAGTCAAACTTAAGAAGAATTTAATTTACAAATATACAAAATAGAAGGTCTAATTTATGGTTTGCAAATTAATTTACAAAAACGCTTAAATAGAAGACGTCAAATACAAATAATATAGCTTGGATTTCATCCAACAATAAATTTTAAAAAGTGGAAAAATAATGTGATGCCATAGAAGTAACTTTTTATGACAGGGATAGAAGTAACTATTAAGAGCATGGAAATTATTGCTAAAATAAGCATATTATTATATAAAAATATGATTGAAAAATGTATAATGATTAAAAAACATGGTTATCAAGTAGTTGAAGAGAGGGTGATGGAAATTTTTTGCTTTTGAGTGGTCTCTTAGTTTTAAATGCAAACACGCATTTTTATCATATTCTAAATATAATAATGTTTTGATCAAAAATATATATACATATATAATAATGTCCTCAGTTTTGCATATATATTTTTATCAAAATGCCCTAACTGAAATCTAAATTTATTTTTCTCTTCATGGTTTTCGCATCTCAACTTGAGCGTCGCAATCTGAGTCTTACTCCGAGATCATTTATTGATTGGTAAACGTAAATAGAATTGTTGCCCTAATCACACGGCAGGATGTATAACATCAACATACATTGATAATTCATTTCTTACAAGTTATCTCATGCTATCATACTTCTGTATATCCAAATTGTTCATTTTAGCCATCAACAAGCTTTGAAATTCACATTCATTATCAATTTTTAACACATCATTTGCATAGTATATCATAACAATTCATATCATTCTTGTCATATTAAGATCATACGTACAAACAACTCATCAATTTTTTTCTTTCAAGATAATGATATATCCCAATTCGCATCACACATCAAAGGTGTTTAGTCCTACAAAGATGCAGACACGCAAACATCCCTTTCATAGGACTATCATTCATATCAATGCATACAAAGGAACACAAGAGTTATGTTTTTTCATTTAAACCTGTTATTTCTCTTGTAGTCTCCTTGTACTTGTCTTGAGGTTTGGAAAACAAATAGTGAGTACATAATTTTCAGGCAAAATTTTTCTTTGTATATACATTTTTAAATAGCCAATATCATACTCAACATAGGTATTTCATGAACAACGCAAATGCATTATTGTTAACATATTATGAACATCATAATGATAGTACGCTAGCTAAGAGACTATCGCATCAACTTACTCCCATATCAGGGAGGGCGCCACCGACTCTTGGCCTATGTCAGCGACTTGGTTACACTAGAAGGGAACAATCGGTCAACTTACACCTCGAAAGTAAACCTAGTTGCTTGTGTACCATGATCATAGACATGCTCACATGATTTTCAAGAAGGCATTTGAACTACAATTTCTCAACATCATTTTTAATGAAACAATATTCAAGTCAATTTGCAAAAATTACAAGAGTAGTCATCCTTAAATAATTTCAAAAGCATTTAAACAAACAATTTGTAATATATATTCAACACTTTGAGAAAACAATGTTTCAAAAGTTTGTTTGCTTACCTGCAATCATTTCAGTCCCTTTCTTCCACATTTTCTATGTCTTTGTCTGGATATATGAAAATAGTATTTCATCTATATACATAGAATTTCGAATGCATGCACATCTTAAAGTTTTCCAACCTACATAAATCTACATCAAGCTAACATAACTCTCTTTTCTTTCATGTTGGGTGTCAACTTTCCTAATTCACATATTAGTGTAACTTGTAATTCTATTTTGACCGTTCTTTCCATTTTAATACCCTTATTGAGGGTAAGTTTTCAAGCTCACTGTAACCATTAAATTTAACTCAACATACGAAAGTTTAACACATCTAATTTCTCATTTAACACTCATAATTTACATTCTCATTTTCGTATTCATTCAAGGTATCTATTATGAGTTAAGACTATTAATTTCAATATCAAATTTTTGATATCTTATAATTTTCTCAAAACAGCCCTATTTTTTCTCATTTTGCCACGTTTTCCTTTTATTTTTTGCACTTTAGCTAAGTATACATGTAATATAATGATAATTCATTGTCTTTGTCATCCATACTCTTTTTGTGCACTCTTTTAATCACACATACATCTTGTGATAAGAAAATTAATATGAAACAGAATTTTCCCTTCAATTATTGCTTAGCTTGGCCACTTATTCGCACATTAATTTAGGTATAATCATGAATTTGAAATTCCACAATTAAATTTTCCAAAACAGAAAATTTTCTCCTCTTTTTTTCCACCTTGTCCCTATCACCTATATATATAACGGATTTTTAATTTTTTAATCAATCCATTTGGACGTCCCATAATACTTCATAAGCGGGGTATTTTACCCTTATAATTACCCATATACCTTGTTGTTTAAGTCAACCATTATTTCCACCCTAAATGAATAGAAATTTTACCTAGTTATCAATCTAAAATTTCACCCAACTATAGTCCATCATATAAGCTCGGTTTAGCATAAATTAAATATTAAAACAACTCACATAATCAATACATAATGAATGATCAAAACAGCTACATAAATTTGAAATTAATTTAAATTTCAACATTACTATCTTGTTCAAAACAGCTCTAATTCATACATATCCTTTCTTGAATACTTGAAATGAATCTCCCAACTCATTTGACATTTAATAACCACATCGTGAGCTTTATAATTCATCAATTAATATCGTAAATGAATCAAATTTATGAATCATTACTTAAGCTAGAAAACTTTTCAAATTATCAAAACGGAAATATGGTTTAGACACCTACTTGAGATGTTATGTTTGCTTCCTCTTTGTCCCAGTTGAAATCTCCTCTTCTTCCCGTCTTTTTCATCTATTTTTCTTTCCTTGGTTGGACGTCTCCTTGCTGATCCTTTTTTTTCCCAATTGCTATCCAAATAGAATGCCCAAGCTGCCCATTTTTCATTTTCCACCTCATTTTGAGACTTAATAATTTCATACTTATCTACTAATGTGTTGTCATCACTTTACACATTTAAATTCTGATATATTTATAGATTTCTTTTTACAAAAATCTGCCCAAATCAGGTCTTGAGATCATATCCACCAATCTGCCCCTTTTTTTGTTTTTTTTAGCATAAAGTTGCTCATTTCCAACCTATTAAATGTTCATAAATTGCTGCCACTTTTTCATGCATTTTCTGATTTTTTCGAAATTAAATTTTTGCCCCAAAATTTCCTCCTTAAAACACCTCAAATACATTATTAATTACATTTACTTTTGCATTAATTGTTAATCATTTTTAAAAGGTAAAAAAGTCAATGGCTTTAACCATAAGTGGTTTAACATTTTTATGAAATTTAGCTTAACCAAATCCATCCATATGATAGGTTATTTTGTTTTAGCCATCCATAAACACTTTCACCTCAAAATGACCATCTCAGTGTAAGATAGAAGCATTTGAAAATGTCTCATGAAATTTGATGAAATTAAATCATTATCACCATAATTAATTATGATTATCATAATCTATACAATTCATTAGGTAGAGCACGTCAACATGTGCTTACCTTCCAAATTTCATATCAATACGCCTTGTACACTTCAAGTCATGAATTTTTCGAGCAATAACCTAATTTATTCCGGAATTTTCAACAACTTAACATAATTAATGAAATCAAATCATCATGCCAAGTCATCATTTTGTGCACCTTGTTTTGTCTTTTTGTGCAAATTAATCCATATTCAGCAAAGACGATTAACTTAATCACCTCACTTAGTCATTTGCCCTAATCTCATTCATCCAATTCAATCATACAATATTACTTGTCAAATTCCTAAATTATATTTATTGGTTTCAAAATGTTCTAAGTCTGGCAATGGTGCAATAAATGATTTTTATAATATGTTGTGATTTTGGTGATCATATTTATAAACTTTTTTAATCTACGTTTTAGCTAAATGTATCGTGGTAAACATAAATGAAAAAATGTTGTGATGTTTGAAAATATGATCATATTATCATATGTTTTGTCATATTTACAAATAGAGATAAAATTTGCAATTATATTTGAAATTGACCCTAATATGATATGTCCTTTTGTATAGTTTAAAATTAATCCATATTTATATAACTATTTATAAATTTATCACAAAGGAATATTTTCCCAAAATAATTTCACTAAGATGTTTGGAAGTAATTAGGTAGGTTGTATTTTTTAAATCTTTATTAAGCTTTTTATGCCTTTTAATATTATTTAACGTGTTGATAATCCAATGCTCGTAATTTTCCACTATTAAATCACAATTAATGTGTGGGCGATATAACTTAATTTATTCTTCAAATTAATTTATTAAATACAAATTTTAAATCTTATTTAATTTTCAAACATTTGAAATAACTAGAATGTAAAAGTTCATTTGACAAAAAAATTATTTTTTTACTGATACTTATGCATGGTAACAACTAATACTACAATTAGGAATCCCCGTGCAAGAATATGAGCAGCATCAGTTTTACTAGTGTTTTTGGCTGCTTGAAGGACTGTGGCATACATAATCATGCTATGGGTCATATTCCAAATTTGATATTCTGACATGTCATCAATACTCCATTCGTAGAGAGCATTCATATTAAAGCTATTTTGAGTAGCTATTCTCTCTTCCTCAAACTGTTGATTCATTGGGGATGGACGGTGATAGTAATTTTTTAGTATTCTGTTTAAATCATATTGTGGGTTTTCTGTTATCATTTGTAAAAAAAATTTATTTTTTAAATCTTTAATTTTTTCTCTTAGATCATTAATTTTTGTTGTATCTTGTTGAGCAAGTTTAGCAAAATCTTTTCCTTCTGTCTTATCATCTAATGATAAGTTCTGGAATTCTAATTCAAGAGGTTTTTTATGGAATGACATGTTTTTAACTGACTTTCCTTTTAACATATTTCCTATTTGTATAAGTTTGCAATTTGTGAAATTTCCTTGTTCTATAACTTGAGATAGATCTCTAGCACAGATAGGAATTTCTTTATATACTGATTGTTTAAAGGGTTGTTGAAGGATTTTTCCGTCACATTCTTTAACAGATTGTCCTGGGTGTACAATTGGTATCAAAGCCCGGTTGAAGAATTCTGTTAAAACAGACTTCTAAGATTACTCTGTGTTCTCTCACTCGTCGCGCAATTAAGTCGTTGTTGCCGTGTGAAGGCGTGTTAAGGCGTTGTAAGTCGTTGTCTATGAAGAGAAAATGAGTACTCTTAAAAGAATATTTTCAACTTCTTCTTCTTCTAGCAATGATACTGAAATTCATTCAGTAAAACTAGATGAAATTCAAAATATTTTCGAAGGAACTTATGAAAATATTGAAAAATCTTTACAAAATTGGAAAATTCCTAAAGTCCCAATTAAAGAGATATATAAAATAGGAAGTTTTGATTTTAAAACTGAGTTTAGAATTAAAACAGTAGAAACAGTCTTAGAATTTGGAGCAGGATCTCATCAAATTCCGTTATTAGAAAAGGTTGCACCAAAAGAATTATGTGAAAAACAGTTTAAGTTCTTACATTTTGGATTAATCCAAATCGCTATACAACCTCTTGTAAGAACTGGACTTCAAGCTTCTGTTCTTGCTTGTCTAAAAGACAATTGGCATAAAAATTTCTCTGACTCTATATTAGGGATTGTTCAAACTTCCCTTCATGCTGGCTCAATATATTTCAACAGTTTTCCAAACTTCTCCATAAGTCTAACAGACCCACATGCATTAGAAGTTTTATCCTTACTTGTACAAACTCAAGGGTTTGATAGGAAGTTAGGATCAAAACCTCTATGTGTCCAGTATAGAATATATTATAAAGCTATGAAAACCTTAGCACCTAAATCATTGGTACAACAAGAGAGGGTGCTACTCCATATTTTATAACAAATCCCGTTCATAAAAAGTTTGAACCAAAGAAAATTTTATGGTCAGATATAAATCTTCCCACATAATGGAAAATAGAAAAAGAAGAAAACTATAATATTCCCGAACAAAATTCTGAAAAAATTGAAACTATAATAGAAAATTCATAAAGTGTAACTCTACACTTTGAGTCTATTCCTGCACGACACTATGTCTGCACATCTAGGCCCACAACTTCAAAGCCCATAGTTATAGAAGCCCGAAGGCCATTATCTTTAACTTCTGAAAGGTTCCCTTTGCAATTCGAAAACCATATAGCTAGACCAGATCCCGAACTTACAGAATCAGAATTTTCAATAAATTTTATAGAATTTAAACTTGATTGTAAAACTTTATTAAAAGAATTAGAATGAAATCACAACTATAAAAAGAGACAATTGATATTTAAAACCTATAATGATGAAGAACGAAGTAAATTATTTAAAACATGGACTACTTATTGTAAATCCATAAAAGAAAATGTTTACTTCTTTGATTGGTATAACTCCCAAGTTAAAACTTCATTAAATATGATAAATATTGACGATAAAAACCCATCTACCTCAAAACCAATGGAATCACAAGAAAATTATATTCCAGAGTTTAATAAATGACAACCTGTTAAAGAATGTGCGGACAAATCCTTCAACAACCCTTTAAACAATCAGTATATAAAGAAATTCCTATCTATGCTAGAGATCTATCTCAAGTTATAGAACAAGGAAATTCCACAAATTGCAAACTTATACAAATAGAAAATATGTTAAAAAGAAAGTAAGTTAAAAGCATGTCATTCTATAAAAAACCTATTGAATTAGAATTTCAGAACTTATCATTAGATGATAAGACAGAAGGAAAAGATTTTGCTAAACTTGCTCAACAAGATACAACAAAAATTAATGATCTAAGAGAAAAAATTAAAGATTTAAAAAATATATTTTTTTTACAAATGATAACAGAAAACCCACAATATGATTTAAACAGAATACTAAAAAATTACTATCACCGTCCATCCCCAATGGATCAACAGTTTGAGGAAGAGAGAATAGCTACTCAAAATAGCTTCAATTAAATCTTATTTAATTTTCAAACATTTGAAATAGCTAGAATGTAAAAGTTCATTTGACAAAAAAATTATTTTTTTACTGATACTTATGCATGGTAACAACTAATACTACAATTAGGAATATTTATAACCCGCACACTCTGGAGAAAATTGTTCTCCAGATTACGAGAATATAAAATAGGGGAAATAAACTCCAACATTGCAGCTGCCTTATTTCAAACCCGGGTGGCGTTCTTTTCCTACCAACGCTCGAAACCAAATGCCCCCACCTGCAGTTAGCGACAAAAAAAGGTTGTTAATTACAAATATAGCAGTAAATTGTAGCCTGGTTTCTAAGTAAATAATTTTATCATGTTTCTAAACATGGTAATACAGTAAGTTGTTAAGCACTTTGCCCAGATACTGAAGGGCATAGCCTGTCCGAGATATGCTAGTTGAAAGCCTTAACCTTAGTAACCATTTAAAAAACATTAACTGTAATCTAGTTACAACTCATTTAGGAAAAAATAAAATCCAGCCTGATTCTAATTCATTTTACATAAACGGATTAAGGTAAAAACTAGCCTCATGTCAACGCTGTCGGCCATAAGTTTCTAAAGTCTTATGACAGCCCAGTCCGGAGCTATGGACCTGTGACACCATAAAAACAGTGAGTTGAGCTTGGCAAATTACATTTATCTAACGAATTGAAAATGATTCGAATAATAAAAAATAAAAATAATAAACTCTGTAAAATGTAATACAAAAATAATAAAAACTTCCCATCCTAATGATTTATTTTAAATGATCAATTTTTATATCTAATTTGAGCTAAAAATATTAATTTTACTTTTAATAGTTACGTATTTATGGAATAAGCATCAACAGAATACCATTTTTTTATTTTATATGTTTGTAAAAGAATTGTGCTTATTCACGGTCAAAGAGAATTGAACTATGAAGTTCAGTGGTGGACAGTCTTAGCTCATGAGTAGCGACAACTACTCCGTTTAAATGGGTTATTCAGTAAAGTTATATCATGGGTATGTTTGTCTAAACTAAAGGGTCTTTATTTACTTATAAAAAAAATTTAATTTTAAATTTTTTACTTTTCATAATTATCTTTTTTTTAATAATTTTTTATTTGTTCTTGTATAACTATCATACTTTTCAATCATTTTTATATAATTATCTATACATCCAATATATATATTTTGAACTTTATTCTTTTTATTTCTCATTATAATCCCTACCATATTATATCATTTTTTTATATTTCAAAAACATTTAGAATTTTTTTTATCAATTTTCAAACACACTTTAAAAATCTTTTAAACTAAAACTTTGTATTATCTATAACCACCCTATTTTTTTACTTATTTCTTCGCATTTTCCTTTTAAATTATTTTAAATTTTAATTATTTTTACACAACTACTTATAAAATTAACTTATCTATTTTAACTTTATTTTCTCTATTTCTCATCGTTACTCTTGTCCTATTATATCATTTTTTTCGTTTTAAAAACTTTTATATCATAAAATTTTCATCCAAAAAGTTTATATCTTTCAGACGCATCCTATACAGCGGACAATCCAAGTATTAATTATCAAAAAACCAAGATTGGCTATATACTCCTTTAGATACCTTAAACATTCTTTCTATTAATGATTTTATTAATTATCATGACGTTATAATAATCATGTAAATCAATGTAAAGTCACTAAAAAATTAAGCAAAAGTTAATATTTTAAATAAATTAAATACGAGAAATATTTGTAGTAGCTGCTATTGAAGATTTTAGTACACCACTCTCACCGGTTTACGTTTATAAAAAATAAAAATTTATCAATTCATTTTTTTTTATAGAAAATCATCTCAATAAAATTCTCCAAAGAGTTGTACTCTATGGTACATCATATTATAATAAGAATAATTTATAAACTTGTTTATCCACAGGTGGGAACAATATTTAAATGGAGCTGCTTTATGTAACCTTATTCATCTTTTCATATAATTATTAACAAAAAATTCACTCCGTATGTTATATTCACCATAATTTGTTTTTTTTAAGAGATAATATCTATAAAAACAAAGATGTGATTGGGTCATGTTTGCTTGAAAATGTATACATCCAATATAAATTATGAAAAATGCTCAAATTCATTTGTATATACATTTAAAATGTAGTAATACTTTATAAAGTATTTGTTTGCACAATAATGATATTTTAGACTGTTCAAATATTGAAAATATAATTTTTAAATTGATATTTAGTATCGAAATATTTTATTTTATTGAATTTCCATGTTTTTATGATAAAAAAAATAATGCTGAATACAGTATATGAATAGATTTCCATTAATTATCAAGATTAATAAATAGCTTAAACATTCTTTCTATTAATGATTTTATTAATTATCATGACGTTATAACACTTATGTAAATCAGTCTAAAGTCACTAAAAAATTAATTGAGAGTTAATATTTTAAATAAATTAAATATGGGAAATATTTGTAGTAGCTTCTATTGAAGATTTTAGTACACCACTCTCATTGGTTTACTTTTACAAAAAATAAAAATTTATCAATTCATTTTTTTTATAGAAAATCATCTCAATAAAATTCTCGAAAGAGTTTACTCTATGGTACATCATATTATAATAATAATAATTTATAAACTTGTTTATCCACGCGTAGAACGATATTTAAATGGAGTCGCTTTATGTAACTTTTCACAATAATTATTAATAAAAAAATCCACTCAGTATGTTGTATTCACCGTAATTTATTTTTTCTAAAAGATAATATCTATAAAAACAAAGACGTGATTGGTTCCTGTTTGCTTGAAAATGTATATATCCAACATAAATTATGGAAAATGTTCAAATTCATTTGTATATACATTTAAAATGTAGTAATACTTCATAAAGTATTTGTTTGCATAATAATAATATTTTAGAGGGTTCAAATATTGAAAATACAACTTTTAAATTGATATTTAGTATCAAAATATTTTATTTTATTGAATTTTCATGTTTTTATGATAAAATAAATAATGCTGAATACAATATATGAATAGATTTTTCATTAATTATCAAGATAAATAAATAGATGATTAGCACGCTAAGCTAATTTTTATTATGTATGTAATATTTTTTTAATTTCTAATACACCTATAAGAATTCATCTAAATTTCTATTATATTTGCACAGGTAACAAAGTTGCTATATATCAATTATCTTGCGCATTCAAATTTCCTTGAAATTTTAGATAAGTAAAATTGTTTATTTAATAGGACAGATAACTTGTAACATTATTGATCTCATGAATATGATAATAACTTAGAATTAAATATTTTGAATATTGAAGAAAATTTTAAAATGTTACTGGTATATTAATAAGTATAAACGCGGTGAGTGTAAAAGAAAATTTTCGAATATAATATTTTTAAATTAATATATAATCGAATTATTTTATTCTATTATTTTATTAATCATCTAAATGGAGTTGCGTAAAATTTTCATTCATTTTTTTTTACCGTGTCATCCGCACTAGATGATAGGCAACTTATAGAGGCATAGTTCAGGGAACTCACGGGCACTTTACATACTCACATTAATCACTTACCTATTCAAATGAAGACCAATTTTCATTTATCTTAAACTTTGATTTCTTAGCAGATAAATATGATAATTCGTCAAGATGTTAAAAATACTACTCCATTTCTCCCAACTGATGATATTTGGATACGATTTAATATATCGACAATTTAAGAATTTTACTTTTTTACTATTGTCTTCATATTTAAATTATTTTTCCACATCTTTCAATACAACTATTTTTAATGTTAACGATTGATGTTAAATCGGCATCTCAAGAAAATAAGAATATTAAAAATAAAACAAATTGTAAAATAAAAATGTAGCTCCTAATCCTACCCTTCTATCTAAATCCGCACTCCACAAAAGGTCGGTCCTCACGACTTCAAAACTGAGATCTGAAGAAAACGCCGGGCACTCGTGCGAGAAGCCTGGTGTTTGGAGATCCGACTGTCCAAAAGGACTCCGATCAGGGTTTTGGAGAGAAATCAAAAGCGAAGAAGAGTTTCTCGCATTCGGATCTGAATACCTCGATCTTCAGGTATCTCTCCCTCTCAAATGTCGTTTAACAATGCATTGCCAATCGTTTTCGTTCATTGATTTCTCGAAGGCCGCTTCTTTCCGCTTGTAAATACATCTGGATCTATGTTTCCATGAATTAATTTAGAAGTCTATTGTATGTTCAAATTTCCTGGTTTCTTGGCCTTAATTATTGGATGCAATGCAAGAGGGCTCATGCATCTGACTACTTGTCGAAGCCGGTCATTCACGCGATGGTCCCAGAAAAGGAGTTTTTGCCTCATGATAGAGAAACAATGTTGTCGTTTGAAATATTTCTGTGCTCTTGCTGCTTCCATGAACTTTCTGGATCAGATCCCTGAGTGGGAGTTGAGGATCTATGGGCTGGTCATTTGTGATTTTCGTGTTCCATCCCTTTCGCTTTGCAGTCTTTGAACTTCTTGGTGATCCTAATCTTGCCAGTAAAAATAATTAGCTGAGTTGAAAAGAAAAAAGACTGCAGCTTGATAAAATCCCTTAACGTTTGGCGGTTTCTGTCTGGCAATTGTTTGGGTTGTGGAGTTGTTTCCTGTTACTGTATGATCACTCTGATTTATAACGTCTAGGATAATTTATTTAAGTGATCCATTTGGTGGTGTATGTATAAATACTTTGCTTATTGATTTTCCTCCTTTCTAGTCAGGAATTGATTGAGAAGCGACTTATCTTTAGATTTTGTTCCTGGACCAGCTCATAGGCAAAGACCAGGGACGTCATAACAGAGAAAACATTCAAAATGGTAAATTGTTGGACCTTTGTCTCCTCTCATTTTCGTTACTTGTTTGTAGTATTATGTGCATGTCGCAGTGTCATAGATGATAAGAAATTTAGACCACCATTTCCATATTGTTTTTCAAGCCCTTCCGATGCATAATAAATATCTAAGTCTCGATTGCTATGGTGATTTATAGGTGAGTCTCATTGCAAGAACAAAAACTGTATGGTTACCCTTGTTTTAGTCCATGTGTATCTGTTTCTGAGCTGCTTTGGCCTGTCGATGGATATAGACCAAGTCAAAAGACTTAATCAGCTGGGCCATCTACAAAGAGAGACAAAATTTCTCTTCTGAACTGAAGTTATTAAATGTTGGAACTAAAGCTGACCATCTTGCCAACTGTCCTATTTGATCCAATAATCCTTTTTGACTGAGCTATCATGCATGTGATGATTCCTGGATGTTGAAAAGATTTGTCATGTGGCAACAATATTCCTAGTGCCAGTCTTGTTATGAGCATGACACATCACCGAATGATGAGAAAATATGATGAAAGAGGGGCTAGTCCTCTCTCTTTTCTTTTCCAACTTTATTTACAGATTACTAAAATGTAAATGCAGCCTTGTAGAGAAATGTATATGATGTAAAAGTCTGATATACTGGGTAAAAATCTCTTCAGCAAGTAAATTCCCAAGTAACTCTGACAAAAATTTCTATTATGTTTTGCTCGGCCTGAAATCCTAAGGTGTCAAATCATTCAATTGTATGAAAGAGTTATTAGCTTCTTATTGAATTTTGGAAAATTACATGTACACTAATTTATAACGAATGAAATCACGGTACATTTTTAAAGAAGTGAAGACTGCATTTCTACTTCCCCCTACTTTTCTGAAGACTGTTTCTATTTCCCTCTACTTTTCTGAATTCCGCATTATCCTTTCTTTGTTGATTTTCCATGCTGATACATTGTCTTGGAATTTGGCGATTATTATGTTGATACATGCAAAAAAGTGGCATTAAAGTTATGACCACTTCCTATTATTAATGCCATAGCAATTGATATCAATGTGATTAGGGATAAAACAAATGTGGCTGTTTATCATAATATCTCGTCCACTCATAGGTGTTATAGAGACGGATGGTGAAAAAAATATCAATTTTACTGCCAATAGTTCTGTCAATAGAAGGAATCTCTGCTCAGTTTCACTTTCAGTGCACAAGAGATAGTTCCTGTCTTCCTTTTTGTGTAGTTTTGGTTGCTAACTTCATGTTTATGCTGTGAATCAGGTGGTCCTTGCAGCTTCTATTATTAGCAAATCTGGTAAAGGTCAGTTTGCAAGTACATACTAAATATTCTGCTTCTATGATTGATTATCAAAATGTACTCTGGGTTGCTAAACAAGCATCAACAGGTTAAGACTCAAAATAAAGATCAAATTGATGGATGGTTCAGATTAAATATTTATTTTTATTTTTATCTATTAGGATTTTATTTCTTGATGTTTGAATTAGTGTTTTTATTTATGTATTAGGATTTTTAGAGTTCACTTCTGATTATTTAAAGCTATTCAACTTCTGGTTTCTCTTCTGTGGCCCAATTCTCATGTTCTCCTTTCCCAGTGTTTGTTTTCTGAAGCCTCTTTAACCTTAGTCCCTTCTTTTCTCTTATCGGCTGATGGCTATATGGGATGGTGTATCAAAGCTGAACTGGTAATCAAATCAGTGGATTGAGAAGTTTGGTTAAAATGTTTAACTGGTTCTACAAACCGTTTTGAACTGTTGAATTATCATTATATTTAGCTATTTTTATTTATATATTAAATAAATTTTAGATCTTAAAATTGTTTTAAACTAAATGAATGGATTGGATCCTTAAATTTATTTCAAATATGCATTAATTATTTATGAATATATGCATCATTTTATAATCATTAAACTATTAAAATACCACTATTACAAAATGGAAAGAAATATGAGCTTGTGTCAATCGGACTAGATAGCTCACCAGTTCCCTGTTGGACCTGTCGATCCGATCCAGTTTTGATAACATTGATACGAGAAGGTCTACCTCTTTCTTTTTAATTTTTTTCATATTCCCGTTCTGCGTCAGGTTGAGTGCATTTTCCTTTTTTTTTTTCCATTGAAAAAGGTGGAATATGTTGGGCTGGGCCAATATATTTATATTAAATGCGAAAATTGGGGAATCACATGCATCAAAACTTTTGGCCCATAGTTGACCTTTTTATGACAATATATTCAATTAGGCGTAAAAGGTGGTTCAGACGGTTCAAACTTTCATATGCTGTAGGACCCTCGGATGTGTTGCTACCTTTAGGTTTTACATGGTATCTTAACTAAATTGATTGTTTTAAAAACCAGACTAGGAGGGCTGGTATTTATGAATATCTAAATAAACAAAAGATTTGGTCACGTAATGCCTCATTTCAAACTTTACTACATTATTTCAGCTAATACAGGCAAGGTTCTAGGCATTGATCAATTAATCTAGGAGGATGTATGGATGTCATTTCTAATAAGAATCATAAGACAGAAGAGCTTTGTCCTTTGAATTCCCAGGAAGATATTGACAATACACAAGTTTTCAATTCAAGGACACATTCAGTTGACGAGCACTGTCATAAATACTTTACAAGGAAACTTTACCCAAAAATTTCTTTACTGGATGGGGCCTTCTAAACTAATCTGTAAACATTTACTGTTGATCTTGCAGTAACTATGATCCAGAAAAGCTTACTATTGCTTGTCACAATCTGTTGGATGCTAAAGTGTGATCTAATCTATTAGCTGTTATACAGATATGAATAAGACCAATTGACTATATGAGTCTGGTTTTCTTGCGTGAGTTCTTTTCAACTGATCCATTAGCTCTTGTGGTCATGTATCATGAGTTCTTTTCCACTTTGTTTTCTCTTTAAGTGGACTGTGTTTTTCCCCCTGTGTATCCTAATTGAAATGTTTTACATGATGCTTTATTTGGTAGACTTGATAAAGCTCTGGTATAAGCTTTTACATATTTATTTTTAGTAGAGAAAAGTTATTATTTCAGATGGATATTTTCAGCAGAAGTACTCCAAAAGACTTTTCCTTGTGGAAGCATTTCAACTCTGTGGTGCTAACATCAAGGGTCTCTCTGTTGAACTACTTGTTTATAGTTATAAGTGCATGGGACCAATCACTGATGCCTCCATAACAATTAAGAGGATCTCAATTCCTTTTCTTTCTTTCCTTTTTTGAACCCCCCCCCTTCTTTTTCTTTTGAACTGTTTGTGATTATTATTCTGCAAGTTGGGGGATTTATCTTCTAATTGCTATAACCATGTAAACCCCAAGTGTTACTGCTGGAATTCATGTTTTCTTTTTTGTTACTAATACATTGTCAATAGATGACCCCATTCAGCTAGTTTACTGAGGTTTGCTCACTTCTGTGCAGCCCTTGTTTCAAGGCAATTTGTGGATATGTCTCGCATTAGGATAGAAGGATTGCTTGCAGCATTTCCCAAGTTGGTTGGCACAGGAAAACAACACACATATGTTGAGACTGAAAATGTTCGCTATGTATACCAGCCAATAGAGGTGCTTTATTTGCTACTTATAACAAACAAGCAGAGTAACATTCTGGAAGACTTGGAGACACTGAGTATTCTGTCCAAACTTGTATCCTTTTACTGCTCGATTTGTGCTTTACATATATATTTTAAAATTTTATGGTGGTGCCGTGTCTTAATGTTGCTGTTATTTACAGATAGGGCATTTATTTATCTGGCTTTTTTTAATGTAGCCGTCTTAATGATTTTGATTATTTAAATGAATGAAGCCAGAAATTGTACCCCGGCCTACTATCTAGTGACCTAGTTTCTATAATATGGTTTGAAACATACTATAGTCTGCTTATTTTACTACATGATAAAGAAATGCATGCATTCCCTTTTCCTTTCCATAAAAATTTTGTTTCATGGATTACAGCAATAGTGGAACATTGACCTTTTCTCTTTTGCAATTTGAATAGTCTAGAGTTGTTTTCCCTCTCTGATAATCTTTAGGGTTAATCATGCATTTCCAAAATAAGTTAAGGTTTCCATTTGATACCTCTCATCAAGAAACTTGCTGCATATGTTTCAAGAAAGATTAAGGCCTTCAGTTGAACCTTAACTCAGTTCAGGTACCTGAATATTCCCCTTCTTTGGATGAGGAAGGTGTTTGCCAGACAGCCTTTGAGCTGATATTTGCTTTTGATGAAGTTATCTCTCTGGGTCACAAAGAAAATATTACCGTTGCACAGGTCAAGCAATATTGTGAGATGGAAAGTCATGAAGAAAAGCTTCATAAGCTTCTAATGCAGAGCAAGATCAATGAGACCAAGGATGTCATGAAGCGTAAAGCTAGCGAAATTGACAAAAGCAAGGTGTTTATTGCCTCATTCTAAACATGACCCTTTCTATACCTTGATGTTTGCACTGAATGGTTCCTGGATCTTGTTCTTCACTCCTTTTGTTTATTTCTTAGCTTTGGACCATTTTCTTATGCAATATAATTTCATCTTCTTAGATGGAGAAAAATAGAGGTGACAAAGGAGGGTTTATGTCATTGCATTCCATGGGTTCAGGAAGAATTGAGAGTGGCTTCAGTGATATATCTAGCGGGGGAAGTGGTTTTGGAAGTAGTTCTGGATTTGGATTGGGCGGTGATATTGAATCATTTTCCAGCAAGTCGAAAGGTTTGTGCATCAAAAACTTCTAATTCAACGGAAGCACCACATTCATTTGAAATAATTGGAAATCATTGTTTTTAGTTTTGAATCACATGCACTATCAATATGGCTAGCGTTTTTAATATTCACTATTGACCATTAAGTTATTTGTTTAATTATAAATGGTGTGAATATTCACTACCGTCAACTACGTTACATGTGTTGATCATGCTTCGTCTTGCACGAACAATCAAGGTAGATTGTCAACCATTTCTTTCGTATAACTTAAGTGCTATTAAATTAGTTTTTATAATTATGGCAATTGTGCATCAGTGTCAAATTCCAACATCTATTTTGGTTGATGGTTGAATAGTTATGTTTCCATGCTGCTGCTTGTGACGTGTATATTTTCATAATTTTCTTGAAATCCTAGACAAATCTGAGCTACCCTCTCAATCTAGTCAATAACCATGTATTTATTGTGTCATGGTTTCTAGCAACCACAAATTGTTTTCTCAGAGTGATCAATTTAATTAATAGAAAGGGGCTTGTGTTCCTTTCTTTTTTTAGGGTTTTTACTTCATATAGAGGGTTTCCATATGATATTATCTAATGATCATCAAGTTGCTCTGCTGAGTTTGCCAGACATTTTCTATTTTGGAGTTTATTTATCATCTTTGCCCAAATTTGATGGCCTAAGTTGTCTTTGGTTTGAAAGTAAATGTCTACAACGACATTAATGTTTTGTCTTGATGATTTTCTTATCATAACCTTTCTTCCTATGCGCTTTTGTGTATCATTAAATGTCATGATACCCGCAGGAGCCTGTATACCAAAATAGATGACACCTTGGACCATGCAGTGGACACTCATTCCCATAATGCAAGATCATGTTTAAGCGTCTTTGCTTCCATTCATATATTCTCCTAATATGGGATCCACTGTCTTTGGATTTATGTTTTCGCAATCATCATCATTGTTGTCACCATCACTTGCATATTTGTTATTGAAAACATATTTGGCTCTAATTTCTGTAATTCAATAGTGTTGACACTTCAAAGTACAAAGTGCAATGCTCAAAATTTTGAACAGCACTGCAGACCAGTGGTCCATGACTCTATTTCCTCTAACTTAGGGTGTAACCTGTAGTGTACATTTTATCAATATTGTCATGAACGGGTTAATTTGCATTTCAAAGTGCTTTTTTCTGCTTTTTTGGGTTGTGTGCTTTTGTTCTTAGTTGTATTTGTAATAGCAGGTCGTCCATCTGCATCTGCCACTGCTCCTCCGAAAGGTCTTGGCATGAAACTTGGCAAGACACAAAAGACGAATCAATTCTTGGAATCTCTGAAAGCAGAAGGTGAATTGATTTCTGAGGATGTGCAACCTGCTGCTGCTCAGTCAAGATCATCTGTTCCACTTCCACCAACTGATCCTGTCACACTGACTGTGGAAGAGAAGCTTAATGTGACTCTCAAGCGGGATGGAGGGGTTAGCAATTTTGATGTTCAGGGTACCCTCTCTCTGCAAATCTTAAACCAGGATGATGGGCTCATTCAAGTTCAGGTTCTCTCTCCTTCCCTCATCCCCCGGCCTTCTTCCCCCGCCCTCCCCCTCCCTCCCTCCCTCTCTCCCTCCTTTCTAATCAACTGTTATTTAACTGTTCTCATATGTATATGTTTATGCATTTCATATTCATAGGACGGTATGCATGTATAGATATTTTAGTCATGAGCTGAGACCGAACCGAGTTCATGCTGTTTTGTGCCTATATAAGGTTGCTTGTAGCCTACAACTTTTTGCACTGGTTATGGATATTCTTACACATAATATTCCATTTACAGTTGACATCTTTGATTGATGTTACTGGCACTGTTATTGATGCAAAAAAAAATAAAAAAATAAAAAAAAAGGATTGCAATATAATACTTTAAAATTAATTGGAGGAAGATAGGATGAATGGAATGCAATTTCAATACCTATAAAGGCCTGCAGGCTGTCATTTGTAAGGAACATTCTTGAAAAAGAGCCTGAACTTGTCAATTCTACGAGTCTTTCTGCCCATTTCAACCTACACTGCGAAGCATGGACTGTTTTGTATATATTGCTGATGTTTCTAATGGTTTTTTAAATTAAATTTTTTATTGTGGTTGGACATTATAGGCTTTCCCTTGGGTTTTTGAAAATCCATCTTTTTTTTCTAGTTAGATACTCGAGACTTCCTCTAAGATTTTAGATGGTCTCTAGAATCCGCCCATCTTGTTCTGCCAGCTGGATATTTCACACTTCCCCTAGGGTTTTAGCATTTGGCTGGTTGGTTCCTCGAAGAGAATTCCTGAGATGACTGTTTGGCAGAGAGTGCTATCTGGGTCACTGAGGGGCTTTTATTTGTGGACATCAGGCAACTCAGACCTGGAAAAGGAAGAATCAGTTGGTCATTTCAGTTCAATGAATCAAATTTTCCAACTATCCTATCTATCTGTTGGAAAGTCATCTTCTGTATTCAAACGGAATGTTGATTCCTCATTTGGTTGAAGGGGTGAATTATGCATGTTATGGCGCCAAGATTTATTCAAAGTGTATTTGGAAGTTCAACTGAATTGTAGAGCCCTAATGAAGGCCATCTGGTTTGAAACAAATTGTCAGATGTCAAGGAATAGCATGTTTATGGGATTAGTTGAAGTATGTGTGTTGAGACTTGTGACAGATGCTTGCAAGATGAGGAATATAGAAGTGAATGCTTCCCAAGTGGTCTGTGAAAAGTGAAATTTGATGGTCCGGCCATGCACAGTGGAAGCAATAGATCAGGCCAGGAAGGTGTTGGTTGATTCAGGTGGAACTATCAAAGGGGTTTATGAGGAGGAGGTCTAAAAGGACACGGGTTGCTGAATAAGAGGATGATTACCTCTGTTTAAAGTTTCCCTCTTTGCCGAAACTGAATTTGGTGGGAACCTCTTGGATGGGGCCCATTTTGATGCTTAAATTAAAATCCAATAGGTCACGCTTTTTAATATCATTTATTTTATCATGTGATCGAAAACCATATTTCAATTGGAATCTTGGGTGGGCCTTATCTGCTTTAATATAGTGGGGTTCCAACCAATATATTTGCTGGAACTAATACCAACTGAAGTAGGACTCTTGTTTAAAATGGTAATAAAGTGAAATTGTAATAACAAGAACAAGATTTACATAGTTTGGATGATGCCCAATGATCCTAGGCATTGTTTTACGTATTATTTGGTTTCAAACATCTGTATATAATGTCAGTAGTTACATTCACTATGCTATATTTGTGCCTTGAAAATTATTCTATTTTTTGTTATTCTTTTATTCTTTACCCTAAAATTTCTGATGAATTTTGCAATGTTTGGATTTTTTATTTGGTCAATGGACTAAAAGTTTGTCATCTATATTGCGAGATTATTTTTCCTAACTGTTCTGAGAAATCAAATGGCCATTATCAGCTTTTTGATAGTTTTGTTTTATAACATTGCTGCTCAGAGTATTGTGGCTTATTAGATTGTTATTTTGACTAATTCTCAGATTGAAACTGGTTCAAACTCTGGTGTCCTCTTCAAAACCCATCCGAACATCAACAAGGAGTTGTTCTCAAATGAAAATATTCTTGGCTTGAAAGATCCTAATAGGCCTTTTCCCACGGGGCAAACTGGTGATGCAGCAGGTGTTGGTTTGCTGAAGTGGAGAATGCAGAGCATGGATGAATCTGTAGTCCCAATAACTAGTGAGTTTGATTTCTTGATGCACTGCAGTGAAGCAGATTCGGTTATTCTCTGTTAGATTTTTGAATGTTGTTTTTAATCCAACCATCAATCACTCAAACAAAACTGGAATTTGTTCCTCTAGAACATGGTTTCAAGACTCGGTCTTTTGGACAACATGAGGTGAACTTGGAATGATTATTGATCTAATTTGATGTTGAGGTCAATCTTAGCATGTTAAAAAGAGTGAGGATTGAGTCTAGCACATTTGGTCGTCCCAAGTTTACGATTCTTTAAACCATGTCCTTTGGTCAGAAATTTAGCCATCCCAGGGAAGAGCCTGACTGACCTTCTAGCTGCTTAAAATGCATCCTTTATCTTTTGTCGTTACTCATTATTGTATTTTACAGTCAACTGCTGGCCCTCTGTTTCTGGAGGTGAAACTTACGTCAGCATGGAATATGAAGCTTCAGCAATGTTTGATCTTCAGAATGTTGTGATCACGGTACCATTGCCTGCACTTAGAGAGCCTCCAAATGTCCGCCAGATTGATGGGGAGTGGAGGTGGGTTGCCCCCAAATGCACTACTTTGTTTTCTTTTTTTCTTCTGTTTTTTATTCTAATATCAAAGTTGTTGGACATGCACTCTTAATAAATGCCGAAAGTATACATTTCTTGATGAAGATTCAACCTTGCCATTTGGAACAAACCTAATAGAATAAGATAAAGCAAAATAAACAAATAAGAGCAATTTGGTTAAAGGGAGCTCTGCATTGCTTTGGTCACTATGCTGTAATGGTAAGATAATTGGTATGCATACAGGTAACAGCTGCAGGTACTCCTAATTCTTTTATTCGGTAATTCCAATTTTCTTCATTCATCACAATAAATTCTGTTGAAGCTAGAAAAAATTACTATAATATCCAAAGATGAGCAATTTGAAAATATATGCAGAAAATTCCCATAGCAGTGAAGATTGTTGAAGGCAGCACCTTTGTACCATACTTGCAGGTGTTTGTGTCATTTTGCAAATAAATTCTTTTTGAAGAATGACTGTTGGAAGAACATCTAACTTGAATTGGAGGGAAATTCTTCTTGAACTTTTATCCGAAAAATACTGATGTGTCTTCCAAACTACTTTCTGAATGAGAATTCATTTGGGGATCAGAAAGATGCTTCACCCAATTGATTGTTAACTGGTTTGTCTCTCTGTTTTCTATCTTCAATTTTTATTCGTGCACTCGCTACCTGGATCAGGAATTCAGGGGCCTACTGTGTTGACTTTAGTTAGTCCATGTCGTGATCATATCGAGAATTCAAACCATCACTCCTTTATCAATCTTCTTCAATAGACATTTGCTTCTTGCAGATATGATCAAAGGGCCTCTGTGTTAGAGTGGTCCATTCTTCTCATTGATAACTCCAATCGCAGGTCAGAGATTTTTGTAGGACTGCATTTTATATTTTGTGTCATGTTTTCTTTTTTCAGTTGCAACTGATTTAAATGCTAATTGATTTTAAGTTGTGGTTGAATCCTTTCCAGTGGATCAATGGAGTTCGTTGTGCCTCCAGCAGATTCCTCTGCTTTCTTCCCTATCAATGTTAGATTTACTGCCACAAACACATTCAGCGAAATAAAGGTTTGTGCATGCAGTTGCAGCATTTTGACTGCTGTATTCTCCTTTCAACATAGCACTAAATGGATGCTTCGAAGACTGACAGAATTGACAATTTTAACACTAGTCACGAATATATGCTTTGATTCCATACTAATTTGTGTGTTCTCTGGAGCTAACTTGATAATCAGCACTCAGCAGCCTTAGCAGAGGAGGGATGAGAATTTCAACTTTGTAGCCGTTAATTTGGACATTTTTTTCATACCTTTTCGCAGAATGACATGGGCAGTTGGTGTTTGGATCAAGTTTATACCTTATGGCCATTTTACCAGTGCACATTTATGCCATGATAATCAGGATTCTTACTAGATGATTACTAGACGATGGGTGAAAAATATCAATTGTTGGGGCCCTTAATTTGGAAATTTTTTGTTTTATACTTTTTCAAAGAACTGTGTGGTCATTTGGTTTGATTCAAGTCTGTATCTTTTGGCTATTTTACCAGGGTGTGTGCATTTATGAAATTAACGGTCAGTAAGGAAAACAGAACCATATTTTCTCTTCTTTACTGAATCAAGAACCCTGTTTGTTAGATACATTATCAGGCCAGCTAATTTTGATCTCTGACACAGTTTCTATTGATTAAGATGGGATTTACTAACTTCCCTATTGTTTGCCAGACAAATCCAGGAGATGATTTACCTTTCCAAGAATAGCATTCTGAGAAACCCTAGAAGAGTAGAAAACCTATAAAACCTTTTACATGGACTTGATATTAAAATATTATAATAATAAATCACTGTGAGGTTAAACAACTGAATGCCCCTGAAAGTGTCAGAACTGGATTATCTGTGACGTGGAATTCCTTGATCTAAAAATTAAAAAAAATTCCAAACCAGCAACTTTAATGGTAAAAGAAAAACTTGGCAGCCACAGAAAGAAAATGCTTATCTTGATGGTAAACTTTCATACTCCAGATTTCGCATAAATCATAATGTTGTGTTGGCAGACAGCATATCTCACTATGTATTTCACCAGCCTTGTACTTGCATGCTCTGGCTGTTGTTTCATTAATGCCTTGGCAAAGTTATCTGCTTGAGCATCGTGAAGCTTGTTTTGCCAATCAATTCTGTTGTAGTTGGATAAGGAAATGTTCTTTAATTCTTTGAATAACTTCATATTTTTGAGCATTGGGGCATGTTTGCCTTGAGCTTATGAATTATTTACTAACATCTTGATTATTACATTCATAGCATTCTGGCACACTCCAGTTTCTGGTTTAGTTGAAATTGGCTGCTGATCCATGAACCTTCATGCAGGTTGTCAGCATCTTGCCACTACGGGGTGGCCCACCTCCCAGGTTTTCACAAAGAACACAGTTGATCACCGAAAACTACCATGTTGTTTGAGTAGTGAGAGAGAAGTTCTCCCAGCGCATCCATTGTTGGGTCTCTTGTGGTCTTTTATGCTTCCTTTAGCTTTTATTGGTTGTATTCTTTCCTAGTTATTGCTGCCTTTGAATTTGAACCATTAGCACGAGGAGGTCTGGGATCGAACTAGAGTTTATTATAGTTTTCCTTTTTCTCATCATATGCTAATGTTTGTATTTTTGGAGTGACGGTAGATTCCGTCTTTGGAGTTTTTGGTCTGTACTTCTTTGCAGTACTCACAATTATTTCTGAGAATGTAACTTTCTTTCTTTAATTTTCTTTTTGAGTTTTGATGCATCACGTGGGGCCACTTTGATGTAGACTTTATAAGCTTCATTTTATAACCCAACGGCAGAAGTTCAGCATGGGAAGATTTGCGTCAGGTTGCATCTGTGGACGTAACCTTCGGTTATATTGTGTTCAGATGTAAAAGATTAATTTCGCTTTATTAGGAATTGTACATGCATAACAGCACTTCTAGTATTTTACGCCAATCATTGTTCAAACCTGAAATATAGAGAAATACTTGCATTTGTCTCGGAACTTTGCGTAAAGCTCTTCTGCAGAACTTCCCAAAACGGTGCTAATTTGCGACTACGCATGGGTCTATTTTGCAAAAATTTCCAACTAAAAAAGTGTCCATATTTTCCTAAAATGATCGAAATAGATTGCACAATTCGTTGATAATATGCGCAATATTGATATATGTTTCTTCGGTATTTCTAGTCATCAAAATAGTAACAATTTTGACTGATCTGAATTCTAACGTTTTAAAAGTCAGTTACGCGAATTCGTAATAAGGCAATGGATGGATTTTATGGAAGGGCGGGCAAATGGGCTCCCCGAGATGCTTGTTAGAACGTAGAATATGGAGGTTTGATTGCAATCCAGCAATGCCCTTTCAGCTGATGTTGAATAATGTTATTTATTAAAAATCTAATGCATTCCTGGAATCTCACTGGATCACACGAATGAAAATGCCAACCCAAAGTTCGTGCTTGGGCTTTGCCTTCTCCATTCATCTTCAATTTCAAAAGGAGGCAATGACAATAAGATGGTCCAAATCTACCATTATAGTCTTACAAGAAAAGAATCATCCATCATTCAAATTCACAGACCTCGGTACAGCAATCGCACCATCAACTGCGAAAACATGCCCTGAAGTATCTTTCATGTCTGCACATTACAAATAGCAGCCAGTACTTTGCCAGACATAAAAAAAACTTACAGTGAGGGAACTTCCCGATCAACAACCCAGATTGAGAAAACTCTCCAACCAGAGGTCTTGCCATCAAATCCCGTTCCACGGCAGCTGCTGCACATGAGAATAACAATTTCAAATACATATGGAATCATTGACATGTATCCTTCTCTGTGTGGCTTCGATTCTCTGTGACTGCAGAATTCATTGCGAGGATCTCGGGCAAGATCTCCCAGCTCCCGCCTCTCCTGCCTCGACCTGAGTGGTGACCCTCCAATCTAGCAGCTTGAGCTTGCAGATCCAGACCAACAGGAAGGTCAACATCTGATGCAGCATTGTCTGGTCCATTACTGCTTCTGCTGTAGCTTTCCTCATTTACTTCAAAGTTGTGGCGCTGTGATATCTTCAGCAGATCCCCACCGATTTCTAGATCATCTTCAACTTTTGGACGTGGGTCCACTACAGAAGAATCATTGACATCAGTGTCTCGAGCATGAGGGATAGGTCTTGACGGTTCCTGTTGTACAACGGCTCGAAATTTGTTTTTGGAAGGTTTTGTTTTGGTGCAGAATACCTCCAGAAAATTGTTCAAACAACCTCGGTTATAGACATTAAACCTGTTGTCAGCTCTATACCGGAAATTCTCATATGTGGTCTGAACAAATTGCATTCGGAGGGCAAAGCAAGAAGCAAAATAGTCAGTAGGCATAGAAAATCTTCCACTATTCAGGTGAGTTTAGAGGAAAGAAAATAAAATGATTGCATATGGACATTGTCATGTCAAGAACAATGCTATTAAAGCTGAATTGGACCAGCTGATCTGACTAAGGGTTGGGCATAATCATCTGGATGGCTTGTTCAACTGGAACAACAGTCGGGTTAAACTGGAACAAGGAACTCGCAGAGCAACCAGTTCGAACCTGGTCCGGCTTTAATTACACTGGTCAGGAATAGGGAAAGGCAAAATTAAAGAAAAACAGATCTAAGCAGCAGAAATAAGTTTGACTGTATAGACTATATACTAAAAATAACACAAACAGGATTGACTCTACTGTAGAGTCAACTCTATAGTACAGGCAACTGCATGTGGAATAGTTAACAGCTGTTATGATGGGAACTAATGGAGTTGGCATAGGTGCAACATGATTCAAAAGTCATTGGCATAAAAAATAAGAAGTTTACAACCATTGGAATGGATGCAATACTTTATTTTCGAGATGGTACAGAAGTAAATAACCATTGTTACCAACATAACAGAAGGGATAATCCACTAAAGAGTAAGGTCTACAAAAATGATTCTAGAATGACATCACCAAAAGAAATTCTCCAAGAGCTTGTTGTGATAAGTTATTAACCAAGCCCAAAAACAAATCATCGGCTTTCTTCTAAACATGGAAAGTAAAAGAAGGAAAACAAATCATGTTTGATGGAACTAAGCTTGCATGCATCTAAAATACTGACAGAGAGACAAAAGCAAAGTAGTACCTCCACCATATGCATGGTAAGCATGAATGATGGTCCAAAAAAAATTTTTGGTTAATTTGTTTGTAGGAAGGTGATAACCCAGCTTAGCTTGAGGAAGATTCTAAATTTTGTAGCCTTTTACATTATTCAAGCAGTCAATTTCCTGCAAGCTAAAATTTGTCTGAAAAATTATTATACGAGGAAAGTGCCAACAGATGGGTCAAATACAGTTATAACTACCATTTGTATAAAGATTATAATAGACATGGCCAAAGTAGTTACTGTGAGAGTATGGCTATGAATTGACACGCATGTTGCCATTGGGTTCATAGCAAGAGATGATAGATAAGAACAGACCGTTCAAAAACCTAGGAAGAAGTAAATAGAAAAAAGATGAATCACAATAGCTGATGGACAAGGCACAGCACAAGGCACAGCACAAGCCAATATCAATAGAAGCTTGAGGCAGGTGAGGCATGGTGAGAGGCATATGAAGCTCTGCTAACAGGCTCTTTTTTGCAGGAGCTTACCCTGGAACTGAGGGGTCCCTTACAGAAATTTCCAGTGGCAAATGGCTGTGCCCAGGAAAAGAGAGAATCTGGAAATAGTTTTTTAAAGCACCAGTTAGTGCCTATTACAACCTCCAATCCAGGACACAGAGCAATATTTTGAAATGATAATCAGAAAGCATTTGGGAAGTGAGAAAAAAATGGGGGGAAATTTTGGTGGAAATTTTTTGAAATAGATATGATAATGATTAGAAGTAAAGGGAATAAAGTTGAAATAGAATTCGTAGTTATATAGAAAGATGTGAAAAAATAATTGGAAAGTAGGATAGTTAAACAGAAAGATGTGTTGAAAAGTAGGGAAATTTTTTTTCCCTCACTTCCCAATGCTGCCGAAGTTTCAAACTATCTAAGAAATTTGACATGACAGCTATTGACATGCCAATAATGATGATCTTCAATGTGGAGACTGACACATCCATATAAATCAATTTGAAACTGTCTAAGGGAATAGAAATGATTGCTATTGACATGCGACACATTTAAGTCTGACACGCCAATAATGAATGCAAGGCAAGCAGGATTCCTATGATTTGTCAGGGAAAAAATAAATGTGACCACTTTGAGAAATGAAGCATAGGGCCTATTTGGAAGAATGGAAGAAACAACAAAAAGCACACTGGCCAAATCACAAATCCTAAGTTTGAGCAACACAGAAAATTGAACTAGAAAAATGCAAAGCCACAACTGTGAAGTGAGGAAAAACAGGCCCTAATTAAATCAAACTCACAGCTGTTTCTGCATTCTCAAAAAGAAGTAAAGTTCCAGTACAATTTACCAAAGTACAAAAACATTAAAAAGAAAGGCATGCAAAGCTATTGTCCATACAAGGAGAAGCAACTAACCTGATTTGTGCCTATCAGGTACAAGTGGAAGCCAGTAAGGCCCCCAACAAACCACAGAGTAATAAAACAATATCCCATCAGTACCACTGATGCAGGAGATTCCTTCATTGCCTTCCAAACTGTGGACTGATAGTCATCCATGAGAATCTTAATGTACAATGCTGACATTGAAAAGACAAAGATGCAAAGAAGGGTTGAGGAAGAAACAAACAGGAAGAAGTAACGGTAATTCCGCTGCACATAAATGACCACAGTTAGCAAGCAAATTTTTATTAGATGATCAAACACAGCTTTAATGAATGCATGAAACAGAGAAAAGATTACACGAAAAACAGGCTGTGCACAAATATTTGGTACTTTGGTACCACATTCAATTTCGTGAGATTATGACTTCATAAATGAAAATATAAATTCTTAGATAGAGAGATGGTATGAACTGCACAGACAGAGACAAGACTGCTTACATTGTGAAGAAGTTGCATACAATGTCTCAAGACTATGAATATTGTGAAGAAGTTGCACGCCATATCTTAGAGCCACAATACAGAACAAACTAATAGGTAGCTGATGATGATTAAAAACCACATCAATTGTTTTTCTTAGACAAACTCAAAAGCCTTAGTTCTATAAAATTAAGTATTTTAGAATAGTTTATACCATGAATTACTAGCCAAATTTTCTTATAATTTGACCATTTATGTGGTTAGGACTCAAGTGGATCAAAGGATGCGGATCCAACATCATTTTGGAAACTTCCGGCTTGATAGGTTTTTACCTCTCTAGAGATTAGAGTTTTTACTTCTCTAGGTATTGGACTGTGGAAGTGATTCTTTGAACATAAAATTGATTCACAGAGTTTTTTCTTCTTCTCCTATTTTATCATCTAATTCATCACTGCTACAATAATGGATGGACCTATCTAGAGCTGAGGGTGGTCAGGTGCTTCTCCTGAAGGGTTTCTGTGGTAAGTAATAAAAATTTTCAATGAAAAGTTTTTGGTGTAAAAGTTTTTGAAATTAGAGAGAATGATATGATAAGATAGGAGTAATAATGAGAAATAAAAAAAAATAAAGTTAACATAGATAGGCTAATTGTATAGGCAATTGTGTAGAAATGATTGAAAAGTAAGATAGTTCATATAAGAAGATCTGAAGAAATAATTAAAAAAATGAGGAAGTTATGGAAGGCGAAAAGTTTTAGATTAAAAAGTTTTAGGAGAAGTTTTGTTGAAAAACAAACATACCCGAAATTTAGAAAGTCCATGTAGTAGTCCTAATAGGATTTGAAATCTCTACAAAATATGCACCCCTAAATAAAAGAAATTACAGGAAATATAACATTCCAAATAAAAACATTATCATCCGTATTTAAAAACCATGATCTGCCCAGTGGATGGTTCCAATTTGACATTATATGAATAACATTAACAATCAATTATGTAATTTTAGTACAATTTCAATCACCCACGTCACTTGTCTGATACAGATTATTTCTAACCAATAGATGAGACCTGTGCCATTTCCAGATTTATAGGCATATTGTCTCCAAAGACGAGTGGTTATACTGAAATTTTAGCAAAGAAAATCTTGAATTTTTACAACAACACTTTTAAAACATGTGAATGAGGAGACTATAAGATGACATGCGCTGGACATCAATGAGGATTTGAAGTTGTGCTTTGCACTTTGAAAATTCAACACAAATCGATTCAAAGTTTAGCAAGAAGAGGAAAGAAGATTAATCAAAGACAATTAGTGCTGGCATTTTGAGTTGTATTTTCATTGTTGTTATGTTTCATTATTTAATTCAGAATATATGTCATAGATTTTATATTTGTTATATATTTTTCTTCATTATTCCATGCAGCTGACCTCGCATATGTGGGAAATGGATGAGGATGATGATAATATTTTGTTCTTTATCATTCGACATAAGGAATCATAGATGAAGTTTATAGTTTTTAATTTAGAATATATATCATAGATTTTATATATGTTGTTTTTTTCTTTATTACTCAACCTACAGAATCATTGATGAAGTTTATAGTTTTAGTTCACAATACATGTCTTAAATTTTATATTTGTTTTTTCGTTCTTTATTACTCAACATATCTAATCATGCTAAATTAGCAAGAATGTTAAAAGAAAGAAAGAAAAAAAAAAACTGGTTCTTCAGTTTAATACTAAATTGGTAGTTAAAAGTTTGCAAAAATAAGTAGGTTCCTTCTGCAGCAAATTTTGAAGACGGAAAACAACAGGGCATCTCAGTATCTAGCCAGCCAAAATACATTTGATGTTAAGGGGGATGAGATTTTCTTGACTAAAACAACCATAGCAGTTGTAAGCATATGACAATTCCGAGGACAGTTAAAATTCAAAGTGGAGCTCTTTCAACTGCTGCTCACTTCAAACACTTGATTCTGAGATGCAGCAGTCAAGCAGTGGTGGAAAGACAAACAACCTGAAGATTCGAAAACCCAAGCAATCTCCCTGTGCTATAATCTCTAAATTGCAGTGAGGATCTCAAGAAAGATTCTCATACATCAAATGTGAATGACAAGAAGTGAGTTCTTAACTTGGAAAAAAAATTTAAAAATAAACATAACAAGAATAAAATTGCAGTGGATCATTTTTTTTTTTTCCAAAAATTTGGGACCTGATGGGGATTATTTCATCAATTTCCTGTCATTTTATTAGACAAGGACTCAATCCAACAAAACTTAATCCCAAACTATTTTGGGCATTGATCATATGAACTGGTTGTGGTTTGCATATAAATTACAACCAGTTACTTTTAAAAAAATATATATTGAAAAATCTAAAAGATTTACAATATCAATTAACACCTGCATTTCTGATATAAAAATTACTTTGATTGAACGTTTATATATTATAAATGGGAATGCTTCTATGAAACCTCTCTTCTATGTAACCCGTTCCATTTTGAATATTTTGATGGTTGATGGAAAATCTATTCCATCTATTGTATTTAGCATTATTTATAATACATTGGAAACCCTTTCACTCATATAGTATCACTGTACATGGGCCCCATTTACAAATGTGTAAAATCAACATAATAAAATGATTTAATATTAAGTATCAATTTTAAAATTGTATTTTCAACATCTAAACCATCTAAAATATCACTTCTATGTGAATAAATGATTCTATCAAGTATAATTATATTCTAATATATACACGAATAGATCTAAGCATTTTTCTCAATTTTCACATGAATATACTTATTTTTGAGCAAATGTGGCCCATGCACATATTTGATTTGGATGAAACTTGGTCTCCTAGATAAACAAATAATGTTCAAGACAATGAATAGATTAAATTTTCCATCAAGCATCAAAAACTTAAATTCTGAAAGCGTTACATAGAACTGCTTCTATGCAATCCAATTATATAGAAGCAGACCCGTATTATAAATATCTAACATTATTTGAGAGTTAAAATGTAACTGTCAAAGTTTTGAAAATAAATACATTGTAGATGAAAGTTTTTTAAAATCATATGAAATGGATATTGATGAGTATTATAGACAGTTTAGATTTTCGAAATAAAAAAAAAATAACCAGCTGCAGTTTCCAGGGAAACTACAAACCATTTGTATATGATCAGTGCCCAACTATTTTTACCATTTATCTCTGAACACAAACACTAAAAGGCTCCTGTTTGAGTAATTTCCACTGCAAAGCTACAGAGTGAGCTGGCAAAGATATCTAACAGACAGTAAAGAAGATGAAACAAATTCCTGAAAAGGGATGGATACTGCTCAAGGGAAGCAGACTCTACTTTGTAACTCATCCATGAAGAAGTAACATCCAGCATAGTTTTACAATAGGAATGACAGATAATGTTACAAATGAATATCAACATTGACAAGCCTTTTCAGCTGTCCACAGATCTCATCAACTCTGTTATGTGATAGATAAATTTTAAAAATTAAATAAAATGCAAGAACTCTGGATGAAAAGCAGAAAATTTCCCACTGTGGCATCTTCAGTTTACAGCAAAAGCGCATCTCCCAACAAATATACCAGCCACCCAAGCAACTCACATTCACTACCTTTTCTCATCAAGAAACATATCTGCTTTATCTTTATTCATTTTATGAATATCAACATCCCCATATTGCTGCCATCATTTCTTTCTCATTTCTTTTCATGTCTTTCTTTATTCATCCAACCAATCAGGCTCTAGATATCTTTAGGTTGGCAACAATTTTCCTGATTGAAGGATGGTACTGCAAACTTACCTGTGATTCGCATGATTGATGACCCATCACTATTTGCCTTTAATATTTTTCTTCCTGAACAATTCCTTGCTGGTACAAGTTTAACACCATTCTGCAATAAGCTGAATTCCTTACCTTCGGATCCCAAACCCTAGACTGTATTGTCGCTGGGTTAAATAGCCGCTCAACACAAATACTTATTACTCCAATACCTTTGTAACTCTTATATTTGAGAGGGTCATTCTCAGAGTTGATAGAGAAAATGGTACTGTTATATTTTCTATTTTGCTCCTTTTGGTGCAAAATTTCCTATGACGTTGCCAACGAAAGACAAAAGAAGACAATTAACGTTCTTATAAAAGGAGATGCTATTCAACATGGAATATAGATATTCTAGAGTAATCTATTCTACCCACTATCATTATCAATGAAATTGGGTGTATCCATGGTGGACTATTCCATACAGATGGCTCATACCATGAAGCCATTTATTACATGCCATGACAATAAGTGAAATTTTAAGTTCAGCACACATAAACTCATAACCAACTCAAACATCTTAGAGGATATCACAGAATTAATAAGACGCAAGATGAATGCTATGTTAACTGAATGATAAAAACTAACCTGTCCAATGCATTGCCCCACCCATGGACAGTGGTGATCAAAGCGTTCTACACAATTGTTACAAATCGAGCAATGAGAACAACGAGGGGGACGATATAGCATGCATGTATCACAGTATTTGATTTTCACTGGCATTCCATTCACTGTAACCTCTTTAGTACGAGAAAATTGCAGACTTGGAGTTTGTCTTCCACCAACATCAACAGAAGAATCATAACTGAACTCTTCTTCTGGTGGGTGTGAAGCACGTGGGATAATCCCTGGATCTTGGGCAGAAGTTACAAGAAGCAATACAAGCACCTACAAAGCAAGCAGCATGAAATCAAAAACTACCAACAAGCTTGCCCCATAAAAAGAAATGGAGCCATAATACAAATGAAAATAATGTTTCCAAAGTCATACACACAGGATTTTTTTTACTTTTCAGCATAAAGTAAAGAACAAAAAACAAAAAAATTCAAGAGTCTCACAATCATAAATCACGAAGTAAAAAAAATAAAAATAAAAATAAAAATAAAAGATACAAATATGCAGTGCAGAGGATCCCGACCACAAAAAATGGCGTACAATACATGAAATCATACTCAAAATACAAGGAAATTTTGAGAATAAAGGGTCCTATAATTTTTATACTACCCTAACCATCCATAGTAAATAGTCATACGGAATGAAGCATCTGAAAGTGGTTATTATGTTGCATACCAAGTGAATATTTTGCATTCCACATTAACTAGCCGCACTAGTTTCTTTAGGCGGTATTCAATCAATTACTGCAACTGATGCACAATATGGGCTTGACCTATATTTCCATAAGGCCTGCCATGCATCCTCCCACTTTTAAGCAATATGATAAACTCAAAGATGTAGAAAGAATTACGATTTTGCTAGACAAAATTGTCCTAGGTTTGCTGCTTTGTATAGAGATGATGGACCATTGATAAGAAAACCATTTTTATGTATTCATTCTCCAATTAACGTCCGCTAATAAAAATTGTTTGGTGCATTAGCTAGAGAAAGGATGAATGATAAAATGATTGAACCAAATGAACCAAATGTGATGATATCATCGATGAAAATGAGGTATGATGAATCTAAATTGTTGGCAAAATGGACAACCATGAACAAAGACACAAAGTGAACTACAAATACTAAATACAAGATCAATGTGATTTAATGCTAAGCCATAATTTTTTATTTGATTGACATGCTAAGCCATAATTAAGTTGAATGTGGAATACCAATTTATTTTAAGCTTGGATATCTGGCAGTTGCATATCCAAATGGGTGACTTGAGCATGAAAGAGATTCATGATGTACAACAACCATGCATGGTGGAAGAGGGATAAAGGGTGTGTTTCGTTGGGGTAAAACTTTTTGATGAAAAGTTTTTTAGGTAACAGTTGTCAAATTGATAGAAAATGATGTGATGTGATAGGAGTATGATGGAGTGTAAAGAGAATAAAGTTAAAATAGATAGCTTAATTGTATGGGTAGTTGTGTGGAAATGATTGAAAAGTAGCATAGTTTGTTTAAGAAAATGTGAAAAAAATAATTAAAAAATATGGTATTTATGAATAGTGAAAAGTTTTTTTTTATTGAGAAGTTTTGGTTGACATTTTTTTAGCCCAATCAAACACACCCAAAATATAATGTATTGATAATATCTATGTCAAAAATAGTGAGACTCAGAGCTCAATGTAGAATTTACACAACTTCAATTAGATACAAGCTACATTTGTTTCACTTATATGTAAAGTATGTTAATGACATAATTGTGTACAATATGAAAATGAGAGACTGATATTGCAAGGAAGAACATTCTTTAACTTGCTGGGGCCATCTCCCAGAGCTTTCAATGTCTTTCTTTTGAATACTATGACAATCAACTGAGAAACATGCACAGAGAAAACAAAGGATATGAACAGGGGACTACAACAAATCCACAGACCACGAACAGAAAACAAGTGAATTTCCAATTATTGCAGGTTTGTAATTTTATGTCAAAGTTTGACCTTTTTACTTTGGTTACATATCAGCTCAGTTCATATGCACCAAGGCTATATTTGTTTTGGCCACGACGCTTTTGGTACGATGTCTTCTCCCTCTCGTGAGAGACGTCGGTTTGAAACGCAGATTCAGCAGGTTTAGTTGGTATTCAACGTTCATCCCTCCAAGTGGTGAGGGCATTATTTGGTTCCTCCGTATTGTGAGGATTAAAGCATGTACTGATTTGTAATATCAAGATGCCTTGTATGCATATACCTGAATCAAAAAAACAAAAAGGCTATACTCATTTTGAGAAGGAAAAAAAAAGGGTGGAAGGCCTTATATGATAAAAGGCGCTACCAATACTGATGTGATATTTAAAGACTAACATCCAAAACTATGCTACTTTATCACCAATCTTTAAAAAAGGAAAAGGAAAAACAAAGAAAAAAATGAAAACCAAAACAACCAAAACCAAACAAAGTCGTTTTTATTCAATTTATGTTTGTTTCCACATTTATAGTAACAGTAGTAACATGTATAAAATTGCTCATGACATCGATATATCTCCCAAATTGCATATCCCAAGAAATCAGTAACATAATTTTAGCAGTACTCACCGAAGACATCATATCTAGTGACCCCATGTTCAATTGGGAATGTTTGAAAGGTGACACTGAAAATGGAATTTTGTGACATATTTAAACATGCAGAGAGGTCAAATACAATAAATGGTAAAGTTTACTGACATAGACAGTGAACACAATTGCCACGACAAGAATTGCATATCCTGCATTGTATGCGTCAAATTCGTGCAGCAGCTTTCTTGCAACAAATACACAAAACACTGCAACTGGAACAATGATGAGAGAGATGGTGACAAGCAATGACTTTGCATCAGGTCCAAACATCATCCTCCCACCAAAAATAAACTTCTGCATGAAACAAGTGAAAGTTATTAGTATGGACACATACACGTGGCGCAAGGGACAAAAAGGGCACACTAGAAGATTAGCATGGAAAGGATTCATCAAGATAAGGCAACTTGAAACATTTAAGAAAAGGTAGCATGTACAAATTACTAGGAGCTTTCCATCTTTTATTTGCTGATGGATGGTAACTTTTAATCCAGTGTTCAAACATGGATTTTGCAGAGAATGATCCATTGGTACACCACACAATGCAGAAAAAGGAAGCTACTCACATTATTCCTGCACCAGAAGAATGGAGATGATACTCAAGAAAAGTTTGTGTCCAAGAAACCATTTTCTTAATTTTTTTAGAATTTTGAGTTGCCCATTGCTTTTTGCGTAGTGGCATAGAACTTGAATAAAGCTGGCCTAGAGAAGCTGAATTAAGAACTCTAGGCGATGATGACAACTGTGTTGCAATACATAGTTATAGCACTATGGTCCCAATAAATAAAAGTCCATCGGATCAGACTATTGAAGTTGCTTTCTGTAAAAAAGGTAAAGAACATAACCCCATACAATCTCATTTGCATTGCATCCCCAGAAGCTCATGTTTTCTATTGATTTTAGGAACAAACCTTATGACCATAGACATGATAACATTGTAGAAACTGCATAGAAACCAAGATGCCTTTCTTTGGATGTAGTGTGTTTGGCTTTCTTGTTATGGTTCCTTGCCATGTAGTGCAATTCATTCATTAGAAACCATGCAACCTGATGATTTAGTTTTTGTTGTTAGTCCTTGTCTTTTTTGCTTCCATCGTCTCATGCTTTAACACAATGGTAATAAGCATCAAAACTTTGATTGCCTTTTGTTCTGAATCTGGCAATGACAATTACTCTTCATTTACAAATACATGAACTTGGATTCGAAAGCAATTTGAAAGTCTCGCATTAGATTTAAGTGAAAAACAGGATGGAATGGTAGGGATGCTTCCTGGCTTTTTAATCTAGGACAACTAATTGCAGGCATGGATTTCACTGTCAGCATTTTTTTAAAAAAAAAAAAAAAAAATCTGACCTGAACATGAACAGTGAGTACAAAAATTAAATTTTGGATGTTTCTGTTTTGCTTGGCTTATGACTAATTTTCGAATTCTGAATTCAAGTTAAACCACGTAGTTCTCAAAGCCATATAGTTCTCTCTTTCAAATAATCCCACCACCCCTCGACTACGCCCAGAATAGAAGTCAAACAAAAAAATCTTTCACACAAATCAAGGGAAGAAGGTTAAAAAAAATTTATTTTAAAAAAACACCCATTGCAAGAAAAAATCTCTTTCGCTAGAAACCCCTTTCTCAGAAAGAGATTAAGACACGAATTATTACGGGCAAAGAAAAACCCCACACTAACTGAGAGCAGTTCGAATAACAGATTCAAGTGTACAAATCGCCCCAAATAATCAAATAGCGAAACACCCAATTCCGAAACCCCTCAAACTATTGCAATACCCAAGCACACCCAATCTGCAACACGAAGAAATCATCAAGAAGATGGAATCTCACATTGCTTCCTTTCCAGACTTGGTAGACGCGCTTGGCCATGGGCAATCGATTTCACTACGCTGGCAGAGAATCGAAGATTTGAAACTTGTTCGTGCACATTCTTCACTGAGGGTAGATTTCTAGATGAAAAAACGATTTGGGTCTCGCTATATTATGCTTTCCTTCCACCATGCACGCCCTTTTCTTTTTCTGGAAGATATCCAACCCTCTACCCAGCTGTGGAGTGCTTTTCCGCTTCCTTCTCTAGCCCTTCCCGTCTATTCAATCAGAAGGAACAGAAAAATGGAGGCTTTCAAAGGGATTTTGGGTGCTGTGGGGTGGGTGGTTGGGTGGGGGCGGGCTGCAGCAGCAGCAGCAGCAGCAGCAGCAAGAAGAAGAGCAGGAGGGAGATGAAAAGGCAAAGATGCAAGCGAGAGAGAAACCGTTCCTCTAAAATCGCCGGGTGGGGGGCAAGTGTGGGCCCCAGTTTTGAAGGTATCAGAGCCGTCGCAGCCCTTAGAGTTAGACCCAGCCATTAATGAATACTAACCATGCGCAGTGAAGAAACGTACGGTGCCTGGTGCAGTTTGTCTTTTGATTCTGATTTCTCTTCCCAGGACAAATAGCCAACGGTGAGGATCTGATGCCGTGTGGTCATGCTCACGTAAGATGAGGATCCAAAGACGACTGGCGACGATTGACAGACGGCGCGGGCGTGGGCGCATGTCCAAGGCTCCTGCTCTTATCTCTATGATTTCTTTTATGCCTATCCACATTACTTCTCATTTTAAGAAAAATTTATTTCATTCTATTCGCGCCCATTATCAATTCCTAAACCCTTGCTTAAAACGGATGGCAACAAAAGCTGTTACGTTTAGTGTGTGTGTGTGTGTTTTTTTTTTTATGTAACAAGTATGTATTGTTTGCAGTTTGGTTGCTGTGAGTTATCACATGTTTGAAAAATAATAATAATAAATTGGAAAAATTGTGAAGAAAAAAGTTTGAAAAAAGTTTTTTTTTAAAAGGTAATGTAATAAGATAAAAATAATTATTATGAATAAAGGATGGTTATATGAAAAAAATGTGTAGAAATGTTGAAAACCATGATAGTTATAAAAAAAGATCAATAAAAATGATTATAAAGCAAGACAATTATATGAAAAAAATTTGTATACGTTTTAAGCAAAAATAAGACGAAATATACTATATTTTTTAGATCTAAGGTATGAAAGTGCCAAGGTCGTCTCATGCTTGCTATTGGGTTTAGACAAGAAATTTATTGATTTTTCAAATTAAACCTCATTTCCAATTATTGTTCAAGGGGTTGCACATGAGTGAGGGTTAACATTGAGTCACGTAACCCATTATTTAATCGGTAAAATGAGTAGGTTAAGAAACCAACAAATTTTTTTATTTAGGTTCTAGAGTAAGTATTGCACTAAAAAATCATCATGGTGAACTTAATCAAAGCATGTCTAGCACAACCCATTTTTTAGCTAGTATAATGAGTAGTTTAAAGAACTAACATATTTTTTGATTTTGGGTTCAAAAGTAGATGCTAGATTACAGAATTGCTATCCTAAATTGGATCAAAGGATATCTAATATTCATGATACAATGGATAATTGAAGCTTTCACATTCTAAGTTCTATGTTGATAATTGAAGTTCTCATGCTCTTGGCCCTATATTGCTCTACTTAACATGAAAAAAAAATTATCCATGATCTAAGGCTTTCCATTTTTTTGAACCCGATTATATACATCATAATGTATTTTAAGCTAAAATATAACATTAATTTATTTTTACAATTAGTTATATATTTTTTTATTTTTCTCCACAAACATGTTTTCCTAAATATATTCAATTTATATACCGAGTTTTGCCATTATCATATTTATTTTTTATTTTTAAAATCAAGCCTTTTAATAGGTGAAAAGAGACTTAAATGCCCTTAAAATTGGTATTTTTTAAAAATAAAAATTAAATATATAAAAGTATTCTAAAATGGAAAAACTTAGTATATAAATTGAATACACTTGAGAAAATATGTTTATGAAGAAATCAAAAAAAATAAAATAAACAAATGTTGTATTTTAGCTTAACATATATCATAATATATATAATTATACTCCTTTTTTACGTGACACATTTTAAGCAAGGTTTGGACATATGTCTTGTACAATTTTCTCTTCTTTTAAGTATTCATTTAACTTGAAGATAAACCTCAACCCAAGGATGAGCAAAAACAAAAGAAGCTTAAATTCTAAGGTGCTTTTTTACTTAATGAATTTACTTGAAGTATAAGATCTAATGTCACGTATGTTGTAACTATAATACTTGAGTTTACAAGTTATTTATGTTGACATATGTATTGAAACTAGCTTTAAAAGCCTCTTGCTTGATTGCATGTGATGGATAAAATTTATTATTTATGATTTATGAGAGTCCCATCGTTAGATAGAAGTGATTTCACCAAACTTTATCCATTTTTCTATTTAGTAACTATTATTAAAACATTTCTTAATTTATTGTATTTAGCATAATTTGTTTAGTCAAAAAATTAGGTTTTATCCAAATAAAAAATGTGTATGAGTGATATTTGCTTAAAAATATTTTCACACATCAGTCATAAAAAATGCCTATATCCATTTGCATATGCATTATAATGTAATAATACTTCACTTAATCATTTTTCAACACAGCAATGATATTTTAGCTTGTTTAAATGTTTAAAATATAATTACAAAATTGATATTTTTTTACGAAAAAATATTTAGTATGAAAATTTGATATTTAGTATGAAAAATATTTTATTATATTTATTTTACATACTTTGCAAATAAGGCTCATGGACAAGATGACAAACATGATATTATTTCATCGAGTTAGTTAAACAGATAATATTAAATGTAATTGATGAAGTTAATTTTTTTATTAATTATCTAGTCAAGTCAAAATAGTTAGGATTTCTATAAAATGGGTTTTATGTAAGTGAGGTGAAAAATGATGTGGTTGTTTCACATAAATGAGGTGAAAAATAATGTGGTTGAGGTGATTATTACTAGGTTATTTGACAAGACTTAGATGGTGAGAATGGATTTGCAATTTATATAATAAGGTTAAAATGAAAATTAAATAAGATAATTGTACAAAATATATGAAAAATCATTGGAATATAACTATAAAAATTAAAAATAGGTAATTGAGTAACTTGACTTTTCAACTTTCCTAGTTTGCATCCTATCATCAAAAAAAAAAAAAAAAATCTTTAAGATAAAATCTAGTTCATTTATTTTATTTAAAACGATTTGTTTTTTGGTAGTAAAAAATTTAAGTAAGCCCTACTTGATCAAAAATAAAAAAAAAAAGATAAAAGATATAAATACAATTTGATGAAGTGATTTTTTTTATTAATTATCAAGTCGGGCCAAAATGGTTAGGATTTCACTAAAATGGATTTCACATGAGTTGGGCAAAAAATGATGCGGTTGTTTCACATAAGCGAGGTGAAAAATGATGAGGTCGAACTCATTATTACGGAACCATTTAGAATTTGGTAAGATGCAAACAATGAGAATTGATCCGAGTGTATATAATAAGGGTAAAGTGTGAACTAAATAAGATAATTATATGAAAATAATTAAAAAAATTGAAATATAAAAATCAAAAATAAAATGGTAATAATGTTGCTGATTTTTAGCACTTCCCTCATTTGCATCCTATTATCGAGATAAAAAAATGTGCTTAAGATAAAATCTAATCCATTTTTTTAAGATTATTTGTTTTATCGTGGAAAAAAGATTTAAGGTGAGCCTTACTTGCTCAAAAATATTTAAAATAATTCACTTTAAAAAGAAAAAATATTTATTTTCTTCTACTCTACTCTTCTCTTATTTTTCGGATTCTTACTTACAACTACTTTATATATTTCAATTATTTCTCCATATTTTTTAATCATTTACAATCTAAAACAAAAAGTTGTCAAGTTAAAAATTTTCAATCTAAAACTTTTCACTCTCTACAACTACCCTATTTTTTAATCATTTATTCACATTTTTCTATACAACTACCATACTTTTCAATCATTTCTACACAACTACCAACACAACTAACCTATATATTTCAATTTTATTCTATTTATTCATCATCACTACCCCTATCATATCACATAACATCATTTGACAACTTCTCATCTCTGCAACTTTTTATCAAAAGTTTTATCCATTTCCAAACACACCCGTATATTTATTTTGAAAAAAAAAATTACTGAAATTTTCCCACTATTTTTCTCTCTTCCGAAACTTACATGTAAAAAATGAAAGCCACTTAAGACAATCACAGATTAAAAAAATGTTAAATAATTAATAAAATCATTTCTTTATCTAATAAGAATTTTCTAAATGATATATATGAATCAATATTTTTAAACAGTTATATAAATTAAATAATTTTATTCTAATAATTTTATACTTTTATCACTTCTATCAAAGATTTGGGCGGGATGAAATTTGCTTTCTTAGCCAAACAAAGCGTGCTAAATGTAATGAGTATATTCAATTTCGATGTAACCATTAAAAGGGGCTAAAATATGATGCAGAAATATTCACCATTAAACGTAATGGGTGATTAGGATTCATAAAGTTGACATCGTTACAGAAGTCGGGCCTTTCTATGCACACCCGGCACTCCAATTTTTTTAAAAATTTTTGATATATAATGTGTTTAGTAAGTTGTAAAATTTTTGATGAAAAGTTTTTTTTTGTTGTAAAAGTGGTTAAATTTGTAGAAAATGATGTAATATAATAAGTGTAATGATGAAAAGTATAAAAAAAAGTTAAAATAAACAAGTTAATTGTACATGTAGTTGTTTGGAAATGATCGAAAAGTAAGATTGTTATACAGAGAGATGTTTAAATTTTTTTTAAAATATGATAGTTATGGAGAGTGAAAAAATTTAAATTAAAAAATTTTAACTTGACAACTTTTATACATTGCCAAACACACTTCTCTTATTTTCTAATATATAATAATCCTATTTTTAAAATTATTTTTATATCGTTCGCGGTATAAATTTTTATTTCTCACTTCACAAGAAGCCACTCGGTGTTCAATCTTCCAACGGCTCATGTCCTTAAAGGTTATGAGTCCAGCTGATTGACATGTTTATTTTTATTTTTCGGTTTTTCTTAAAACTGTTATACCAAGTATATTTAATTTATTTGTTGAGTTTTACAATTTTTAGAATTACTCGTGTTTTTTATTCGAAAAATAAGTGCTTCAAGGATATTTTGGTCATTTTAATGATTGATTTTTCAAATTTTAAAATATGCATCTTTAAAAGTATTAAACTTGAATTATAAATTAAATATATTTAAGATAATAGTTTTATAAAAATAAAAATAAAAATATACAAAATCGGGCATTAGAAGATCAGAGCTCATCTTCTTATCGCAATTCCATTTCCATCTACATACACTTTGATAATCGGACTATGGAAATTTGCGGTGGGATAATCCTTGGATTAGAATGGAATAGAATTTTTCATTTTTCAAAACTTTTTCATTTCTAAAAAATTCTTTTTTTTTCAATCCTAATATACTTTTTTTCCATTTTTGATGCATAGAATAATATTTTAGATGGTTTAGATGTTGAAAATATAAAAGTTAAATTGATATTTAATATTAAATTATTTTACAGTCTCGTTGCTATGAACTCTTTTTTTATATAACCCAATCCATTTTTAATGTCTTGATGTTGATAGAAAATTTAATCTATCCATTATATTTAATATCATTTACAATACCTTGTAAACCCTTTTATTTATTAAATATTTCCGTGTATGGGTCTCATTGAAAATCCATGAAATCACATAGTTTAAAACTAAATACTAATTTTAAAGTTGTATTTTTAACATCTAAGTAATCTAAACTAATATTTATACATGAATAAATGATTCAATAAAAGGATTATTACATTCTACTACACGTGTAAATGGATCTAAGTATTTTTTATAATTTACACACGAATATACGTTTTTCAACAAATGTGGCCCATATACATGCTTGATTTGGATAAAACTTGGCTTCTTAGTTAAATAAATAATATTAAATACAATGAATTTGATTTTCTATCAAGAATCAAAATCTAAAAAACTAAGGGGATTACATGACTTCTATGTAAGGAGCACATTATTTTATTACATTAATTTTACACATTCGTAGATGAGGCTTGTGTGTAGTGATGTTAAACAAGTAAACTAGTTTTTAAAATACTATGAATAATGTTAAATACAATAGATTGAATAAATTTTTCATCAATTACCATATTATTCAAAATGAAAAGAATTAAATAGAAAATAAGTTTTGTAAAAGCATCCATTGTGTATTATTGGATGTCTCCAAAGAGACTCTATTGTATATTATCAAAGATTGCTTATATGAAATTTCTATTATATGTAACCCTTTTCATTTTTTTGCTCCCGATGGTTGATGAAAATTCATTTAATCTGTTGTATTTAATACAATTACTGTTATCACAAAAATTCTTTTATTTATTTAGTATTGCCGTATGCAGGCTCTACTTAAAAATGTGTAAAATCAATATAGTAAAATAATTTAATATTAAATATTAATTTTTAAGCTAGTAGCTCGGTTGGTCGTCCCGGCCGTTGGTAGAGCGTCCGGAGAGGTCTAGAGTTCGAATCCCACCTTGGGATTTTGAGAAAAAAAATTGTCGTGGGAGCGTTAGTCTCCTTTTCGGTTGATGGAAGCTGAGTCTTCCTAATTCTTTGATGAAGCTGTGTGTCAACTGATTTGTATGAATGTCTCAGAGCTTCAGTGTAATATGTGTTGAGATGTATACAAATATACCCATAAAAAATATATTAATTTTTAAGTAGTATTTTCAACATTTAACATGTCTAAAAATTATTACAGTGGATAAATGATCTTATAAAACATTATTATATTCTAATACATATATAAATATATCTAAGTATTTTTCTTAATTTACACATAATATACTTATTTTTGAGTAATCATTGTTTACATATATTGGATTTGAATGAAACTTGATTTTTTAGCTAAAGAAATAATGTTAAATATAATAAATAAATTAAATTTTATATAAGTTGTCAATATTTAAAGGATAAAGGAGATAAACGTAATCTCGTTACATGGAAGCGTGTCTCCTGTTTATAATGTTTTACATCCCATGTGACCAAGGCCCAGAGATGCGCCGGCTCATGCATTTGCTGACCAGCTGACCGTGAAAACTGACAAGGCTACTTGGACTACGCGGGGTTTTTTACCGTGCTCCCCGCCGCAACTAACCCGCACGTGTTTAGCAACGAGCATTCCAAGGCATTTCAGTTTTCTACGCACTCGATCATATTCTTACAACATTCCGAGTCCACTAAGGGCAGCGGTGGTTGAGCCCGACCCGGCCCGCCAAAACCCGATTTTGAATAGTATTGAAATTTACTTTTTCATAATCTGAACTTAAAAAACTCAATTTGTAAATAAATATGGTTAGGGTTTAAGAGAACCCGAGCCCGATTTTTCATTTTATATTTATTATAAAATATATTATATATATATATATTATTTAAACAATATTTTTTTATATTTTTTTATATTTTATGTTATTATAGCTATATTTGAATACAAGTCTGGTATATTATAATTTTATTGTAAATAAAGTATATTATTTTCATTTATATTTATTTTTTATTTCTATCATTTGCTTTTACACTCATTAATTTTCTTCATTTATTTTATTTTTTATGTTAAATTTTTTCTAAAAATATTCTTTATATTATTATTTTTTTAAAAATATGTAGTTTGATTATATATTATTATGTTTACTTACATGATTTGTTATTATTATTTATTCATATAAAATTCTAAACTTATCATTTTTAAATAAAATGTAAATTCATCAACATAAATTCCGATCCGAAACTCAATCCAAACCCGATTTTCAAAAATAAGATTAGGGTTTAGGTTTTACAAATAAAATTAGGGTTAGAGTTAAGGTTGATATTTTATAAATAGGATTAGAGTTAGGGTTGAGATAAACCCGAATTTCATGAGTCCGAGTTGCACCCCTACTAAGGAAGACGTATAATGCTGGCTAAGTTGAATTTTTATGAGCATGTTGGATAAGATGGGAGAAAAAAACTAAAATTTTTAAAAATTATGTAATTAATATGATAAAATTAAAGTCAGAATAAATAAGATCGTTGGAACGAAAAATAATTGAAGTATAATTATAAAATTTAAAAAATTGAATCATTAAATTATTAATAATTTATAGAGAAATAAAGAAGATGAGACGTCTTTCACCCTCACCCCATCAAGCGCAACTTAATAACCAAACAACTTTTAAATTAATTCACCTTGTGGAAATTTGACAGCGTAGGTAATCAAAGATGAAAAATTAAATATTTGAAAAGCTTAAGGTAATACAATAAGATAGCGAAAAAGTGAAAATAAATAGTCGTTGTGCAGTAAAAACAATAAAATACAAGATAAAAATGAAAAAGTACGATTAATGGTAGTAAGATATCTAATTATTTATTAAAAATACGTGTAAAGACTAAAGAGGTGAGAATTTTACTTTCTTCAGTACTCCTCTAGCTAAATAGTGCATCGGTTCGAGCGACCTTGATGCTTAGATTAAAAACCAATATAATTTTATATTTACCATCATTTGTATAACATAATATTGAAAATTATTTTAATAAAGTCTCGTGCAAATTATACTTTTCAAAATAAATAAAACTAGATGCCAAATGTGAAATTAATTAGATTTATTAATACCATCATTAAAATGCTATAGTAATATATGGTAACACTCATTTATAAGAGAAGAACATTTTAGAACATATAAATATAAAATTAAGAGTATTAGAATTCATACAGTAATTAAATAATTTTAGTACGTTGGTATTAACCATTGAATAATAATAACTCATCTAAAAATTTAATTTATAAGAAATTTATTTTCTCAGCCAAAAATTTATTTTGAAAAATGGAAGAATTAGTTGCAATTTATTTATCAAGATGGGCTTCCATGAAGACATTCGACAAAATTCAGTTACAATCATAAATAATAAGTGTTAAATAGTATCTGATTGAATTTGGATGTGAAGCAGTTGATGATGTATACTTAAAAATAAGAGATTATTGATGTGTTTGATATTTGATAAAATAACTAATTTTTTTTTTTTCAATAGATGAGTTATTTAAGTGAGAAAAAACACATATATCATGATAGCACAAAGATGAGGAGTAGTACATTAATGAAGAATTGAAAAAAAGAAGTTAAAATTGATAAGAAATTTGTATAAAAGTTATAAAAATAATTAAAAAGTAAGACGGTTATATAAAAAAATAGGAAAAATAATTTAAAATATGATGATGGTTGAGGAAAAAATGTATTGAACACGAGATGGCAAGGTAGAAGCCAGTAACCATTGCGAAAAAAAGTCGATTTCCCTCCCATAATTCTAGCCACAAACATATCCGTGCAAAGGAGATAAGAGGCGAGTTTTCTTGCAGGGTGCGGAGGGTGACTTGATCAGTCCCAATCAATGGCACTTTTACGTTGACATTACAGTCCACATCTTAACAAACACCTTGGAATCAAATGAAAAATCATCCAACTAAAGAGCTATCCAATTCTTATTCCTCTTCTACACAATTCAATGCTTTAGCAGTGTAGTTTGTTTGGAAAAAAAGGGACCGGAGACCGGAGAGGTAGGTACACAACCAGCCGCCCATTTCTCACTACCTAAGACCCGAATAATCCCAACTGATCATCAATATCTGGTATCTACCCTCTGTCACACCTGAATTGGGTCGTTGTTTTCCAAATAATTTGTTATCATCTGCAATTTGACCAGTAGAGAAGAGAACAATACAATTGAATTACGATGCATCTCATAATCATACACTTACAAAAAGGATATATATATATATATATATTTAAAAAAAACAAGAAAAGAAAAGATGCAGAATTTATTCAAAACTCACCAGCAGAAGTGAAGAGCAGAGAGATTAGACATTAGAGTCGTGTTAGCAACTTAGCATGGCGACCACCTCCACCATGTTCGGCCTGTCCCTCGGATGCTCGCTCGTACAGATGCTTGCGATCCTGAAGAACTCCTTCACTTCTCCTTCACCCGCTCTTCCTCCTTTCTCCTCCCCACTATCATTGCTCTCCGCCCGCCCTTCCAACAAATTCTCATCCATCATCTCCATGAATCTGTTATCCCCCAGCATCTGCCTCGCCCAAACCGGCAGCCCCACCTCCTTCCCCCCCAACACCAACGGCAAGTTGGGCCGCTTCCCCGTGGCCAGCTCCAGCATCAGTATCCCGAAGCTGTACACATCCGCCTTCGCCGTCGCCATCGTCAGCCCGTCCTTGTACTCCGGCGGCATGTACCCCATCGTTCCCGCCACCTGCGTCGACACGTACGAGTGTGAGCTGTCCACCAGCCGCGCCAACCCGAAATCCGCGATATGGGCCTCGAATCCCGCGTCCAGCAGGACGTTGCTAGCCTTGATGTCTCGGTGGATGATCCGAGGCTTGCATTCGTCGTGCAGGTAATGCAGCCCCGCCGCCACGCCCTTCACGATCTTCACCCTCTTCTCCCACGACAGCTGCCGGGGCCGCGGTGCCGACACCGACACCGACACCGACACCGACTGCGAGGAGTGCGAGGCGGAGGAGACGGTGGATGAGAAGGACGCCGAAGCAGAGGTGTCGTGCAGCCATTGGTCCAGGCTGCCGCGCGGGATGTAATCGTAGATGAGGAGGCGCTCCTCGCCGGAGATGCAGTAGCCCTTCATCTTCACCAGATTGGGGTGCTCGATCTTGCCCAGAGTCTCCATCTCCGCGCGGAACTCACGGAGGCCCTGGAACGCGTCGCGGCTCAGCTTCTTAACGGCGACCGTGACGCCGTTGGGTAGACGGGCCTTGTAGACGAAGCCGAAGCTGCCGTCGCCAATGATGCCGTCGGGGGCGAAGTTGCGGGTGGCGGCGATGAGATCCGGCATGGCTATGAGGCTGATGGAGGGGTCGAAGGTGGCGCTGTGCTCGCGATTCTGCTGCAGAGGAGGCGTTTGATAACCGTTCTGCTGCTGGAGCGGTAGCTGCTGTTGCTGGTTTCGGTGCCTCCGCCCCCTTCGCTGCTGGTTCTGGTGCAGTTGCTGCGGATGGGTGGGCTTCTGCCATCCGCAGAGAACGAGGATTACGGCGCAGAGAAGGGAGACAGCGATGAAGCTCGCAGCGGCCGCCGTTAAAGCTTGGAGGACGGGATCCATGGCGGACGGCTGCGATCAGAGAGAGAAGGGCGGAAGCAGACGGACAGCAGCTGCCATGAAGCAACGGGAGTGAGTTTTCCAATCCTCGCCGAGGACCATTTCTCACTTTCCACGTCCAGTGCCGTCCCGTCCGTCGCGATTGATTCAGCCTTCGTCCGCGTAAACGAGGGGCGACGGATGAGAATTTGTATCCGGTCTCGATGGATCTATTTGGTGGGATTGGCGACGGACCATTCATTGGGTCCAACACGTCATGTGTGGAAAGTGCCGTCTTTAGGTCGTCGCGTTGCTTTGCGGTGACGCGTCAACGGTCTTTTGTGAGGTCACGCTCGGCAGTAGGTGAATTTTCTGGTCACGAAGACGAGATTTCGGTCTTGCCCTGCTTCAATTTAGCAATCGAAACTGTTGATTGATTGAATGTACTTGAATAGTTGAACTGATTGTTTTTAGAATCGTAAAACGAATAAGAGACATAGTAGAAAGCATCAAAATGAAAAGATGGATGGTTTTTGTTTATTTTTAGCAACTACGAAGGAACTGTTTGGATCCTCAAAATGCCTGTTTACCCTCTTCCTATTATATATGCTTCGATATGGGGACAGACAAGAAGAAGTTTGGGATTTCGAGAGGAGGAGAGCAGTTGGATCCGTTTGCAGAAAATCTGTAGGAATGGCCGCCCATTAGGCCAAGGAGACAGCAACAAAACAACTCCAGGATCAAATATTAGGCATAAATCCAGCCCACTCAATTGGATAGATTTTGGGGCCAGTTTGGAATTCACACCATATAGAATTTTAGGAGTGCATCTTTCCGAATCGGGCCAGTGAGGCCTGGTATTCTTCAGCAAATAATTGTTTATCATGTTATTATCATTATTTATTTTCTACGACGTTGATATTACTATATTAGCTTGGCTAGGATCAACGCATGACTCAGCTGGCTGAAGCCGATTTGTGAAGGATGAGGATTAAGACTTTCCAACTTGACTACCGCGTAAGAAGACCCATTTAAATGATTGGGTTCTACTCTATCAACTCGACTGTAGAGCTCGTTTAGTGATCGACCTGCGTGTGTTGTAACTCATAAAAGAGTTAACGTTTCCGTCGATGTTTATTTTGTGAGTGATACATAATTATTGATACTAAAATCAATATTTTAAGTAAAAATATAAATATGAAAATCGACCTTTTTAAATTTAAGTAAATCATTAGGATTAAAAGTCCTTGTCGATTGTTTATGATTAATTTTAAATAATTTATCCTTTTTATTTTCATTATTTAATTCGTTTTCAACGAGTTAACATTCATTCATGTCAAATGAATTAAGGATGCAGTTGAAATTTTTATGAATAGATTATAAATGGATTAGCGCTAAGGTTTTTAAATAGGAACTTCTTTCCTGTTTGATTCGACCCGATTACACCCATAGCTAATCGATATCAAACCCTTCTCGAAAAGTGTTTGATTTATGTTGAATCTGGTGTTAGAAGATGAACACCTGACAGTAGTTAAAATTTTCAAGGCACGCTTGTTGATTCCCATTCCGCTAGAACTTGAAGGTATAACCAAGAGCATTTTGAGAAGGCCAAAAATGAATGAACAAAAAGAATTACAGTAGAAAGAAAGATAAGACTAAGATAAAAATGCATGGGATGTTCACATGTTGTATCGACCTGCCTCGGCAAACTAGCTAGCAAGGTCGAGAGGATCCTACATGGCAAGACCATTTATAATTAGAAATCTGGATAATCATTCACATAATACAATAACAATATCCGGAAGGAAGACTACTACAGAAGTAAATTGAATTCCTGTATGCGAAGGTGCAACTGAGCATGAATAATATGGCGGAAGCATGACCACAGCAGGAGTAAACTGAATAATATGCTGCATCATATATAACAACTACTCATCGAGCTCCGCATATGCATATTTGTTTAGAAGGAGAATGGGATGAGAATGAGTTGAAAATTTATGATGAAAATGTATTGGAAATAAGTAAAAATGTATTGAAAATGAATAAAGTTGTATTAAAAATGAGTAAAAATCATATTGAGAATGGATAAAAGTGCATTGAGAAATGTACAAAAAGTACATACACAAGGGTGTGTTTGGTTGCCTTAATGGTAAGAGCGTTGGCATGCGCCTTGGGAGATGCAAGGTTGAGGCTCGTACTCAACGTGGGAGCATTTTCCCCTTTTCTTGATAATTTAAAAGCATGTAAAAAAAGCACGTACAATTATACATTGAACTCCCAAAATAAAAATGGACTAAACCTATTTATCACGTAATTGACAATAAAATGACAAATAGTACCAAGATTTGCCTTGGATTTTAACCATGCCTTGAGCTCTAATTATTATTAGTTGTATAGCTTTCTTGATGTACCTATCAACCAAAAACAATTTTTGCCTTAGTACCGCCCCATGATGTTGGGGGCATCTCCGGTTCAATTCTCTCTGACAGCACACAAGTGAAGCAAAAATGTGGTGGCGCCATTCTCTCTAAATTAAAAATGAGAATATTGGTAAGATATTTATAAAAAAAAATTGTTAGAAAATTATAAAAATGTCTTAAGAGCATGATTATAATACCGGTTAAGATGATGTAATGCATATACCCATAAAAACAACGAAAATAATGTGAATTTAGACCAACATGGCAAGTAGAAAAAAACTAACTAATTAAGCACGTTATCAATAACTTAAAAATCTAAGGAAAAACTCCAGCAATTTATAATTTATTATTTTAAATAAAAATGCTTATTTTCCTATTTATCTCTTTTTTTTTAAAAAAAATACCTTGATCATTTGGCTTATATTGGCCATTAAAATCAAATTGAATATGATCAAAAGATATCATTTTACAATCTTTAAGATTGTGTCTTGTTAGGTAACCAGTTTTTTTATTGGTATATATTTAGATCTATCTTAAAGCGTATTATATTTAACCACGAGACATTTTTATAATTTTTACAGGAGGAGAAAACATATTCCACCACAGCAATCATGAGACATTGGGATTTTTATAAAATCGGGAGACCTGCTCCCAGCCCAGATTGAACCGGGATCGCCTAGCGGACAGCAGACGCGTCAGAGGTCCGCACCATTGCGTCTTAGCTCCAGGCTCAGTCGGGAACCAATTTTTTTATATATATTTACAACCATCTGAATTAAAACTTAGAGACATTTTTACAATTTTTCAAGGAGAAACAATAAGTTCCCATCAAATAAACTCCTACCAAAAGAAACAAGTAAAACTCCTGCAAGGAGAGAAAACCGCTAGGGTAAACCCCTGGTGGCGGTAGGCAACCAGTTTTGGTTTGAAGCTACTAATCAAACCTTTATCAACTTTTCTTACGGGCCCAATGCAGACAATGTGCACTTGTCCACCGTCCCTGCGGTTCTAAGGATTACCTTTGTTTTTGGTTTTTTTTTTAAAAAAAGGGATAACCTTTGTGAAAGGACATTTTAGGGTTCAGGTTATTTCACTCGCCAAGCCCTCAAGCTGAAGCTATCACAGTACAAAGTATTGATATTTAATGCGCAAATAAAGTAAAACGTGTTTTAATGAGGGATTGTAATACATCGTTCATGACTACATCGCATGTAAGCTCACAAGGGATGCCCTCTGTTTTTATTATTCTTTATTTTTTTCATAAAAACATATTTTGTTAAGTGTATTTAACTCATACAGACGTATTTGGCAAATACGAAAACTATTCAAATAAAATTTTTCAGTCTCTATAATTGTATTTTAATTATTTTTTTATATTTTTCATACCATCACCGTACTTTTTAATCATTTTTATACAACGACTTATATAATTAGTCTATCTATTTTAACTTTATTCTTTTTTACTCTTCATCATTACTGCTATCATCTTACATCGTTTTTTCTTAGTTCAAAAAATTTTTACATAAAAAACTTTTCATATAAGAGTTTTATCGCTTTCCAAATACACCCGTATCAAGTTCTATCATATTATAAAACTTTTATATATTTAATTTTATTTTTAAATTCAAAGTTTTTAAGAGGTGAAAAATGACTTAAATGTTCCCTGAAATTGATGAATTTTGAAAATAAAAAGTAAATATATAAAGTATTGTAAGCAGTAAAATTGATATATTGGCTAAATATACCACAAAAATGTTTATGAAAAATAACAAAAAAGATGTCATCGCATATAATCATGATCCATAATACATAAGCTTGTGTTAGTCATTTTGTTAGTCCGGCTAAAAGGTGTATTTTTAAAGTTTTTTATTTTCTATAAAAATATTTCCAATCAATTTTTAACTTACCAAAATTTATATACATTTTCGAAAAATTAACAATCAAGGGTGAAAATAACTTATATGTACCCAAAATGTTGATTTTTAAAAATTAAAAATATATAGCATATCCAAAAATTATAAATTTCGGTATAGAAATTAAATTATTTGAAAAAAAAAATTCATAGCAAAGAACTATTAAAAACCTTTACTTTATAGAACACATCTAATTATGAAAAAGAAACACCCTTTATCCTAGGGTCCTAAACTAACTTTTTTAGCCCGGTCAAATAAAATCATGACCCTTTAATGACTGAACATAACCCTTTAATGTACAATTATAATCTTTCAAAAGGTTATTTCTCAAATGCACGGTCCCACGCTCAGAACTTAAGGAGTACACTCCATTCACAGCCCAAGGACCAAATATTGACTTTTGGCCGGAGTAATAGAGCCGTGCACGAACGGGGAATGTTTTTTGGAGGACAATTCAAGAGAGTAAAATCATTGAGAAAAAAGAGAAGGCAGTTGAGAAATAATGGGCTGACCTAGCGAAGCCACCCAAAGCCCAACATTGAGCCATTGGCTTGGCGTTACCGACGCATAGAGCTTGCTGCTTGCCCTCGTGTACAGATGGGGTGACGCCGAGCCCAAGCTCGAATTCTAGTTAGAAGTTCTTTTTTACAACCTAAGCATAAAAAATTCAATTGGCAAGTGATCTTGTTAATCCGGCTAAACAAACGCTTTATTTAGTATATTTAAAAAAATTTATTTATAACAACTTTTTTCCTTTTTGCTTTATATATATATTTTTCTAAATGTATGTAATATATAAACTAAGTTTTACCATTTTTCGATATATATTTTTAAATTTTTAAAAAATAGGTGTATTTTAAATGCATATATACGTATAAATGTTTAAATTTTTTTAAAAAATATATGCATATTCAAAAATGGTAGAACTTAGTTTATATGTTAGATCCATTTAGATAAATAAGTGTATGAAGAAAAAATAAAAAAATATTGTAATAAAAAAAGCAAAAGAATATTGTAAATGAATTTTTGAGGTAGTCTAAGCAGAACATTTACTTAGTCCGGGCTAACATGGTCATTTCTCTTTATAAATGTAATAGGATTAGGGTTTAAATGAACCCAGGCCCGATTTTTAATTTCAAATTTATTGTAGAATATATTCTATACATAACATCTCAATAATATTTCTTTATATTTGTGTATTTTATATTATTTATATTTATGTTTGAATATATATTTAGCATATCGTAATTATATTATAAATAAAATATATTATTTGTACTTATCTTTATATTTCTATCATTTACTTTTAAGTCCATTAATTTTCTTCCGTTATATTGTTTTCAATGTTAAATATTTTTTAGAAATATTCCTTATATTGCTATATTTTTTAAAAATACATAGTTTGATTATGTATTATTATGTTTGCTTGTATGATGTATGATGGATTATATATTCATATAAACTTTTAAACTTATCATTCTTAAACAAAATATGAATTCATTAATGTAAATTTCAATCTAAAACTTAACCCAAACTCAATTTTCAAAATAGAATTATGATTTATATTTTATAAATAAAGTTACAGTTAAAGTTAGGGTTAAGATAAACCTGAGTCTCTTGAGCTTAAGTTGCACCCTTACATCTAACACATGAAAAATGTCCATTGCACTGAATTCCGACGTCTATGAAAAAATAAAAAATGCAGACCACCAATAATTAAAATACAGAACAACCAACAATTTATAATTAAAATACAGAACAACCAACAATTTATTTAAGTAAACCAGCAGAATTTTTTTTTTTTTTTTAAAAAGTAACATGTCCACCGTCCTAAACAAGGTGAGCATTTAAGTACATATAATCACAGCAAACATCACCATAGGGAGAAGACACAGTACTAGCTCTTGATGCCCTATAAGGACATATATAGGATATATGTCCAGAATCACACCATTTATAAAACTTATAAGAAACATAACACACAGCAAAAGAAATTCTCAAACAGCGATAGATACATAAGGACTTATTAGAAGAGGTGGTGGTGCTTCTTCCCATGAGCCTCTTCTTCTTCCTCCTTTGCTTCTTTCTTCTCATGATGCTCATGGAAAGCATATCCTCCGCTCCCTACAGCCATAGCAGCAGCTATCTCCTCTTCAATCTTGTGCTTGTGTGCATGCTCCGGATCCTTCCCTGCTTTGTGCTTCTCATGCTAAACCAAGGAAATTAAGCAAAATCAACTACAAACAATATATAATTTTTTTAAAGAAATGGAAAAGTCAATTTAGGTGAACAATATTTGATTTGGATTGTTTCCCTAAATTTTAAAATATTTTATTATCAAATAAGTGATAATTCCTCTCTTACGTATAAGAATTGCTCGTAATTCCTAATATACCCACAAAGTTTCATAAATTCCTCTTATGTCCATAACATTTTACCATAAATGCTTCTCATACCTGTGTCATCAATACAACCGTTATCTACCCCCATTGAAAAGACGATTTTGCCCATTTAAAATTTTCTAATTGAGGTAATTTAACCTTAACATGATTTAATTGATGATAGGAAATCATTAATACAAAATATTAAATAATTTAAAAGTCATATTAAAGTTACATTATTTTAATTAAAAAATTAAAAGAGCAAAATTATCTTTTCGATGGGCAGATAACAGTTGTTTTAACTATGTTGGTATAATAAAAATTTAAGGTGAAATGTTATGGGTATAAGAAAAATTTACAAAACGTTGTGGATATATTAGGAATTAAGTGATCCCAAGAGAATACAAACTTAGGTTTAACATAATTGCACGAAAGTTCCGGACTCGTCTGGATCCATCAACTGAGACAATTGTAGATATAAAAGGGTTAACTGTTGTTTCATAATATGTTGGAATTCGAAAAGTTATATTTTGCTTTATTGTTAGGCTCTCCTTGGTAACAAAAAAAAAAAAAAGAAAAGAAAAGAAAAGAAAAGAAAAAATAGTGACCACTTTCTGCACCCACTTTAAATGTGACATAATATCTTAATACATAAGGACTCTGCATTTTCTATTGTTATCTTTTTATTTTAATTATTTTTCACATTCTTTTATATAATTATTTTTATTTTGTCTTTATTCACTTAATTTCTGGTCATTATTTCTATCACATCAAATGGAAATCTTGCTTTTTCAAATTTTTTTATCTGGAAATTTTCTAGCTTTTTTTTTTCTTATTACCAAATGGGCCCTTAAAATACGTGCTGTGAATCCACAAATCGCACTCAACGTCACAGGGTTCAGTTTGCGACAGGCAAAATTTGTATGGCGTATTTTGCAAAAGGCCCCAGCAACACTGACAAAGCATATCTGCAGGCCCAGTTATGCCCTGCGGAGTGCGCCTGCGGCCTGCCCGGCTGCATTGGCAGGTAAGGTAAGACTTCTGTAGTCTGTACAGCGCCATCAGTGGCATAGGCTTTATCTGCACTGGAAATATCCAATTAACGGAAGGTGGAGTACCATAATTCAAACGGTGGACCTGGCACGTCATATAATGGAAAGTAATTGCCTCTTGAGGCATCTCCATCCATTCGGCTCATATTTTGAGATTTTGTAAATTTCACTCATGACTATTTATTTTAAAATTTCCTTATTTATAAACTTTGTTTAACTGGATTTTGTTATCCTTGAACACTTATGCCGGGTCAAATTGATCAGGGGTTAAAATTTAATTTTCTAAAAATCCTTATAGCTGTGTAGTGTGTAGGGTCAATGGGAAGCTTTTGCAAACAAAAAACATAACCGGAAGTTGTTTTCAAAAATCGATAGATAATAAAAGGGCGTAGAAATCAAAGAAAAGCACATCGTTATATGTTTTGAAAAAGCCGAAACCAATCCCAAAAGCTCGTATGGCTCCTGCCATGACTCCATGTGATGTAATAAATGGGTAGACCTTGGCTAACCTTTCCGTAAACCGGTTTGAATTGTGAAAAAATCTTGGCTTTTATAAATCGCAATACTTTTTATGAGTCTTAAGTTATTGGTTATTTCTATTAATTAGAGCCCACGAAAGTATCAGAATATGATTGTTTCTAAAATGTTAATTACCTTTGAATAAAAATGTCATTTAACTAAATATTAGTCATGAGTATGAGTGTTGTTTTGTTGAGAAAATAAACCCTTGGAGCCTCAACCCCCACCGCAGCTGCCAACTCCCTGAGTGGTTCTTAGTTAGTTTATTCATCTATAAGTTATGGTACAGGAGCATGATCACATATACCATATTGTATTTTAAGTTAAAATACAACATTAGTTACTTTTATAATTTATTATATATTTTTGATATTTTTATACACATATTTTCTTAAGTGTATTCAATCTATATACCAAGTTAGGATATTTTACAATATTTTATATATTTATTTTTTTATTTTTAAAAATTAAGTTTTGTAAGGCCTGAACAATGACTTAAATCCGAAGTTAATTTTTTTAAAATAAAAAATAAACATGTAAAAGTATTATAAAATGACAAAACTTAATATATGGATTAAATAAAATTAGGAAAACATATTTATGAAGAAAATAAAATAAAAGTAAAAATAAGATAAAATAAATTAATATTGTATTTTAGTTTAAAATACATCATAGTATATATAATTATGCTCATGATATATATATATGTGTGCAAGTTACCCTGTGCATTTATATGCACTGTAAGTTACAGTCTATTCGGCTCAAAATGAGCCCTAGATCATAAAAATATATATCTACACATATTTTTTATTTAGAATTATTTTTTTATTAGCGTATCATTTTTTATCCAAATTGGATATGTATACGGCCCCCATATGAAAATGGTATAAAATAAATATAATAAAATAATTTGATATATATAATTTTTATCTTGTTACTAGGGCTAACATATTTTATTTTACTTTCATAAATTTTTTTAAAACATATTAATCCATACATAAAATTTCATAAAATTTGAATATATGTATATACTTTTTAATTTTAAAAAATAACATTTTAGAGGTATTTAAGTCATTTTAACCCCTCGAAAAATGTTGATTTTTAAAAATAATAATATATAAAAATATTCAAAGTTATGAATTTGAATATATAAATTAAATACACTTGAAAATATTTTCATAGAAAACAAAAAATGAAAACATATACAAATTCGTCCTTAGGCTAACAAGATCATAAGCCATAACGAATAAGGGCTACGATCCATTGCTGTCAAATGAGAAAGGACTTATTTTTTTTCTAAAATTTGAAATAAACCATTTGAAAACATTATAAAATGTAAAAATATATAAATATGGAAGTATTGGGTCAACATAAATCTATAAAAAATTCAAAAAACGAAAAAAAATGGTGGAGTGAAATGGGGTGCACTGGATCTAGGCCGAAGAATACAATACAATTCGATCAGCCATATAAGATTGACTTGAAAGATTTTTTATTTTTTATTTTTGAAAAAAGCCAACTTAAACAAACAAATAGAGAAATACATGATCATGAGCATTCGTGAGATGAGTTTTGGGGGGAGTTACCAAAGCGAAAGCACCGGCAGCCACAGCGCCAAGCTCACCCAGGTGTTCCTTGTGCTTGTGGTGCTTCTCTTCTTTCTCATAATCCACGTTGCTCTCCGTAGCAGCAACGTATCCGGTTGTCTCCGCAGCAGTAACGCTGCCGTATCCATCGCTGTAAGCGGTGGTTTCCGAGTATCCCACTTCAGTGGCAGCGACTTTCTCCTCTTCCTTGTCATGGTGGAAAAGGTGGTGGTGGTGGTGGTGGTGTTTCTCCTCAGCCATTGATGAACAACGAAAAAAGACAAAAGGGAAAGGGATTGAGAAAGTGACGGAGGAAGGTTGAGATCGATGGTTGGAGTTGGAGGCCTTGAGGCAAGTAAGAGCCCAAGGGGTGGTTATTTATAATTTGGAAAAGGACTATCAAATACAGTTGCACCCTTTAACTGCAAGCTGAAGGACCACTATCGGTGCGACACATGGCAGAACAAAACACTCATGCGGGACGCGCGTATGAAAATTTTCCGGGAAATATAAAATCTAAAAATAATTTTAAATAATTATGATAAAATTAAATTTGAATATTCAATATTTTAAAATATATATTTAACATATTTCCTGACCGGCCTCTTGAAAAACGTTTCAATATTCCTTGAAATAATTTTTGTAAGAAAGTATGAAATCTATAAATAATTTTTTTGCTAGGAAGCTGACGATATATTAGTTTTTTAGTTTCTTATAATGAAATATGAAATATCATGTTAACCGCATAAACGTTTATTCCCTATAATGTGCCTCATATATCCTCATGTGTTTTCTGTGAAATCTCAGAACGCCTTGCCGCTTCCCATATATTAAGCTGTAAACCGGCAGACGAAAATAATGTTTTCTTTATTTATTTATTGTTGCGCGTGTATTTATGCTTATTTAATTTTTAAAACTTAAAAATATAAAATTTAGTATAAAACCAATCTAAGTGGGGCCGACATGTTATGACCCCAAAAAAAAAAAAAAATTGAAAAATTGGATTGTCTGTATATGGCCTAATGTAGGGGCAGTCGCACAAGATAGCCGTCCATTTGAACAACTGTTAAGTGATCATGGACAGGATCAGTTTTATCAAACTGTCTCTCGTTTTTATTCAAAAATTTATATACAGTCTAATGCAAAATTAATTAATTTTATTACCATTTTATTAGCTAAGAGTTCAAATATTATCTCCTATGTTAAAACTTAAAAGCTGTATTGAAAATCGATTTTCATGTAACGTAAAAGAAGGGTAAGAGTTTCCTTTTCTCTTTCATCTTTATTTGATGATGCGATGGTTTTCTTCTTTTCAACAATTAAAGATCATCTTAATCAATTAGCTTTTTTCACCAACTTTCAACAGCCTTGACACTGTGGCCACAGACCTGTATATTTTTCTTAATAGGAAAATTAAAGGTTTCTAATACATCAATGCGACTTTTAAGGCCTCAAAAGCCAGTGAAAGTACGTTCCCGAAAAGCATCTATTGCTTAATTAGATCAGTGTGCAAAATTGAGACTGCCAAAATTCTCATGAACGGTGTTCATCAGGGGTGGAACTTGAGTTGCATCGGTTATCCATTGGGTACCTCTCCAACTTACCTTGATTTGGATACATGTGATGTAGGAAATATTGAAAAAATATGCATCTCCTAAAATAAGATAGGATAAGTTACATGCTAGGTTATTTGAAACTTACCCGAATAAGTGTCCTTGTGGGTCCTCATGATTAACATTTAGTGATTTTGATTTTTCAATACTTAGATTATTATTTTAATGATTTAAAATCTTTTATAATTATTATTTTTAATTATCTAACAATTGCGTTTGTTTATTTAATTTGCGTTTTAAGCTCTGTAAAAACTTTTCATAATTTTTTGACTATATATTTAAAGTATTTGTCTTTTTTTTTTCCCGTCACACATACATTGTTTTAATACGATATTGTTGGTGGTAGTTGTTAATTGATTTTTGCGCATGGGTCTCTCAATCTTGCCAAATTTGCATTTTCGACTCTTTTAAGTTTCATAAATTTGTAGCTGTGGTCTATTGGTTTTTAGAAACTTGCAATCATGATTACTGTAGTTAATAATTTTATCCCATCCCAAATCGGTTGCGCTGTTTGGTTAAATTTTTCTGGTCATTTTTAATTAGATTTCTTTTAAGACGAAATATTTTAGAATTTAACTGCCGGATTATTTAATATATTTATTTAGGGGATCAAAGGGATATTTTAGTTATTTTATATCATAAGTTAACAATTATGGGGTCTACTTAATTAAGAGGAGTGATCATGTTAGTCCGGGCTAAATAAATGTCTTGCTTAGCTCGCCTAAAAAAACTCATTTACAATAATTTTTTTATTTTTTCTTTATACACTTATTTATGTATGTATATTTAACATATAATTGAGGTGGGTTAAGTAGGACATTTACTTAACCCAGACTAAGTGGATCATTCCCCCTTAACTAAACTGACAAAAGCCATAAAATTTTGAGAAATAAAGTAATGTATGTGAATAAATGGCACAGTTGAAATACATGCGAGTACACTTAACTTCAATGCACCCATATGCAAAAACATATTTTTATTGTTTTGAATTTTTTTATAAATATGTTAATCTAAGTATATTTAATATGTATTAAGTTTTACCATTTTTGAAGATTGTACAAATTCTTAATTTTTTAAGAACAAGGATATTTTAATACGCATAGATTAATATTTTTATAAAAAATTTAAAAATAAATTTTTTGCTCCTAGGTGTACAAAATCAGGCTCTATAAGCAAATATGACACTTAAAGGTCAAACATGTAAATTCTACAAATTTGACACAACTATATGCGAAAATCCCATAAGAAATCTAACCCATTTTTTTTTTTGATATTTTTTGCGGTATCATTTGAATTGTAAATTTACAATTCAGGCCTAATTCACCTTACAATTTCTTATATATTATTATACGAAGAGGTAAATTTTTTGTTATAGGAAGTCAAAGCAAAAGCATTATCTATTTATAAATTTCATATGAAATTAATTAATTATACTTTAAAAATTACTAAAATTAAAAATTTGTAATTACATATTTTTAAAAGCTGTACAGGCTATTAAGTTTTACATTAGCACTTACCATCTAAAATAGAGCGAGGGTCGACAAGTAAAGCATTTAAAAAAGTATATGATATATAATGTATGTTTAATATCTAAACAATTAGGTTTTTTCTACTCAAAATGTAATACTTCAACATAAAGAAATTAATTACTTATATAAATTTTAAAAATTAAATCTATTAAGTGTTTTTTTGAATTTATATTAGTTATATGGATATTATATTATTCTAATATAAATATATATACACTATTAATGCCGATTGCAACCGGGGGGGGCCAGTGCGACAAGTGTAACGGTGGGCGCCCGCTTCATGCCGCATGCCTCTCTCACAATCTTATCATCCTCCCACCCTCTCTTACCATCTTAAAGTTGTAAAAGCAGGGACACTCCCTCGGAGAAGAGTGGTTCTCCTGTTCTTGTCGGCTTCCACCGGCAAAGACCCCTTCAAATTTTGAAAATTGCTCCGCCATTTAAAATTTTTAAAACTATTTTAAAATATAATTAAAATCTTAAACTAATATATATAAACCACAAATATCCTTCTTGATTCAAAATGCTTCCCTTCTTCTAAGGTACTAGATCTGCCCCTGCGGCCCAGAGTACGAATGGTTTACAAGCACCGTCCAAATCCCGAAAGCTTGCTTCCCTCGGTAGGTCTTCAATTTTCAAAATGAAGGAAGAATTAAAGCCGGTCGAATAAAAATGTTCTTTTATAATATGAGCGGAACTTCTTCGAAGTTATCGGACATTAGGATTTATATGGAGGTTCTGCAAAATAAGCCCTTTAAGTGCCCATAAACGTACTTTAGCATCAATTTTCGGTATTTTACAGAATAGACCTTTTAAGTGTTAATTTTTGCGAAACTATATGTTTTCATCTACGCTTATTAGTTGAAAACTGTGCGAGCGGAGGGTTTATTTTACCAAGCTTCGAAATTTATAAAATTTATTTTACAAAATGCCAAGACACGTGCTAAACCCACGGTTCATGAAATAATAATTGCTCTTAGATATAACTTTTAAGGGAAATCTCAAGTGTTTTTTGTAAAATTTCTTATACGAGGCACAAATTGATGAGCCATGATTATCTACGACTGATCATATATGGACTCTCCATACAATATTTATTTTTTGATATTTTAATTTTTTCTTCATAAATATATTTTTTCTAAGTGTATTTAATTCACATATTAAACTTTATTATTTTATAATATTTTTACATATTTCTTTTTAATTTTTAAAAAATGAAGTTTTTTGAAGGGTGAAATTGACTAAAATATCCTTAAAATTGATATTTTGAAAAATAAAAAATAAAAATGTAAAATTATTATAAAACGATAAATTTTGGTATATGAGTTAAATATACTTCTTAAAAATATGTTTATGAAAAAAATCAAAAAAGAGCAAATAAATATTGTATGGGAGCTTCTATACCATTAGTGGTATATGATCATGGCTCGAAATTGATCAGGGATATGTAACCTTTCTCAAGCTCGTGCGAACTGCGAACCATGTTTTAATTAACCCTTTTATTTCTCTATACTTTTGCTTGCACGTATCTTACTCTGTGCACTTAAAAGAGAACGATTAGTAAAATTAAATGGCTTGATTTAACTGTAATTTTCGTTAAGAGTTTTTCTACCGACAGAATAGATGGCCTACCACATACAAGTATCATGATGGGAGCAATTAATGGAGCATATTCCGTGATTCTTTCTATGTCACGGCCCGCCCCCACCCAAAAGTAGAGCAAATATCCATTCCATAAAGTATTTGACCAATTAAAATAAGTGCCAATTAGTGGTCATTTTTCAACCATTTGGTACTCCCTGATTCGTGCTCTCTTGAATCCTATCCGAATTCAAGATTATAATTTTAAATCAACATGCAATCATGGCAACCCATACACAATTTTTTTTTTTTTTTTTTGCGGATGAACCATTCAAAAGTTCAATTACAACCACATTAATTTAATTTTTTGTTATATTTATAATAATAATAATCTGTTTTGTTTAAGAATTTGAATAATCTTCATAATTAACTAGACCAGATTATGATCCAATACCCTTGCTATTTAAAATGATATCGATCATATGCGTAAGTACCCTCCAATATTAATGGAAGAGATATTGGCATGTTGCCTACTCTTACCGTTTTACATGTCCATCTCGGCACCCTTGACTTGGTAAAGCTGAGCTCCCCTACTCTCGCTAGAAGGTCTTAAAAAAACCGCTTAGCTGTAATAAGAGGTGGTATGATATGGGTGATAATGAAGAGTAAATAAAATAAAGTTAAAATATATATGTTAATTATATAAGTAGATTAAATCATTCACAAAAGCTAAATTAATAAGTGATTAAAAAATATATATTCATTTATCCATGTTAAAAACAAGATGCTGCACTTACCAATTTTGCTTTTATCTAAAAGAGAGAGACAAAACTCCTACACACTTGCATTTCTCATATATAGATACATATTTCTACATAAACATTTCTACATGCACTTGAGGTTAGATTGGGCTAAGATTAATGGCAAGAGCTTCTTGGGAATTTGGGATGAAATATTATAGATATTGAAGAAATTTTTAAAATGTTATGAGTACCAAATGTAATAGCCAAATATTATAAATATGATGATAATTTTCTCATAGATAGATACATATTTTGGCCACATACATTTTTAATTTAGATGAAACTTCTTCTTCTACCCCAGACAAATGATGCTAAAAGTAATAAATAAAATATATTTTTTTATTCATATGGGAAAAATAGATGAAGTTAACTAAAATTACTTTTACACAACCTAGCTATTTAAAGTGAGACTCTACAAATTTTTATATAATTAAAAAGCAAAAATGTCTTCTTCTTCTCCCAGAAAAGAGAAAAATGTCAATACTCGTACAACTAGGTGATTGCTATTAGGGTGCATGAGACTGTGCTTATACCCTTTAAATGTGAATTTTTATTATAGAATTAAAATTAAGGTTCAAATATATTTATTATTTCGTAGAGTTGTGTGAATATAAATGAAATTTTAGACAAAATAAGTGGATATATTTAAAATTATAAAAAATATTACGATTATATTAATAATTAGGGGCAAAACTTGGAAGTATATTTGTAATTTTCATTTTTAAAAAATATTAAATACAATACACTGTTAATTCAATAGTCAAGACTCTGGATAGACAAACCAAACCATTCGTCCATTCCTCGATTGGTGGGCTTGATCATCAAATCGCTACCCGATTATTTTAAAGCCAGCCTAATGTCCCACGTGGGAAGCTCACTCAACCGGCCAATCCACTGTCCACGCGCCTAGAATTTGACTCGGGATGCCACCGTTACAAATGCACCTCCCCCAGGAAACAGTCAGATATATTAAAGAATTAGATTTGTCATAATGTATAAAATACCATACAAAAATTAATTAATCTTAAAACAAAGTTTGAATACAGTTTATGACCTATATATTTTTGAAATTATCTTATATAATCTTAAAATTAGTAAGTTGATCAGGAAGCTCTGATCGATGCAACTTATGGAGAATTCTTCTCGACTTAAAGACTGTCAATTGCATTAAAAAAAATAAATAAATAGAAAGAAACTGTATAAAAATATTAAAACAATAAATATTCATTAAAGTTAAAATCTCAGGGCTTAGGGTGATGAACAAGTAAAATGGGGCCAAAGGACCGGTGAACAACTTTAAATTTTAGTCGTACAGCAATGGCTGCTTCTGACTGAGGTAGGCTTATCTCAGCCAAGAATTTATTAGGTCCTGCTTTTCTTTTTATAAACAAATGGGGGAGGACAACTTAGGAGGAGAGATAAACAAGACAATTTCAAATCTTATGCCCCTCATCTTACATACTTTTACATGCACCCCCATCAATTGATTTTACAAACTCTAGATCCAGATCTCCTGGTGCCGACCTTTACTTTACTTTATTTTTATTTCTCATATATACGATTTTACAAATTTTAGATTTCATTTAATATTTTTTATTTTTAAGATTCAAAATAATAAATGAAATAAAAATCATAAAATTACACACATGAAATCTTCCAGCTTGGGCCCACGTGTTGATGGGGAAAAAAAATCAAAAATCAAAATAAAAAAATGGGTCAGTGCACTGGATCCTTTCCCTCCAATTGTTATTAGAGCTACCATGATAAATTTAAATTCTCATTTGGCCAAGCTTTTGCTCTTTTGTTCAGATTTTTTTGCGGTGAACTGAAAAACAGGAAGTGTATATTTGCGATGTCCACACCCCCCGAAACTGCATTTGTGGATTTTTAGGGTGTGTTTAGGAATGGATAAAACTTTTAACGAATAGTTTTAGGGAGTAAAAATTAAATGATGTGATATGATAAGGGGTAATGATGAGAAATAAAGAAAATAAAATTAAAATACATAGGTTAGTTGTGTGAATAGTTGTGTAGAAATAATTGAAAAATAGAATAATTATATATGAAAATGCGAAAAAATAATTAAAAAATATAATATTTATCCACAGTAAAAAATTTCAGATGAAAAAGTTTGAAGTTGACATTTCCCTTAGATTGCGCAGCTAAGCTTATGCCACGCAGGTCTGCTTTATTATCCTCAAAATTTCAGCAATCATTCGACGCAGGTCTGCTTTATTATCCTCAAAATTTCAGCAATCATTCGACTGGACGCGAGACACTATTTTCCACGAGAATGTTTCAGAGCCAGCAGCAAAATCCGTTTTTTATTTTTAAAATTTTTTTTTTCAGAAAACTGTTAATATAAATATATTTAACCTGTTTATTAATTTTTATTATTTTTTTAAATATTTGTAGATATTTTTTAAAATTTTTTAAAAATCAGTGGAAAATTACTAAAAATGCCACTTATTTTTTAAAAAAAAAAATATTTAAAAATTTCTAAAAAATAAAAATTAACACACATATTAAATACACTTAAATTAACATTTATGTGAAAGAGTTTTAAAAAAATAAAAAAATAAAGTTTTGCACTTTGAATCATACCCCTATTTTCCAGCTCAAACCCTTATTTTATTTATAAATCTAACCATGATATCATTAATATATCGTGAACCAGATTGATGCACGGCCTCTGATGAATCGACAGCTGGATATGTATTATTTGTTCTAAGGGAAGTGCTCTCATTTATCTACTGATCAATGCACGTGTTGACCCAACCGCCAGGTTTGTGGACGTGGGCTGCAGAGCAACGAGCTCGGCGAAGGGTCGTTGTTCATAGACGATGAGCCCCACGTGTACCCTTTTGAGAAAGTATTTTTTTTTTATATTATCCATCTTTTTCCTTTTCCTTTTTCAGAAAGGGGCAGATTAATATTGGTGGTGTAAGATGGGTTCTGCTTCTGCATGCGCCACTGGCCATTTGGCATGCTGTCGGCAAGGGCAAGTATGTCACTGATCGAAGAATTATTAATTTGATAATTACATCTGCGAAGAAGAAGTCCAAGGCCTCCAAGGCCTTACACGTGTATTGCTTACCTATTCATGTTAATCTTTCCAAAATATTTGACACCTGTGAGACAGTGAGAGTACTCCATGTCTTTTGTAGACATTTCTTACAATACAGGCAACCAAGCCACATGGTGCTTAGAAGCATTCAATCATATTGAAGCATTTTACCTCCACCAAGTGATCACATGCATCCAATTTTCACCTGAATACAAGAGGACAAATAAATCAATAAGAAGAAAGTTTTCATTAGATTGGCAACATGAATGCAAGGTTCTCAAAAAGCCCAAGTGCAGAATGTCGAAACATTGTTACATCTACCTAAGATAGTCTATCCGGCATTTCGGCAAATGGTGAGCATGCAAGAATCCAATTTCAAACATTTTTCATTGGTTGGTCTTGGCATGGCTTGCTGAAGCACCGGATCGATTCATTAAAATCAGAAATGTTAAAAGATCGAGGGTTGACTCATTGAAAGCTACTTTTTATCACTATTTAAATGATCAAGCGACTAACATAAATATATATAAATATAACATGTTAGGGTAAAAAGATCAGGATTTAAATTTAAGTAAGAGCAGTTTGACTTTTTCCTGTGTGGAGTCTACCCATCAGAATTCAAAATGGATTGCATAATATAAAAATAAAAATAAAAATTTCTTTGCCCTTTTTTTGGTTGGACCATTTACAGCCCAAAAAGCCCACCTAATTGAACATCATATTTCTGCTCTTAACTCAGGGAGAGCTAGATTCTAACTCGATCGGGGAAGAGAAGTGTAATTAAAAAAAAGAAAATTTTCAGAAAAATGTTTGAGTCACAAAATCACTGAAGTTGGAAAAAAAATTCAAAAAAGAAAATATAAATAATGATAAAAAGATTATGACGAACAAATATAGGGGAATACATGTCATGTCCTAAAAGATAAAAATTTTCTAATTTTATTTATTCCCGCCAAATACACTCTTGATTTTATAGAAATGGATGGTGCATATTAATTAAAAAAGTTGGGGTATCATGAGAAATTTCTCTCAGATGCCAAAAAAAAAAAAAAAAGCACAACTAACTGTCTTAGAAAATTACGATAATGTCATTATATTTAAAAATCCAAAAAAACTACTTAAAAACATCTAAAAATGTGATTTATAAATTAAATACACATAACTTTATATATTCATGACAAAATTCAAAAAAATATGCATTATGCAGCCATGCGTTCGGCCGTAAAAAATAGTCAACATTTCCAATTATCTCACACATTTTACTCTTGGATTAGACAAGTTTGAAAGTAAGATTTTTAAGGACCCATGAGCAACAAAATGTATGATTTTAAGGATTTGATTTGATCTCCATGTTCCTAATCTTCACCTAACGAAATTTCTTTCTTTTTTTCGTTAGTGGTAAATGAGCTAAATCCCATGTTGACCTGCAAGCTAACATCCTACCCAGCGGTCATTATTCTACAAAACTTCACTCACAGGTCAAAAAATTCTACAGCATTTTCCTAGATTTCCGAAATGAGGGAGCAGAAGAAATCACGTGCCTTAAGAGAAACCTGTAACAAATCTCACATATACAGATGATGGTGAACGGTGAAAGCAAGTTAGACTCCAAGCAAATATATTTATTATCATCTCGTCTATACAAAGTGGAAGTAGAAATATATAAACTCTCTCTGCAAACTACAAATCATCACAATGCTGTACCTCCCAATTGCAACACAAACTATAAATCATCACAACGCTGTACATCTCAATCTGCAATTGGGAGAAGAGAAATGGATTGAAATTTCGGAATGATGTAATTAAGTCACAAAATGACTGAAGTTGGAATAAAAAATTAAAAATTGAAAAATATAAATGCTGATAGAAGAATAAGATTATCAAGAAAAATATAATTAAATAGACGCAGGAGGAGTATTTATTATCGTCTCATGCTCTCATCTCTATTTCTATTGAGAGGAACTTGTGACACACATAGGGACGATAATGTTAGCAAAGTAGAATCCAAATAAGTATATTTTTATCATCCAATCTCTATTGGACAAAGACAAGGAAGAAACTACTAAGTATAAAGTGGAAGTAATATATACACACACCGGGACGCTTCTATGAAACCTCATCTATTTTTAAAATTTTGATGGTTGATAGAAAATTCACTTTATCTATTATATTTAACATCATTTATAGTATCTTGAGAACCGTTTTATTCTTTTAATTTCACTGTATATGGATCTCATCTATAAATGTGTAAAATTAACGTAATAAAATCATTCAATATTAAAACATCAACTTTAAAGTAGTTTTTTCAACATTCAAACTATCTAAAATATCAATAATATGTAGATAAATTATCCTATAAAGTATTGTTACATTCTAATATGTGTATGAAAGATCTAAGTATTTTTCATAATTTACATATGAATGTACCTATTTTTGAACAAATGCGACCTATCTACATATTGGATTGGGATGAAACTTAGTTTTCTAACTAAATAAATTGTGTTAAATACAAGGGATGAATTAGATTTTCTATCAAAGATCAATCTTTCAAAAATGAAAAAGATTTTACAAAATCACTTCTATGAAACTCGATTTTATAGAAGTATTCACGATATATATGTATATATATATGAGAATATTTTCTGTGTAGTGAAGCTACACCGTCCATAATTAACAGTGCTTTTAGCTCAAAATGCATTCCACATGTACTTAAATTTATTAATACTTTATACAATCATTTATCCATACATAAATTTTATAACAAATGATTTACATGTTGAAAAAATAACTTTAAAGTTGTTATTTATATCAAATTATTTTATTATGTTGAATTTATACAATTTTTAGATGGGGTCCATACAAATTCTAATTGGGATGGAAATTAGTATAATAATAGAATACATAATTTTAAATATAATGGATGAAGTAAATTATAATTTTATGAACATGTGGAACCCATTTTGAGGTAGTTGTACCGTATTTGTGGTGTAGTGGAGCTGCACTTGAATATAAAGAATCTTTGCTGTGTAGTGAAGCTACACCATAAGTAACGATGCATTTGGCCCAAAATGGACTCTACACGTACTTAAATGTATTGATGTTTTATACAATCATTTATCTATATATAAATTTTATAGCAAATGGTTTACATGTTGAAAAAATAACTTTAAAGTTGTTATTTACATCAAACTATTTTATTACATTGAATTTGTACCATTTTTAGATGGAGTTCATGCACATATCCAATTGGGATAAAAATTGTTATGATAATAAAATACGTAATTTTAAATACAATTGGTGGAGTAGATTATAATTTTATGATCATGCGGGGCCCATTTTGAGGTAATTATATCGTTCAGTAGCGCAATTGTGCCAAAATGGCCCCCACTATATTTAGAATGATATATTCTATTACCATGCAAATTTTCATCCCAATCGGATATGTGCATGGATCTCAGCTGAAAATAGTATAAATTTAATATAATAAAATAGCTTGATATAAATAACAACTTTAAAGTAATTTTTTCAATACGTAAATTATGTGCTATAAAATTTATACATGGATAAATGATCGTATAAAGTTTCATTGCATTCTAAAATGTGTGGGGCCCATTTTTGGACAAATATACCGTTGTTTTAGTGCAGTTGCGTTATAATGGAACAACCCACTTAATTTAAAATTACATATTCTATTACTATATTAATTTTCATCCCAATTAGATATATGAATGTACGCCATCTGAAAATGGTACAAATTCAATATAATAAAATAGTTATATATAGATAATAACTTTAAAGTGATTTGTTAACGTGTAAACCATTTGCTATAAAATTTATATATGGATAAATGATTGTATAAAATATCAATACATTTAAAGACATGTGGAGACCATTTTCAGTAAAACGCAGCGTTAATTATGATGCAGCTTCACTGCATGGAATATATATATATATACTCAGGAAGTGATTCAATACACTTGGGGGCTTTAAAATTTCATTATATTTGCATTCAAAATCCATTTGTTTAATTTTTAAAATATTTTTATAAAATTATTAATTCTGGTGTAATTAACATATGTATTAAATTTTATCAATTTTGAAGATGTGTATATATTTTTCTTTATTTTTTAAAAAGGGGTTTTATTCACTTTTAAGTTCTAATGACTAAAATATCCATATTTTTAAAATAAAAAATATATACGTATTTTTAAAAATAGTAAAATTTGGTTTATAGATTAATTGCATCTAAATTAATAATTGCTTAAAAAATTTTAAAAATTAAAAAGTGAGTTCTACTGGCAGAAGTTTCAATGCATCTGGTGCACTGAATCACTTTCCATTTACTCTCCACCAATCATAAAATTTATTAAAGCTTCGCATGTCTCAGTCCACGATCCAAACTCACATTGGGCTTAAACGTCCATCCATAAAATAGAATATTCAATTATTCTCCCACACAAAAGTATCTTCATACATCTGATCCTCCTATTTAAAATATTCCTCCCATTTAAAATATACAGCGAAAGCCCTAGCCGTGTGCTTGGTATTCACAGTTCTCTCTTGCTAACTAAAACAAATAAAATAAAACATGTGAATTTAAACGAAATAATAAAAAAGGAAAATTTCATATATAACCATGAATTTTATCTTTAGTTCCACTTATACTCATAAATTTTTAAAATTTGCTCTCATACTTACGAATTTTTATCAAAATTTCATTTATACCTACGCCTTTAGGGATCCGTTAAATCGGCTATTGACCTCCTTAAATTACATTAGAACTTAAGGTTGTTTTGTTTAAAGTTAAATGTTTATATTTAAATAATATATGATTTTATAGTTATAGAATTGCTAAAAATTCATTACAATATGAATTTTTAACTATAAAATAATAATTAGGAATGAACATATTCATCATTTATCAAAGAGTTAACCGTCTTTTTAATGGATTCCTAACAGCGTGAGTATAAGTGGAATTAGGATAGAAATTTGTGGGTATAAATGAATTTTTGAAAATTCATAGGTATAAGTGAAATCAAGGGTAAAATTTGTAAGTATATCACAAATTAGCCCTAATAAATAAGATAAATTATCAATAATAATAAAGTTACCTATCTTATCGTCAAAACAATATATGTCTATGCCTTTTGACACACAAGTCCGGCCTATCACTAATCCTGTAATAGCAATATGCTTATCATTCTGGGCAGAAAGTAGCACTTGTACTTAATAAAGCTATATAACAAACTAATGAATCATCTATGGTCGGGCTTCTACAAAATCTCTTTTTTATCTAATTTTTCTAATTTTTAATATTTTAATGCTCAATAAAAATTCACTTCTATCAATTTACTTCATCTATTACATTTAACATTATTTAAATTATCATCGAAACCCTTTAATTTGTTTAGCACCATTTTATGTGGCCTCATCTCTGAATGTGTAAAATAATTAATAAAATGATATAGTACTAAAATATCAATTTAAAGGAGTATTTTTAATATTTAAACCATCTAACATATCATTATTACGTGGATAAATGAGTTAATAACGCATTATTACTTTCTGATATAGGTGAATGGATTTAAATATTTTTCCTAATTCACATGTGAATATATCAATATATCTAATTTTGAGCAAATATAGGCCAAACAAATATTTAATTTTGATGAAACTTAAACTTAGTCTTTTCACTAAAAAATGATATTGAATACAGTAAATGTATTAGATTTTTTATCAATCATTAACATTTAAAAAATTAAAAAGTAAAATAGTTACTTAAAATAGACTCCTATCAGGATATATTGGCCCACACCGCGCCATATGCCTATGTCCTACACCAGGTTTTGCGCTTACATAATTATTTAGGTTAAGAATAATTACATAATTAATTACAAATAGGGGATTGGGTTAAGAATTTGCTGAATAATTATTTAGGTTGAAGAAATGTAAATATTGTTTTGAAAATTTTCTTTGTTAAATTCATGAGAAAATATGATAATCAAAATTAGCACAACTCGATGCATTTGGTCATGTTAAAAAACAAACGGAAAGAGAACGCATTTTGCCATACGCCAGAATTATTTTAACTGCATCAACTACTATTTGTTTTTACTTTTATTCTCCGAGTGTGTTTGAAAAGTAAAAAAATATTTGGATAAAAGGTTTTAAGCGTAAAAAGTTTTTGAATAAGAATAAATAATATAATATAATATGAGTAATGTTGAGAAGTAAAGAGAATAAAATTAAAATAAATAGGTTAGTTATAGAAGTAGTTATGTAAAAATAATTGAAAAATAAAGTTGCTGATAAAAAAATGTGAAAAATGATTAAAAGTAGGATAACTATGGAGAGTGAAAAATTTTAAATTGAATTTTTTTTATATTAAACAAATATTGGGTTTTTAAGTAAAAAACAAATATTGTTAAATAAACATACCTCAATATTCTTCTAGTCATGTGTTCACGTGATCGCTCCTATTCTCCTCTTTGTACCTTGCGCACACCCCCGTGCCTGTAAATATACTTGTAAAGTTTGACAAATATTGCATCTGTGTCTTTAAGTTTATTAAAATTACAAATATACCTACAAGGTTTGTATAAATTGACAAGTGTGTCTTTTCCGTTAGCTGTCATTAAATTTTTTGTAAAATAACGAAAACTCCCTTTAAACTAAGTAATACACTTATAATATTTTCAACTATTATAGGCATATTTACTATCTCATTATTTTATATATTTTACATATATTATTATTTTAGATTATTTTACAAATATGCTTACATTATTTGCAAAAAATTGTAAGTATAATACTTGAATTAAAAAGTATTATTGTCATTTTATAAAAAAAAATCTAACGACATCGTAACGAAAAGAACATGCTTGCAAATTTATACAAAACTTAGGAGCATATTTGCAAATTTTATAAATTTAGGAATACTAATATAATATTGGTCAAACTTTGTAGATATATTTACAAAATCTCAATCAGTAAAGATATTATAAAATTCGAAAATCCTTTTAACACAAATTTTAATTAATATGAAGCATCGGTTGGACGGGCAGATGGATTTTAAAGTAATTCCTGGAGGCCGACTCGCATATCCAAACGGAAGCCATTGCTTCTCCGGATTCGTCTCGCTCCACTTCCCTCCCTCCGTCATCCTCCTTGTGCTCTCCCTGAGGTTCTCCAGGCCCCCCTCCTCTGCCTCGTGATCTGCCCTCTGCCATCTCCATTCTCCGACCGCCCTCTGCTGCCTCGTTCAGCCGCAGACCGGACCTCCAGTTTGGATCACACCCTCTCTTTTCTTTCAACATCCAAGCACGATTCTCCTAAAATTCCCATCCCATACTTCCATCTCCCACTGATCCGGTGATCGCCTTCTCTACTTCTTTAAGCTCCGTTCCATTCAGGCTCTCAATCAAGCTCCGGTAAAGAAACAAAAGCTTCTATTTTACTCCAACAGGCAACAGCTCCATTCGATTCAGATAATGACTCAGGCTTCTATTCTACTCTTTGCGCTACTGTTTTTTAATCCATTTTTGATTAACGAGTTTCATGCATCTGTCCATATAATTAATATTGTGAAGTTAGGTTCAAACGTTGCTAGTTTGTATGATTGTTAGCTGGATTGAATGCTAGATTGCTGTTGAATGCTAATCGAATGATTGTTAGCTCGTTTGCAATCAAGTCTGGTACTTTAGTGAACACATGATTTTCATGATAGTGCACTTCAGATAATTATTATTTTGAACTATTTTTGTTATTACTAGAATTATATTTATGTATTCTTAATTTCATTGTTGATTTTTTCAGGAAGAAACACATGCGGAAAGGTCGTACTGCATTCTGGACTACAAGGGCTTGAGCTATTAACTTTTAGTTTAACTTAGATGAGCTTGATGTGATATGTATTAGAATATGGATTTTCACTGGTTGAATTTGAATATGGAGTACGTACTACTTAACTAGGTTCTTTGGATATTGATTTCTGTTTTCTTAAGATATTTTAAAGTATTAGACACGTTGTCTGCATATTGAGTTGTGATTGGATATTAACTTGTGTTTGGTTGTGAAATTTTAACAAGTGAAAAAGATTGTTTTCATATCGAGTGTTGTTTAATTGTGAGATTTCTAAATGTCAAACAGTGCGTGGAGCTTGAAATTGTGTTTGGTTGTGGAATTCAACAGATTCTTCCTATATGTTACAGGTCTTGGAAGTATTCTAAACTTTATCAATAATATTTCTATATTGAGGTTTTGAGGTATTCGTTGGTCTTATTCTTCATATTATTTAATCTTTATATAATTTATTGACATTTGTGGTTCACTTGGAATTTCTTTTCATGATCTAGCCTAACTGTTCTTACTTTGAATAATATATTTTTTTCAATAATGTGCTTGATTTATTAACCTAATTTTCAACCGAAACTAAATCGATTTTTTAAAATGTTATTTTTAGGTTTTGGTTAAGATTTGAAAAATAGGGTTAGAAGTAGGTTCAGTTTGAGGTTTATACAAATAGGGTTAAAGTTTAAAAGATTCCAAACAAAGTCAACCTGAGTCAGTTTACACCCCTAACCTTCTTTATCGTTTTTAATTGGTCATATCCTGGTTTATTTAGCATGATAAGGCTAACAAAAAGGGGTCAAGAATAGATGTCATTTCTGGTTGTAAGAAATCCATCTGGTCAATTTGCAAGCTATGCCAAGACCAACCAATGAATACTGTTTGAAATCACATTCTTGCGGAGTTTTTTTTATATATAACTTATCCTCGAAGTTTGAGAAATGGTGAATTTTGCCCCGTATGTTAGAATAATAGCACAAACTAACCTTCTAGATGTAGTTCCTTTGCAAATGAAATCCTTAAATACGGGAAATAACAAAATCACCCTTGGTAAAAAAAAAAAAAGTATGAGCCATTTCTATCCCTGTTCACATAACTTGCCACCAATTTCTCTCCCTATTTGCATAACTCATCATCTTTCTCCCCTTATCCTCTTGACCTTTTTCTCCATCGCCATTTCCCATGGCATAGTGCCATTTGGCTTGATCAACTATTGGAAATGGAAGGATAGTCACCCAATCAACTAGTTCCTTTCCTGTTAGCTAGTGATTGAACTTGTCGAAGAAGCCATTGTTATAAAACTAAATGCCATGTAATAAAGCAGCAAAGGCACACCCATTTCAACATGCATGAGAGATATCACTCGCTAACCTTTCATCGAAGGGTTTGATTGGTCACTGCATTTCTAGGAGAGCTACAGATTGAATCCATACTTGCTCCACATGAAAGTCTTCACGCCAAATAGCAAAACTAAGAAATCGAGACGTTTAGATGGACCAATAGTTACTTCAGTGATCAATTCACTAAAAAGAATCTAGGAAAGATGGGAAAGAGACCCATAATCACTTTCACTCTTCCATTCTCCACATCTTCCACACATCAAAGTTTCCTTTTTTGCAATCCTACTTAAGCAAGACTGAGTTCTCTGTATGGCTTCTTGGTCCATCAATTGATTGATTTAGTGGCTCTAAATTGGCAACCATAATTAACATAAATTCAAGAGCCACAATAGCCCTGATTTCAAGCAGATCTAAATGTATTAACCATTGATGAAAAAGATATGGAGGAGTTGGGGAAATTGTTGGTTTTGGGGTGGACTTTGGAGGTGAAGCGTCTTTTGCTGTGGGTGCCGGTGGAAACTTTAGAGGTGGGAAATTGGATAGGGAACTCTTGAAGGCCCAACAACTCCGTGAATCCCACTAAACTCTTGGAAGGCTAGATGTTGTTGGGGAGGACATAGATGCCAAAGAAGGGGAAAGAGGAGAAAGAGGTAGTGGTGGGAATCTCATCGGAGACCAATGAACTCTTATTGGAATTGTCGAACTCCATCAACAAAGGCAATGCGAAACCTTTGTAGCTGGCTTGGCCAGGATGAAGACAATGAGACCAACCTAGCTTTTGGTTGGAGATGAAATGACATTTTGCCCTTGAAAATGACAGTGGAGAAGAAAGTCTAGAGGACTAGGGGAGACTAGAGAGGGTGGTGAGATATGCGAATGGAAATAGGGAAAGAAATGGCATAGGATTTTTTACAAGAGCAATTTTATCATTTCCTTTCTTTATGGGTTCAATTTGCAAAAGTACCAAACCTAAAAGGTTAGTTTTACTATTTTTCAAACCTGAGGGGCAATTCCACTATTTCTCAAACATAGATGGTTAGTTCTACAAAAATCCAATTCTTACCAAATCACCATTTGCCAAAATGCTGAAATGACTATGTTATATGGATCTATCATATTTTGACATTCTGCACTTGGGTTTTTGAGAACCCTGCATTCATGCTGCCAATGTAATGGAAACTTTCTTCTTATTTAGTGGACATTTGCATTTGTGCTCTTGTATTCTGATTGGAATTGGGTGCATGTGATCACTTAGCAAGAGAGGGGAGGTAAAGAAAATGCCTCTATATGATTGCATGCCCATGTGGATAAGGCATCCTTTATGAATTTGGCTGCTCGTATTGAAAGTCATGCCTACAAAAGGAATGGAGTACTCACAGATGTCAACTATGTTGGAAAGATTTACTTGGGTTATGGGATCAAGAAGCTCGATGTTAGACACTATCAGGTTTGTTGTTTGTCTTTTTGCCCTTATCCTGCATGTTTAATTCCTTCAGTTTTTGTTCTTCCCGGTTCGGGTGCATTGGGGAGCTAACTATTTTAATTGGTTTCTAGGTGCCTTTAAATGATTTGTGCATTATTGTGGTGGATGATCATGGGGCATACTATTTAGGATTGAAAAGCAAGTCGGGCAACTTAGATCGACATGAGTGATGTGGGGACTGGTTACCCAAGTCTAAGAAATTAATAGGAATTCAAGGAAGATTCAGGTCTTGAGATGAATCCAAGTGTATAAAAGGGACAAGTTTCAAGCATGACTAGAGACCAGAGTAAAGTCTGGCAATGTTGATTTGGATGTGCACAATGAAACCAGCTGAAATGCATGGATGGCTGATTGATGATGGGGAGTTAGGTTATGTTTGCTTTGAAGTTATCTGATTCTGTTGTTTTTAGAACTACTACATTTTTGCAATCCATTCTAGCGACTTGATTTTTGGTTTCTGCAAATTCAGCGTTAAAAAAATCCATCTGTTCTGTGGGATGATATGCATGGCCTGCATTTGAAAAATCCAACACGCAATGCATTTAGAATCATTGATGTGAAAAGGAAACCAAGTTTCATCCATATCAAAGATGTGCATGGCCTACATTTGAAATATGTGTAAAATCAGTGTAATAAATTTATTTGATTTTGTATATTAATTTCAAAGCTATATTTCAACTACTAAACAATCCAGAAAAACCCTTTTCTTCATGGATAAATAATTCTATAAAGTATTGTTGTATTCTAATGTGTTTATAAATGAATCTAAGCATAATTTTACGCATGAATGTATATTTTGAAGCAAACGTGGCCCTCCCACAATTCTGATCTCGATGATTTTTACAATCCATCTTAATGCCTTAATTTTTGGTTTTTGCAAATTCAGTGTTAGAATTTATCAATTTTGCTATTGGAAACTGGATTTGGGGCAATACCTAGTCGTGAATAGTTCTGTAGGCGAAGAGGGAATGAATTTGGAGGTGAAAAGTAAAGAACAAGGGATGGAGCAGAGAAGTTGGAGGAGCAGAGGAAGGAACAAGGGATGGAGCAGAGAAGTTGGAGGAGCAGAGGAAGGAACAAGGGATGGAGCAGAGAAGTTGGAGGAGAAGAGGAAGGCACAAGGGATGGGCGGGGTAGTGGTGGGCTGTGTGATTGTGAATTCTTTTTTTTTTGATAGAGGAACTGTGGATTCATTTGAAGCCGCTATATTTTGAGGAAACCCAGTGATGAGCAAATGGAAGGAGAATGGACCATAGGGAAAATTTGGATGTATTACAAGCATTCAATGCACTTGGGTTTCTTTCATCGATGGATCCTAGCTGCTTGTGCTAAACATATGAGGCTGCAAGAACAACGGGTCTTTTCCTCAGAGCTGAAAATTAGTAAGACAGAAACAAAATGTGTTCTGACTAGAGAGGTGACACACACACAAGCGCACGAGTTTGTTCTAGCATGTGTGTTTGTTGCAAAGGCAGTTTTACTTTTGCACTGCACGTTCCATGTAAGGGAGGAGTATAAATAAAAGACGACTAGCTTGTATTTTAGGGAGTTCAGTTCAGTTCAGTTCTGTTGCATTCTTGTAATCAAGAATTGTTGGAGATTTTCCTTCCAAAAGTGGAACCCTGCTAGATCGACAATCGATCAGTGGGAATAAACTTGGTTTGAATCTGTCCATGGCAGGTTCATATCAAAATGCATACTTGTTTTGCAAGTCTTGCAGAATGTCAGCATCTAATCAGTAATCGAACTTGCTATGGACTATCAACGTATGAGTCATATTAACACATTGTGATTTTTTGATAGGTATTATTAGTAGTTCATTTGATCTGCAAGCGGGAAGGCACGCTAGTCTAATTGCATGCAAGTTTTTTTGTGGACCTAGGTCAGGCACGTGAATTTCTTTGTATGCATGGGATGTGTGCTCTCCATGAGTATTAATGCCACATCCAAGATTTTGGGGCTCTTAAGAAAACTGTCCAAGTTCCAGGTTACAACAGTGTTTTTTTTTAAATAAAAATAAAAATCTAGTGGGCATTCCTCGGTCGCACAAAACCAGAAGAATGCAACCAAGCGGTCTGGATTTTCCAAACCTGGATTTAAGCTTCAACGGATCCAGCAGGATAAATATCTTACTTGCACACTGCCCGCCATATAAACTATTTAAAGTCTCATAATTCTTCTGCGATCAACATCCTTGCATTTTAGTGTGTTGTGGAATGTTGCATGCGAGGATCTTAGGCAGGCTATTTGTCTTGTGCCATAGAGGCCAACGAATCTTCCCTAATTTTCTTCCTTTTATTCTTTTCTTCCCTTTTTTAATTAATAATTGTGGATCTTGCCTGAACTGAGCGCTTGTAACAATGTGTGTGCGTGCATGGTGGGTCAATTGCAGTGTCTCCTTATGCAAATGACAATGATATGGAATCCCAACTTAAATAAGGAGCTCCACCACTTGAACAAAGAAGACCTTCTACTGCGTTGGCTTCTAATTAAACGCAAGGACGTAAGATATGATATGGAATCTGTTACTGATTATGATGGGCACAGGGAATTGATGCAGTTTTCCCGGAGCGGTATTTACAGGTATGAGGACAACACGGAGGAGGACGACGAAGACGAAGAATATGAAGAAGAGTATGAAGCTGAAGAGATCCAAGAGTAGGTAAGTAGTTCGATTGTTGTCTTTCATCAGGATGCAAATGGAGCAAAAATACTGAATTATTAAATAATATTATAGAATTACGAATATTTTTTCTTTCACCTTTTTTTTTTCTATTGGCAATTTTTTTTTTTTTTTTTCATTTTGTTTGCGTTACTTGATAGAAATTTAGTATAGTCATATGGATGAGAGAGTCCATACATACTTTTTTGCACTGTGAACCTTTTGTAGAACGCAACAATGTTATGTGCAAGGGCTGGGGCTTCTTGGCATCGTGAAATTTGTCACCCCTCCATCATTCACATATCAATTTATTTTATCATATTGATCTTTTATTATTTTAAGTTATTGATTTTGATGAAAATTAGTATGATATCAAAGTAAATAATTTTTTATAGGTAAAGTAAATAATTTTAAATATAATAAATGGTGTAGATGTTAATTTCGGCGCCGTCTGCAGCGCAATGCATTCAAAATGCACTCTAGTATTTGCCCATAACTTATATGTTAATTTAACTTTAAAAAATATTTTATTTTTAATGATGCCATAATTGATGGAATTAGAGTACCTAATAGCTTTAATACATTACTAATTTTTTTAACGTACGCACGATGTATGATTTTTTGTAATTTAGATTAAATAATCAAATTTTATTCAGACTGAATTACAAATATTTGCAGTACTGTTGGTGGTCTATGTGCTAAAATTCGAAGTAAAGAAATATATTTAATTAGTTAGAGGTAAAAAAAATTAACTCCTTCATATGTACTTCTTAAATATGAATTAACATTGTAACTACTAACTTTCTTATTTTCTTTTATTATTACCTTTATATTTTAATATTTTTCATATATCCATGTATAACTATCTTAACTTATTTATTTTAAATTATGAACTTTGTCATTTGGTATCAATACGTTACTTTTTCAAAAATTTCCGGAAATTTTACACTATTTTTTTTAAAGCAGAGAACAAAAGTTCGATTGGGTTATACATCGCCGAAAAGTCGAGTGCTGCTTGGTTGCTGCCATTTTCCGCCGAAAAAATAAAAATTGTCTGCATCCAATGAAACCCGAATTCAAACATCCCATCCAATAATTCATTACAATCAATACCACCGTTTGAATAAATCACTTGTACGTCGTCAGCCACTTAAAAGTCAATGCTGGAATGAACGATATTTAAAATTTTAAAAAATAAAAATAAAAACAAAAAATAGCGCAGAAAAGGTTAAGGTGGAGCCGCTCGTTCGTATTACGCATGCTGCGTTGGCATTGGGACCCATGATACTCCCTTGATGTCTCATATTTTCATTTATTATTAGTTTAGAAGGTGAGTGTTTATCCTCTATTTATTATAAAGAGTTTTTATTTTCTATTTATGGGTGTGTTTGAAAAATGATAAAATTTTTAATAAAAAAATTTTTGCATAAAAATATTTGAAATATAAGAAAATAATGTGATATGAGAAAGATAATAACGAGGACTAAAAAGAATAAAATTAAAATTAATATGTTAAATGCACCGGTGGTGATGTAAAAATATTTAAACGGCAGACTACTCATATAAGAAAAAGTAAAAAAAATAATTAAAAAATAAAATAGTTGTAGAGAATGAAATATTTTATATTGAAAATTTTTATTTTGAAAAGTTCGGTATTTTAACAAACACCTTCCGTATTAGGAACATAATTTTGCAACATTTGTGTTGAAAAATCTGAAAAAAATATAATTTCAGAATTAATTATAAATATAACAAATAAAAACAGTGGCGCGTGTTCCGAAAGTGATTCCCATTACAGACTATATCCGCGTCGTACTCATTGGAATCATATCGGAATGTTGATTGCTCTTTCATTCAACATTAGAATTCTCTGTTTTGCATGTAAGATGGATTGGACGGTGCAGCTTTGCTTGCGCATTAAAGGGTCCGATCTAGCTCTGACATATTCGGATTCTATTTCTTCGGCGGACTGTGCCGTAACCGGTCTTTTGAAATCAGAAGCGCTTAACAAGTACGCGCGTTGTACCGTACATCGGTGGTCCCTCCGCCTCCTGCTACGAGTAACCCCCAGACGACACGTGGCAGAAAAAATCCTGCAATCTCCCGGTCCCAATTACCGCTCCACAGACTTCGTACTTGTCAAGGGAACTCATCATCACATGCTGACGAAGCCTGCTTACAGGTGTGGATTGTGGGACCCATTGTCGGGATCATGAAAGAACAGATGTTTCTATTTTCGGCGCCTTCTTAAAATCCCACTGGGTAATGTATTTTTAAAAGAAGTAAGAAATCTGATTTTTCGCTCTAATAATTTTGTGTCGAAAAATTATAATTTGACGGTAAGAAATGCTTTAATTCGTCGAAGTTATGGCACAGATGGGCGTGGCAACCAAATGCTTCTCCATTCGACCCGCATGCAATATTATTTTGGGTGTGTTTGGGAAGTTGTAAAATTTTTGATGAAAAATTTTGTATATAAAAGTTGTCAAATCAGTAGAAAATGATGTGATATTGTAAGGGTAATGATGAGAAATAAAGAGAATAAATTTAAAATAAATAGGTTAGTTGTATTGATAGTTTTGTAGAAATGATTGAAAAGTAGGGTTGTTGTATAGAAATATGTGTAAAAAATAATTTAAAAAAGAGTAGTTATGGAGAGTGAAAAATTTTAGATTGAAAAGTTTTAACTTGATAATTTTTTCAAATTGCTAAACACACCCTTTGTTGTCAATTAGAAAGATGACTGAAGATAAAATCTTGCGGTAATAATTTATCTATTTTAATTTTATTTTTTTAACTTTTCATCATTACTTATATCATATTACATTATTTTCTTACTTTTAAAAAACTTATATACAAAAACTTTAGATTTTTTCAAATATACTAACTACATTTAACTATAATTTTAAACATACTTATTAAGCTTTCAAAATATGAGATATGCCCACTACATTTGCAGTTAATCTCAAAAAGGTTCATTTCTATAAAAATTGTTAGTTAAATTTTGGTAAATGTCAAAAACACTCCTATTGTAAAATAACAAAAGATGAAATAAAATAAAATTAAAACTCTTCAAATTTAGAATTTATGTGCAGTTATGGAATTGATAAGCTACGATATTCAATTTTTCAATTATGTCCAAAATTTGATGAAATATTAGTAAATTCACATATTAACTGTCAATGTTAATTCACAGTTTGGATGTTTTGGAAATTAACTGCAAACGTAGTGAGCATATTTAGAATTAAGGTCAAATGTAGTTGGTATATTTAGTAAAAACTAAAAAAAATTTCGTCAAAAGTTTTATTACTTCTCAAACATACTGTAAGACAAAACATGAGTAAATATAATGTAACTTTATTGAAATATGATAATAAAACATACTTCATTCAAAATAAATTTTGGTATTTTAAAAATATTTTTCATAAATAATAGTATTTTTACGGGTGTTTTCTAAATGCCAGAAAAACTACTATCGTGCTTAGGAGTTATATATACATATGAAAATGTCTTTTATTAATTTTTTTTATTATTGATATAATTAATTATAAATAATTTAAGAATTTTGAAAGAAAAAGATAATAAGATTTAAAAATATGCTTATAATTTTTAATAAATGAATACACAAGACAGTCAACATATTTTCACTTTATTTTTAAATTTGGAATAAAATTTCTCTTGTACAGATTAATAAACATTGGTTTTGAATAATAAAAAAGGGGCAATTCAAGGGCGGGTCACCAATCATGGTGCCCTAGTTTTGTACCTTTTTATAATCAATGTAGGATAACTCGACAAATAAGACTTTGCTAAAATATATCCATTATATTTGACCATAATATCAAATATACCCACAATGTCTTCAAATTTTCAAATATACATACTATATTTACATTTAATTCTAAAAATGCCCATTTTGTCAAATACTATAAGTTAAATTTTTATAAATACCCAACATATGCTTATTGTAAAATAATAAAATAAAATATAAAGAAAATGAAGTTAGAACTCTATAAATTTAAAACTCATGTGCAATCAAGGTTTCAATGAGTTATGATATTTAATTTTTTTCAATTTCATCATAAGTTTGAAGGATATATTAATAATTTCATATATTCACTAATGACATTAATTCATAAAATGAATTTTTTAGGATTAAATCCAAACGTAGTTGGATATTTTTGAGATTTCGGAAAGAATATAAATATATTTAATATTGGAGTCAAACATGGTGAATATATTTAGAAAATCCCTAATAAATAATACAATTCTAAACCAGTTACGCGACCACACGAGATATTTATTTGGAAAAATTGCATGTTGCCATTTTTTCCAACAAGATTTCAATGTTGTTTGCATTCGGTTACAGACAGTAAAGTTCGTATATCATGTCGAATATAAGATGCTATGAGTAATTAATGTAAAATTTGATTGCAAATAATATGAAAACTAGCTATATGTTACACCATGCCATCACCCTCACGGAGCAAAATGTATATTCACAACCATATAAATATTTGCAACCAAATTAATTGATAGCAGAAAATATGATTGCAGTTGTTGACATTTGTTATAGTGCCCGCTGTTAAATATAATAATCAAGTGATCCAGTTAAATATACCTATGTGGTACCCAGGATTAATTTTAGCAGAACGTGTTGTTAATAACGATTAAGAATATGTTTGGTTGAAGATAAAACTTTTTAATAAAAAAATTTTAGATTAAATGTTAAAAAGTTGATAGAAAATGAGGTGATATGATAGAGGTAATGATAAAGTGTAAAAAGAACAAAGTTAAAATAGATTGATTAGTTACATGAATAGTTGTGTAAAAATAATTAAAAAAATAAAATTATTTATATAGAAAAATGTAAAAAAATAATTAAAAAATAAGATAATATGAAAAAATAATTAAAAATAAGATAATTATGGAAAGTGAAATTTTTTAAATTAAAAAATTTTAACTAACGTTTTTCATGTCCAACCAAACACACGCTAAACGTGGAAACCAGACGTTTAGGCATGGTTGGTTGAATATGGTCTATAGTACATACATACACAGCCAGCTGAGAAAAACAAGTACACACAGAAGTCTAGAAAATACGGTCTCCTAATTTCTAAGAATGATACGCGTCCCGTCGAACAGCAGCAGGGAAGGCAGACAGCAGAAGTTGATGAGAAGAAAAGAAAATCCTATCTCATTCATCGGCCTAGCTAGCTACATGGTCATCATCTTCTTGAGACAAGAAAGTCCAAGAGCCTAAGACTACTAGCAACGTGATAGTAGTCATGTACACGCCTAAACCTTTCACATGGCACGGTCTGCTGCACCTCCAGAGTACGAACCCAGGCTGAGTTCGAGTTCAAGCCTCGTCCCACCTCCGTCGTTGCTATGGTCCCCTTCGCCCTCATGATCTTCTTCTTCTGCATGCACTGGGAACAGCTGCAACGTCTGCATGTATGGAGCTTCATCTGCTTCGACCGTGTTCTCAACCCCACCTGTACAATTGCTTTTCATCCTCTCCGGACATATGTAAGGAGATGATGTCGATGATGATTGGAAGCACAGCCATCCCACGTTGCTTTTGCCCATATAACCTCCGCCACCCGATATCGAACATTCCTGGTTGACAGAAAAAAGAAAAGAAAAAGTCCTATCTTAGACTAATCGTACCCTGATGAGAGAGATTTGAATTTGTGACGGTTAAAGATTAGGAAAGAATGCATGAGAGATGTTACTGTCTCATAAGTAATAAATGAAACTTGCAACATTAATTTCTAATTAACTTATTCCACGTTCCAAATTAATTTTCTCAAGGGAGTTGGTCATGTGTTGAACTCTCCTAGAACAAGGAAATTACATGACCGCTTAATTTCTTGCATTACCCTGAAGCTCCTTTCCATCAGCACTGACCCACATCCATTGCTTCCCATCTGCCCAACACCAGCCATTTCAGGAGAGTAAGACGAAGATGGTGAAGAGAACCCTGCAAAAATCAGCGCCAACGCAATCTCCTGAATGCCTGTTTCTGAGAAAGTAAGACGCAAAACATAAAAAGGGAAAAGAAAAAGGAAATAAGAGCAATACCCATGTTGCTATACTTGGTGGGAAAGGAGTCCTCACGCTTCCATCCTCTCTGCACACCTATATCAACAGTGAACCGCTTCTTCTGCCTCTCTCTAGCCTTGTGGTTCTGAAACCAGTAGAAAACATTCTTCCCTTCGATCTTCCCATACTGCCTCAGCCTAGCACAAATCGTCTGTATCTGCTCTGCATTCGGAGACCGGACTCCATTTTTGTAATATAGTTCCTTAAGGATCCTTATCTGCTCCGTGGTAGGATTCCACCTCGTACTCGACTGCCTGCAGAGATAACTGCTCTTGCCGCTGCTGCTGGTGCTTTCTTGGAGCTGCTGCTGCTGATGTTCCATGATAGAAAAACGGAGGGAGGAAAACAAGCAGCTAGCTGCGAAAGACAGTTAGGAAGAATGCAATTCGAAGGAGGGAGAGAAGTAGGGTTTTTGTACATGTTGTAGGAGAGGCGTGGGGATGGGTGGGTGGGTGGGTCACATGCAGAGGTGAGAGAAGGAGAGAAGATCAGAAGGATATCTCCTAGAGAAGGATTGAAGGCGACAGACAGAGTCTCGAAAAGGGAAAAGGGACAAAGAAAGGCGTAGAAAGGGTAGACTGCTGAGGAATTGCTTGGGTGAAAAGGCTTGAAGAAATGATTATGGGTGAGAGTGATGTAATGCATTGTATATTTGACATATGTGTGAGCCATAAATGAGAGAGAGAGACAGAGAGAGAGATATGTCATGCGTATTTGACATACGTGAGCTATGAATGAATGAATGAATGGGTGAGGCACTACTATACTAGTGAAACGAGAGGAGTCTGGTTGTTTTATTGTCACTCACGAGGAGATGAAATGGGTATCTTACGCGTGCAAGACGGTATCATAGACATCAGAGACATCAGGATTTTCGCCCTGTGGTAAGTACAAGCACAAGTATCTCCTTTTCTAATTATAGTGAGTTTGATTATTGCAGACATTCTTCTCCAAGTGGATTTGCTCTATTGCCTGGACGCTTTACGCCACAAGCACTACATGTTGGTTTAACCATTTGAATACAGTCACATCTAACCAGACTCATGGTAGTTGATTCATAATTTAAGTGGGATAAACTAGTTTATTTTTAACAAACTAGTTGTCTTAGGGTGTATTTAGGAATGGGTAAAACTTTTGATGAATAGCTTTGGAGAGTACAAGTTATCAAATGATGTGATATGATAGGGGTAATGATAATGAGTAAAGAAGATAAAGTTAAAATAGATAGGTTAGTTATGTGGATAGTTGTGTAGAAATAATTGAAAAGTATGGTAATTGTATAGAAAATGTGAAAAAGTAATTAAAAAATACAGCATTTGTGAAGATTGAAAAATTTTAGATTGAAAATTTTAACTTGAAATTTTCTGCACATTGCTAAACACACCCTTAGTTGGAATGGAAATCTCGAATTAATTTTTTAAAATATAATCCTAAGTTTTTTTAATGGAATATGCGTGGGATGAGTTTTCCAATTTCAAAATATTTTTTTCCATTTTGAGCATAATTTTTTTACATTTATAATACAATTTTTTCATTTTCAATATATATTATTATATTCTCATTCTATTTCTCCACGCCATTCAAGCTGTCTGAATCCTTACTAACGAGCCTAAAACATCATTTGTCATCCAAATAAAGTGCGCCTCTTGGCAATATATTCATGCGGAAATGGATACAGTCATACAACCCATGATGTACAAGTGATTTGTCTCTGATACTAGCATTTGGATCTTTGTGCGGCTATCTGTACATCGGGTTACATACGTATAATCCAAACAATATAATTTTTATTATTATTTTGTTTACATCTTTTTTATTTGAAAGTGAAAAATAGATATAAATACATGCGGCCATTAGTCTAAAGCTCTAATGCCCTCAAATCCACATGCTAGCACGCAATACTCTGGGTTCTGAAGCTATGCATTTTGAGAGATCGAAACTAGTAAAAATGACTTTATATTTGATTTGCACTTTGAGTGAAAACTGCTATTTGTGTGTTCTAACTTACGGCCAAGATTGCATTAATATATTTATTATGTATGATTGAGTTTGTGTGATGTGTTGGGTTGTGCTTCATGTATGGATCGATGATTTGGCATGATTATGGAATTTTTTTTTATTTTATTTTTTTTGGGGGTTTTTGGCATGATTATGGATTTTGGGTGAGAAAGAAGGCGAGTAGCATTTTGAGCATATGCTATGTGCGGGTGTGTTGGCTTTTTTGCACTTTTCAGTTTTCATGCATGGAAGAGAGCTTTGACCAAAATTGTGATGTGTTTCCATTGATCGGGATGAGCTGGGGATTGTCTGTATTAATGGAGGGAAGGGTCGAGTTAGGAGTTTTGACTCATGAGCTTGATTTGATAATTCCGTTCGTACATGAGCGTTTGGAATAGTTAATTAGAACATCTATAAAAATGTGAATGCTCTAGATTTTTTAAAAATAATCCACGATGGTAAAGAAAGAATAATTCGAAGTTAAGTAGTCATGCAAACCAAGTCTCTCAATCCATGACTGGGACCCTTTATTATTGCTCCTAATAATGTACATGAATTTTAGCTGAGGTGTTATAATGCCTAAGGGTGTGTTTGGTTGGAGATAAAACTTCTGATGAAAAGTTTTTGGAGTAGAAGTTGTCAAATCAATAGAAAGTGATGTGATATAATAGGAGTAATGATGAGGAGTAAAGAGAATAAAGTTAAAATAGATAGGTTAGTTGTATGGGTAGTTGTGTAGAAATGATTGAAAAGTAAGGTAGTTTGTGTAGAAAAATGTGAAAAAATAATTAAAAAATAAAATAATTATGGAGAGTGAAAAGTTTTAGATTGAAAAGTTTTAGTTAACACTTTTTTATCCTAAAGAACTAAGCAAGAATTGTGGAAACCGAGCGAGAATTTTTCTTTTTTTTTTCTGAGTCAAGAAACCGAGTGAGATTTTTGACATATTAATTAATAGATACATGGTTGATTTAATAAGGAAAAATCTGTAAATAATATATAAATGACAACGTTTTTATATTTCGTAACTAGCTTAAAAGAAGATAATTTACACAAAATAATATTTTAACTATTATGAAAATAATGAATTTTGAATTATATAAAGAAGATTGAAACAAATAATTAAAAAAAGAAAAGAAAAAGTTGAAAAAGTGCACGTGGTTGAAATAAAAAAATATTTTTTAAAGAATTTATTTGTTTGGAATTTGGAGTTGAGAAATTTTGTGTCGTTTAAAAATTAAGTCCAAAGCAGTAATTAAAAAGAGCAGAGAATTTTTTTTTTTTGTCGCCGGTAGCAAAGTGGTCCGTATGGTGAGCGGCGGTTAGGCTTTGGATAGGAGCTGGGTTGGCTCTGCAGAGCCCAGTTAAAACAGGCTTCTCAACAAAGCCTGTGACCATGCGTTGTGGGTGGTGATTCTGGCGCATGGCCCATGAGAGGGCCATCGACATCCTAGTGGTGGACGTGAGAGCGACCTTTGATGAGTTCAATGTGGGCCATTCGTCTTATGGGCCACGGACGTTTAAAAAACTTTTGTAGAATTTTATTTTCATTCATCTCTTCATCTAAATAAAGAGCATAATCCTATTAGCTCGAGCCAAGTAAATGACTCGTTTAGTCCACTTCAAAAAAATTATTTAAAATACTTTTTTCTTTATACGCTTATTTATCTAACTGTATTTAACATATAAACTAAGTTTTATCATTTTTGAACATATGTATATATTTTTTGAGATTTTTAAACATTTAACCCTAATTTAAAAATCTCAAAAAATATATAAGCATATTTAAAATGGTAAAACTTTATTTATATGTTAAACATATTTGCATAAACGAGTGTATGAAGAAAAAACAAAAAAAAAGTATTTTAAATGAGTTTTTTAAAACGAGCTAAGCGAGCCATTTGCTTAACTAGACTAATAGGATAACTTCTCCTATAAATATCTATATTTTAATACATATATTTATTAAATTAAAATTTAAAAAATGTTATTAAATATCTTAGCAAATAATTTATATATTAAATTTAAGACTTATAGATTTATTCTAGTTTATATCTATTATTTCAGTATTTTGTTTCATTCATTAAATAAAAGTAATAATTCTAAGTCATATTTGAAATGTATCGAAATTATTTTATTTATTTTAATTCAACTGCTTGTCGGCTAATCAAACAAACACACAAAGTAAAGCAAACAAATACGGAACTGACTAAATGCATTTTATCTATTTTTTATTTTTTTTAAATTTTTTTATACAAGTGTTAATCTATATGTATTTAACATGTATATCAATTTTTTCCACTTTTGAAGATTTTTAATTTTTTAAAATTAGTGGCATTTTCATCTAAAAATATTCAAAAAAGGTAAAAATTGATACACATGTTAAATACACATAAATTAACACTTCTACAAAAAAATTTAAAAAATATAAAAAAAATAAATTTTTGTGCCCAAGTATACCAAAGCTTTATGCAACTAGGTACGCTAGATCAAAACTCAAACAAACAAATATACATATATATAAGAAATGCTAGGGTGCAACCAATTGCAAATGGACCCACATTGATAATAAGATTAAAAGCTAGTCTACTCATTGTATTTAGGGCACTACTTGACATTGAGGAAAAGGGAAAATTTTTCATATTTTCTATACTTTCTTGTGTAATTTGATATCTTAATTATTTTTTAAAAATTTTAGATAGCTTAACTACCTAATTAACTCATTTTTCACATTTTTCTTATAATTACCTGAATTTTTTCAACTTTATTCACATTATTTATAATTATTATCCCTATTATATTGCATTGGTCAATCATTTTTTTTTCAAATTCCCTTATTCTCAATACCAAATGGATATTAAAATCATTTATTTGAATAACACATCAAGCTTCATCCAAATCAAGTATATGTATAGGCCAATTTGAAAATGGTACAATCTATGAAGTAAAATGGTTTGATTTAATATATAGACTATTTAAAATATCGTTCTTGTATGAATAAATAATTATATACAATCTATGAAGTAAAATGGTTTGATTTAATATATAGACTATTTAAAATATCGTTCTTGTATGAATATATAATTATATAAAGTATTATTACATTTTAATACTTTAGTAAATGAATTTGATTATTTCTATAATTTACACATTAATGTATATATTTTCAAGTAAACATGATCAATCTAAGATTTTTTTATTTGGAATGATCTTTAGTACTATAGTAAAATAAGTTATAATAAGAAATAAAACTAGTGATATTATAATTTTATGATTAAGATGGCTTAAGAGTAATTTCAAAAATATTAAAAATTATTTGTATGTCATGAGGACCCAAAAAGTCATAATTTGGCATGTAAACCGTCTAAAATTTTTATCATACCTAAAATGACAATCCTATACAATGTCACAACATTAAAAACTTCAATGCATAAATCCAAGAAAAATTATAAATTTTTTTTACACATTTTTATAAAATGTGGCCCACACACCACTCTGATTGACAAAAAATTGATATTTCAATAAAAAAAAAATCGCATTGAAAACAATGGTCAGATTTGATTGAACATAAATCATCATGATCTAAACTAGCCCATTCTACTAATGCAGTTTAGTGTGACGCATGTGCTTTTGATTAGTCAAAGACAAGAACTAGAGAATATCACACAAGATATTACACAAGTTAAACATTAATAGAGTGTTAGGTGCCTGTGGCGTACCTAAGCTACAGAGACAGCACCCACTGCTCCAAAGTCCAACCACAAGTTAAACATTACACAAGTCTCGTCTTTGGTACGTGATGACGATCGCATGCTCGTAATTTTATGGTTAGTCAGCGCTAAAATGAAATTTGGGGCTGTTTCGTAATGCGCGTGGGATTTCACCGGAAATATATCTCCTTTATATTTTTAATCGATTATTCAATAATTTAACACCTTTATTTTTTCCCACTTATTTCTATAATTTCATCATTTTTTTTTCCAATATCTTATTTATTTCAACTTTATCCCTGTCATTCTACATCAATCACACAAATTACAAAATATGTTCTTTTTAGGATGTATTTGGGAATTGATAAAACTTTCAATAAAAAGTTTTGAAGAGTAAAAATTGTAAAATGATATGATATGATGTGGGTAATGATGAGAAGTAAAGAGGATAAAGTTAAAGTAGATAAGTTAATTATGTGGATAGATGTGTAGAAAATGTGAAAAATTAATTAAAAATATATAATAATTGTGGATAGTGAAAAATTTTAGATTAAAAAATTTTAAATTGACATTTTCTACTTATTGCAAAACACACACTTGATTTCCCACTCCGTAACAAAATTACACTGCCACAAAAGTTACCGAATGTCAGCTAAGGAAGAAGTAAATAGATTGAATGCAGTATTCATAAGGATAGATTTTAATGAAATTTGCAGGCTCCAGCAGGGCAAGGTCAGACACTCTTGTCGGGTTCGCAACAGGGACAACCAGTTTTAATTATGGGTGTGATGCGACATCTACGCGAACCTGCAGTCCTGGAAATACATCCACCAAAAGGTGTTGGGTGGGGATATGCATGTTTGGAGGATCAGACACATCTTATCTCTAACGGGTTAAATGTCAAAAGAGTACTACGTACTCGGATTTCAACAGGTTTTCAACGGTTCATGCGTGATTGATTTATTAACTCAAGATGTGCCACTGATTAATGCTGGACGATATTATTCACGAACTTTTTTCTTCTAGTACATTAATCATATACGTGTGGTATTCGGATGAATGTTGCATGAACTCCACATGCAATCATTAAGTTCCATATATTATTATCAACAAGAATGACTGCATTTTATAATTTTATTATACAAGTATGTAGAATAAGGTGGTTGGAATTTGGGCCCGGAAGGATTCTCATCACCAGCCGTAGTAATCTTGTCAACAATGCATTCAATACGTTCAGCAAGATCAGACGAACGCCTAATCTCCGGAACAGGTGTAGCAAACCCAACAAACTTGCAGACCTCTTTTTTCAGGCCATTACTCCTATTTGGTATTATTTATTTGTATTATTTATTCTAGCGACTCAGCATCTTAGTTTGTCGATGGAGGGATTTTAATAAATGATCATGTGTGTGCAGTTTGGAATACGACAGGACCATCACGGATCTCACGGTTTCTTCTTCTTCTTCTTTTCTCCCCAAGCTACTACCACATATATATATATATATTAAGATGTGTCGTCAGGAAGCATATCTCACACCCAACTAATCTCCCTCATATTCTATTGCATCATTTAATTTGCCCATCTTTGTCAAGGGAAATACTAAATTAATGAAGCTATTGGAATGGGTAGAAACTATCAAATTCTATCGGCATAAGGTCCACTTTCTTAGGTCAGAATTTATTCATACTTTTACAAGAAAGGCAGGAGTGACCAAAGGATTAATTAGATGGAACTCGATTCAAATGATCCACCCACTATTTGAAATCCACATTGCCAAACTAATTAGCCAACACAGTGTTCTATACTACAAGAAACTTTCATTTTGGCAAAGATATTTATCTTGCAATAAGTAGTCTTTCCTTTATTAAAAACGTTTTGGTTGCTAGAAGTTGGAGGCAAATGGATAATAGAAAGGACACCCCACAGCAAATGTTAATAAATCCACCCATCTTATTGGCTACATATAAATTAAATGGGTTGCATAAATTTTTCTTTTTTCTTTCTTTCTCTCTCTCTCTCTCTTTTTTTTTTTTTTTTTTGAAACTTGGCCGCAAATGCATAGCTCCAAGTTGCTTCAGGGTGGTGGCATGCGGTCAAATGTGGCTAATATTGTCTGCAATGAAATGTGACATTACCTGTTGGAGAATATGCAATCGGTTGTAATGTATAACTGGTTCAAATTTAGATTTTTTTAATATTCAATCCATAATAACCTTAAAAAATATAATTTTTTTCAACCTCAGGCAATTACATTTGTTGTGGATTATATAAATTTTCGAATAACATGATATTTTATGTCATGCAAATATTAATAAAGTTAAACATGATAGATAGTTTGAATTTAAAATAAAAAAACACAAATATAAGAACTTCTTTACTTATAGACATTTATATTTTGCTCTACATAATAATATTATTTGACTATAAGCAATAGATTTAGCCTTTTATTAAGGGCAAAATAATATTATTTACGATAAGTGATAGGTTTAGCCTTTTATTAAAGGCAGATATAGATTTTGGTGCCCACTACCAATAGCAACGAATTTCACTTATCAGTTGTTAAAGATCAATTGTTCTTTAAGTGTTACCTGTAATTGATCATAAAAAAGCAAAAACCTCTGTTTGCTGGCTATGAAAGTTCTAGTATCTGAGTGCATAAATTTCAAAAAATTACACCATTCATCAGGAACCGTGGAAGCATTTCCCTTATGTGGTTAGCTAAGGAGAGGGGCTGTGCATGTGTGACATTTTTGCAAATCAAAATGCAAAGCCGGTCAACTTCACTACAACAAAATATAGCATTGAGGTCTCTCTTTTGCGGCCCAAAATTTTAATTTGCTTGATCAACTGCAGCTAAAAATTTTGTTATGTTTGATTAAACTCAGCTAAATCCTATGTTAAATGCAGCCAAAGTTCTATTATAATTATCTAAATTTCAACCATTACCTTTGATTGCATTTAATATAAAAACTGCATTTATCCAAACGACATATTTAAAAAAAAAAATCTATTTGTAGCTAAGTAATTAATTATAATTAAAATATACAATTAGATACATTAAGTGAAATTTGTTGTAGTGATTGCAAGTGTGTGACATTTTTACAGTACCAAATTCAGATCCCGTCTGTATTTTTGGCAATTCCAACATTAAAAAAAATCGATACTATTTTTCTGTGCCTGCACATCAACCTGCTCGGGGGGCGACTATACAGACTATACTACAGGAGTATCGAATTTACAACTTGCCCAATCCAATGTAGGAAAGAGAATCGCGGCGGTTGGGCCAACCCCCTTCGACACGTACCTGTGAGACCATCGAGCAAGCAACATGACGACAGGATTCTACAGCTCACCATGCTTTAATCGTCAGCCGCGCCTCAAGATCATGAGCCAGCCATCATTAGTAGATTTGAGGTTTTTACTTGCGATAAGGGTTAATTTTCAATATGCTCACAAATTTTATCTTATTTCAAATATGGCCACGTATTTATATAAAATGATAAATATAGCCCCAAATTTTTACTATATTTTCAAATATTTTTATCAAAATATTTTTTGTTAGAAAAAAATTATTTTCCCTTTTGTCATATACATAAATTTTTAAAATTTTTTGATGAATCCTTTTGTCATACACTTAGGAAAAAATATTTTAATAATAGAGAGAAATGGGCAAAACCAAAGGTATGGAAGCTACGTTTCAGTTAAATAAAAGGAAAGATGAATAGGGGTGGTTCCGTAATTTTCTGTCCTACGTACGGCAGAGTTGAGGATGAGTAGGTGCACGTTCCCACCCTTACGTGCCACCCGAAAAACGACGATTCTCTTCTCATGGCAGAAGCAGAACTGGACTGCTTGTTTCTTTCTTTCCTACCGCAAGCTTTAAGGGATACGTCTTGACTTTTGCGCTTTTTCTTTTTCCCCGGACCGCATCTAGCTATACTACTAGCTCACAACCTAATTTCCAAAAAATTCTCTGTTTTGATTACCACTCACTCAATTTCGTTCTTCCCTCCATGTTTTATATGTACTTCTAGCAATGGCAATCTGATCGACAGGAAAAACTATCTTGGATTGTGTTGAGACTTGAGATTAATTATAAAAGAACGAACTTTTAGCTACAGTGAAAACTGTGGCTACATATGTGTAACTTTTGCACTGCCACGTCCCCGTCGTTTAGTAAGGTAACTCGTGGAACATGGTTCAGCAATAATTATTTTAAAATATTTTCTCGATATCTTTATTTTTTTTTCAACAGCATCATATTGGTAATAATGTCGTCTAAGTTATCTTATATTTTTGGGCATGAAACTTCAACCAACTTTATTTAGTCCTGTTTAAACTGCCCGGCGTTGCTTTTTTAAATAAGTTTAGTTTTCACGCTTTTATTTTCCACCCTTATCATCACTTATTTACTTGGTGAAGTGGGATAATTTTTCTTTTAATATTTCTACATGCATCATGACAATCAGATATTGTAACGAAGCACATTTACGCCTTTACAACATGAAAGAATTTTTTTTTACTAAACCTCCATCATAAACGGGGGAAAATTGTAAACCCCCGCAACATTAGAGAAATTATAAAAACCCCATTATAAGGCACTAAAACTATAAAATATGATGCGTAAGACCTACATGCGACCTAGGGATGCAACTTGGGCTTCTCGAACCCAATTTCTAATAATGTTAAAACTTTATTTTTTGCAATTTGAGTTCAAAAACACGATTTATAAATATAATGCGGTTAGAGTTCAAGTAAACCCGAATCCGATTTTTCATTTTATATTTATTATAAATATATTATATACATAATACCTCAACAATATTTCTTTATATTTATATATTTTGTCTTATTTATATTTATGTTTCAATACATGTTTGACATATTGTAACTATTTATAAATAAAGTATATTAATTTTATATTTCTATTATTTACTTTTACGTCAATTAATTTTCTTCTTTTATCTTATTTACAATGTTAAATTTTCTTCTAAAAATATTCTTTATATTGTTATATTTTTTAAAAATCTGTTTCGACAATGTATTATTATGTTTACTTATATGATTTGCTGTTATTATATATTCGTATGAGATTCTAAACTTATCACTCTTAAATAACATATAAATTTATTAACCTAAATTTTAATCAAAAATTCAACCCAAACTCAATTTTTTAAAAATAGGATTAAGGTTTAGATTTTACAAATAGGATTAGGGTTACAGTTTAGGTTAATATTTTTATAATTAATATGAATCCGAGTTTCATAAGCCAAAATTGCACCCCTACATGTAGCAAGCCTTGAACACACAATCTCGACTAAATGAGCCAGGTGTGTTATGGTGACACCTCGGGCATCGTGGGAGTTGAAGTGAGGAAATTTTAGTTGAAAGTAAAAGTCCAGAAAAACATCTATTAAAATGGAAGCTAATCAATTTAGCTTTCTCCGAACTTGCAAAATTTTCTTATTTCACTGATTTTTTTAGCACAAACATGAATATGTAAATTATCTAAACACCTAAAAAATATTGGCAACGGATTTTTTGTTGATTGGCCGCATGGTCAAAAAGGCTTTACTTTATTTTTTATTGTGTCATGAATCTTGGATAATCAAGCAATTGAAGAAAGATAATTTCAAAGATGGGTAATGATGTAGATATTTTTATTTAACTTTGAGCTTCAAATCTCTGATGATATATATTCTTAACTCACTCACGTCCACCACTTAATCATCCAAGAATAGGAAAAATACTTGGCTAGTCACCTACTCCTAAGTATGAAAAGTTGAAAAAAAGAAATTAAAAAGCCAGCCATCAAGAGAAATAATATTGCAAATACGACTTACATTCAGATCACGCATAAGACGGCTGGAATTTTCTAAAGGTCCCATCTGATAAGCGTCTTCCCTGCAAATTGAGGTCCACGTAATATGCACGTTACATGTGTTATCATGTGAGAGGAGAGGTTGGCGTGCCACATCTATCATTTCACCTAGAGCAGAAATTAAGCCATGTCACGTTGAGGCACCGATCTGCAATTTCGTGCACACCCAAGTCAAATTCCCAATGTTCATATCCAAATTAGTGTATATTCAAGGTGTATTACAAGTCATACAAGATCCTTAGATTGAATTTATATATCTCTATTTCCAAAGCAAATTTCAGTATCCAATACAACTTTTTCAATTTCTAATATAGTTTTATCCATTTCCAATACAACTTTACTTGTTGATAATACACATCATCACATTTTTATTTAAAATACGGATTCCACTAAAAATCTTGTATGGTTTGGAACACGCCTTTAATTTTGAAGCCTTTTGTTTGCTTTTTACATTTGCAAATTCCATATGCCTCTCACAAATGTATGTGTTTTATTTAATTAGCTATAAGCTAATAAACTTTAATTTAGTTAACACAATCAAGTACTAATTAGTATAATAAAGTCCCAAGCTCATATTGAGGAAACCAGGAGATTCGATTAACTCTCCTCATAAACAAGGTAATATCTTACACAAGCTAAGAATTATTGAAACTCATCCGTCATTTAGGTTCTTTTCGGTTCCAATTAAGACTAAAGCAAACTCAAATCCAAAATATAACATGTGAACCAAGACCTTAATAATATTAACACTAATCTTATTCTTAAAAACTCAAATATAACCTTATTTCAATAAGTTAGATTTAGATTGAATGAGTGAAATTTGGTATGAAGTTACAGGATAGTCTAATTAATTTATGTTCAAATTTAAAAAGTATAAAGATAAAATTTAATAATTTCAAACCATATAATATGCATTAAATAACTATTTACAAAATAGCAAGCTTAAAATATTTTACTCTTTTCAAAATACTTATCATGGATGATATAAAAAAAAATTACAAAAAATATATATACTTATTCCAAAGTTATATGTACCATGCATGATTTTTTTCTTGATGTATATTAGAATTCAGGTTTTGGACTTCGGGTAGGGTTTCTATCAACCTAAAGCCAACCCAATTTTAATATAAGTTGCACTCAGAACTTATTTTCCAAACTCATAATTCTCAAATTACCAAATCCAGATGCTAGAAAAAATGTCGAGTTGGGCTAGGAATTCGGGTCAATCCAACTGGTGGTTTGATCTTTGCACGTACGGCCGAAAAACCTTTTTTTATTTTTTTTATAGGCAAGTAATATAGGTGTATTAAATCTATGAACAAAATTTTATTATTTTTGAATATTTTTAAGTATTTTTTAGATTTTTAAATACAGTAGCATTTTTGTATTATCTATATTTACTTGCCCATAAAAAAAATAAAAAAATAAGTTTTTGGGTCCAACACACGGAGGCACAATCGTGCATCTGGCCTGAAAAGATCAGGCCTCATCCAACTGAGGCTGCATCATTAATCTTATTCTCAATCCTGATTCACTTTAGTGTTTACGTATGCTATAAGGCAAGTTGGCTTGAGTTGTTTTCAAGTAATTGATTGCTATTAATTATTGAGTTTTTTGCAATGTGATTGTTTGCTATTAATGGGTTACAATTTTTTTCGCCGGTGGAACAGTGAGTTTCTATAACAATGAAAGTAACATTTATAACAAGGCAATAGTCCAATGCCTTTACTAAAAATTCACAACAATATAGAATTTTGGCTGTAAAAGCTCGCTTGCCAACTTCTTGTGGCACATACAACAAATTTAAGCAACAACCATAAAATTGGTTATGTAATTGATTGATGTTGAGTTGTCTCCTAGGATTGCCCGTGTGGTAAAGGCGTCGACATGCGCCCAAGAGGACAAAGGACACGAGTTCAAAACTCATCTCTAGCACAGGAGCATTTCAGCACCCTGATGATTTGATAGTGTATGTATAGTCCCCCTCTAGATAATTATAGAAATTACTAAACTTGATTGTAAGATTAAAAATGAGATTTCATATAAGTACGCAATCAAAAAGGCATATGTCTAATAGCAGTTGTTGAGCATAAATGATAGCAAAATAACCACTAACTGCCTACTTGCCTCCAAATCTCGCATGCTTGAAAGTTTTTAAAAATTGTTTAGTAATTAAAAAATTATTATTTACAATCAAAATGATCATTACAAAGTCGCAAAATTCTTGTAATATACTTATTTAGGAAGCGGATTAGAACAATGCATGCATGTAGGGAGGATGCCACTAATACACAAAGGGTAGGAGGGTGTAGGGGGGTGTGGTGGGAGCAAAAGCGCCCTCTATTCCCCTTGGAACAACGGCTCCACCTGTTTCAGTCCGTGTTCACTTAGTTATGGGGTTGCAAGTTGCAACTCAATGGTAGCAGATCACAACAAAATATTAGCCGGAATCCCACTCTTTCGATCCACATGGATGATCATGTTATATCCATCCATCTATTTATATGTAGGATCATTCATTTGACTAGTTTCATTTCTATCAAATTTGCGTATGTTTCCGTCCAAGATACATCTAATTCAATATAATTAAAATGTTTAATTTATTTAAAATTATTAATTCAATATCTATTTATGTAGAGTACTTGCAGTACCCATTTACCGAATATGTTCTTCCCTCATCTTCTCTATTGTCTCGTTGTCACTCGATAGAAATAGAAGAATGGTATTCTCGTAGCGTAGGCCTTTTGCTCAATATGTTCCTTCATCCCTCTTCTCTAATATTATTTTCTATTGTGCTTTAATTATAAGTGGGTCCATAAGCGAACGTGTCCAACGTCAATAGACATCAGACATGCCACCTTGGTTCCAACCCACACGCCAATACTACTTATGCTACTTATCAGTAATATATAGCCAATCTCATAGAGTGCTCCTCTACTCGGGCCAATCGTCGCTAGTCGATTGTCTTTTGGATTCGAATCACGGCTTGATTCCACGCTTTTCTAAATTTCCCCTTCCCCGTGTCTCACTTTGGCCTGGAAGTTTTCCCTTTTCTGTTCCATAGGAGGTTTTAATTTGCACGCCTTCCTCTTGGGAATTGATATATGTGATCAAATGATGTCATTATTGCATGCATTTGTAATTTCCGACAGAACTTATGGACATATCTGTAAATGTTCCTATTCTAATCAATATTAAAATCATAGCGAGATTTCTGCAATTGTCAGAAAGAAGAGTGGAGAGCTTTGCAATCATCCCAGACACAAACAGAGACACCCCACCATATTTGCTTGCTGCTGTTGCTGCTGCTGTTTTTCTCGGATCCTTCACTCCCGGGGGGAAAAAAGAGAGAGAGAGAAAAGAAAAGAAAGACAGAGGGAGAAATTACTTCATTTTCCTTTCTACAGTGCCACAGTCGTACCCGGAAAAATATAAAATGGGAGGGACAGCTTCTCCTCCTCTTCTTACCTCGTGAATTCCTGCAAGCTCTTCTTTCCATCTCTTCTTCATGGCGCTTTCCACATTCCTCCCCACGCCCTCCTCATCTTCCCAAAAGAAGCAACGCACACATCCTCCCAAACGCAAGAGAAAGCAGCCACCCAAGCCACCCTCTTCATGGGAGCAGATCAAAAGCGTCCTCAGCTGCAAGCACATAGAATCCTCCTCCCAAGTCCACGATCCTTCCAAGAACCTCGCCTACTCCAAGCTCGGCTCCTCCTGCAACTCCATCTGCAGCTTCCGCGACGTGGTTCATGGAAACACCAGGGTCATCCACAGGGAAGAGAACTCGCCGGAGAGCAGCAGCCTTGGCCAGGAAACTGGCCTCTTGCGGAGAAATCTGGCCACAGCTGCTCTTGGGTTGTCCTCCAACCGCTCTAGTGGGATGCACCTCAGAAAGCTTTCCGGATGCTACGAGTGTCATATGATTGTTGACCCCAGCAGGTAATTGATTCTACTACAATGCAAGCTACTGTTCCTAATTTCTTCTTTTAATCATTCCCTGCATGTATGAATTTGGGAAATTAAACAGGTACCCATCTGCGAGGAGTAGCATCTGCGCTTGCTCGGAATGCGGGGAGGTTTTCGTCAAGGCCGAGAGTCTGGAAATTCATCAAGCAGTGAGGCATGCAGGTGAGAGAGCCTCATGATCTCTGTCTCCCTCTTTCTCTTCCCCAAATCTCAAAAATTGGATCATTTAATTTGGGATGGGTGTTAATTAATTTTTAATGCATCAATGATGCACATTTCAATGTTTTAAAATACGAATTTGGATAGATTCATGGATCCCTCCAGCACGGTCGGGTTGTGCAGGGTTGTAGAATCCAAACCAAACTCTTTTTTTTTTTTTTGGATGAAAAACCGAACTCAACTTTTATTTACCGGGTTTCGGGCTTACAATTTTGGTTGAATTCGGAGTTTATAATCTGGTTGAACTTTGGACTAGATACTATTATCAGAACTAATAAATTAAAATATTATATATTTAAAGTATATTATAACTTTGTTTTATAAAACAATGTGAATAATAATCATATGTCAAAAAATGAAAAATATTTTATTTCACTCACTTGGATAAACAAAAGTAAAAATATTTAATTTGCAATTTCGTGAAATTAATGAATTAACATATTCCCAGAACATTTAAATATAAATAATATTATAAATAGTTTTGAATTCATATTTAATGAATAATATTTGAAACAACGAAGAGATAAGAGAAAAATATCATAGAAAGATATTAGTAATTTTAAAAAGTAAAAATATATAAAAATCTTCAAAAATTATAAAACTTGAGACAGTGAATATACTTAGATCAACAGTTGTATAGAAAAATTTTCAAGAAAATAAAAAAGTGAATTAAAGCATCGATGCACTGTATCATCATCCTATATTAAATATGTAAAAGTACATATATGTATATAAAATCGTCTTGCTAGATTAGTGCGTAGGTCGAATTTTTTCCGAGTTGAATTTATATAAACTCTTAAGGATATTTTACTTCTGGGTTTGGGTTGAAACGAGGCTGTCTTGGTCGAGCTAGAGCCAGTCCGGGCTAACGTGTGACACAACCTGCACCCCTACGGGCCCTCCTGGCACGTGCCCGGCCCTTTCTCCATTGGCTTGCGGCGTACGGGGCAAATGGGTGTAACTTTCTTAGCTGTCCACATAATTTCAGTTTTCAACAGGGTGGTCCCTCATATATCTGTTGACCAACCGTTTATTATTATTATTACTATCATCATTAATATCATTTATTTTCTGAAGGTGAAATTCTTTTCAGTGTCTTTCCCACAATGGCACTGAGGTGTGATAGAGCAGGTATTACTTGGTTGACCAACTGATGAAATATTTAATTTTGGACGTGGTCCACATCATAATTAGCTCGGTATATATTTATATATGAATATGAAAAGGGTGTAAGTTCTCCTTCCGCAGCTTTGGAATGCACTGCTGCAGCAGCTGTCTTGCTTTAGTTGGTAACTAATTAATGAGACGACGTCTTCGTCTTTTTTTTTTTTTAATTGGATCAGGCATTTTTATAGTCCATTTTGGCTAGTCTCGTATATTTAACCTAAATACCACTGATTATTACCAACTAGGCTTTGCCTGGTTGGCACAGGACGCTGTCTTTACCTGGTGGGAACTTACCGTGGTCTTTCGAGTAAATAGGTCAGAACTTGTTGTCTCTTTCTTTTTTTCTTTTTTTTCTTTTTTCGAACCCTGAGACAATTCTAAAAAGTTTATAATGGAAGACGACAACAAGCTTCCACATATTAAGTAGGGAGACCACTAGCTCTCATCTAAGTATAAAGGGGGACCACATACCCCCACTACAAATTTGATTTAAAATCTCATGAGGGATTAAGAAAACTTGTTGTATCTTAATCTTATATAAATTGACGGGAGTTTATTATCTTCCTTATATGTAATTGTAATATGAAGTGGTAAAAGGTAATATTGTGCCAAAAAAAATACCGCTGATTATCCTTATATAATGACATGACTAATCGATTTCTTGATGCCAAAATTAAGTCCAAACAACCCACCTAAAATCAGGTGACCTTTGGTATAGCCGTACCTCCCGGCCATCAATCACGGCCGCTGGAAACACTTTAATCATATATGTCTTCGTTTTACTAGAAAAGAGAAGAATGGTCTCACTTTAAAGTGGCAAACGAACGGGGCCTAAAAATCAGGTGCCCAACATAGATAAAGCAAACACATACCAAGACCAATTTGAGCCATGTTGTAGCTACTAATTATCATCAAAAGCTCTTTTATTTCCACTGATGACTAATGCACTATGTTCTCTTTTTGTGCTTTGAAATTAATTTTCATATTTATTTTTAGAGAGGGATATGGACCATCAATATGTGCATTATGCAGGTGAATTTAATTAGAAAAAAAAATTGTGGGCATTTATAACAGATAATGAATTTAATCTTAAATGGGTGGGTGAATGCTAGTGTCGGAGCTAGATGCAGAGGATTCAGGGAGGAACATCGTGGAGATCATATTCAAGTCGAGCTGGTTGAAAAAGGACACCCCAATCATGCACATCGACCGAATCCTCAAGGTCCACAACACCCCACGTACCGTCGCCCGCTTCGAAGACTATCGCGCCTCCGTCAAGGCCCGGGCCTCGTCCCACACCCACACCCACAACCGCTGCGCCGCCGACGGCAACGAGCTCCTCCGCTTCCACTGCGCTACCATCGCCTGCTCCCTCGGCGCACGCGGATCCTCCTCCCTGTGCGCCTCCGGCCCCGACTGCGGCGTCTGCACCATCATCCGCCACGGCTTCGTGGTCGCCAAAGGAGGCGGGGTGCGCACCACCGCCAGCAGCGGGAGGGCGCACGACAGCCTTATGGGCGTGGGCAAGCGCGCGATGCTGGTGTGTCGGGTGATAGCTGGGCGGGTGAAGCGCTTGGGAGGGGGGGTGGCGGGTGAGGCTGAGATGGGGTGGGGTTGCGACGAGGAGGAAAGCGCTTCCGCCGGTGCTGCTGCTGCTGTGTTTGACTCGGTAGTGGGCCACGCAGGGATGTATTCGAATCTCGAGGAGCTGAGTGTCTTCAATCCAAGGGCTATTCTTCCTTGCTTCGTGGTCATTTACAGAGCATCGGGTTAGTTAACTATAATTAGATATGTATAATAAACCCCTCCAGAACTTTTTTTTAATCATTTGAGTTGATGCACGAGGAGGAGAGGAGCTGAGGAGGAGGAGAAAATGTGGGTGCAATGTCCCATCCATCCATTTGAAAAAAGAGCGCCAGCAGTGCTTTCCCGGGAATTCGGGGAGTTTACTTGCGAAGTGGGCAAAAAGAAAAATGTGAACGGGAAAATAGAGATGGAATAAGTTTAAGAGAACTACTTCAAGAAATCAATTTCTAAGATTGTGGCATTCTAGCTAAGATTGGATGGATTGGGCATTTTACTTATGGGAGGACATTCGTTTGTAGTGGGGTGTGGCAGTCTCTCTTAAGTCTCAAGTAGCCAATTTGGCCATTGGAGAACTCATTACCATTAGGGATTACAGTTTTCCGAGGCTAGCCTTTCATATTTTTGTACATATTTATGTTTTGCTGGTTTACAGTGGTAGATGTGCTAGGCGAAAATTGCTTATGTTACCAGAAAATTTAGTCAAAATTTCACACAACCCAGACTCGTGGGAATTTTTCTCTACTTCGGACATTTCCACCATATTTTTGTAATCACATTTGACCGATTAACGTTACAACCACTACTATGGTGTGTTTGGCAATTTGCAAAAGTTGTCTAAGTTAAAAATTTTCAATTTAAAACTTGTCACTCTCCATAATTATTCGAACAACGACAATTCCAATATGACGTTGCGTTGGCTGGGTCTCCCTTCCAATGCAATGGGAGTGTTCACCGAATGATTTAGTAGAAAAAATAAGATGAGAAAAAAATAGATACATTGTTAGATAATTGGTAGAATTTTGTAAATATACTGAAAGAATGCCTTGAGGGGCTTGATTATAATACACAATGAGATGATTGTAAAATCATAAAAAAAAAAAAGGGTGTAAGGGAGAAGTGGAAAGTAGCGATTGAAAAGTAAGAGAGTCATATGATATCATGTAAATAAAATAGGAATAAATTGAGGAGTAATTTTATATAAAAAAAAATGATCGCGTATGAAGATAAAAATGAAGAAAGTGTGTGGGGGGAGGTGAGGAAGTGAGTTTTCCCCTCCATTTACCAAAGAAACCTTTCATTAATGGTGTGTTTGTTAATATGTAAAAGTTGTCAAATTAAAACTTTTTAATATAAAACTTTTCTCTCTTTACAATTATCTTATTTTTTAATTATTTCTTCACATTTTTTCTATATAACTATACTACTTTTCAATCATTTCTACACAACTACCAACACAACTAACCTATCTATTTCAACTTTATCCTATTTATTCCTCATCATCACATAATTTGACAACTTCTACTTTCTACAACTTTTCATCAAAAGTTTTATCAATTCCTAAACACACCCTAAGTTCGGTTTTTTTTTTTTGAAAGTTTTTTTTTTCCTAAGTTCGGTAATTTTTTGAAAGATTTTCGTTTTTTTTTTTCCGAAAGGTCATTTCAGTTCGGTACTTGCTAGAAGGAAAATGGGTAGTATGAATGAAAATATTTTTAAGAATGTAAGAGTGCTTAGAATATAATGGAGGTGAAATGAAAATCATAAAGTTGATATAAAAAATAATTAAAATATAAAGATAAAAGTGAGAGGGCAAAGTCGGATAATTGGAGAGTTGCAGATGAGTAATCTTGAACGGTGCACAGAAGGAAAACGGGGAGAAACTTTCCCCACTTCGGATCCTCGGACAAATATCCAAATACGTTTCTTCTGATGGAGGCGTAAATCAGTAGGGTACATTAACGAGTTAACTAGGGAAAATCCTTTAGAATTAAGATCTTTCCAATGGAGGAAAGACAGAAAAAGCTTTATGAATAATCGCACACATGGACATGGCCTATATATTCACGAACAGACTTTATAATAAATGCTTCCACTGATGATGATGACAGCCAGGCAAAGAACAAGCAGCTAGTTAGCATTGGAAAGAAGGCAGGCCGAGTACAAGTGGTAGAGAAGATATGATCCTCGAGCAAGCAGAGGCAGGGACAGGGCTTTTTCCACTGAGTGCGACGTCCAGTGACGCTAGCTAATCATATCATATCATGTCATATCATATATTCATATCAACGCAATCCAATGCAATAGGAAAGTAAACCATGTCGATTGTTGAACAACCTGCCCAAGACAACCATTAACGCTTAATTATTTTATAATATTATTGCACATAAACCTTTAAGTATATTTGGCAATCATAAAAAGTTATCAATTAAAACTTTTTTCTCAATGTCATTATCTTATTTCTAAATTATTTCTTTATATTTTTTATAATTACTTTATTTTTAATCATTTTTATATAACTATTTAATTTATTTTAACTTTATTTCCTTTATTTATCACCGTTATCCTTGTGATATCCCATTATTCTCATGTTTCCAAATATTTTACATCAACAATTTGTTTAAAGGATTATTCCCTTTATCCCTCATTTTATACAATTTTATATCAAATTCGGAACCCATAACCTCTTACGTAGGTTTTATCATCGATGAGATCAGATCTATCTTCACAAGCAATGCTTCATTTTCGGCTCATTATGTTCTTTGGCAGGGTAATGCAATTGCTCATTCCTTAGCTGAATTGATTTTGGTTTTTTCTGAGGACCATCAGTCCTGGTGGGGTAATCCACCTGCAGCTATTTGTAGAAACATTTATACAGACAAATTTTTGACAATGAATTGTTTGGATCACTCTTCCTCTACTCCCTTCATTATTGATAGGGAGTAGGACCAGAGTGATTTCTTTTATCAAAAAAAAAAAAGGATTATCAAATGCCAAACACATAGTCATGGAAAAGTCTTCCCACGTCTTTATCTTCACTGACTAGGGGTCAATATCTCTCCAATCGAGGTCGTCGTTTCGTTGCATTTCTTTAGTCTAAACTGTTTATGAAGAAATCAATTTGGTGCAATTTTTTATTTTAGAAATTCAAAATAAAATATTTTCAAATGCAAAAGATATAAATTTGCATATATGCAAAGTTCATATTTGGACATTTATCAACGTATATATGAATGGTCTTGTCATCAGCCATTTCCCTTAAGTAGGGTCGGTTGTATAGATTCTATTGTGTCATTCTTGGAGATTAGAGATTAAATTTTTAGTAATTTATCATATATTTAAATTTTGTTTAATTATTTCTATCTATTTTTTTTAGTCTTACTTTCATTCTCCTATCACTTTCTATTTAGATAGACTCTGTCTTTTTGACCGATACCATTTCAAACTTTCGTTTAACATGACTAAATCATCTTAATATATTTTCCTTCATTTTATCATCTAATGGTCTTACTTTTAGATTTTTTTCAAATTATTTTATTTCTAATTTTATCTTTTCTAGTTTTACTATTTATCTACCTTAACACTCTCATTTCCACTGCGTTCATTTTTGTTCTTGAATGCCCAATATTATACACCATAAAGCATGATGGATCTAATCACAATCTTATAAAATTTTCTTTTTAATTTAATTGGGACTCAATGATCACATAAAATCAACATATATATGAATGACGACAAATATTAAAAAATTATTGGAGCATGTACATTGAGGCACAATGCACATGTTTACATGCAATTAGGCTCCATAAGCTTATGCTAAACAAGGATAATATGCATTTATATTTTTATGTTTGAGAAATTATTTTTCTAAATATATCTAATTCATTACATATGTGTATATATTTTTGTTTCCACAATCAATATTTTTGGAAGGGTGAAAATGACTTCAAATACCCAAATGTTGCCTTTTGAAAACCATATATATACATATCTAGAATTTATAAATATTGATATATAAATTAAATCACTTGCTCACGTTGGAATGTGATCCTGTGCACCCCGGTGTGTATACTCATTTTTTAATATTTCTTTGAAATTTTTTTACACAACTGTTAATCTAAATGAATTTAACGTATGTATCAATTTTTACCTGTTTAGAAAATTTTTAATTTTTTTTGAATTTTTAAAATCAGTGGCATTTTTTAATTTTAAATTACTAAAAATACTAATGATTTTAAAAAATATAAAAATCTTCAAAAATAGTAAAAATTAATACATATATTAAATACAAATAGATTAACAATTTTATAAAAAATTAAAAAAAATTAAAAAATGAATTACATACACCTGGTGCACAAGATCACCTTAAGCTTATGTTAGTCTGAGCTAAAAAATCATTACCCTTAGGGTGTGTTTGGTTGGAGGTAAAATTTTTGATGAAAAGTTTTTGAAGTAGAAGTTGTCAAATCAATAGAAAGTGATGTGATATAATAGGAGTAATGATGAGGAGTAAAGAGAATAAAGTTAAAATAGATAGGTTAGTTGTATTGGTAGTTGTGTAGAAATGATTGAAAAATAGGGTAGTTTGTATAGAAAAATGTGAAAAAATAATTAAAAAATAGAGTAATTATGGAGAGTGAAAAGTTTTAGATGAAAAAGTTTTAGTTGACACTTTTTTGCCCTGAACAAACGCACCCTTAATTAACAGGGGCCGAAGATTGTAGAATACAAATAAATGCTCTACTTTAAGGGGAAATGGCATTTAATGTATTTTATAAAATTGGAGCCTCAGCAACAAACATGAATTACTGGGGCTCAAATCAAATATATGTGATCTGTTCGGCGGTCGGCGTATGGAGGCGGGGTAGAAATTACTAGCTCGGCACACGTGCGTGGCAAAGATGGTAAATACCATTTAGTCAAAGGCCAAAATAAGTGTACCATAAATCAAAACAAAAAAGCAGCTTCCATCGACTTTTGCAATGGGGCGGTGGGTCCCAGGGCGGATTCATTTCAACGGCAAGGGTCCGTCGGCCGAGCTGTAAAAATCTAAAGGTGGGAACAATAAATTTTGTTATTAAATGATAATAACAAGGGTGATAAGTAGATATAAAGATAATAAAATTAGGATAATTTTTTAAAATGGACGCTATAACGGAAGTTTATATTCGTAACTAAATTTCAATTACTGCATAAAACACTAATTTTAGCTAGATATAACGCAAAAATTGGCTGTATTTCAGCAAGTAATACCACTTTTAATAAAGTATATATATATATACAACCAAATATACGCGCAACGAAATTGATATATATAGGACCAAATGAAAATTATATAACCAAAAACTTAGTTGCTTTTAATGAGATTAATTTGTTATAACTATATTTTTAGGATGCCGAATGATCTTTTCCGACCGGTCGAAATCACTTGTCAAAAAATATATTTTTTTGCATTTTTTTTAAAAAATATTTGTATAAACATGTTAATCTAATTATATTTAATTTATAAACCAAGTTTTATCATTTTTGGATATGTATAAAATTATTTTTTTAAAAAAAATGCAAAAAAATATATTTTTTGACGGGTCGAAAATCACCGGTCGAAAAAGATGGGTACTCATTTAGGATGTATAATTAAGTAGATAAAATGCCAAATAATGTAAAAAAGATGAGTTGGATGGAGTGTTACCTGTTCCCAGGAGTACCTTTTTTTCCCCCCCTAATTAGTAATTAGTAGCTCGCTAATAAGGGCGGAGCAAGAAAGCATGAATTAAGTGGAACAGTTAGGAAGATTAGTGGTCTATGCCAGAGAGAAGTTAATTAGGAGTAGTCTACGGTGGGTCAGTGTCATTTTGAAAAGTAAACTTGTTATGCCATTGATTGGTGAGAACAGCGGCTCGATAAAATAAGACGAAAAAGAGAGGCGGCACACATGGTCATGATATTTCCTTCTTTTTTGACTTTGTGTGCTACATGCTACTGTGTTGTCTGTGGCCCACCTCCACTGCATTTTACCTTTAGACAAACAAAATACTAATCTAATCTAATTAAGGCCGTGCATGTATTGTCGCAGTTAAGGGAGAATCGCATCAATGACAAATGATAATAGCCTTATTAGCTGATGCAGCTATCATGAAGATAGCATGCGTTTTAGATATATTGATGTGGAAGTTTGAAGTGTAGATTGGGTTCACTTCTGCTTCAACCCTCTAAAATGGGTTGGTTTGCGGAATTATTATTATTTTTTGTTTTTGTTTTTTAGAAAGCGGGTTGGTAAATTAAGGTCTAATTGCAGTTCAAATTATTAAACGTATTGGTTTGCATTTATTCAAGAGCTCGACATTCCTTCGTGGTTGTTCTTTTAAGAAAGTTTTTGCATCCATAACTACAAGAATAAAAATCGTTGTTGTATGCCATCAGCATTAGAGCTGCAATGGTTAGGCATGTGAGCGTGATGTCTAACCGGTCCCAAGTTTAAAACCTAGAACACAAATGTGATTGCCCCATGGTGGCTATGCTAGCGCCTAAAACCAATTAAAAAAAAATAAAAAATCGTAGCTATACGCCACTATGCCAGCGGCGCAGTAGTAAAGCTCTTACTGCATGTAGGATGGGCAAGCGTTCGATTCCCTTTCCGTGCATGAGAAAGATTTTACATAATTATCCCACTGAAATGAGGATTTTTTACAATTTTCCTCTAATGTGGGGGCTTTTACAAACTCCCCCTAAGGTCGGGCTTTAAGGAAATTGTTCTCCATTGCGTGGGGGCGTGTACTCCATTGTAACATCAAAATATCACAATGCATATAAAAATATATTTAAAAATTCATACCTATACATTTAGTATCATTTTTAGATCTATTTAATATGAAAATATTTTTATTTGGTTATACGAAATTTTCATTATTCAAAAAAATTAGTAAGAGTGATATGTTTATAATTTTAACCAAATCTTATAAACACGAGACATGTTCGAGACGTGGTGAAATTTTTAGAAAAAAAAATTTGTGTAAAAAATTTTGAAATAGAATAAAATTATGTGATATAGTAGAGGTAATGATAAAAAAAATAAATAAAATAAATTTAAAATAGATATATTAGTTATATAGATAGTTGTTTAGAAGTGACTGAAAAATAAGATAATTGTGTAGGAAAATGTGAAGAAATTATTAAAAATATGATAATTGTAGATAATGTTTATTTAATAATTTTAGATATAGTCAAACACACCCATAGATGTAAATTTTATAAAAGCTATAACATGCATGTAATTTCAATGAAACCTTGTGAGTACCGGTAGAAGAACTTGTTTTTTAAGATGGAAATTAAGATCTTCCTTCTAGAGAAGGTATAACATTCTTTAGAAAGAGCACCTTTGAAAAGATTCAATAAAATTGAATGGAATGGACAAATGTGATAAGAATCTAATAATGTGAATTGAGAATGAGAAAAGGTGGATCGGAAATATAAAAATTAAATTGGGAAAATCGAAATTGCATTAAGAATGAAAATTTTGTACGCACTCCATGATCTTAGATCCTTTCCAACACTTAAGTTTGAAAAGAAGGTTTTCATTTAACTAAGATATTGTGTAACACGCCTTAACCTTCAGCAGCAGTGGGCGTGTTCGACTCTTGTCTCGGGCAATTATACTGAGTGATGTTTTACAATCTAGTCTTCCTATAATGAGTTTTTACAATTTCTCCTTGATTGTGGAAGTTTTATAATTTCACCCTATAGTGAGGGTTTAGAAAAAATTTCCCTCCATGTGTGAAGTTGTGAATGTGTTTGATTGTAATATCTAGATGTTATTATGTATATAGAAATATCAAGAAAAAAAAAAACAAAGGTGTTGTGTTTTTTAATTTTGCCTTTTTGTAATTATTTGTTACTAGATTCCTTTTGTCAGCTTTTACTCGTTACTATTCATCAGTTCCCGTTTATCAGCATTTATTTCATTACTTGCTCGATATTTGGTTGGGAAATTGAGCAATTACTACCAGCACGTGCACGGTTGGATTGTTACGTTGCAAGTAGAACATCATCATCAATAGTCTGGTCCACGCTTCCGATCATTTGCAGAGATTCCAACTGCAATAATACCTAATACCAAGGAATGCTTGTGTGCCTTTCAATTCTCATTGAAAATCTCGTAAATTGAAGGAGAAATGATTTTTTTATTTTTATTTTTTTCAATCCACGCGCCTGTGCTGAAAAGACTCCCGCGGCCGAACCACCAAAACAAATTACTTAGCGTCTTAGCATTAGCTGTGCATGGATAGCATGCAACATGTTTTGCGCAACTGGGCCAACTTGTGCAAGTGCAACTCGGGTCGGTTCATGTGCATTAATTGTCACTTATTATTATTATTTTTATTTCAATTGTCACTCATTAATTAGTCGACCTTAACAAGACCTTTTTTCTTAAAAATATCACCTTACTCTTGGTTATGTTTGGTCAAGGCTACCCGACCCACACGGAAATGAAGTCGATTCATTGTCAAAATCAGTTCACTATGAGTGTGTTTGCTTACCCTTAAAACTTTTGTTGACACCCCACCTTTGGGCCCAAAAATGGGTAAAATAGAAAAAGTCCCAAACTCAAACAAATTCAAGGCAAAAGGAGGTTCAAGCAAGCTAAGCAGACCCTTCCAAACACAGCCCACGGAGCGAAGCTCCACCAAGCCTCGAAGCAGGCTTTTCAACAAACCAGATCCGGCCCACACGAGCGAAGCTCCTACAGGCCACCTCAACGGGCTCCACAATGCAGCCTACCAAGCCTCAGAAGTAGGCTTCTCTACAATTTTGGGCCTCTACAACGGCCCACCCAAAACAACGGGCTTAGCCAAGCTCTAGCCCACTAAGTTCCAGCCCACTATGGAAGGAGCCCGCCAAGCTCAAGCTCATGGACCAAGTCCAACAACTCTCAACCAAGCTCAAGCCCATGCTCTCAACCAAGCTCAAGCCCACCTCTCAACCATGCTCTCAACCAAGCTCAAGCCCATGCTCTCAACCAAGCTCAAGCCCATGCTCTCAACTCAAGCCCAAAGCCCATTACCCAAACTCAAGACCAAGCTCATGGACCAAATCCATGATCCCACTCAAGCCCAAGTCCATGGACTAAGTCCATGACCTCAAGGGAGCCCAAAGCCCACTCCATATCTATAAAAGGAGGAGCTCCCTTCTCATTTGGGGACTTGAGGAGAGGCATCCCAAAGGGGAGGACGGGAGTCTGCAGCAACGCCCCGGCGTCCCGGCTTTTCACGCTCTCCAAGCCACGCTCCCTCCTCCATGCCCCCTTTCCATCTCTCCCATTCTCTCAAATCTTTCATTTTACCCCCTTTCACGCCGTGTAAATCGCCTCGGGTTGGCAGATTTCTCCATATTTGCTTCAATCCGTAGGCCGGAACCCGATCTCTGTATTATTAGTGCCTTATTTCTTTAAACAGGGTCTGATCTCCCTTTAAAGATCAGTGGCGACTCCGTTTTTCTTTATTTTTGTGTGTGCGTGTTTGAGTTAACGCCCCGGCAAGGTGGGTGCACGCGGGTCCACGGATCCCAGCATAATACGCTGCTGTTATGCTGCCGGATTTGTGACTTGACCCGTGTACGGAAAGCCCCGTCTTAGCCGTTATGCTGCCGAAATCACGAGAAAATACCCACACGCCAACTTTCCTAAAAGATATGAAGCCTAATGCGTTTTACCCCATGTGAATGCAGGAAATCTAAGCCCACGTTGCTTTTCAACACGATACACTTCTCTAAGGCCCGGGAAACTCATTCCGAGCTCACCGTAGCGCTCACGGCGGGTGCTACAGCTTGGCGACTCCGCTGGGGACGGCGTTGCAGGTCTACATCGGCGCAAGGGGGTCAGAAACTGGAAGATCGGAGCTTCTTCCTCGCTGAACAGCGAGTTCCGGGTGGTTTTCCGTCATCCGGCAGCGAGTTTCTGAAGTTTCTGCCCAAATCGTGCAGAAACCTAAAAAGTTTTTAGGTCCAGAGGCGTTCAGCTCAAAAACCGGACAGAACTCGTGAGGAACTGTTAGATATCGCTTTGTGACTGTCCAAGCACCTAAAACGAGCCAAAAGGAACACCTTCCAGTAGGGATGCAACCGGTTAACGCTAAGTAAAAAGCCGACATAAAAATCACTTCTTTTCCATAACCTGAGTGTTTTCTGGTCACGCTTCCAGACACGCTTCAAGCGAACTGGTCTTTCTCCAGACACTCTTCAAGCGAACTGGTCATTCTTCCAGACACGCTTCAAGAGAACTGGTCCTCTTCCAGACACGCTTCAAGCGAACTGGTCACTTCTCCAGAGACGCCTCAGGCAAACCCGAACCTGTGGACCTTGAACATTCTCACGCGTGTAACTTAAAACACATAAAATTGGCAAAGAACACAAAAGGACGTGGACTTGCAAGCATTCATCCAAAGGTTGATCTCCTTATTATTTGTTTACAAGTACTAATCACTTTTATTGATTGCTCAGGTTCTTCACCATAGCTTGAAGGCGAAGCAAGTCAACCGTGGATCGAAGCGCCGTGGTTACCAGATAGAGAGCAGCTAGGATGGAGTCCGAGCAATCCTCACGCCACGAAGATCGAGATCACCAGCTTGAACAGTCCATTGAAGCTTATATGGCGGCCATGGACAAGAGGATGCAAAGGTTGGAAGAAGCTCTGTCAAACATGAAACAACCTCTAATTGGTGTCCAGAATACGACTACACCACCATTCTATTCTCAAAACCCGAACATGGAGCAAGATGGAGGACCTCAACAATCTTCCCACAAGTCAAGGAACGATCATTATAAAGAAGAGGAGGTGGTCTTAGAACAAGGCCGCAATGAAATCCAAAATCTCAAAGACCAACTCCAAAATCAACTAAAAGAAATGGAGGAGCGAATTCGACAACATCAAGGGGAGGGCCTACCCTCGGCCAAAATAGAAGACCTATGCCCGTTCCCTGACATCAAGTTACCCGAGAAGTTCAAAATCCCAGCTTTACCCGCATATGAGGGAGACTCATGCCCAAGAGCTCATCTCAAGGCCTTTTGCGGTATCCTCTACCCCTTGGTAAAAAGCGAAGAAGTTTTGATAAGGCTATTCCAACATAGCTTAAAGAAAGACGCCTTGGAATGGTACACGTCACTTGATTACCAGTTAATTAAAACATGGGAACAACTCTCCTTAGCCTTCATGGACCGCTTTTCATATATGCTAAACACGGCTCCCAAAAGGGCCGATCTCGAAGCACTCAAGCAAGAAGAGAATGAAACGTTCTCAGAGTACGTGGCTAGATGGCGTGCCTTGGCGGCGAAGATGAAAAGCCCATTGCCGTTGGATGAGCAAATCTCCATCATCATCAACTCAACACACCCGAGCATCGCGGGCTACCTCATCTCTCACCCTTATGTCAACTTCACTCAACTCCTACAAGCCGGGGACCAAGTAGAGGCGGGAATCAGACATGGCTCCATCTCCCCATGGCCACAACAGGGGAATGCTATTCATCTTGAACAGGCAAGCCAGACACCTCATATAGCGGACATTGGCATGGAAGTCAATTTTGTGAAGAGTAATGCCAAAACCTTCGACCCTTCTATTTTCATAACAAAAGCCCGACCCCATAACGCTCCTATCATTTTACAAGGCCGAAATGCCAACTCCGTTGTCCTTCAAAAAAGATGTGTTGAGCCCGTCATTTTAGTGGGAAAATCCGTCATGCCTACGCAAGAGAATCCTATGTTGCACAAACCTCCTATTGTCCAAAGAACATCCTCAAATATTTTTTCTACAAACCCGGAAGCTCATCCCAAGATAGCAAGCCAACCTACTTTGCCTCACTTCTCCCCAGAAAATATCTTCATCCCAGTTAGCCAACCAACATGCCCGCAGTCTAGAAATGCAGAAGAGAACCCCAAAGCTCCTTACACCTCTACTCCTAGCGTTCCTCTAAAGCAGTCATTGTCATCATCTTCTACACAATCATGCCCGGCCACGAAAGGTGAAATCTTAATCTTATCAATAAAGCAGACAAGCACCTCAAAAGAGGAAACACTAGCCAAGGAGCACAAATCTCAAGAAATTCCTGCACAAGAAAAGCCAAATGGAAAAGACCATCTACAAGTCACAAATGAAGTTATCCCTCACACAGACAATCAAGCAGAGGCATTTAAAAGGCCTCAACAAACCGTTATCAACACAGGCAATGTCGACGAAGTCGAACAACCAACAAGGTTAGCCCCGGAAGCCGCAGAATGCGCAGGGCACACAACCATCATCTATCAATCCACCGTCACAAATACATCTTCATCAACACATCCACAAGGGATATTTCAAAACGGCTACCAGATAGTCTTTCCATCAAGCTTGGTAGGAAAAATGCCAACAACCGGTGAAGACAATATTTCACAAGGGGCAAAAAGCGCACAAAAAATAAAAGACTGGGGGCATGCCAGAGAAGCATGGGGGCAACCTACCAAAGATGCGTGCCAGAGAAGCATTAAGTTCAAGATACAAAGAAAAAATTACAAACGAAGGCTAAAGAGGAAAAGGTGGAGAAAAATGCATCTACATCATCCCAAAGCATGGGGGCAGGCGGTTTTGAAGAAAAAGGACACAAACGACTTTTATATCATGTTCAACCCTACATCAAACAAAGTTTGGGACCCGGGAGGCAAAGCTACATGAGGAAATGGTTCCACAGCGTTGCTCGCAAGGCAAACTTCTAGACACCCGTAGCAACCCCGTAGCCTTGAAGGACAAGTGCAGAAAACATGGAGAAGAAATTTTGAGCCAGACGGACGAGAAAATCTAAAAAATCGTGCAAAAATCTTGAAAGTACGGACCAAAATCGTACAAAATCTGAAAAGTATGATTTTGGCAGCGTGAATCACGGCTTTGGCAGCGCAAAATCCGGGGAGTACGAAGAAATCCCGCAAAATCCGGATTTCAGCAGGAAAATCGCGGAAATCATGGAGGACGCTGACTGACCTGAAAAGTTTTTAGGTCTATGTATATAATGGACGCACAACAGCCCTTATGCAGAATTTCTAATGGCTTACGGCCTACAAATGGTCAAAGCATTACAAAGGACGTCAAGAAGAAGAATTTTACAAGATCCATACCCCGCAAAGGCAACAAATCATACCGACACATCCTCCAAAAAAAAAAAAATGAGCCGGTATTCACCCGGCTTTACATTAAAAAAATGGAGCATACAAGCATTCAAGATTTACAAAAGTACAAGTTGGCCAACAAGGAAGCAAAGATGAAGAAAAGTCTTCAATGCGCGCCGCTAGCAACCCTAGCTCGAGCAAGGACGTCGCCACCCGAAGCCACACGACGACCGTCAAAGATGATATCAAGAGCCCGAGCATTACACCCATACTTTGTGTGCCACGGATCATAACTCTCTTTTAAAATAGATGACATTTGCAACAAGATCAAAAAAAAAAAAACAAAACAAAACAAAACAAAACAAAACAAAACAAAAAAAAAACAAAAAACAAAAAAACAAAAAAACAAAAAAAAAACAAAAGCAAAAACAAAAACAAGAACAAAGCAAAAACAAAACAAAACAAAAACAAAAAAAGAGAAAGAGAGAGAAAGAACGAAAGAAAAAGAGCGAGAAAAGAAAGTGTTCAAGTCAATGCCAAATGGGATGTCAAGTACTTTGCCATTCACCGTCAAGACGCCTCTGGCAAAGGGGGGCAACTGTTGACACCCCACCTTTGGGCCCAAAAATGGGTAAAATAGAAAAAGTCCCAAACTCAAACAAATTCAAGGCAAAAGGAGGTTCAAGCAAGCTAAGCAGACCCTTCCAAACACAGCCCACGGAGCGAAGCTCCACCAAGCCTCGAAGCAGGCTTTTCAACAAACCAGATCCGGCCCACACGAGCGAAGCTCCTACAGGCCACCTCAACGGGCTCCACAATGCAGCCCACCAAGCCTCAGAAGTAGGCTTCTCTACAATTTTGGGCCTCTACAACGGCCCACCCAAAACAACGGGCTTAGCCAAGCTCTAGCCCACTAAGTTCCAGCCCACTATGGAAGGAGCCCGCCAAGCTCAAGCTCATGGACCAAGTCCAACAACTCTCAACCAAGCTCAAGCCCATGCTCTCAACCAAGCTCAAGCCCACCTCTCAACCATGCTCTCAACCAAGCTCAAGCCCATGCTCTCAACCAAGCTCAAGCCCATGCTCTCAACTCAAGCCCAAAGCCCATTACCCAAACTCAAGACCAAGCTCATGGACCAAATCCATGATCCCACTCAAGCCCAAGTCCATGGACTAAGTCCATGACCTCAAGGGAGCCCAAAGCCCACTCCATATCTATAAAAGGAGGAGCTCCCTTCTCATTTGGGGACTTGAGGAGAGGCATCCCAAAGGGGAGGACGGGAGTCTGCAGCAACGCCCCGGCGTCCCGGCTTTTCACGCTCTCCAAGCCACGCTCCCTCCTCCATGCCCCCTTTCCATCTCTCCCATTCTCTCAAATCTTTCATTTTACCCCCTTTCACGCCGTGTAAACCGCCTCGGGTTGGCAGATTTCTCCATATTTGCTTCAATCCGTAGGCCGGAACCCGATCTCTGTATTATTAGTGCCTTATTTCTTTAAACAGGGTCTGATCTCCCTTTAAAGATCAGTGGCGACTCCGTTTTTCTTTATTTTTGTGTGTGCGTGTTTGAGTTAACGCCCCGGCAAGGTGGGTGCACGCGGGTCCACGGATCCCAGCATAATACGCTGCTGTTATGCTGCCGGATTTGTGACTTGACCCGTGTACGGAAAGCCCCGTCTTAGCCGTTATGCTGCCGAAATCACGAGAAAATACCCACACGCCAACTTTCCTAAAAGATATGAAGCCTAATGCGTTTTACCCCATGTGAATGCAGGAAATCTAAGCCCACGTTGCTTTTCAACACGATACACTTCTCTAAGGCCCGGGAAACCCATTCCGAGCTCACCGTAGCGCTCACGGCGGGTGCTACAACTTTATAAGAAAAAACTTTTTACCTTCCATAATTATCTTATTTTTAAATTATTTTTCACATTTTTCTCTACAATTATCTTACTTTTTTTAATTTTTTTTATACAACTACTCATACGATTAAACTATCGATTTTAACTTTACTATCATTACTACTCATCATTACCTTTATAATATCAAATTATTTTTTCTTATTTCAAAACTATTATACTAAAAATTTCTCGTTAAAAGTTTTATCACTTACCTAACACACAATAAATCATAAATGCGATATGGACAATCAATCTCAGGTCATCATCGAGGTGAGCCAAAATTGATTTAAAAAACTCAAAATAATTATAAAGCAAGGCTTTGCACATGCATACGGGGAATAATTAAAAGTGAACATTTTTTCTGAAGAGATTTAAAAGTGAACATTTGCAGAGATACAAATGCTTGCTTTTATATTTTTAAAGTTTTTTATATCTAAATCATTAAAAATATATCAAGGGTTATCTAGTGCAATCGAATTATAATGTAGTTATGGTACTGCAGTCCAGCATAAAATGAAGCCCACATCATTTTAAATGTGTTGATATTTTACTGAGTCATTTATGTACATAAGAACTATGTTTTAAATGGTTTAGATATGGAAAATACAACTTTAAAATTATTGTTTTAATCAAAGTATTTTAATTTCATCTAAATTAGTTATATGTGGACCTCGTATGTAAATGATCCAAAATTTACATGAAAATGGGCAACGTTTTATTTTAAAATTCCAAACAGCATTAAATAAAATTATAAAAGCTACATATATACAGTGCTAGAAAACTAAAAATAAAAAATAAAAAATTCATGCACTCGTTATAGAGATAGGATATTAAGTGATATTATAACATAGGATCCGTTTGGGAAGGTAACAAGGGGAGGGACATGGAAATCTCATTTCTCATATTTCTCAGTTTATTCCAATTATTTTATCTATCTTTAACTGCTCTAATTTTTTCATTTTTACTCTTATATAACTATGTTATTTATTTACTTTACTCCTGTTGTATTATATCTCTTTCACAACTGTCAAAACTTCCCACTTCTCCCATTCCACCTACATTCCCAAACACATCCGTTGAGTCGTCAAATCATAGATCATATTAATAATAACAATAACTAAAAACTCCAAAAATCATATGCTCAACGTATCAGCAAAGTGTTGTTGACGAGAACATTCGGCTTGGGGTATAAAACCATCACGCCTGGATTGGGGTCAATTATTTAAGCAATACGTATACCTATAGTTGAAGCGTTAGAAATCCAATACGTATTTTATTTTATCTATGGAGTGACAGACAGGTTGTAAATCTCGTAGACTTTGATAAATGTTGGTTGCAGGCGAATTGCTTTTCCACACATGAATTAGGTGCATCTCCGAGCACTCTAATAATTTTTTTATTTGATTTGATTATTTTAATGTTCTTTTCTGTTCAATGCATCTGTTTAATTAGCCACTGAAAATGAAGGAGCTAGCAACCACATAGTTGGTTTGGTTTTCAACGTAGACCTTGCAAACCTTCGTTCCACGTGAAACATCATACATTCACATCCGAAGGACCACACATGAATATAATACATACACGATATTCAAAACGAATAGGACCTTCTTAAACCCACCTCCTCACCACCATCTTTTTATGTTTAAATCCCAAGTCTTACAATTTTAACCTTGGGCTCACAAAAACATAAGTAGTCTTCTACTCGGCAATGGAACGGATGGGTCAGTGCGGGGCAGGTTAGAATGTGTTTAACATAAACACTAACCTTACTTTTTAATGCACTTGAGTGCACTTAGCACTTAAGCTAAGTGCACTTAGGTGTTTTAATCCATTTTTCCTTATTTTTTTTGCAAATTTTTATACAAGAATTAATATAAATGTATTTAATATGTGTATCAAATTTTACCAATTTTAAATATTTTTAAATATTTTTTTGGATTTTCTAAAATTAGTAGCGGTTTCGTAATTTATGAATTACGAAACCACCACTAATATTAAAAAATCCAAAAGAAATATCTAAAAATATCCAAAATTAGTAAAAATAGATATACATGATAAATAAACCTACATTAACACTTGTATAAAAAAATTCGTTTAATAATATTAAAAATAGGTTTTTGCACCTAAGTGTACCAGATCGCTACTCTACTTTTTACACTGGATTAGTATAAGGTTGATCTTGTCCTTACATTTCTTCAATAGATTTTAAAATAAATTTTATATTGCTTTTGGGTTAGTCTCAGGACAATGGATCGAGTTGAAAATACAAATCAAAGTGTAATAATATTAAGAATTTATATATATCAATATAAAGTCATATCTATGATAAATTTAAAAGTTAAATACTCTAATATGTTACTATTTAGTGAACGTAAAGTATAATTACCACCATAAAGTATTAGTAAAATATTTCTTTTTGAAAATTTCATTTGCAACTTTCAATGAATATTTATGTTTATCTTCAACATAACTAAAATAATATAGATGAAAAATTGCCAACGGGCCTTTAGCCAGCTGGTCATGGGCGTTGGCTCCCATGCCAATGTCCCATGTTCGAGTCTCTACAGTTGTGGGAATTTAAACATTTATCCTTCGAGTGTGGAGGCTGCTTAATATGGGAGCTATGTGTCCCCCAAGTTAATTGATGGATTATGGTGTCTCGATATTGTGAAAACTTATAAGAATTCTCAAAGGTTGAGTGTAATATCAATTGAGATATCTCGTGTTCGAGTCTCTCCAGTTGTGGGAGTTTAAACATTTATCTTCCTGAGTGTGGAGGTTGCCTAGTATGGTAGTTGTGTGTCTGCCAAGTTAATTGATGGAGTATGGTATCTCGATATTGTGAAAACTTACAAGAAATCTCAAAGTTTGAGTGTAATATCAATTGAGATATCCCGTGTTTAGGTCTCCCCAATTGTGGGAGTTTAAATATTTATCTTCCCGAGTGTGGAGGCTACTTAATATGGGAGTTGTATGTCTCCCAAGTTAATTAATAGAGTATTGTATCTCGATATTGTAAAAACTTATAAGAATTCTCAAAGGTTGAGTGTAATATCAATCGAGATAGATGTAAATATGTACCAAATAAAAAATATAGATGTAAAATTTTAAATTATAATTAAAACTACTAAATGAAAAATACTAATATTCATTCTTGGAAGGTTCAAACAAATTTGATAATGCTTTTTATATATGATTTTTATTGATTTAGAAAAAGCATATAATCGAGTACCAAGAAAGTTAATATAACAAGTGATGAAAAAGAAAGGAATTAATAACAGATATATTGATATTATTAAAGATATGTATGAGGGGGCTATTACAAATGTGAGGATCATTAGTGGAGATACTAATATCTTTCCAGTTAAAATAGGTCTACATCAAGGCTCAGACTTGAGTCCTTATCTTTTTACCTTAGTAATAAATAAAATTATTAGACATCTTCAAGAAGAAGTGCATTGGTGTATGTTATTTGCAGATGACATTGTTCTAATAGATGAAACTAAAGAAGGACTAAATTTAAAATTGAATAGTTGGGTAGATACTTTAGAATCTAATGATTTTAGAATTAGTCGTACAAAAACTGAATATATCTAATGCAATTTTAATAATATTGAGAACCCGAATGAGAAACTAATTAAGATTTTAGATCAAGTAGTAACACAAACTAATCACTTCCGGTACCTAGGATCGATAGTTCAAGAGAACAGGGAAATCGATAAAGATATAATACATAGAATTCAAACAGGATGGAAAAAATAGAGAAGTGCGTCAAGAATTTTATGTGACCGTCGAGTTCCAATCAAACTAAAAGAAAATTTTTATAAGACTGCGATTAGACTTGCTATGCTTTATGGGGTAAATTTTAAGCAGTTAAAGACAACATGTACAAAAAATGAGCGTAGTGAAAATAAAAATATTAAGGTGGATGAGTGATAAAACAAGAAAAGATAAAATTAGGAATGAAATAATTCGATAAAACTTAAAAATGAGACTAATTTGTGATAAAATGAGCGTAGATTAAAAGGATGCCTGAAGTAGCACCGGTTAAGAGAACATAATTTATGCAAGTAGAATATGGTAGGAGAATGAGAGAAAAATAAAAAATAAAAAACATTGATAGAAATAATTAAACAATATTTAAAAATATTACAAATTATAAAAAATTTAGTCTTAAATTGCCAAGAATGGTGCAACAAAATCCATGCAGCCAACCCCACCTAGGTGGGAAATGGTTTATGATGATGGCGATGATGATGATGATCTATGTAATAAAAAAAATGAAATTATATCTATATAAATAAGTCATAAAGTTAAATGTACATCTACTTAAATCATATTCACATTAAAAACTTACAAAGTAAATATGTGTGTGTGCGTATTCAACAAAACCACATTAACATAAATAAGCAATATAGTTTACAAAAATATTTTGAACTTATGCAAGACAAGTTAGGACAAAGTGAATCTGCTCCACCCTCAAAGTTGAAAAATGCATCTTAATGGCCATGCCCCACATGATCAAAATTTCTATACTGACCCTGTCTAAAGAGAAGTAATCTTATTAGTCTGAACAAAACAAATGGCTCGTTTAATCCACCTCAAATACTTATTTAAAATATATTTTTTGTTTTTTTATACACTTATTTTTCTGAGAGTATATTTAAAACTCTCATATATATATATATATATATATATATATATATATATATATCTCCATGTGTATGAAGAAAAAATAAAAAAAATAATTTAAAAGCATTTTTTAGATGGATTAAGCCCGTCATTAGCTTAGCCGGAATTATTCCTCCTATATAAAATCGGAACAAGTTATTTCGATTTTTACCCTAGAAAATGCTACCAAGTTATATAGGGGTGTGTGTGGTTTACAGGGACATTAATTAGGGATTGAGTTTAAAGGGCAACTACTGACAAATAAGAGAAGGAATTTAAACTTCCAAGACTAGGAGGATTCTTTCTTCCTCAGTATGGATAGTAAAATTATATGGTAAAATTTTCGAAGTACACTAGACTTTAATTTAATGATCAGCAGGAATACACTCTCCCACCTAGGTGGGAAATGGTTTATGATGATGGCGATGATGATGATGATCTATGTAATCAAAAAAATGAAATTATATCTATATAAATAAGTCATAAAGTTAAATGTACATCTACTTAAATCATATTCACATTAAAAACTTACAAAGTAAATATATGTGTGTGTGTGTATTCAACAAAACCACATTAACATAAATAAGCAATATAGTTTACAAAAATATTTTGAACTTATGCAAGACAAGTTAGGACAAAGTGAATCTGCTCCACCCTCAAAGTTGAAAAATGCGTCTTAATGGCCATGCCCCACATGATCAAAATTTCTATACTGACCCTGTCTAAAGAGAAGTAATCTTATTAGTCCGAACAAAACAAATGGCTCGTTTAATCCACCTCAAATACTTATTTAAAATATTTTTTTTTGTTTTTTTATACACTTATTTTTCGGAGAGTATATTTAAAACTCTCATATATATATATATATATCCATGTGTATGAAGAAAAAATAAAAAAAGTAATTTAAAAGCATTTTTTAGATGGATTAAGCGCGTCATTAGCTTAGCCGGAATTATTCCTCCCATATAAAATCGAAACAAGTTATTTCGATTTTTACCCTAGAAAATGCTACCAAGTTATATAGGGGTGTGTGTGGTTTACATGGACATTAATTAGGGACTGAGTTTAAAGGGCAACTACTGACAAATAAGAGAAGGAATTTAAACTTCCAAGACTAGGAGGATTCTTTCTTCCTCGGTATGGATAGTAAAATTATATGGTAAAATTTTCGAAGTAAACTAGACTTTAATTTAATGATCAGCAGGAATACACTCTCCCACAATACGAAGTATTGTGTTTTAACAGCTTTTATTTGGATTTTCCATGCGTGTTGTTCACAAGTTGGATGAGATAAAGATAGATGAAATCTTCCATTTCTTAAAAATACTTTTTATTTTTAAAAAATAACAACCTATTTTTCCCATTTTCTATTCAACTTTTTTCCATTTCAATACAACTTTCTCATTAAATACTCGTCTCATCCAAGTCGTGATTTAAACAAAGGAGAGACATATTTGAGTACTTCGAGTTAAATAATTGGAGTATTTTTTTGTTAAATGGGTTTTGCTTGAGAAAAAAGTGTAGGCTCATTGGGCCTGCTTATATCAAACTGGGCAAAAAGGTTTGCAAACTAAAAAGGGTGTAATAAAGTTAAATGGTAGAGGTAACAATGAGAAGTAAAATAATAAAGTTAAATGAAAAAATAATTGGACAGGAAGAATAGGGTAGTTGTATAAGTAATTATGAAAAAATAATTGTGAATAAGTAATTATGGAAATAAATAGGATAGTTGTATAAGTAATTATGAAAAATAATTAAAAAATGGGATAGTTATATAGGAAGGTATGATAAAATGATTAAAAATAGGATATGTGTGAAAAGTAAAAAAAAATTACGTTGACTAGTTTTTGTGATTAATAAACATTTACACCATGTAAGATTTCAATGTTACTGACTTATTCGAGCCCACCTTATTGGTTAGAGTATTTTAAATTATTTGTTTAATTAGGACTCCATGGTTCATTTACATCAAATATTCTTGAGTTTCCTCTTCGCCCATTTGGCAGTTTGCTGGGACTACAGTCTCATGCACTTGGGTGCACGGCACTCATTTTTTTTATTTTTTTGAAATTTGTTTACATAATTATTAATTTAAATGTATTTAACATATGTATCAATTTTTAACATTTTTAGATATTTTTAAATTTTTTTCAGATTTTTAAAAATCAGTGGAATTTTAATAAATGGATGTAAGTGATTTTTGTATTTTACTTATAAGTATAAATATTTTTTAAGTAAGCATGACTCACCCAAAATATCAACGAAAATAGTTTTTAGTATCATGATAAAATAAATAATTTAAAACAAAATAACTAGATTAAACTTTGATTAATCATGGGCCAAAATGTGACAGCAGCATTGAAGTACTTAAATGATATCTGTTGCATAAAAGTATTTCCATATATAGGAATAAATAATAAAAATGAGAGTGAGATAGGAGTTAAATGAGCTATTGCTGCCGAAGGAGGCCCCCTCATCCACGGCTGTTGCTGCTTACTATACTAGTAAGTAATAATCCAAAATAACAGGGCCCATGAAGTCGATCATCAGTATGGGAAAAGATAAAAGACGTCTGAAAAATCAAATGTTATGCATTTCAATAGCCAAACGTAGAGGTACACCATTTGCACCGGCTGTATCACTATCACATAGACTGAAAAGAACCCATTTCTATAGAAGCTTAAAATCAGAACGACCATCCACCAAAATGCACGCAATAGCAGCGGGCATTCCACCATCCACACAGATACTAAGGTCACCCAGCCGTAAACAATCAGAAAGCAGACAGACGCGAGTCCAAGGAGGAAATTAAGGGGACTTTTGTTAATAGGTCGTGGGAAATATAAGACGGAAATGATAGGGGCACGGATTTCAAGAAACCTCATTAATTAATCAATCATCATATTTTTCCACTTTTATCCCTATATTATAATCATTTTCCCTATCAACTATCTTTCAACAAACCTATTTATTACAGTTTTACCTCTATAATTTCACATTAATCATACAATTTTCAAAATATTTTATTTTCTATTAATATTTTATTTTCTACTCCCACCAAATACCATATTTCTCATAACTTTTACCCCGCCAAACATCCCCTAAGGAATCACAATAAGTGAATGGCTTTCGCATGTTCCCGCTTCACACCAGCAGCACCAATTCACCCACTTGAGTTTTTTTTGCACCTTACGGTGGCATTGTTTGTTCATAGAGGATTGCGTTTCTGTTGCTAAAGGAAGCACATTGCTTTGAAAATGCAATTGCAATGAATTCTCCAAAATGCAATGACTCCTGTCACTACGGTTTAAAAACTCACCAATTACTAGAAAAAATTTTCTTTTGGGTTCCTGGATCCTAAGAGCAAACCAGGAACAAACAATGCTTGGGGGAAAACTTGTTAGCAATGACTAAGAGTGCAACTTGGGTATGGTACCTATGTATACCCATCGAACTGACCTTAAATAGGAGAGAAAATGGTAGAAAATTTTACCTATGAGTACAGGTTGAGTAAAAACTATTATCCAACCGTCTAAATAAGGTAAAGGTACACACGTTGGGCACCCGGAACCCGGATGGGTACCCACATAGGTACCCTAATATGTAAATAATTATAATATGTGTATATCAATAAATACATAATAGTTTCTATATTCCATTCGTCAATAAATTATTGTTAGTTTGATTTCCTTATTCATTTTTTTATAAATTGTATTTATAATGACAGATGATCATAACATGAATGTAGATGTTAATATGATTATTATATGAATAATGAGGTTACAAAGAATGTAGAAATAGATGTAAACAATAACAAAATGAAATTAATTATAAACTGCAAAGTTTAAAATGTAAATGAGTATTGCTTTATATTATTTAAAACAATACAAAAAATATTTTTTCACATGTCGTTATTGGTTATTATAGGAATCGAAACCGAAACTGACCCTATGGGTAATGGGTAAGGTAGAGTATAATAAGAACCGACCCTGTAAGTAGATAAGGTATGGTAGCATTTTAGAAATAGGGTATGGGTACCGTAGACTACTACCCGAACTGAAACAACTTGAGTTGCACCCTAGTAATGATAATGTGTAGGCTGTAGCGTATATATCAATGAGAGAGTAAGATGAAACCAAGATTTGAGACTTCATGACCATGCCTGATCAAGCCAACCATTTTTTAACCGGAAAGAGGATTACGTCTTTTGTTGCAACAACCTGAATCCAAATCGACCCAACTCAACTCTCATGACAGTCGGGAGTCCGGACTCGTTTTCTTGTCATATACTAGGACCTGTTTGGGTTTGACTGCGTAGCCCATTTTAAAAGCTTTGTTGGGTTGGGTTAAGGTAGCCCCAACATGACTCGCTTGATCCAAACTCCTCTTTCAGTAATTTAAAAATATTAAAAACTTGTTGAGAACAAATTAAATGGAGTAATGCTATTGAATTCATTTCATGCAACCTCTTGGTTTTTGGCACACCTTGATGGCAAAACTCAACTCAACCATTTTGTTTAAAATAGTCTATTCACTTGGGATCCGAAGTTCACATATGTCAAATTTTTATACAGATCATTATCATTTAAAGGTCAATATCTCTATATTAAATTGTTTTATTACTGTATGAATATTAAATATTTTAATTAAACCTCTATACCTATTAGAATATTAATATTTTATGGATAAATGATTATATAGATTATTATAACATCCTAATACCTGTATGAATTGATCTAGGTAATTTTCACAGTTCACACAATTTTATATGTTTTTAAAAAATGCAGTACGTATAAAATTTTGACTGCGGTGATGTTTGATGTCGTAATTAAAGAGAATGTTAAATGAAATAGATGGATTGGATTTTGATTACCCATGAAGATGGGCCAAAATCCAATAGCTTTCACAAAATGAATTCAATGGAATCGGCTCTAATGAATTTGTTCCCAAACCTGCTCAACCTTTAGTCCACTTTCCGTTATCTAAATAGGGACTTCAAAGCCTATTTCCCACAAGATAGCAGCCCTTACATATTTATTTATTACATGCATGTTTATTAATCACAAAATTTTTCAGTTTAAAACTTTTCACTCTCCACAATTACTTTATTTTTTCATATCTTCCAATATAACTATCCTACCTTTCAATTATTTCTACACAACTACTAATATAACTAACCTATGTATTTTACTTTATTATCCTTACTCCTCATCATTGCTGCTATCATATCACGTCATTTCCTTTCGATTAAAAAAATTTTACAAAAAAAATTTTCATCCAAAAGTTTTATTACTTCCTAAACACATATAAAAATTGAGTAATAATCTAATGCAACTAAGGAATGTTGTTTTTTTAAAATCTAGACCATCTATTATTTTTACTTAAGGCTCTATTTCTATTTAATTGGATTACACAAAAGCTTTTCGTGTAACTCCATCCATTTTGACTCATCTAGACATTGACGTAAAATCTGCTCAGCCAATCGCGTTTAGAATCTTTATTTAGCTAGAAGACCAAGTTCCATCCAAATGAAAGATATACATAAGCCACATTAGACAAAATAAATTTAATAAAATTGTTTGATTTATATATCAATTTCAAAATGTATTTTCAACACTTAAATTATCTAAAACATTACTCCTATGTGGATAAATAATTTCATAAACTATTATTACATTTTAGTGTATGTGTAAATGGATTTAAGCATTTTTCATAATTTACATATGAATATATATATATATATATATTTAAGCAAGTGTGGTTCTAATTATGATTTTTGGTCCCATGATAAAGCTAATGATGTTAAATAAAGCGAATGATTATTTTTTTATTCCATCATCAAAGGGCGTGTTTGGTAATGAATAAAACTTTTGATGAAAAATTATGGAGAATAAAAGTTGTCAAATGATATGATATGATATAGGTAATGATAAGTAGTAAAGAGAATAAAGTTAAAATAGATAGATTAGTTATGTGGATAGTTGTGAAAAAAAGATTGAAAAGTAGGGTAGTTGTATAGAAAAATGTGAAAAAATAATTAAAAAATATGATGATAGTGGAGAGTGAAAAGTTTTAGATTGAAAAGTTTTAACTTGATATTTTTTATCAATTGCCAAAACACACTCAAAATAAGGTCCATCCACGGGACATGGAAATTTGGTGTAATCTAAGGTTACACTGACACGAGATCCTTCTATCCATATGTATTTATTTATGATGCCAAAAATCACTTGGAATAAAGATTTATATATACTATATTTGCACTACATATTATCTTCACATTTTTATAGTTATATTTTTATAGGCAAAAGTTGCGAAATTTTCTAAGTTGCCAACATAAGTGATTTTTGACATCATAAATAAATACATATAGATACAAATAATAAATGATTTAGATTTAAAAAAACAACATTTTACAATAAGAAAAACAAGGGGTCCATGCACCATAGTTGCATTAGATCATTACCCCTGAAAATTTATATTACATAAGTAATTTCTTGCAACTAATTGATATATCAAATAGGTCAAATTTTGTAATTATTAAATAAGTCAACCTCAATTTGCCAGCCTAAACTCCACCTAAGTTTAGATGTCTGGGTTAAGATAAGATTCGGATTTTATAGACTCCAACCTAATTTGCGCTGTTCCTATGGAAGGAAACCATGAAGATGGTCTAGCACAAAAACTCCAAGTTGCATATTAATTAAATCATCATACCTTACCAGTGAAGTGTGAACCATTTCAGGAACATCTGTTGTCATCTAATTGGCCACTCGAAGAGTAGACTAATCTTGGGCATTGGGCCCGCTTAGCCACATGGTGCAGCACTGGGTGAACAACTCTGATGACATTCACCGGCGTACCCGTTCTGACCTTATGTGGTACAAATAATGCACAATCAGGTAAATAAATTAGCTAAATATTGTCGAATAATGCATAATCAGATCAACAAATTGGTTAGATGTTAGCAAAGCAATACAAAGATCAGATCAATAGGTTAATTAGATATTGTGGCTTGTAAGTAAATAAGCAACATGGAATAACAGTAAGCCATCATGGATAAAGCAGTATGTCAGTGGAAAATTCTACTCTGCTCCAACATAAGATCCCAATTTGGATAGGTCTGGAACCCAAAAGGTAAATTATGAAGATCCGGTGACAAACATAAGAATTCCAGGAGCCCATTTTATTACTGGAGGTTCGGTCTTACTACCCAGCCAGCTTTTGACCTGGACATGCAATTAGCGTTTGGTACTACCACAGCATTGAATGCTTCCGCATCATAGCAGTGCCACACTCAAAATTTCTTAAATCACAAAACAGAAGTTATCTTCATGGATGAAAATGAACCTAACTGTTTGGAGAAGTACACTAATGATGATATCATGATCAAAATTGATAAATTCCTTCTTAACCTCTATGAGTGTGAACAGAATTGACTTAACTTCATGAAGGAAAATGAACCTAACTGCCTGCAGAAACACGCTAGTGATGATATCATGAACAAAATTGATAATTGCTTTCTTAATCTCTCTGAGTGTGGATAGAATCATTGAATCGACTGTCAACATCACACGAACCAAGGTAATGTCCCTTAATAACCAATTTTTATAACTTCAACTCTCCCCACAGAATGCAAGCTTGAGGCTTCAAGTTATGGCTGCTAAGGAAAGCCTGTTGAGTTGAGGATTATCTCAAAAGAAATGATGACAGTCTACTACGCGTCAAGACATCCACAGTGTTCGCTAGAACTTATTTATTTTGTATGGAGAAAAGTTTAGTTTCGATTATAAGAAAATTTGTGTTGAAATGGAGGAAGTAATGGAACCAAGCTAAGTGTTTAAAGGGCTCTGAGGATCAATTTAACTAACAACACCAGAGAATCATACAAGATAGCATTGCACGTAAAATAAATAAAATCCATCAGCCCCACAAAAGCCAGCATGATTGGGTATTAAAGATATAATGAAAAACCATTTAAAAGTTAACTTCTTTTCTTTTGCTTTTATTGGATATCCTCTCTCTTTAAAGATTTCATGCAATTTAGTTGACAAATTCCATTAATTTCAATGGAAAACTCTTAAGGAAGCATCACCTACCATTTTTAAAATATCTTAATGGTTAATTAAAAATCAACTCCAACTATTGTATTTAACATCATTTATATTATTTTGGGAGTTCTCTCATTTGTTTAATATTATATATGCCCTATCTATAAATAGGTGAAATCAATATAATAAAATAATTTAATATTAAAAATTAATTTTCAAGTTGTATTTTCAAATTTCAACATTTAAACTATCTAAAATATTACTACTATGTGGATAAATGATTCTATAAAATGTTATTATATTCTAATACAAACATGACTGAATCTAGATATTTTTTCTATTTTACATATGAATGTATCTATTTTTTAGCAAATGTAACTCATGTACAATTTGATTTGGATGATACTTGATCTTCTAGCTAAAAGAATAATATTAAATACAATAAACAGATTCAATTTTGCATCAATCATCAACATTTCAAAAATGCATAGGATTATACAAAATCACTTTTATGTAACTGGTTACATAAAAGCGAAGCTCCTGTTAAGTACATACTTTTACATCTGGTGTTTGTATTGAAACGTTTTCAAGGAAGATTCGTTCTCTATCAAATTTTTAATGTTATGCATCAACCTTTGTAAACCGTTCATATTTTTCTTCAAATCATAAAATGACCCTAACAGCTATCTAGTTTTCAATGTCACTATTTCAAGCATGTATTACCGATACAAAATAGAAACCAAGAAAAATAGCATAAGATGCATAAAAAAATCTAGGTTAAAAAAAACGAAGATTTCATACTTCTTTGCCACTTCAAACACTACGTGCATGAACACTACCATCATCAAAACCTGCCATGAAAAATAAAATATTAACGAATACATAAACATGGAGACATGCATAACAATTTCATAGAGATACTCTTGAGGAAACCAAAAAGGGTCGACAAGCACTTTCCATGCCTTTTCATATAGTATCAATCAGATTGAGGGGCTTATCACACACGCACCACCCACACTCACAACACCCACACAAATAGCTTCAATCATCTACACAAACACACACTGAAGAACAGCTTCATTCATGTCAACAGGTACATGATATTCCGCCACCTCATATAATGTACATCCCATCAAGATTGAAAGATGCCCCTAAAGCTGCATTGTTTAAAACCGGCTTAACTTTGGAACTAGCAATTTAGAATCAACAATTGTAGTATTAAGTGTGAAAATATGCTTTGATGAAAATGAAAAAGATTGTCAAGAGAAATCTCTTTCAGAACTAGAGAGGCAACACGAAACTTACAGCTGTGCCTTGACATGAGTCCAGTAGGTGTATATGCCCACCCATGGTGGTCGGTAAAATAAGCTTGCCATCATTACTGAATTTCACAACACTGGCACCCGAAAAATCTCCACCAGCAGAATAAATTTTAAAAGGACCCTGAAAAAGGGTAGATTTAGCTATTGAAATCTAAACAAGGAAAAGAATTGAAAAAACTTAATGGAAAATGAATACCACTTACTTTCTCGTATTTGCGAGCATGAAACACTCTTATATCCTCCAAAAGCAATTGCGAATACCAAACCTTGATCATCATAAGCAATTGCAAGTTGTCCTTGTATACAAAAGAGGCCCCGAATAGATTAAACAAAAAAAGAATGTCATATTTCTGCCAGTTTCCAAAATGATTCCATGTCTTGAAATTTCTATCTAACACCTTGGCTTGTTGATCCTAGAGTAAAATAGTTCAATCAAGAGACAGATACTTAACAGAGTTTTTCCATGCATAAGACGGGAGTTAGTTCAAATTTAATTAAATAGATAACTATCAATGGAGATTTAATCGTTCAAGAATCATACCTGTTATGATGACCTTTAGGATACCTTAGGTACCTGTTGTCATGCAAGGATAGGAACCGAAGTGATTCTGCATACAACAATCAACTCGGTAAATGAGAATTCTTGAAAAATCCAAACTTCGAAAAGGTTCTGGGCATTAAATTTGGTTACCCTACCATCCCAATCAATTTTTTAGGAGTATGTAACTGTTGTTGGCTGTGAAGTGTAAGAAACAACATCTACCCCGTACTTTTTACTATTGATGGTCCTCAAGCACTTGGCAAGATAAGTTTTCCAAATAGCATTTCAACTCAGTTTAAGTGGAATTCAATCATTAAAGGTGTATCTATTGGCTAAAGACAGAGGAGTTCAGCTGCTTGAAAAGTTTTAATTTCCATTAAAATAATAATTATAACCTAGATTTGTGAAAAAATGAAAAAAAATTCTACTTAGCATGATGTCCTGTTTCCATTAGTCAAATACAACGCACATGTTTGAAGGTACTTCCCAAATAGTCCCTAGAATTTGAAGTGACATGCACAATGATATGAAATTGCTCAAGCAACTTCAAAACTTTATCGACTTCCGGATTCTTATCTCTTAGAATTTTATTGGTTACTCCACCTTGAATATTATTAGGGAGATTTGCATATAGGTTCATTTTGCATTTTTAAGTTTCATATTGCAGCATGAGCTCGAAGTTTCAAAAACAAGAAGTTTTGGTCCCTCTACTAATGTGAAATATTGAGTAATATCTCAAAACCAATTTACTTATCAAACCGCTTGAGGCATTGGTCTAACTCGAACTAATTTAACCGGTTTGAACAATTGATATCAGCATTGCATATTTATGTTGTCATAAATATTTAATTATTCTAATTATTTAATTATATATTAAATTAATATAAACTATTAAGAAATATTTAATTATCCGTTTGAAATGGGTTTAATAATGATATCATTTACAGAGTACGAACCATATTTAGAAGATTATATGTATGAACTACCAGGTTACAGTAGCTACTGTACTTTGTAGCCAAGGCCAAAGTTGATGCACTCTCCCTAGTCTCTAGTCCATCCAATAAAGTTTGAAATACAAATATATTTGTCACCTATTCCCTTTTATTGGATTATCAAAAGAAAGGCAAACTATTATAAACCAATGTTGTCAAAAACTGCAGTTATTTTAGGCTATCCAACTTGCCTTTCAGTAGCTTTTACTCATATTTATAGCAAACACAATGATTAATGCTATTGTACTCATATTTGTAAATTGTTATGTGGCCCATTTAGTAAGTCCTCTAAATTAACCATTTTAAGACTCGCTTGAGCAAATGAAAGTAACATTAATTACGGCTGCTTCATTGAAAATTAGGAGCAGAAAAGATAAAGATCAAGTGAATATTAAAAAAGAGAATGATCACTGGTTGCATTGTCATGGCTAGTTTTAAATGGAAAGGAAAGAAATAAGATAAAAGTCATGCTCTCTCTTCTTTTTCTATTGACTATTTCAATTTTTGTTTACAGGAAAACGATGAAAATTTAACCATATGAGTATATTTGCAATTCAAATTAAATAATATGGGTTTATTTTGCCATTTTTGAAACAGTGGGGATATATTGCCATTTTTTATCAAGCAAGGTGGGTATATTTGCAAAAATACCCCAATTTTTAAAATAATTTGTGGTTGGAGTTTAGTCCCCTAACAAACTCGTCATTTTCTTAAAGAAAAGTTATTGATTAACAACTGCATAGCATACTACAATCCTGCTCAATACCATTTTCTTGGTTTGTGTATGACAAAACAGTGTTGAATATCTGTCCTTTTCTCACCTAATGATGATTAGTAACTAATAGAAACATAATATACATTGGCATTGCACATGGAATGGATGACTATTGCAAAAGCTAGCTGCCAGACTGACTGAATTGGAGGTTAATTCATGTGACAAATCATATAAGTAATCACAAATCCTGACTATTGGTTATTAATTAACTAGCAAATTACTATGACCAAAGAAAAGATACCACTACGCTAGTCTCATCACATGTAAGATCACTTGTTAGAAGTTTAGGTGATCTATATTATGTTTTAGGAAATGCTTGCTCATTCGAAAGGGCTCAATGGAATTAGATAAGCTAGTTGTGGTTAGATTATGAGTGATATTAAGTTGTAGAAAATCAAATATTGTCGGAAGAATAAGAAAAATATGATCACAACATAGAAATATAAATATACAAGGAAAGGAAAAGGTAATTTAAGGGTCCATATTTTAATATCATTTACCATTTTAAGTATTAAACTATATTACTTTCTCTATTATTAATTACTTCTATCTTTACTAGCTTTATTACTCCTAGTCACTACCTTTATAATCACTCTATCACAAATTCTAAATTTTTTTTCCATAAACTATTTTCCCCACTCCTTTTTTACGTTATTAAAAGGAAAAGGCCTCTTGGAGGCCTTTTCATTTGATGAAAATGGGATAAAAGTTTTAATTTTAATTTTTTTAGATTTCCAATATATATCAACTTTACTTTCCCATTTCCAATATTACTTTTTGAGTCCTTGTGTATTTTCTGATTTTACAATAAACAACAATCTCTCTCCATTTAATATTTTCAATTAAATCTTATTTCTTATCCAATTGATGATCTCTCATCTTAATTACGTTCTCATGTCAGTGATGGTCCTAAACAAGTTTTTTATAGAATAAAAATAAATGAAACGAACGTTGCAGAATGTAATTAGACTTAACCGAAGCAGGTGATAAAATATTAAAATTAGTATTGTAGGTCTTAGAAGGCCACATCAAGTGGATAGAAATTCAAATGATTATTATTGTTATGGAAAATATTTTAAATCATCGTTGTACTTGGGAGAAATAATATTTAATCTCGTACAATTCTAGCGACATCAGCATAGATCCGTTGGCAAAAGTTATCCAGAGCTCTGTATCTCCTGTTTTAAAGAGGGTTAGTCTTCTTTTTAGAAAAATATAAGATAAAAATTATAAAATGAATTGAGCACACATTGTAACCGAAAAAGAAAAAGAAATACTATGAAAAAGGAATCATAAAAACGATCTCCTAGAATCCTAAAACAATACTATTATGAAAGGACAATGGAGGAAGAAGATGGAATTTTTGACCAAATCAGGCCAATCTCATTTTTATTTTAATGATAAATTCCTTGGTACACCAATTAGCCAGCAAAAATAATGATTCGAAAAAAAGAAGAAGGAAGGAATAAAAAGGGAAGATAAAAAAAAGAAAGAAAGTAGATACAAATTTGCATACATTTCATGTCTCTCTTCCTATCTACACTTTAAAAACCGGATATTTCTAATAACCACATTCACACAAGTGGCAAGAAGAGGATGATGTTTGGAGAGAATGATCAGAAGCGGTGGTGGGGATGGAGGAATCGTCGTCGTCCATGGCAGACTTCTTGATGAACTCTATACAATCAGCAACGGCCTCGCTGTAATACTGAGAGGAGTACTGATGATGGGTGCGGTGCCTGGTGGGGGCGGCAGTACTGCTGCAGGAGGAGGCATCCCCAGCCTTAGAAATGGCCGACAGCATGATGAGCTTGAAAACCACAGCTCGGAATCGCTCCAAAAGCGAGAATCGTACTCGGTTGGTTCTCAGCCTGGGCATGCACAGGAGGCTCCCTTTCACGTTCACGTTCATGTTCCTTCCTGAGCTGTTGCTCTTCCCATTCCCAAACCTCTCCTCCTCTTCCTTCTCACCTCTTGCTTCCAATACACCCGTACCCATCATCAGAAATCAATCAATCATGCATGAGGAGGATCTAAACATCAAATACGTATATATAGTGCTACCTCTGCCCACTGCATATATGATTTTTGGGGCACTAATAATAATGGGGTTGAAAAGGTGGTGCACATGCATTCATGTGCATGCACATGCGTTCAATACCCAGATACTGCCAACGTTTATCTATTCAAATCAACCGACCGTTGTTTATTAAAATGGCAGAACTTCCTTCCACGTTCTCTTAACGCTAAAGCAGGAGAGAGAGAGAGAGAGAGTGACTGTTGATGAATACTAATTACTAATTAATCAGCATTGATAACAGGGTCGGTGGGTGAATCTTCTTCACCGATTCGAGAGTATCTTTTAACTTTGAGTCTATACAAATATGATATGATCATCGGGCAGAGAATTAACACAGATCATGGAGATCGCAGTTCCAGGCTTCCAGCATGCATGTATGGAATGTATTATCTGGAAGATCCAAATTCAAGCAAGCTGTTAAGCCTCTCGAAGTTGGTTTCTCGTGGAATGGCCCATGGCCCACGGGCCACGGCCCACCACATGCTCAGTTGAAAGTTCAATTTACCCAGAGACAGGGAACCGCATAGGGAGCACGGATCATTGTGATTTTTTGACCGGTCAAAAAATATTTTTTTTGTTTTTTTTAAATATTTTTATAAACATGTTAATCTAGTTATATTTAATCTATAAACCAAGTTTTACCATTTTTTGATATGTATATATATATATATTTATTTTGGATTTTTAATACAGGGGTATTTAAGTCATTTTAAAATATTTTAAAATGACTTAAATACCCCTGTATTAAAAATCCAAAATATATATATATATACATATCCAAAAATGGTAAAACTTGGTTTATAGATTAAATATAACTAGATTAACATGTTTATAAAAATATTTTTAAAAAAAAATAAAAAATAAATTTTTTGACCGGTCGGAAATCGGTAATGATCATTCGGCCCGCATGGGTGGGTTCCTACCATTCGATAGAAATAATCTAAATGCACAGTAATTTGTAAGGATTATGATAGTATACGTTGGGTTTTTACTTGATTAAGCAACAACCTCGTACGTTTTGCGTTTTAATATATTTTTTGCTCTTTTTATTTTTACATAGGCTCAAGTGCATTTAGTTTATATATCAAAATTTACCTTTTTTTAATTCTTATATTATTTTTACGTAATTTAAAAATAACAAATTTTCACCTATCTCACACTCACCAGCACGTGAAAACGGACATTTTATTATTTTTAAATTTTATAAATATATACAAATTCACGAATATGAAAATTTAATATATGAACTAAAATCACTTAATCCACGTAGGAGTAAATAAATAATAAAAAATATATTAAAAATATAAATTACATAAGGCTGTTAGTCCAGTTACGTAATAGCCTGTCATATAATATCATAATTTATTTTTAAAATGTTACATTGGTTTTCAAAAACTTAGTAAAGATTTCTGCAACTTGCCAAGTTGTTTAATTTGCTCTAAACTGTCGCGCTACGAACTCTCAAATGAAGTGATGCTTTACATTAATCTCTGCTTCTTTCATTAAAAATTGGTTCTCTGCTAATAATGGCAGATTGTAGTCGCAAAAAATACTCTCATACGAGCGTCTTATTAGAAATCAAGTATTTCCAGCAGGTTTCATGCCCAGATGGGTTGACATCCACATGCTACGTACCGCAGCAAGATATTCTACTTCTGTTCTGTGACAAATAAGACTTCTAGATATGCAAATGGAAACGGCTGTAGTCTGTGCTAGCCTCGGCTTCTTGTTCTATTTTAGAACTAATGAACTGTCTAGAGGCCATGTGATCACTTCATTTGTCAGGCCGAGATTGTTGAGGATGCTTGATCTTGAAAACTAGTCATTTAAGAGTTTTCCTGCTGATCTAATGCTAGAAAAATAAAAATAAATCCGCATACTAAAACTTGACGAACTTCCAAAGGCATTTGGGAGGCTAATAGAATTAGAAACATTAAATCTAAAGGGCTCCTAAGCGAAATTGTTCCAGATGAAATTATCAAACTCCAGCATTGCCATGCGCCACCTTCTGGTTTATCGTCGTGGCATGAGGTTTTATATTATTCTTGCCGACAACATACCTAGCATTATGGAAAGGCGGGGAACTCGGGATTTTAAGATGTCCTTTGGTAATCCGCACACTTCCCATGTTTATTTTTTCATCAATCAATAACTATATTTTTACTTATTTTTTTATAATCTAATTATTTTTCTTTCTTTCTACATTTCAAATACCTTGTTTATTCAATCTTTTCCATTATTATTTGGTATTAATTACATAATTTTTAAAATATTTCGTTCTACACTTTCTACCTCATCTCTCAATTCACGCAACTTCTAAATTATCAGACATACAGATGACCCTTGCAAAAGTTGTCATATGTGAAGGCCGAGCATAAGCCATGTTAGGACACTAGAAAATCTTCCTCAGCTGTGGAGACTAAGATTCATCCATCTTAAATACGTATATGGTCGGGAATAAAAAATAACTCAATCAGAGATTTATCTTGGTTGTAAAAATAAGAAACGTTTGAGAGTGCATCTTAGTTGTTAAAATTATCTATTTGTTAATAACATTCAATAAATTGTAAAATAAACATCTAAGCCTCTAAAGTCATCATCCAATATAAAATAATGTTTGTGTACAATACCATTACGCTATTCAATTTATTTAAGTGAATTTCGAAATTTTATATGATTTTTTAGTGTGTGATACACACTGGAATCCGGTTAAAATAAATTTCTGATCTCAGTTGAATAGATGATATTGAATGTAATAACGGAATCTGGTTTTATAAAATCACCAATAATATGGCTAATATATCAATGCGCTTCAATAAATTTTGCGCTACTTGCATGTATAACCACAGAGCCACTTTTGTAAGAGTTTGAATCTTGTAATTTGTTTAAAATGATAATAATATATACAGCACGTTATGTATAACCACAGAGCCACTTTTGTAAGAGTTTGAATCTTGTAATTTGTTTAAAATGATAATAATATATACAGCACGTTTTTTTAGCGCACTACGATGTGTCCACGAGTGGGCTTAAAAATATAAAATATGCATAATGCAAAATGCTAGAAAAATAAAAATAAATGCATGCCAAGCTAAAACTGAATATACACATGCAAAAACATAAAATAAATATAATACAAATTCAAAAGAATAAATTTGCAGAAGTGAGACCGAAAATTAAATATATAATGCCAGTTAGTAGGTTAGTTAAATATGATGTGAGTTAGGTGCAAAATTAAACATGCAAATAAAAAGGTAAAGGGTGTAGAAGAAGAATTCAAGATTAGAAATAAAAATAAAAATAAAACATGTAACACACAAAGGTTAAAGAAGATAAATATAAGTGTTAAGTTTTTTAAATGATGTGACCCCGTAAATTTTTTTTATATGATATAATCTTAGTCAACCAAGTGTATCAATTAATCGCGGTTATAAGTTAGTATAATGCATTAAGTAGATATGTAAATAAAATGTCAAAGATGAAGAAAAGAGGATTCAAAATTAAGGATATAATTCGAGCTTATGAAACTTTGGGATTAGGTTGAGTTTTGGTCTTGAAATCTCAATCCTAACCCCAATCCTAACCTTAATTTTGAAATTCGGGATGAGGTTGAGTTTTAGGCTAGAATTCAGATTGAATTATTATATATATTTGTTATCTATATTATACTTATTTAACTTTAAATCTATTATTAAAAAAATAAAAAATGATAATTTTTTATTTTCAAGCAAAAATTCAAGAGTGCTTAAGAATGTAAAAAAGAAAAACCTCATTTAAATATTATCTTTATATTAAGTAGACTAGTAGCCATTTCTAAAAAAAAATTAATAGACTAGTATCTCTTCTGGAAATTGAAAATGTACATTATTTTCCTGTTATACAATTTAATATTAATATCATAACCATATATATAAACATTAATATTTAATTATAAGAAAAAACTTATAATGTCAATCATAATAATAAAAATTCAGCAATCATAGTATTAAGTCAACCAAGATTATAACCAAATTATTTCACGTAAAATAAACATCTAACCACTAATATCATAATATCCTGCATAAGTAATTAAGCTATAATACCGATAAAACATCTCAAGTTCTAAAAATAATTTTCTTTCTTTTTGTCTTGAAACTACTTCTAAATCAGACTTTTTTCTAAAAGAAAATATAAAAATATTATATTATATTATATAATTGAACTTAAGGATAAATAATACAAGAAAATAAATATAATATATAAGATGAATGAGACTAAATTTATATTGAGTATAAAATATACTTGTCATATATGATTTAGATGAGTACTGATCTTCTACTACCGGTCGGAAATCCGGTACGGTCAAAAAATGTTTTTTTTTGTTTTTTTTTTTTAAAAATAATTTTATAAACATGTTAATCTAGTTATATTTAATCTATAAATCAAATTTTACCATTTTTGGATATGTGTATATATTTATTTTGAATTTTTAAATACAGGGGTATTTAAGTCATTTTAAATATTCTTAAAATGACTTAAATACCCCTGTATTTAAAAATTCAAAATAAATATATACACATATCCAAAAATGGTAAAATTTTATTTATAGATTAAATATAACTAGATTAACATGTTTATAAAATTATTTTTCAAAAAAAATTAAAAAAAAATATTTTTTGACCGGTCGGAAATCACCGAATTTCCGACCGGTCGTAAATGATCATTCGCCGATTTAGATTCGGGTTTAATTTAATCGGGGACCAAATTGTTTTCAATTTGGGCTGGGGTTAAACTCGGAAATTGTTAACCCGGAAATCTCTTTCGCCAATTAATTTCTTGCTAAATGGTTGACCTAAATCTTCAGTTATGCGTAGCCCGCCAACGCCATTACCCATTACAGATAATTGACTATGCATAGTTTTTTTTCTATGAACCCATGCATAATTATTTATCGCAATTTAATGCAGGCCAACAAGCGCCTAGTACACCAAGAAAAAGGAAAACAGATTCTAACTCTTCGTCATAAGAGACTAGTGTGTGCCAAGAGGGGGCATATGGACAATGATGTACAAAACTGCGGATGCAGAAGTATATTTATCAAGTATCAGATTTTGACATATAAGCTAACTTCATGTATGATCGTCTAGCACAAGCTGAAACAAGAACCACAGACATGAGAATTCATCTAAGGATTAGATACAAATGTGAAAGGATAAATTTTAATCAAACATTAAACCGATGAAAACATTAACATTTAGCAAAAGCTTGAAAAACCCAATTCGCATGCAGTAGTTAGAGTTAGCTAATAAGTCAATGATCAGCACCCTCTCCGCGACGATTTATTCTAGACTACAGAAAATGCCACACTGAGAAAAAGGCAAAGTAGAAGAAGTTTAAAAAAAAAAAAACTGACTCATATTGCTCAGATTCCAATGTGTTCATAATCTCAGAATGATAATTTCATTGTTAAGACATAGTGTACAGCTCAGAACAATAGTTTCATTGTCAAGACATCTAGTAAATAGCCTAATTTCATTGCTAAGACATCTAGCGCACAGCCCGTAAAGGAATAACAACTGGTCATATAGAGTAGAAATTTCTTTTCCAAAGAACTATCCTCAGGAGAACCTTTTCATTCTGCGATCTCAATTATTCCCTGGCTAATTTCGTCTTCTTAAATCATCTCTCATGTCGTCATCGTAGTTTGCGGCTTCTCGTGGCTTCGCTCCGGTCCGGCCAGTTTGTTTTTTCGTATAACTAGATACGAAGACGAAGCGGTTCAGCCTGCGGTTTTTGAGACAGCAGATGAGTGAGATGACCAAGAGGGTCTCCTCTCTCAAATTTGTGCTCCACAAGTGAGCATAATGCTCGGCACAGCGCTCTTTTCAGCACGGTGCATTTAACGAGAATCGGACGGTGGATGCTCGTTTTGCCTGAAGGCACGGTCTAGATAAGGAGTCGTAAAAACGTCGACAGCGTGACACGTCGTACAAAATCGCAGTCCACCGAAAACACCCGTAGTTTAAACATTAAAAATCTCAAAAAATATACATGTATATAAAAAATATAAAATTTAATTTACATGTTAAATACACTTTAATAAACATATATAAAAGAAAAAAAAAATATTATAAATAAATTTTTTAAGATAAGTTCAATGAGATATTTATTTAATTCAGACCAGCGGAATCATTCCTCGTGTTTAATTGACTGCTGGTATTATTATTTTTGTTTTTCGTGTTTTGTTTTGGTTTTTTTTTTTCCCGCGAGCCCAAGAAGCAACACTTCTCGCTCCTCGCCCCGAGGTCCTCTGCGCGGAAGTGTCAACCGACAGAAGGGAAAGGGGCAGGTTTCTCCATTTTGCGGGAGGACGAGCCGTTTTTTCCCCACCCCCCATTCGATAGATTTCGAGAGCGAAGGAACTGTAAAAAAATAAAAAGCAGGCGGGAGAAGAGAACTGATTCTACATGCCTCTCTCTCTGCATCGCTTCCAAACCCCTGGAAAACCTCGACTAATACCCCACAAAAATCGATTCTAGGGCTGGGTTTCCACCTTCCGTCATGAGTCCCATTCAGAACTTCGAGCAGCTTGCTCGCCGTCTCATCGAGCCGGATGTCCGTAAGTCATCGTGCATTTCTTCCAATTTCAATCTCTCTCCCTCTCTCTCCCTCCCTTTGCCTGTGTTTTCCCCCTCTCATACGTCAGTTTCGGTCTCATGCAGCGGTAACGGCCCGGCTTCAGATGGCCATGGAGGTGCGAGACGGCCTAGAGATCGCCCACACGTCCGAGTACCTCAACTTCCTCAAGTGCTTCTTCCGCGCTTTCTCCGCCATTCTCACTCAGCTGACGATCCCGCAGCTCTCAGAGACGCACGAGCACAAGCTCCGCAACGTCATCGTCGAGACGCTCAACCGCTTGCCCCACACCGAGGTGCTTCGTCCCTTCGTCCAAGACCTCCTTAAGGTCGCCATGCACGTCCTCACCACCGACAACGAGGAGAACGGCCTCATTTGCATCCGCATCATTTTCGACCTCCTCCGCAACTTCCGCCCCAGCCTCGAGGCTGAGGTCCAGCCCTTCCTCGACTTCGTCTGCAAGATATACCAGAACTTCAGGGCCACTGTCGCTTATTTCTTCGAGGACGCAGCTGTGTCTGCTGGGGCCGCCGCTGGAAACATGGCCGGAGTAGTAGTTGCAGAAGACACGAAAATGCCACCGCCGCTGGTGGCAGTGTCGGAGGGCCTTGGTCCAGGTCCCGGATCCACGGGTGGGTTTGGGGGCGGGACTGGGCAGCCTAATCCCAGCACGCAGCTTAACCCAAGCACCCGTTCATTCAAGATTGTGACCGAAAGCCCGTTGGTTGTGATGTTCCTGTTCCAGCTCTACAGCCGGTTGGTGCAGACCAACATTCCGCAGCTTCTGCCGTTGATGGTTGCGGCCATTTCGGTGCCTGGTCCTGAGAAGGTTCCTCCACAGTCAAAGAACCATTTTATTGAGTTGAAGGGGGCTCAGGTTAAGGTAAGCAGTCAAACCTCATCACCGTTGCTTCCTTTTGTGTTTTGAGATACTCTGGTTTAGAAATTTCATCTTCTGACCGCTAATGCTGGTCGCTATTGTGCCACAATCTCCATTTGATACACTTGAGGGGAGAGGATTGTTTGTCTCAACTGATTAGTTGCTCTCTTCACTACCACCATCATTATCATTCTGAACTGTAATTTTGTTGGTTTCATCGTTTGTGCAGACAGTTTCATTCCTGACCTACCTTCTGAAGAGTTTTGCTGACTATATCCGGCCCCACGAAGAAAGCATCTGCAAAAGTATTGTTAACCTTCTTGTGACTTGTCCTGACTCTGTTTCCATTCGAAAGGTAACTATTTTAACTGGTTTGCACCAGTCTTCCACAGAGTTATCCTCGCGCTATTATTCATATCAACATTGCATGTTTCTTGGAGCAGGAATTGTTGGTAGCATTAAAACATGTGCTTGGAACAGATTTTAAGAGGGGCCTTTTTCCTTTGATTGACACACTACTGGAAGAGAGGTATCATCCTAGATTATAATGTTTCAAGTATTTCTAATTGGACGATCTACTTGTTTGTTCTTTCTGTTTTATTAATTTGATTAGAATGGAATTATGCGGAGAAGAACGATGGACAATAATTCCTATATTATGACCAAGATTGATTTTCAAACTCAAACGATTGGTTTTTCTGTAGCTATGTGTGTGCTTTCTTGTGGATTTGAGTTTACTCCTTGATATATAACTGATCTTCTGGTTTGGTTATCCTCTTACTTTATTCTTGCCTGACAGTGTGTAAAGATAAACTACTAGAGGATAGAAATTTAATCCTGGTTTGACCAAGATCTTGTCTGCTTTTGGCGGAGATTTATAAAAAAGGCTCATAAGCCCATTTTCAAGGATAAGCCTTGAACACTACATGAGATGCCTTTCGAGTTACTAAATTTAGTTCTTAGTTCTCATCCTTCCTACCATTAATCTTTTTATCAATTTCTTCTTACATCTTTCCAAATGGACCCTAATATTTCTACTTTAGCTACTTCAAAGTTGAAATGCATCTTGACTTAGACAGTTCTAAGTCATTTAGTTCATGCATATCAAACATTTTCTGGTTATTTGATTTCAGTGCCTTATCATCATTAGTTTCTTACGAGCTATCAACTAATAAGCTCCAGCTGAATCAATCTGGTTTAGGCTGCATTTGGTTAATCTTTTGGATGGTGCTTATGTGCCTTTGAGAAACTCAACATAATAATTTAGAATCTCATTTGGCATGGCAGTATCAACTTGTATGGTGGGTGTTTTTTACATCTAATTTTAGTTGTAACACTGCTGAACAGTGAAGCTGTAAACTCTTGCTTCTTACATAAGTGTTGATTGATAATATTAGAAGCAAAAGCAGTGTAGAGACCTGCCCCCAAATAAAGCCTTAATCCTCTGTTTTTTAATAATTGTCTGATCTGTATGAATCAAATCTTAAGTAGGACAGTAACGAGAAAGTCTACATGTTAGTCATATGATTCAAGAGAATTTATTGTAGCATTCTTATTTTACTTGTCAATCTAAGATCCATAACCCACCTCATTTTTTGAGATTTTACTTGAGGGTGATATCAGCATCAGAGAGGGATTATGGTCTCTGCAAATATTGTGAAAACTATGCTTTGCTTTGGAGCATGATGTTTGTTACATTCTTTATAGCAAGTTGGACTTAAAGATAGTGCAACTTCTAAGAATTTGAAGTGAAAGCATTTTTCTATTAAAAATTGCTACCAAACAAGAGAGATTGGGGAACGGATCATCAAGGATTACTTTGTTCCTGGCATTGATATCACTTCTACTTTTGGTTATTCAGTTGGAGGTTTTCATTTCTCCTCTTCAGGTTTCCCCAATAAGAAAGGTTCTGAGGCCATTCAGTTGTGTTATGAGTTATAAAATTTGTTCTTATATGGATGGCATTTTTTGTACAAGTATTATCTATTATCTGTTTACTTGCCATGTCGTTAATGATTTTTGTTCTATTTTTTTAATCCATATTGATGGATGGTGGTCAGTTAAAATTATCTTTTGGATTGTTGGTTCATGCATCATCTTCATATTCACGAATGATTGGTATTTCACTATTACCTTCATATTCTAGGTGGTTCACGAAAATTTTATTAATTGTATCCTGTAGCCTTTTGGTTCTTTAAATCAGAACTTGCACATCCATTTCATGCTGATGCATACAAAATCTATAAACAACAACGTGCTTTCTTTTTTCCTAAAAATATATTTATTTTTTGCTGCTATCTTCATGGTAGTAACATTGACTTAGTTCCTTCTGTTCATCTCATTGTGTTTATTTGCTAGAGTGCTGGTGGGAACTGGCCGGGCTTGCTTTGAAACATTGAGGCCTTTGGCTTATAGTCTTCTCGCGGAAATGGTTCACCATGTTCGGGGGGACCTCTCCCTTGCACAGGTTTCACTTATTTCATTGCAAAGAGTTTTTCACTTGCGTTCTAGCTTGCTTGGATTTTTTGAGATCAGTAGTTCTCTTTTTGATATAGTAATTTGCAAAAGTAATCTATTTTAATGGATATGGATGCCTCTTATGTTAGCACTTTTTTCGAGTATAGAAATTGTTTGGGGCACTTATTAACAACAATATAATGTATCTTTACTGTACAAATTAGTTTTTGTATTGTGGACTTTTGAAACATCATTATATAGTAGAATGTAACAAGTTAAAATTGACAGATATGCTGAAATTATTTCCTGGTCAGGGCTTTTGACTGTGCTTCCCTTTATTTTTTTGTTTATGTTCCAAAGATTTGCTGCCAAATTCCACCCCTCTTGGAAGTAGAGTCAAAATAATTTCCAGAACTTTCAGAAATGTTATGGTGCTTCTTGAAATGTTGTGTTAGTATAATCATATGTTCATTCAGCTGCAAACATGTGAAATGATTCAGTAGAGAAGGTGTTATTATACTGCGATGTGGTATTGTTGACATACCACTTTAAGAAGCAAAACGCTGGACTGTAGTGACTGCTTCAGCTGAAAAATGGTTTCCTATTGTCATTTTCTATCAGAAAAAGTTCAAGATAAGGAAAATTAGAAAGAGTGGTAAGCTGGCTGGTGAAACTAGTGAAAAGCTGAGGTGGCTTTGGCTGTTTCAATAAATTTTTTTTTCATGTGTGAATTCTGTGGTCTGAGCCTCCTCAAGACTATTTTGCATTGTACACTGTCTGCCTTTTTTTTTTTATATGAAACAATATTATGACTTGTTGAGCAGTTTGGACTGAAAATTATTTCACAGCAAGTGTGGTTTTGGGTCCAGTTGTATAAAACATTGCCAAGAAATACTTAGCAGTGAGTTATTTCACACGTAAAGACATAAGATGCCAAGTTGGACAGCTGATGAGAACAGGAAATGTAGCTGTTAGAAAAGATGTCAAAGTACATGGGCCTACGAGGGACTTGCCTTCGGGCCTATTTGGCTGTGTGGCTAGAGATCTTTTGCTATTTCATCACACTTCTCTGTATCATTCATTTGGCTTGGCTGCAAGTTTTATCATTTACAAAGGATGGAAAAAACCCTGCATAAGTGCAATTATGTGGAAACTTGGGTTGGGGCTTCTACAGAGCACTTCTGGACCACAAAAGCAGTGGAATTGCTGCCCGCCAAATAGGACTTTAGGTTGGGATGGGACTGTTATAATTAGATTCATGTAGCTGACCAAGTAGTTGGGAAACATCTTATGATGACGACGAAGGAATATGACTTGGTTTAATTATTCTGTTTTTCTATCGTGTTGTTGCTTTTACTGCTCAGTGCTGCATTATTGAAAATTTGTCCTCTATTGTCCAATGTGAAGGCTGATATTGATCTCATTTTTTTTAGTCTTCAACCTAATTTTTGGTGTCATGTTGCAGTTGTCGAGAATTATATACTTGTTCTCCCGAAACATGCACGACTCGTCATTGTCCCTAAATATACATACTACATGTGCTCGCCTGATGTTGAATCTGGTGTGAATCACTTCTTCCTCTAAAAACCAAACACTTGTACTCATACTGTATTTTATACGATTGGCTGCTAAATTTCATTAATAATTGGTCTGGCATTTTCTTAGGTGGAACCAATATTTGAGAAAGGTGTTGATCAAGCAGCTATGGATGAAGCAAGAATTTTATTGGTATAAATTCAAGGGGTCAAGTGTGAACATTTCATATGAATGATAGTTCATTGCTTTTGTTGGTCCTTGTTGAATTTGTCTCCAATGTCTTTCGATTGTTGAACAAAGGACCGCTGCTTCTAGGATGTACATTTTTTGAATTGAAAAATCATGCATTTAGCTTGGATTTTGCTTCAGGGCAGGATTCTGGATGCTTTTGTTGGGAAGTTTTCTACCTTCAAACGGATGATGCCTCAGGTAAATGTTGCTCCTGTGTTTGAATGCCTTTGTTTGTTGCTTACTGTTAACTGTCAAATATGCTTTTTGGTTTTCACCGAAAAAATATATATTTATGTATGGGTTTTCTCCAGTATATGCTGTTGTAATTTGTACTGCCTCGGGTTTTTCACTTTGAATTAGGAAAAAAAAAAAAACTACTCCTTTCTACACACATTTTGATATAATCTGACATTTTTTGTACTTAGGTACCCTACTTTTCTATGATAATAGTACCACTCCTTCCCACACACCTTTTGATGTGATTTGGCATATTAACTACCTAACACCCATACTTTTTTCTATTATGATTTGACATCTTAATTACCTAAATCCTGTACTTTTTTCTATTATGATATCTACATTCCAATCATCTATTCACGTTTTTTTCATACAATTACCTTATATGTTTTAACTTTATTTTCTTTACTTCTAATTATTATTTCTATCATATCACAGTACTCTCACACTTTTAAATTTTTTTTCCATTTCTACTTTTCTACTTTACATCATCCCAAATAAACCCTTAGATCCAGATCATGCTTTTTTTATTTTTTAGTTTATGTATGAAAAATTAAATTTTATAATCTACGATGTTAAAAAATATGATTTTAAGAAGCCCCATTCCTTTTCATTTGCTGCGAATTATACCAAAATTCATTTAAAATGATTTTTAATATCGTACAATTATTTATTTAGAAGAACATGATGGATGACTTGGATCTGAATGGAAAAAAAAAATCCAAAAAGTGAAGAACATTGCGTATATAAATATATGTAAATATTTGGATTCTCTCCACAATCATCACCATCATCTTAAGTTGTTTTGTTGCTGCATTCCTCAACAATCATGGTCATAAATCATTTTTCTTGTGATTTGTCAATATTTGTTATGGTTCGGATTTATTTCGGTGATCATAAATACTACTATTTTAGTGTGGTCCTTGCATCAAGAATCGGTTTTTTGACGTTCTTAGCATTACATCCTTTCTTGTGGTTTGATTAATCATGAATGTTTTCTTAGTATCTCAGTAATAATCTGCAATTGCGATGAAAATTTCCATGTCAAAAATTTACCCTTGGGACTGATTGTAGGTGTCGATTTGGAGGATTCCATGGAATTGAAAATCATTTCCTAGGGTTGACTTTGACATGTGCTCTTCAAAATGGCTTCATCTCTTTCTTTATTATGCATACTTCGAGTTGTTATATTTATTTTAAACTCAATTTAGGGGCTGTTTAGGATGGTGGAATGGGATTGAGACGGAATGAAAAAATCTTGTTTTGTATTGGAATATGGGAAATTATATTGGGAATGAGAAAAATAATATTGGAAATTGTAAAAGTAAGATTGTTATGGATTGAAAATGAGAATTTTGTTTGGTGATGGAAAAAGTTTCTTTGGGAATTAAAAATCTCATAACATCCTTTTCCCATCCCTTTTCTATCCACTCATGTTGAGTTGGCCATCACTTGGTTGCTGACATCAATTTTCCTTCAATTCGATTTCATTCAAAGCAAATTTGTTTCACTGATCACTCCCTAACTTTGCGGTAAAGCCTATACCCTAAGTCCATTTGTGAAAATGGGGTTTGGGTTGGATTTCAAGTCAACAAATTTTCATTTGATTTAAGTGTCATAAGTTCAAAATTTTATATGAATGTATTATATAGTATTATAATTTTATAATATTATAAAGATATTATAAAATTATAATATCAAATGAAAAAAATTCGAGAATGTTAAGGTGGATGAGTGGTAAAATAAGAAAAGATAAAATTAGGAATGAAATAATTTGAGAAAACATAAAAGTGAGACCAATTTGTGATAAAATGAGAGAAAATAGATTAAGATGGTTTGACCATGTTAAAAGGAGACCTGAAGTAGCACCGGTTAGGAGAACATAGTCTATCCAAGTAGAAGGTGGTAGGAGAATGAGAGGAAGACCCAAAAAAACATGGATCGAAGTAAGTAAACAAGATTTAAAAATATTACAAATTATTGAAGATTTAGTCTTAAATCGCTAAGAATGACGCAACGGAATCTACGCAGCCGACCCCACCTAGGTGAGAAATGATTTATGATGATGATAAAGATGATAAAGATAAAGGAAAATAGTAACATATTATATAATATTTTATAAGAAAGTTAATAAACTTAAAAGTAAGTAGTATAAAATATAAAGATAGATGTAAATGAAAATATTATAATTTCTCTATAATATAATTGTAACATGACAAACATGTATTCAAGTATCAACATAACTTAGTGCACCCGGGTGCATTTCACCCATTTTTTATTTTTCTTGAAATTTTTTTTACACAACCGTTAATCTGTGTATCTAACATGTGTATCAATGTTTACCATTTTTGGATACTTTTAGATTTTTTTTTTGATTTTTTAAAATCAGTGACATTTTTTGTAATTTATAAATTACATAAATTCTACTGATTTTAAAAAATAAAAAACAAATATCTAAAATATCTAAAAATGGTAAAAATTGATACAAATGCTAGATACACATAGATTAACAGTTGTATAAAAACTTTTCAAAAAAATAAAAAAAATGAGTTTTTGCACCCGGGTGCATTGTATCATGGTCCAAACATAAATGATATAAAATATATAAATGTGAATTATTATTTAGGAATTATGCACAATGTATTTTCTATTAACTATAAAAAGGAGAATTGGGTCCACGTTTGTTTGAACCTAACTCTACCTATATGTACAGATTCGGTTCTTTGGGTTTGGGTTCTAAAAGGTAAACCCTAATATTGAATTTGTTGTTGTTGTTGTTGTTGTTGTTGTGGGTTGGGGGGGGGGGGGGGGCGGTGTTGGGTGTTTAGTGGGCTGGGTTCAAGACTCAACTTCGCGAAGTTGCACCCCTATGTGTAACATGGGAGCATGAATCATGATGTCAAGTATCATAAAAAATCTAAAGGTGTGGAGAAGGGATAAACTTTTTTACCCTCTTTTCCTCATCATAAAATAGAGCCTTAGGGCTTGATCATTTGAATGGATTGGGTTTCCATGAGAAATGTTATTTTCCAAGGGTTGATTTGTATGTATGCTTAATGGGTTCCATTTCTATAAAACTGGGTTGCACTCAAAATCCCACACACCCGATGTGTTTATGATCATTTATTTATTTAACTAGGAAACAAAGTGTCATCCAAATTAAATATTTGCATAGGCCTTAGGTCCCATCTGAAAATAGGTAACATCAATGTGATAAAATTGTTGGATTTATATATCAATTTCTAATCTATTTTTTCAACATCTGAACTATCTAAAACATCATTCCTTTGTAGATAAATAATTATATGAAGTACTATTGCATTTTGATGCATTTGTCAATGAATCTAATCATTTCTCACGATTTACACTTGAATATATGTATTTTAAAGCAGGTATAGCCCACCAAAGACCAATCAAAATAAATTTTGGTACCATGGTAGAACAATGGATGTTAGACAATATGATTGGTTGGAATTTGATTCCATCATCAAAATGGACCTCATGTACTTTGTTTCACTGAAGACTTTAAATGAAATCCAATTTAATAGAAGTGATCCATACTTCACTTTTTTCATCACTATCTAACATTTTATATCCTATGCTGCTGACATTGGTTTTGTTTCAATTCATCGATTTTAAATCCTATTCCCTGAGTTTTTGGAGGAAATATGTAACAGAAATCATAGGAGAAAGTTTAATATATCTTGTGGTTCATGAATCATCTGAAGTACTAAATGGTTCATTGACCCAGATCAGCATTGTCTCAATTGCATGTTTCAATTCATATCGTAAACTTAGGGTTAAGTATGAATGCAATTGTCTCGAACCCTTCTGCACTGTCAGTTTGAACCATAAATCACTTGAATCTTATGGCAATTTCAAAAGGCAGCAGAGCCGGCTGAAAAGAAAAATTGAAAGAAGGAATAATGTATTAAATTTTTTCAGGGATTGTTTCCAAAAGAATTTAGGGCCCATTCATATACAGAGAACATTTGAGTATCTCTTTGGGTCGACAGCCTAAGAAAAATTGCAAGATCCGTATATGTTTCTACTTGAATGTAGGTACATAACTATAATTTATCTGGTGAAACTATGCAAATTTATTCACTTGCATTTTCACACAAATTTGTTCAAATTTCTCACTATTGCATATGCTGATGCAATTGTCTTTACATTCCTGTCTTTTTGGTATTGTGTTAGTTGTAATTGGTAAGATTGGAAGCTCAAGGGTGAAGTAAAAAGACATCTTTTTGGCATATTATAAGAAGGTGGGAGGGAATGACCAAACTTTAAAATGCTTGCCAAAGAATAATTAGGTGGCGCTTACTGGATGAATGATCCTAATAGGGTTTTGGAGAAATAGGTGTATACTGAAGGTTTACTGGAAAGGTTTTTGGTTTTTAGTAAATGCAACAAAATGTAGTCTCAAATCTGATTGGAATATAAATAGATAAGCCACTTTTTGATAGTTTGGAAACTTTCAATTGTTGAAATTGGTGCTAACATGACACATGTACATTATATTTTGAATTTTCACATGCAAGTATGAAAATATGTTCCTTGACTTTTTTGCGCAAACGTGCTGTTAGTTCTACCGTGGTTGGAGATCATTTCTAGATTTCCTACATGCAGTGAAAATACCGAATCTGGAACTCTCAAGTGTGACTATTATCTTAACAATAATTAAACAAAGCTTCTGTTTTCCCCTCCCTCCCTTTTTAGTTATGGTCATGTTACATAACAAAGTTACTAATGGTCAATATGTGATATCTAATAGCTGCTGGAAGAAGGTGAAGAGGGGAAAGATCGTTCCACCTTGCGGTCAAAACTTGAGCTTCCTGTTCAGGTTGTCTCGCTCACATTCTGCTATTTTTAATTGATTGGATGCTGTTCTATGAGTTTTTTTCCCCTGCTATCTGATGTCTTGAATGGTGCAAATTGAACTATTTTTAATTTCTTTTTCCTGATAAAATTATCTCTAATTGGGAGTCAACTTCTGGTCTCTATTGAGTAGAATGGTATAGCAATGATCATTAAGTGCCTCAGCTTATGGGATAAGTCTTCACTGCTGCTGCTGCTGATAAGTCTATATGTTCCGTTTAAATTGATTATGATATCCAGGTCTTTGTTGCTTGCTATTTGCTCATTTTTCTGTTTTCCCTGACTGTTTTCTGTGGATCATGCACTGCATTCAATTGTTATTACTTACAAGTTGGTGTTTCAGCATGCGCAATAAACATCAAAGTAATTTACTGTGAAGTGGTTTTTGCAAAAAGAGGAGAAAAAGAACGAATTGTTGAAGGAATGGATGCTTTTTTGCACCAACATGGATGCAATTTTGTGGTACAAGCTGCTGTAACTATTGTTTTGGTATTGTGTTGTAACCTGCATTATCAATACCAGTCCAAACTGTCTGGTTACCGGTCTTACTAGGAACCAGGTCTATCAACTGTTTGGTTTGGCTTGGTTTTAAACACTACTAGAAAACTGCTTCAAACCAGAAAACCCAGTGGTCAGACCATAAAACCAGCACGAGTGGCATAACTGGTTCTCATACAACCAAAGGGAGTTGTGGAAGCTGTGATTATCAATGTAGCTTTTGGGTGAACATGTTTCTTGGGTTCCATTTGGTCAGAGGGGGAAAAAATCTCATTCGTTCCTACACCATTTGATATGATTTGATATTTTAACTTCTTACCTATACTTTTTCTATTATTACCTCACTTTCCAATAATCTTTTCACATCTTTCTATGTAATTACTCTTATCTATTTTTTTAATGAACAACTACTCTTATCTGTTTTGTCTTTATTTTTTTACTCTTAATCTTTACTCCTATATCATCGCTCTCTTTTTCAAAATTTTCCCTCACTTTTTTTTACCTCATACCAAACAGACCCTTAGTGCATTTGCAATATTAGATAGTGGTTCATGATGAAGATTCTATATACTAGCAATGTTTTCACAGGTCAGAATAATGATTGAACCATTCTATTTACAAGTTTTGTTCAGAACTGGTTCAACTTCATACTGTAAATTATTAATATTTTATTGGAGTGCATTATCTTGAACATGGAATCCTAGATGTCGGCTGATTTGCAAATTAGAAAGGAAAGAGCTCATGAGACTGGCTTTATGTGCTAGATGCAATTTAAAACTTGAATAAACAATACAAAAGGAATATCTAAGAATGGTGTCAGAGGAACTGACATTTCAATCTACTCCTGTCCTTCCCCCACCCCCACCTCCTCAAATCTCCCTGGTTATTGCTTGTTCTTTTCTCCTTTTGAGACTTGAAATACCACTTATTTTACTCCATTGAGTTATGTTCATCACTTTGGAACTAGTATAGGTACCATGTTACTATATATAAGGAAATGATCCCAAAGGTTTCTATGTGCCACCCCTGTTTTGGGCCTGCCTTAATGATGAATCAGAATCCAATCCACTTAATCTATTTAGAATAACTTAATTAACTAGGAAATCAAGTTTCATTCAAATGAAAGATGTGCTTGGGCCCTATCTGAGAAAATGTATAATAACGTAATAAAATAACTTGATTTATATATGAATTTCAAAGTGGTATATTAAATATTTAAACTGTCTAAAACATCATTATGAAGTATCTAAACTGTCTAAAACATCATTCCTAGGTGGATAAATGATTCCATAAATTATTATTAAAAATTTGATTGAAGAGTGCCATGTGTGACCAATTGCTGTTGTTAACTGCATGAAGTATCAATGTAGTCCCCCACTGTATTTGTCTGTAGTTTTAAGCACTAATTAAAAAAAACCATGATTATATATGATGAGTCGTATATAGGCTCTCTATGCAATATTTATTTTTTTATTTTTTCTTTACGAACATGTTTTTGTAAGTGTATTTAATCCACATATCAAGTTTTACCATTTTATAATATATATTTATTTATTTATTTATTTTTAACTTTTTAAAAAGTAAGTTTTTAAGGGATGAAATTGACTGAAATACCCCTGGAATTTATGATTTTTAAAAATAAAAATAAAAACGTGAAATTATTGTAAAGTGGTAAAATTTGGTATATGGGTTAAATACATTTTTTAAAAACATATTCATATAATGTTTCCAAAATGAAAACAAATGGTGAAAAAAATGGAAGAAGTGAAATTTGTTGGGCAGTCGGCACTTAGTAGCAGAAGATAGTTTTGATCCTATTTGTTAGTTATAGATGCATCTTTGAGGATGTGTGCCCATAGGCTTAAATTTGGTGTTTTCTTTTCTTTCCCTGAAAAGGAAGACTGAAAAATCTGCTTCTTTTTTCGGCACAGTCTGCCTCTGCTCTGATCATTCCAAATTTTGTTGCAGGCGGTTCTAAATTTGCAGGTCCCATTGGAGCATTCTAAGGAAGTTACCGACTGCAAACAGTTAATCAAGACTTTGGTCATGGGTAATATGTCGAAAATAATTCCTACCTTGCAAAAGCGTATCTCTCTGTCAAAATACTTCTGAGATACTATTAGAACTCTTTCCTGCTTCATTTTGCATTGATGATCTTACCCTTTTTGCATACAAAGTCCATCGTGAAAGTCCATTGTTTACTTGTTACCGGACTGCACACTGCTTGGGTGATGATAGTTGGTTATCTGTTTTTGGCCCTCGATAGATTTTATGAGTGTTTGTTCTTTTTTGCAATGAATGCATTGACTGTTTGGTCAGACAAAAAATGGGTAGAAATCATCTTAAAATTTCTCTAAAAGGAACATGATCAATTGAGGCTGCTTTTTGTTTACATATTGCACCTTGTTACATCCAAAACAGATATATCCACCAGCTAAAAGGAAGTTACTTCCTTAAGCTGTCATAACAACCTTTTTTCATCTTCATGGCTGTTAATGCTCTGGCTTATTTTTTTTACAAACCAACAAAGTGCCACAACCATTGAATTTCTTTCCCTTGGGGCTGAAGGCAATGATGTTAATAGAAGTGAAAATGATATCGTTGTTTAGCTATGGTTTTTATGTGATAGATTGGGTTGATGATAAAAAAAGGTTATAATGGGAAAACTAAATTTTTTGAGTGTCGTTGAATGCCAGTTTTAATAAAATCGGATGATTTTGAAAGGGAATTTTTCACCCTATATATCCTACACCCTGGGAAGCTCATTGTCCGCCCATTTCTTATATCTGTAGTGATCCCATACGGTCGCCGTTAAATTAAGTGATTTATGGACAACTGTAATTTTTTTTTTTTTTTTGAATAGATGTTTGGGCATCACCTAGTTTTTTATCCCTGTGAAATTTGACAATTTTTTTGAATTTGTAGTTTTTTGATTTTCGAAAATTAATAAATGAGATTGATATCTGTGTCAAACAAACTGAAACCTAATTTTGATATTCAAAAAACTAAAAGAATGCTAAACAAATTCAAAAAAGTGCCAAGTTTACTGGTGACCATCACACTTGGAAGGATCCTATACGTTGTCTGCTGTATAACTCACCAAGCGGGCACTGGAATACATTGATGTTCCAAAATCAAATGGAACTGGCACAATCCTGTTCACCTTTAAAACAATAGGGAGGGTCGATTAAGTGATTTAGCATCTTTAAGGCAAATCAAACTTGTTCAACGATTATCTTTTTCTCGTTGTTCAGGCCTTAATGTTTGATTTTTTCTTCCTGCAATTCCGCTAGATGAAAGTTGAAAAATCTGATCTCCTACTGGATGAATCATTGTTATATTTCATCTTTTTATTATGTTTTTATTTTTACTCAATTGGTGTTACTTGTTTTTGGCAGGAATGAAAACAATAATTTGGAGCATCACCAATGTACATTCTCCAAGAGGGCAGGTCCATAATCATCTATAAAGTACTTGCCTAGATGTGAATGTTATCTTCATTATCTTATCTGGCAAATCCTTTGGGGTTCAGGTTTCACCATCGTCAAATGCTGCTCATGCGCAGTTGCAGGCTTCCTCCACATCACATGCACTCAAAGGAATGCGAGAAGATGAGGTAATATCAATCAGTTTGTGTTTTTCAGCTGTAGGTTTCTGATTTAGATTTAGACTGTTCAACCTTTGTATTGCAGGTTAGGAAAGCTTCTGGTGTTCTGAAGAGTGGCGTCCACTGCCTGGTTCTTTTCAAAGAAAAGGAAGAGGAGAGGGAAATACTGCAATATTTTTCTCAGATTCTAGTGATAATGGAGCCCCGGGATCTGATGGACATGTTTTCAATGTGCATGCCAGAACTTTTTGAGACCATGATTAACAATACCCAATTACTTCATATCTTTAATACACTTCTGCAAACACCTAAGGTTCTTCGACCCTTTGCAGATGTTTTGGTGAATTTCCTTGTCAGCAAACTTGACATTCTGAAAAATCCTGATACACCGGCATCAAAACTTGTTTTGCAACTTTTTCGGCTGTTATTTGTTGCTGTTGCTAAGGCTCCGTCAGATTGTGAGCGCATTCTGCAGCCCCATGTACCTGTTATCATGGAAACTTGTTTGAAGAATTCTACTGAAGTTGATAAGCCCCTTGGTTATATGCAACTTCTTCGCACAATGTTCCGATCACTCACTGGTGGTAAGTTTGAGCTTTTATTGAGAGATTTAATACCAACACTGCAGCCATGTCTGAACATGTTGTTAGCCATGGTTGAGGGACCCACTGGTGAAGATATGAGAGACCTTGTGCTTGAACTTTGCCTAACCTTGCCCGCGCGGTTGAGTTCATTGCTTCCTCACCTTCAAAGGCTGATGAAGCCACTGGTCTTAGCTCTTAAAGGAAGTGATGAACTGGTCAGCTTAGCTCTAAGGACACTTGAATTTTGGGTTGATAGCTTGAATCCTGATTTCCTGGAACCAAGTATGGCAAATGTTATGTCTGAGGTGATTTTAGCTTTATGGTCACACCTGAAGCCTGGTCAATATCCTTGGGGTGGCAAAGCACTACAGCTACTTGGCAAGTTAGGTGGTCGTAATAGACGCTTCCTTAAAGAGCCTCTTGCACTTGAGTGCAAAGAAAATCCCGAGCATGGTCTTCGACTGATTCTTACGTTTGAGCCATCAACACCATTTTTGGTTCCTCTGGATCGCTGCATATACTTGGCCGTAGCTGCTGTCATGCAAAATAATTTTGGCATGGAGGTTTTCTATAGAAAGCAGGCACTAAAATTTCTACGTGTGTGCTTGTCATCTCTACTGAATTTGCGAGGAAACATCGCTGTTGAGGGAGTAACTCCTGGACTCCTGTCAACGCTGCTGCTTTTTTCAGTGGACCCCTCCAGGCGTAGGACAGAAACATCAGATATGAAGGTTGGTTTGGTTTTATTGATTTTCATGAAAGTATCCTAAGGCCATAAATCCTTAAATAATTATTGTGAAGGGTTCTTTTTGAATCTGGTTTACTGGTGGATGTTTCCATTTTTGATTTTGGTTCCTTCTATGATTGTTCTTCAAAGAATTGTTACTTCTATATGTGATTGTAGCATCTAGAAATATATTTTGTTGTTTCAATGTTTTTCTTTGGAGTACTGTCACTGCTATGAGACGATTGTGGCATGGGTAATGGTCATATGCAACTTACCATGCGCCATGTTGATTTTTTATAAATCCAAAATATCTATTCATTTTTTTCAGCATCATACATTTACTATTTACTTGTCCTCTCCATTTCCACATTCTAGTTTTTCTTCATTTCTTTAGCATCAAATGACTTATAGAATCAACATACAATAGAAGTAAGATGAAATATATATGATGGCTATGGAAGTCATATGATAATTAGTGACAAGAAAAATGATTTGTTATCATTTTGTTAGAAAGTGTGTGTGTAATGGTAAAATGATAATGACAAAGATCGAATAAGTAGGGAATATTATGGAAAAGAAATATATTCGGAGGTTGTTTTCCTTGTTTAGTTGATGCAAAAGCTTATTTCAAGTAAAATGGGAAGTGAAAAGGTGTGTAGGGTTTGCATTCCTTTTTAAAACTTGCCAAATGGGCCCTGCATCTCTTTCATTCCCTTTTTTACATTAATCAAATTGGCCCTGAAGAAGACTAATGATTGTGATTTACCTCGAAAATTAATCTTTAACAGTCTTAGGGTCATTCGAAACATATAAAAGGGTGTTTATAATAATTTTTTTTCAGAATTTCGTTATTATTCTGTTATGGGGTAGATTTCTTTTGGAAACATCTGCAAAATTGTTTTCGTTTGGAATATACTTGTCTGATTTACAGTAATTCTAATCGAACAGGTTGACTTGGGTGTAAAAACAAAGACTCAACTTATGGCCGAGAAATCTGTTTTTAAGATCCTTTTGATGACAACAATGGCTGCCAGTGCAGAGTCGGATCTTCACGATCCTAAGGATGATTTTGTTGTCAATGTGTGTCACCATTTTGCCATGATCTTCCATGTAGATTATTCTTCATCAGGTTCTACCAACTCTGCTGGACAGCATGTTGGTTCTATGCTTCCATCATCTAGCAACATGGGCTCCAAGTCAAGGATTGGTACCAGTTCAAATTTGAAAGAATTGGACCCTTTGATATTTTTAGATGCGTTGGTGGATGTTCTTGCTGATGAAAACAGACTCCACGCCAAGGCAGCCCTCAATGCTCTGAATGTGTTTGCTGAATCCCTTTTGTTCCTTGCTCGTGCAAAACACACTGGTGTCCTTACTTCAAGGGGAGGTCCTGGTACTCCGATGATGGTCTCTAGTCCATCTATGAATCCTGTGTATTCCCCACCCCCTGGTGTGCGGATTCCTGTGTTTGAGCAACTTCTACCTCGTCTCTTGCATTGTTGCTATGGAAGTACTTGGCAAGCACAAATTGGTGGTGTTATGGGACTTGGTGCCTTGGTCGGTAAAGTCACTGTTGACACTCTGTGCAACTTCCAAGTAAAAATTGTCCGTGGCTTGGTGCATGTGCTTAAAAGACTCCCTTTACATGCTGATAAGGAACAGGAGGAGACAAGCCAAGTGCTAACTCAGGTCCTTCGTGCAGTGAATAATGTTGATGAAGCAAACAGTGAACCACGCAGGCAAAGCTTCCAGGAGGTTGTTGAAATTCTTGCCACAGAGTTGTTTAATCCTAATGCATCTGTCATTGTGAGAAAGAATGTTCAATCTTGTTTGGCACTTCTGGCTAGTAGGACAGGTAGTGAGGTGTCAGAATTACTTGAGCCTCTTTACCAACCTTTACTACAACCGCTTCTTACGCGGCCACTTCGATCAAAGAATGTAGAGCAACAGGTATCAACTAATTTGGTTGAGGATGGCAAAGTTTTTTAATTTTTTTGGGATGTTAAAAATTATTTTTTTGACTGCTAAAATATGACAGTTGTTACTAACTTTTTATCCAGGTTGGGACTGTCATGGCTTTAAATTTCTGCTTGGCATTGAGACCACCTCTTCTTAAGCTGACTCAAGAGTTAGTTAATTTCTTGCAAGAGGCACTGCAAATTGCAGAGGCTGATGAAACTGTATGGGTTGTTAAATTTATGAATCCTAAAGTGGCTACAACATTAAACAAACTTCGGACTGCATGCATTGAACTGCTTTGTACTGCAATGGCTTGGCAAGATTTCAAAACGCCCAATCACGCTGAATTGCGCGCAAAGATCATTTCGATGTTTTTCAAGTCATTGACCTGTCGAACGCCAGAAATTGTTGCGGTTGCAAAAGAAGGGCTTCGTCAGGTTCTTCTCTTGAGATTTCTCAAATTCTATTTGTGTAGTAAACTCAAATTGTTGTACTTTTATTTTTTGTTTGTATAGTGAGTGTTGACTGACGTGCTTTATTTCTTGTTCACAGAAATTGTTTGTTTGTATTTGTCTCCTGCTACTTATAGCTGTTCTTCACAGTAATATGATTCTATGTTACTTTTTTAGGTTATCCAGCAACAAAGGATGCCAAAAGACCTCCTGCAGAGCAGTCTTCGGCCCATTTTAGTCAATCTGGCCCACACAAAAAGTCTCACAATGCCTCTCTTGCAAGGTTTAGCTCGTCTGCTTGAACTTTTGTCCAACTGGTTTAATGTTACTTTGGGTGGAAAGTTGCTGGAGCACTTAAAGAAATGGCTTGAACCTGAAAAGCTTGCACAATGCCAAAAGTCCTGGAAACCTGGTGAAGAACCGAAGATTGCAGCTGGTACACATCCTTTTCTCTTTGAGCAATATCTGCTACCGTTTGCCTTAAAATTGACGATTTCTCTCTGTCATTGTTGCAGCCATCATTGAGCTTTTTCATCTGCTCCCTCCGGCAGCTGGGAAGTTTTTGGATGAGCTTGTGACTCTTACCATTGATTTGGAAGCAGCGCTTCCCCAAGGACAGTTTTATAGCGAAATTAATAGTCCTTACCGTCTTCCTCTCAGTAAATTTTTAAATCGATATGCCTCAGATGCAGTTGGCTACTTTCTTGCTCGATTGGGTCAATCTAGATACTTCAGACGGTAAGTTTGAATTCCAAAGAAAGAGTTCAGTTTCTATAATAATCATCTCCATTATGGGCATCCCATACTTCTTTTTTGTAATTTATGGCTGGTCTAGGTTTATGTATACAATATGTTCCGACGCTGGTCAACCTTTACGAGATGAACTTGCAAAGTCCCCGCAGAAGATACTTTCTAGTGCTTTTCCACAGTTCTTTTCAAAGCTAGAAGGATCCATGAACCCTTCTACATCCTTAATCGGTGATGAAGGTCTTGGTGCATCTCAGACTGACCGTTTTGCTAATCCACCTACAACTATTGTTGCAAGCTCAGACGCTTATTTCCATGGCCTTGCATTGATTTCTGCCATGGTTAAGTTGATGCCAGACTGGCTACAGTCCAACCGCATTGTTTTTGATACCTTAGTTCTTGTTTGGAAGTCTCCTGCAAGAACTGCACGGTTACAAAATGAACAGGAACTCAGCTTGGTGCAAGTAAGTTATAATTGGTTGTGTAGTTGAATTTGCGACAATTTTCCGTATTCCGCATACATATAATTTATGGAATGGATAATTTTGTCGAAGAAATGTGGAAGTAAGAAGGAACCTATTGTAGAACTCTCAATCCCTGAAAGAGGGAGAGCCGGAAGCATAAGCATGATTTATTAGTCTTATCTTGAAAAAGCATTGCTCTGCTGGAATCCCTTTGTTCTTCTCAAATTTTCATTTTACTGGAATTGTCAAGTTCATGAAGTGGTAAATTCCTATTGTCAAGGACTGTTTGTTTAGATATGCTAAAGAGGGAAGGGAAAATATGCCATTTCCAAGGATGCCAAACTTATCACATATTTCATTTGACAACTCCTTTTTCCATTTCCATTTTAATGATTCATTTCCTATTTTTACTTCCACATGAAGCAGAGAATGAAAGGATGTTAATTCCTTGGAATTTCAACATTTTTGCTGCAAGACAAGCAAAATTAGAACACAGTCTGTCTGGTGCCCCTCTCAATAGGATTCGCCCCATTATGCTGAGGCCTGTCAACTTGAATTTCTTGATGAAATGAAGAAGAATGCTGTTTTCCTTTCTATTAGTTCTTTCTTCAAATTTCCTGGATCCCTCCAAATAATATATATGAGCATTTTCGATGTATTGAATTTCTTTTTTATTTTTTTCTCTTGAAGGGGCTATTTTGATGAGAGGAAAGGAAATAAGAGAAAGTGATGTCAACAATATAAAAATATATCAGCGATAAAGTAATTACGGTTGAAATGCATTAGAACAAGGAATTTGCACTTTTTTGAGTTGAGTGCCATTGACACGCTCCGGCAAATCTGAAAATGGCCTGGCCATCTTTAGTTTGCGGTTGACGTTCAGGCAAACTGTGTCTGTCAACAGCTGAATGTTTTGACCTGCTTCGATTGCTATTTGCCTAACTACTTACTTTTTTAAGGGAAGGGGTAACCAGTGAATTGCCCGAGTGAAAGGGAACACTCATTGTGCTTCGCTTTTAGCTGGTAAGGTTAAAATGGATCCGGACAATGATTGAAAATATAAGTAATTATAAAAAGATAAAAGAGTTGTTGGTATATGTCACAGCAAGCCTTGGGAAAGGGATTTTCCATTGAAGTCCTTTCTTCCAATTCAACTGGGATTATCCAAACAGGTCTTAAAATAGTGATTGATCTTGTTATTGTTATCCTTTCTTTTCTTTCTTCCCTTGATGTACACTTCCTTTGTTTTCTGGCAGCACTGGTTGTAGCATTATTTTTTATTATTATTCAGGAGTGGCTTGTAAGCGAAATGAAGAGTTTGTGTTTTGCTTTCCCATTTGAATGATAGATGCGATTGTATTATTACATGCATTGTATTTCTCATCAATTAATCTGTGTTCCTTCAATTCTTAGAATTATATACGATTGGCTTCACGTTTTAGAAATAATAGATACCACTTCTCCCTCTCCGAGTACATTAGAAGAGCTTGAAAGCAAGGGCATCCTGTGGAAGGTTTCACATGTGCATGTGGGCGGGTATGAGCGAGCTTGAAAGCAAGGGCATCCTATGAAAGGTTTGATGTGTGCATGTGTGGGTGGGTATGAGTGAGCTTGAAAGCAAGGACATCCTATTGAAGGGTCTGTGTGTGTGGGTGGCAAGGACATCCTTTGGAAGGTTTCGTGTGTTTGTGTGTGTGGACTGGTTTGGTTCACGTGGGTGGTTGTTTGTGAGCTTGAAAGCAAGGACGTCTAGTGAAATTGTTTGTGCGTCTGTGTGTCTGTGTCATAAGAGCTTGAAAGCAAGAACATGTGTGTTTGTCATAAGAGCTTGAAAGCAAGAATATCATAAGGAAACAGATATTGTTTTTCTCGAATCCCAATTTTGTTCACAATTGTATCAAGTTGCTTGGGTTGCAAGAATTTATATTCTTTTCCTTTTTGGCGAAATCATATTTCATCTGCAAAAAAAGCTTCTAAAGTTCATGGATTAATGCATATGCATTATCTGAATTATGATGACTACTTAATAAACATTTATGATTTTTCTATTGTTGCTATTAGCTTGCATGCTTTTTGACATTGTTGATCTGCATTGCAGGTTAAAGAAAGCAAATGGCTTGTGAAATGTTTTCTGAATTACTTACGGCATGATAAATCGGAAGTCAATGTCTTGTTTGATATGCTATCCATATTTTTGATTCACACTCGTATTGATTACACTTTCCTGAAGGAATTCTATATCATTGAGGTATGCAACATGCTCAATGTCATGGCTGTTGTTCAGAAGGTGAACTTTTTTATATTGACTAAGTCCTGATTGTCATTGTTCTTGGTTCAGGTTGCTGAGGGTTATGATCCAAATATGAAGAAAACTCTCCTCTTGCATTTTTTGAATCTCTTCCAATTGAAACAATTGAGTCAAGATCATCTGGTTGTTGCAATGCAAATGCTCATCCTTCCAATGTTAGCACATGCATTCCAGAATGGGCAAAGTTGGGAGGTTGTTGACACTGCTATCATCAAAACAATTGTTGATAAACTTCTTGATCCTCCTGAAGAGGTGAGGTCATCCGTTTATATCTCCTTCGACAAGCTATATGTGATACTTAATAAGATTTACGCTCTGTCAACTTTGAAGGATTTTGAGATCTTGCAGTATTCATATTGCTGTTGTTTTTTCATTTCAGGTCAGTGCTGAATATGATGAACCTTTGAGAATAGAGTTGTTACAGCTTGCAACATTGCTTTTAAAATATCTGCAAAACGACCTTGTTCATCATCGCAAGGAGCTGATTAAATTTGGATGGAACCATCTGAAGCGAGAGGATAGTGCAAGCAAACAATGGGCCTTTGTCAATGTTTGTCACTTCTTGGAGGCATATCAAGCACCTGAAAAAATCATACTCCAGGTGTGTTGAATGATAAGAGGTTAAATTAGGGCTGTGTTTGAAGTTCAGATGATGGAGAACATGATGTGATTAAGGTTTATAATGGAGGGTGTGTCTAATCTTTTTTACTGTGTTTAAATTAGGGCTTATTAATTTTAGGAATGTTTTGTTTGAAATTTTCGTTAGTTGGATGAATGGTTTAGATTAATACTCAGTTTGTTTCATTTTGGATTTTATTTGTGCAGTTTGTCAGAGATATGCTAGAATCAGTGTTTTGTGTTATTCTATAAATGGGTTGCTTTGTATTAGAGAAAACAGTTTATGAATGAATTATGGAATTAAGATTGCTTTGGTCATCTTTCTCTGCTCTTGCTTATTTCTTTCTTGCTCGTCTGATTCTCCATCCTTTTCTTTCCATCTCATTTCTTTGAGAAGATCATTTTCTTTATTTTTTTTCACTGGTCTTGCATCAACTTGGCATCAATTATCTTCCGTAAACCAAATTGTTAATCCTGGTCCTGCTCTTTTATGAAATCAAAACTTTCGGCTCAAGTTCTAGTATCCTTCCAACCGATCTTCAACATCTCAAGCATCCAATTGCCCTTCGAAATCTCTGGTGGTCCCCAATTCTTAGATCTGATTTATATGCTAGAAACTCTTTGCATAAAGTGATAAAAATTTTAAAGTGCAATTCATAGTTAAAAATAATTTGGAACTGTTCCCATCGTCTATTCAGCGGTTGACAACTATAGCCAATTTGGAAACGTTTATTTTAGTTTTTTTATTTGATTAGGTTGATATTTTTATGGACAAAATCTTGAAAATTCATGTTGTCAGTGAAAAATTAACAACGTTTTGTACTTTATCTTATCCTTGGCGACTTGCTGAAATGACAGTAGTGGTGTTAATATCATTGACAAAATTGATACGGTGAACACTAGTTCAAACCTGACATCATTTGTATCCCTGTGATCGGCAAAGCCCCAATTTAATCCCCAATTGAGTGCTCGCTCATTTAAGGGATAACAATGGCCCTACTTTTTCCTTGTCTCTGTTTGGCCGGGCTCCATACTGCTTTTGTGTTGGAGAATGTGAATTTCTATTTTGCATAGAAGCTTGATTTTTATTGCTTCCCGCTAAATGCACTTTTAGATGTTTTCCCATTTTACAGTTGTGCAAGCACAGCAGCGTGGAATTTCTGACCAATGTGTGTGTGTGTGTGTGTGTTTTTTTTTTTCCTCCTTTTTTCTTTTTCTCTCGAATGGGCAGCCAAAGGAAGCCTTAACCATTTACATATATTTTCTATTATTACTCCTAACATTTTAACCTTATTCTAACCTTGTTCCCTATATTGCTGCATCATCAAATATCCATATATATACATATATATATTTTATCATTTCCATTTATCCAAACATGCCTATATCAAACTAGAACTACCTATTCTTCTGGCTTTCTGTTTTTCCTTTTTTTTTTTCATGTTTATCACAGTTTTTGAGTTATAAAAAATTTTCCATTACAGATCGACTCATTTTTCATAACAAAATGGGTATATGTTGTATCATATAGGTTTAGTAAATGGCATTAAATATCCAATGAGGATGTTTTGAAATGTTAGGAACTGTGGATTTATATATAGGTCTCAATCAAACTCTTCAAAATTTAGGCCATTTTCCCTTCATGGACTGTTTCCTGCTTTCGAAGCACTTGTAGACAAGTCCACGTTGATTTCTGTTTCTCGGTGCCTCATTTTTAGCCCAATGGATACTTGATGCAGGCTTGATTTTCAAGTACAGCATGATGGTCGGGGATTTGCATATAGGTTTCTTAAGTTTGCAAATTTTGCACTTTTTGATCCTTAAGCTTCATTTTTGTAGCAGACAACTTTTAAGTTTTAGAAATGTGCAGTTTTAGTCCCTTCCATTGCATGAAACCTTTACACTGTTAATTTTTTGGTATAAAACGAACCAAATGCCCCTCTAGTAATTTTACCCAAACCTTAAATAGATTTCACTGTTATATTTAATTTCTTTTTGGGCCACCCTTATGATCTTTTTTGCTAGAAAAATATTTTAAATTTTAATTAAATTATTTAAAATATTTATGAAAAATATAAAAGGGCATCTAAGTCATTTTATGTCAAAAGGGCTTTGTGTAACCGGAGGGACCCAAGCTGTACATTCCAAAACTTAAAGCCGTCTGCTGCAAATATGAAATTTTAGGGTCAAAAAGTGCAGATTTTACAAAATTGAGGTACCCATACATGATGGCCTGCTATTGCCTGTGGGGAATACCTTAAAATGACATTTCATGTCATCTCCTGCTTGTTGATATCTGCATTGAGGTTTTAGATATGCATAGTTCATGCTGGCCTCCACTATAACAACTACTATCTAACTGTGATGTGTGATTTGGCTCTATTATTCTTGAAAATTCGAAGATGGGTGTGAGGACTTCTATTGGTGTATTTTTTTGCAGGTCTTTGTTGCGCTTCTAAGGACGTGCCAGCCAGAAAATAAGATGCTGGTCAAGCAGGCTCTTGATATACTAATGCCTGCATTGCCACGAAGATTGCCTGCTGGTGACTATCGGATGCCCATATGGATTCGTTACACCAAAAAAATTCTTGTTGAGGAAGGTCACTCAGTTCCAAACTTGATTCACATTTTTCAGCTCATTGTTAGGCATTCAGACCTTTTCTACAGCTGCCGAGCACAGTTTGTACCTCAGATGGTTAACTCTGTTAGTCGCCTTGGATTGCCCTACAACACTACAGCAGAAAATAGGCGACTTGCCATTGAACTTGCTGGGTTGGTAGTAGCGTGGGAAAGGCAAAGGCAGAATGAAATGAAAGTAGTGCCAGAAACTGAAAGCCAGAACCAGACTAGTGAGATATTCCCGTCAGGCTCTGCAGGCAGTGATTCAAAACGTCCCCCAGATGGTACTGCATTTCCCGATGATCTAAGCAAGAGAGTTAAGATTGAGCCTGGCCTCTCATCACTGTGTGTGATGTCTCCCGGTGGAGCATCAATCCCAAACATTGAAACTCCTGGATCAGCAGGCCAGCCTGATGAAGAATACAAGCCAAATGCTGCAATGGAGGAAATGATTATCAATTTTTTCATAAGAGTAAGCCACTTCCCTCCCACTGCACTGCAAAGGATTCCTTGCTAAGCCACTTCCCTCCCACTGCACTGCAAAGGATTCCTTGCTTTCAATTTTATTTCTTGAATCAGGAGAGGGCAAAAACTGCCTTCTACTATATATACTTAGATTACTTTGAAGCTCATTATAGATCAACTGTTGTGGACATAACTCAGAACAGATATTTTCATGTGTTTATCATGATAGTTCCCCATTTAAATAGGTGGTGTAAGCACTGTTGTTTGGCCAGATTTGTGTAGTTGAAGCGTCTACACATGCCCAACCTATCAACAACTAGTGGTGCTTATACCTTACTGACCAACGGTTGAATTGGATAATCCTTGAATTGTCCAACATATGTCAGATCAGATTGGGTATTGGTCGTGTAGGGTTGAGTTCAATTTATTTAGTGATGTAGAAAGTATTGAAAATATGTGTATTTCTCAGTCAAGCATGAATATAAATGTTTAAGGTGGAAGGCATATCAAGATGCAAAGGGCTCCTTAGGCCTAGGCATGAGGCACACGGGTGAGCCACACTCAAGTAAAGCGAGGTGGTTATTATGTATAATTAAATAAATATAATGATATCTGTAATTTTTAAGAATCAAAAATACAAATATTATTTTATATTGAAGGTCTATGGATCAATAGTCAATAATGTTAAGCTACTCTGCTAAATTTGGGGAAAAAATCACAACAATGTAATTAATCACATAGCAATTGTAATAAAAAAGGAGGAATTGGAGAGGAGGTGCTCACCAAGGCACACATTTTAACTGCTGTGATTGTGAAATATTGTAAAATTCATTATGTGCGTTATTCAAGAGTAGGCTGGTTGCTTTTGTGTGTTACCAATCAATTTTATGATCTGGTTGGCTCAAGCTGATTCTGTGTGGTTAATTTGGATTGGTTCGGTTGTGTTTCTGATTGTCTACTTCTGAAACCAATACTAACACAATGCTTACTGGGTTCTGAACTCCCAACCCAACACGAAAAGAACAACATCTAACAAACTGGTCACTTTAACCTTAAGGTTTAATTTAGTTAGCCCAATCTAGATGCAGCCTTAGCATAGGAAGTTTTTGGTTGGAGGGATAAGGTAAGGGAAGAAATAAGACAAGGTAAGATGGTTGGAAATAATATTAGCAGAAAAGGAAGAATTGTAAGAAAAAAAAGAGAGGAAAGAGAGAATGTATTGGTTTTGAAGGGAAAGTGAGTGGGTAAGGAAAAGTATGGGTTCTGTGCATAAGTGGGGGTGGATATATCACATCGTCGAAAAGGGAAAGGGAAAGAGGAGGATATCTTATTTGCCCCAATGCCAGCAACTAGAAAGCATATCAGAAAACAAGAGAGAATAAAAAACATATACCCTTATCAGCTGTCTAGTAAAGATAAATACAATAAATTTCCTTTTTACAGTTTACTTCTTCCTTTAACAGTGATTCAGCACTTCCATATCCAGTCATATGATGTGAGGGATAATAACAGAACCGTGAAGATCCCTGGTTAATCCTTTATTTGGTCAGTCTTAGATGTCAGAGCTGCTTCCACCTTAACCGTGTTTAGTTCTTCACTTCATGTTTCTGTTGGTAAAACTCGACCAGTTATATGCACCATTTCAAGCGTGGTTTTCAAGACGTCTTCAGATGACTGCACCTAGTGTCTCAATAGAGTCGTGGAACGTGTTTTTTCTTGGGAGTATAAGCAGTGTAGTAGGTTAAGAAGTGACCACATCTGGTTTCTGGATGGAAGAATGAGTAGGTTCAGAAGCTAATCGTACTATGATCTGTTTAAATATCTTTTTTGGTATGCGTGCTTCTTCTAACTTTACTAATTTTGTTCTTAATTGCTGAACTGCTTGTGTGTGTGTGCGTGCGCAATCTTGAAACCAGGTTGCTTTGGTGATTGAACCCAAGGATAAGGAATCAAGCTCCATGTACAGACAAGCATTAGAGCTGTTGTCACAAGCGTTAGAGGTTTGGCCAAATGCCAATGTTAAGTTCAATTATCTTGAGAAATTGCTTAGCAGCCTGCAGCCTTCTCAATCAAAGGACCCTGCAACTGCCTTGGCACAAGGTCTGGATGTCATGAATAAGGTCTTGGAGAAGCAGCCACATTTGTTTATCCGGAACAACATCAACCAGATATCGCAAGTACGTACCTGTATTTTGTTTTGCCAGATCTTTTGTGACAAGAACAATGTTCTAATCAGTGGATTACCATTTTACAGATATTAGAGCCTTGTTTCAACAGCAAAATGATGGATGCTGGAAAATCACTGTGTTCCTTGTTGAAAATGGTCTTCACAGCTTTTCCATTAGAAGCAGCTAATACTCCACAGGATGTGAAGATGTTGTATCAAAGGGTTGAGGATCTTATACAGAAACATCTGGCTGCTGTGACTGCTCCTCAGATATCACTTGAAGTTAGCTCTGCTAACTCAATGATCAGTTTTGCTCTTTTTGTTGTCAGAACATTGACAGAGGTGCAGAAGAATTTCATTGATCCTTTTATTCTGCCATTGGCCCGTGTTCTTCAACGGTTGGCACGTGACATGGGATCATCGACTGGTTCTCATTCAAGACAGGTGTGCTGAATTGATGTCGAAGTTTTGTTTATTAAAAATTAATAAAATTTCTTTTGGGATGGAATTTTTTTTAACAGATTCTTTCATTTCTTGACTTTTTGGTTTTGTTTGCAAAACCGTGTTGTTTATTTCCAGAATCTGATTTGCCTAGAATCTAATTGGAGTGTAGGCTATGCATGGATTCTAGCTTAGTTCTTTTCGTTCCATTGTAACTACTGCTTCATGGTCTTTTTCTCCATGTTTTCCCTTCAGATATAAATGACATGGTGCTGCATGTTGTCTATGTTGTTGTGGATTTATGTTTTTTTACTTCATTTAATTAATGTCACCAAGGATTTGTTTTATGCGATGCTTTCTCTGCAATGCAGTAATTTGTATTTTTTTTTTTCCTTTTTGTGTCTCTTGCTGTGAAAATTATTCTGACTTTTTGAGTTGCCTATCTTGTCCTCCTTCAGGGTCACCGTAGCGATCCAGATTCAGCTGTCAGTTCCTCACGTGCAGTTGCTGATATTGGATCTGTCACGTCTAACTTGAAAACTGTCTTGAAACTCATCAGTGAAAGGGTCATGCTTGTCCCTGAATGTAAGCGATCAATCAGCCAAATACTTCACGCATTACTGTCAGAAAAAGGTATGGATGCCAGTGTGCTTCTGTGTATACTTGATGTTATAAAAGTTTGGATCGAAGATGATGTCAGGCCTACCACATCTGGCACAACAAGTGCTGTACCTAGTCAAAAGGAGATTATTTCATATCTTCAAAAGCTGTCTCAAGTCGACCGGTCAAATTTCTCGTCAAGCGCTATTGAAGAGTGGGACAGGAAATATCTTCAGCTTCTTTATGGGATATGTGCTGATTCTAGCAAGTATGTACCAGTTTTTCAGGAAAAAAAAAAAGATTCTTGAAATCTAGTTGTTATTGCATCTGTGTATTGACATCTCATTTTTTTCCCCCCCAGATATCCACTCTCCCTTCGGCAAGAAGTGTTCCAGAAGGTAGAAAGACAATTCATGCTTGGTCTGAGGGCAAAGGATCCTGAAATCAGACAGCAGTTTTTCTCACTTTATCATGAATCTTTGGGCAAAAGCCTGTTCACGAGGCTGCAGTATATCATACAAGTCCAAGACTGGGAGGCTTTAAGTGATGTTTTCTGGCTGAAACAAGGACTTGATCTTCTACTAGCAATCTTGGTTGAGAATGAACCAATCACACTGGCTCCAAATTCCGCACGGGTTCCCCCACTCATGGCATCTGGATCTCTTCCAGAACGAACTGGTATGCAGCATTCCTCTGAGGATGCGGTTGATTCTGATGGAGGCCCTCTTACGTTTGATAGCCTTGTCAGCAAACACACCACTTTCTTGAATGAGATGAGCAAACTACAGGTTGTTTAATTTCCCTTGCTCATTATATTCTCTTTTTGGACATCTCAGACCATGAAATATGATAAGTTATTCTGTTAAAATATTGTACGATAAAAATAGGAGAAATTTTTTTATAGGCAGTCACTGGAAAATCAGGTTGGGTGAAGAAGAGGAAACAAACTGATATTGGATCCCCAATAGACCGATTGAATTGGCTGGGGTGCATACACGTTGACTTAACTTAGTTCTGTTCAATTTCTTTATATGGATTTGGTGTTTTTTATGCATGGGCTGGATGGAGTCCACAGAACCTAGGCCTTACAAAAGCAAGGTTGGGTTCTAATTACTAATGAATTTCAAATGGCTAGAGAATTTTGTTGACAATTGTTGGATGCACAACCTTTTTCATTTTTCATGGAATGGCCTATTAAGTTTTCTTGCAATTGCAAAATAGATAGTCATCAATATCCATCAATAGCTATCATGATTCTGTGGCTGATGGATTTTAAGAACTTCTAAATGCTGAAAAGCTCTTCTTACACGGTGTCAGGAAGTTCTTTTCCCATTAAGGAGGGAGGGAATGGGACTGTTTCAGTTTACAGAGATAATTAGTTTGGATTTTTTTTTTCCCCTTTGCAATTGTCAAAAGAAATTGATTAAATCAGTCTCTTTCTCAGTGTACAATTGATTGAAAAAGATAATGACTATTTTCATTTTCTTTTCAATATGAAGTGGATTTCAAAGATGCTGGCGTGTATATTTAGGTTTTTGTCTTTGTTTATGAAATGTCTCATGGTAATTAATGTGGTTTCTTTGCTCTATTTTTATTCGTTTTAATCTTTGATATATTGCATTGTTGTAAAAGAAGGATTAAAATGAAGGAGAGGAAATTTTTGGAGAAGAGGGTAAGGGAATAAATTAGAAAGTCAAATTCTATATTTACAATTTTTATCCCTAATTCCTCAACTTTTTAGTGATTTCACCCATACACATAATATTTGACCCTAAATTCCTGACATACACTCAAGTCAAGGTTGCAGTTATCTACCCACCGAAAGGATGATTTTACCCTTCCAAATTTCCATTAATAAAAAATCAAAACAGTCTTCACCCACACTTTCCTGTGAGCACGAGCAGCGGGATGAGGTAAGATAGCAGCCATGACGTCACCACGAATTGCTATAGACAGCCAGAACTATTCCAATTCCATCCTGTCTGTAACTTCTATCCTGTGCGGAGGTTTCCACTGCACATGCATCTTGGATTGAAATTCTTCCATCACACAGCCCTGCCAATTCACCATACATCTCTGCTAAGCTGGCAACCCATGGCTGCGGATTGCTGCATGTGCTGCTACTGCCCATGTTGGCTGGTCGATTGAGTTGGAGGTTCTGGAATTAGTTGCTACGGATTTCACCTCCTTGTCATCCGTTGGCTGGCTGATTGAGTGGGAGAATGGTTGGATCGATTGGTTGGCTGATTGAATGGGAGAATGGTTGGATTCATGGTTGGACTCTCACTTCTATCTTTGAAGAAATAGGAATCATTTTGTGACAGTTTGCTAGCTGCTAGTCATTGCTTGCAGGAGAGCGTGGGTGAAATAGAGAGAAAGGAGGTGATTTTGATTTTTTATTAATGAGAATTTTAATTGTCTGAGTGTCGGTAGATGGCAGCTATGGCTGCCCATCTCGTTGGAGCAGATGGAGTACCCAATTTGGTACTCCAGCAGTGACATTTTGGGCATTTCACAATATTTAATCGGTGGGACACTGATGGCATGAATGAGATAGGATTATGATAACATGGAAGTTACAAATATCGAGATGTGATTTCACTGGGTTAGTTGAGTTGGAGCAATAAAAATGTATGATGGAAGGATAGTTTCGGTTGAAGCATGGAACACTATGGACATTTATGTCAATTTAACATAGGATTTATTGGATAGGTATACTTGCGAGAAGGCGTATTTAAAAATGTTTATCTGAAATGTACACTGATGTCAACAAAATAGCTGGTGGCATTGACATACTTTTTTTTTTTTTTTTTTTTTTTTTGGGGGGGGGGGGGGGGGGGGGGGACAAGTACATACTATGTTTTTTTTTAATAAGACATAACAAGGAATGATTGTAAACATAGGAAATGATGAGAAAAAGTGGCTTGTTGTGTGGTTAGTGTTATATCCATCTAGAAAGGTGTGTATGAGAAGGACACTTCATTCTAGTGTAATTAGAATTCTCTCGATGGAGGGTAACTGCATGTCCCTTTTTTGAGAAAAATTATTAGGTCCTACAATGATAATATGTCAACAACAATGATAATTATGGTAGTTGTAAAAGTCGTTGTGATATATACTCATCTGTAAAACTCGATTCCTATTTGAAAATACCTGCTGTATTACATATTCTGTCTAAATTCCTGGATTCAAATCCTGGAGCTAATTGGAAAAGAGGGCTTTGTTTTATGGTCAGAGCACATCTAATTAACACATCACAATGGAAGACCACAATGTTTTTTTCTGTTGTAATATGTATATAAATGCTACTCTGTTTCACAACTGTCAGTAGAACTCCATTTCTTATTTGAAAATCGCTTGCTTGCTGTTATATATTCTGTCTAAATGTCCATCATTAAATGCTTGGATTGAATTGCAAAAGAACGACTTTGTTTGATGGTCAGAGCGCACTAGTTGATACGTCAGTGTGAGACAATTTTCTGCTATGATATGAATAGGAACTCTTCTTTTGAATTATCTCTTGAAAAATCGTTTCAATATTTTGATCTTTTTATAAACTGGATTTTATGGTTTGCATCTAGTGAAAACTAATTTTCCTTTTTTAGGTGGCTGATCTTGTGATTCCTCTAAGGGAATTAGCTCATACAGATGCAAATGTTGCTTATCATATGTGGGTATTGGTTTTCCCAATTGTCTGGGTTACTTTACAGAAGGAAGAGCAAATGACATTAGCTAAACCTATGATTGCTCTGCTATCAAAAGATTACCATAAGAAGCAGCAGACTAGCAGGCCAAATGTTGTTCAAGCACTTCTAGAAGGTCTTCATTTGAGTCACCCCCAACCAAGAATGCCTAGTGAGCTTATCAAATATATTGGGAAGACGTATAATGCCTGGCATATTTCGCTAGCTTTGCTTGAAAGCCATGTGATGTTGTTTGCGAATGAAACAAAGTGCTCTGAATCACTTGCTGAACTTTATCGATTACTCAATGAAGAAGATATGAGGTGTGGATTGTGGAAGAAAAGATCAATAACAGCAGAAACGAGAGCTGGCCTGTCACTAGTTCAGCATGGATATTGGCAGCGTGCTCAAAGCCTCTTCTATCAGGCAATGATTAAAGCAACTCAAGGGACTTACAACAATGCGGTTCCAAAGGCTGAAATGTGTCTTTGGGAAGAGCAATGGCTCTACTGTGCAACTCAATTAAGTCAGTGGGATGTTTTAGCAGATTTTGGGAAAAGTGTTGAAAACTATGAAATTCTACTTGATTGTCTTTGGAAGATTCCTGATTGGGCTTATATGAAGGATCATGTAATAACAAAAGCACAGGTGGAGGAGACACCAAAATTTCGCCTGGTGCAGGCCTTCTTTGCTCTGCATGATAGAAATGCAAATGGTGTTGGGGATGCTGAGAATTTGGTGGGAAAAGGTGTGGAACTGGCTTTAGAACAGTGGTGGCAATTACCTGAAATGTCTGTGCAGGCTCGAACACCTCTTCTGCAGCAATTTCAACAACTCGTTGAAGTTCAAGAATCAGCAAGAATTATGGTGGACATTGCCAATGGAAACAAACAGCTTGCGGGAGGCATGGGTGTTACTGGTTTATATATGGATCTTAAAGACATCCTTGAGACCTGGAGACTCAGAACTCCTAATGAGTGGGACAATTTATCTGTTTGGTATGATCTCCTCCAATGGAGAAATGAAATGTATAATGTTGTGATAGATGCTTTCAAGGATTTTGCTGCAACCAACCAACAACTTCATCACCTTGGTTATCGTGACAAGGCATGGAACGTCAATAAGCTTGCGTATATAGCTCGTAAGCAAGGACTGTATGATGTCTGTGTAACAATACTTGACAAGATGTATGGACATTCAACAATGGAAGTGCAGGTAGTAAATGTTGACTGTTTACAGTTCTATTTTTTTCCTTTTTTCTTTTTGCATCTCTTCTCTGTTTTTATTCCCAGTACAATATTATGTGAGGATGAGATCACTGTGCTGCATTTGCAGGAAGCATTTGTCAAAATAACAGAGCAAGCAAAAGCTTATTTGGAGATGAAGGGAGAATTGACCAGTGGTCTTAATTTGATCAACAGCACCAATCTGGAATATTTTCCTGTGAAAAACAAAGCAGAAATCTTTAGGCTTAAAGGGGATTTTTTTCTGAAGCTGAATGACTGGGAGCAAGCTAATGTTGCTTACTCCAATGCAATAACCCTCTTTAAGCATTTACCAAAAGGATGGATTAGTTGGGGAAATTACTGTGACATGGTAATTCTGTTCCCTGACCTTTTGCATAATTGCTTAGTGTTTTCTCTTGTCCTGATTACCTAAATTTGACCATCATGATTTGTTTTATAGGTATATAAGCAAACACATGAGGAAATATGGTTGGAATATGCTGTGAGTTGTTTCCTTCAAGGCATTAAGTATGGTGTTTCTAATTCTAGAAGCCATCTGGCTCGTGTTCTTTACCTTCTTAGTTTTGACATGCCAAATGAACCTGTGGGGAGATCATTTGATAAGTACTTGGAGCAGATACCACACTGGGTTTGGCTTTCTTGGATACCACAGCTATTGCTTTCCTTGCAAAGAACAGAAGCACCTCATTGCAAGCTTGTTTTGTTAAAAATTGCTACACAATACCCACAGGTAAAGGTTAATATGGAAACTGTTCGTGGGCAACATGATTTGATACCATTCATGCTCATAGACTCTATGTTTACTTCTTATGAATTAACTAATGTAATCCTTTCTTGCAGGCCCTATATTATTGGCTACGTACATATTTATTGGAACGAAGGGATGTTGCTAGTAAATCTGAAATTGGTCGGAACTTAGCAATAGCTCAACAGCGTATGCAGCAAACTGTCTCTGGGACCAGTTCTGGTACTCTTAATATGGCTGATAATAATGTGAGAGCACCCAGTCAAGGTGCAGGCACTTTAACTTCAGATGGTCAGGTCCATCATGGTCCTCAAAGTAGTAGCAGTGCTTGTGATGGTGGAAATTCTCAAGGACAAGAACAGGAAAGGTCCACAACTATAGAAGGCAGTGTGCATGCTGGACATGATCAACCCTTGCAAAATTCTTCGGCCCTTCCCGAAAATGGCCAAGGCACATTGCGGCGCAATAATGCACTTGGTTGGGTTGCATCAGCTGCTAGTGCATTTGATGCTGCAAAAGATATAATGGAGACCCTTAGGAGCAAACATAATAATCTAGCTACTGAACTAGAGGTGATTATCTACAAAATCTTGATCTCTGTGTCCCTTTATGCTGTTGGTTTCCTATCATTATTGATCGATGTGCATGCCCCTCAATTGCTGAAAAAGGATCTTTAGTTTTTGTGCCTAGGGCTCTTGCTCCTCCACAGCAAAGTTGCTGGATTATGAACACACTCAGGGTTGAACCTGTTGCTGGGTATATAAATGTTCTACTCATTATAGAGGCCAGTTGAAGGTCTGTTTTTATTAGTTCCCACTGGAGGCCCTGGGAGATCTCTAGATTGGGCTGAAGTTGGACAACCTAGGGTTGTTATAATATTATAGGATTCTTAGTTATTGTAATATTACATAATAGCACAATCCGATCTCGTGATTTGGTATGACGATTGGATATTTCTAATCATTTAGCAGCTGAGAGAGAGAGAGAAGTGACCTTTTGCTAAATAAACTTTGTGGCTTTCAAGACAGTGGTCATTCAGTAACTTCCATATTTCTAAAGTTGTTTGGAAGAATTAAAACGTTTTACCATGCAATTTAATAGGAATTTTAAAAACAGGCTGTAAAATAGGATTATAGGTGTCTCCAAATGGTTATCCGGTTTAGTCATTCTAATTCAATCATTTGAATTCGCAGTTAAATTGTGTAATGCATGTTTCAAATTTTTTGCAATCTTTACCCTAAATAAATTTATCAGGAAATTTAATGATATTTCTATAGACCAAATTTTCAATTTTTCAATTTTTCATTTAGTTTTTGGATCACATTCAATGTGATTGCCAAGAAGCTTTTTTGGGAAGACATTGCTGTTGTCCTCTTGCCTAAGTGGACTCTGAAGTTACCTATTGATGTTGTTTTATTGTCTATTTTTTATACATGTTAAATCTTTTCATGGGGTTTCCAACTATTTTTCTTAATTATACCTTGAGGTATTTAGGGTGTGTTTTGGTATTTGATAAAGCTTCTAGAACTTTTGAATGAAATTTTTTTGGTGTAAATTTTTTTTTGAAATGGGAGAATTGATGTGATGTGATAATGATGAGTAAAGAGAATAAGTTAAAATAGATACGATAGTTCTATGGGTAGTCGTGAAGAACTGATTGAAGAGTAGTGTAGTTGTATAGGAAGATGCAAAGAAATGATTAGAAAATGAGGTAGTTGTGAAGAACTGATTGAAGAGTAGGGTAACTATATAGGAAGACGCAAAGAAATGATTAGAAAATGAGGGAGCTGTGATAGTGAAAAGTTTTAGATTGACAAGTTTATGGGAATACCAAACACACTCTTAGGCTGCATCTCGGGGCTATCAGCATCCAGCATTGTAAGAACTGGCCCTCATTACATGATTATCAAAACTTTGATGTTAAGCTTTGGTTGTGCTTTAAGATATATGATGGCACTGTCCATAAACATATGCGGATTTACTAGTCTAAATACGCTTATGCCATCATAATCATATGAGGATTTACTAGTCTAAATACGCTAAACATTGAGCCCTCTGGACCTTATGTTTTAATGTGTGCCCTCTGAGTCAACTACTGAGTTTGTGTAAGGCTTAGGATTTTTATTTTTTAAATGCATGCAGCTTTGGGGAAATGCCAATGTATGTAGGCACCATCATCACTGTCATCTGCAATACATTTCCTTAAATTAGTAGTGCTGCATACGTCCCAGTTCATTATTTCACACAATATCCTGCATTAGCCCATTTTGTCTTAGTTTTTTCAGTGTAATCTCCTTCCAGATTTTTTTCGGATTTCTCCTTCCTCTTCCTTGGCGCGCTCTCTCTCTCTGTGTGTGTGTGGGATTGTTGGTGGGCGGGAGTTGGGGGGTGGATTGGACCATCACAAAATACTAGTGCGAATGTGTTCATTGGCTGCCTAATGTTCCATATTATAGAGCATTGCTGGTTTACTCCTTGTTGCTCTTTGATGTTGCCAAACATACAAGGCATGTATTTTTGAAGCTTCAATTTGGTTCTTTGGGTTTCCTTGTTTAGAATAACTGCTAGTTCTGGGCTTCTCTTCTATGATTGGAATGGATTACTGTACGAATATGGTGGCTAATGAACCATGGATAATGGCATTACCTGCATTTCAGATGTGTTAGAGAATCATCCCCAGTCAGTATTGATTTGGAAAATAAAACCGTTTTTGGATTTATTTGTGGGCCAGGGGATGTATTCAAGGGTAAGAAACATGATGAATCATTTCCCTTGCATGTTTCATGACCATCAAGTGTATTTTTTGCAGCAATTACTTACAGAAATTGGTTCAAGATTTGTTACACTGCCAGAGGAAAGACTGCTAGCTGTGGTGAATGCACTGCTGCATCGATGTTACAAGTATCCAACTGCTACTACAGCCGAGGTTCCTCAATCTCTCAAGAAGGAACTCTCTGGTGTTTGTAGGGCTTGCTTCTCAGCAGATGCTGTGAACAAGCATGTTGGTTTTGTCAGAGAATACAAACAGGATTTTGAGCGTGATCTTGATCCAGAGAGTACAACTACTTTTCCTAGTACCCTTTCTGAGTTGACTGAGCGATTGAAGCACTGGAAAAATGTTCTTCAGAGTAATGTCGAGGACAGATTTCCTGCGGTATTGAAGCTGGAAGAAGAAAGTAAAACTTTGCGTGATTTTCATGTTGTGGATGTGGAGCTTCCTGGACAGTACTTCACAGACCAGGTAGCATGAATTTCACTTGACCAGATATTACTGCAACAATAATACAAATGATACTTTCCATCAAACACGCACACCCACGCACACCCACACCCACACACACTCTCTCTCTCTGATAACTTTCTGTCTACTTTCTTATGCAGGAAGTTGCACCTGATCATACAATAAAGCTAGACAGGGTTGGTGCTGATATCCCAATTGTTCGACGGCATGGCAGCAGTTTCCGTCGATTGACTCTCATTGGGTCTGATGGTTCCCAAAGACATTTCATTGTTCAGACGTCATTGACCCCCAATGCAAGAAGTGATGAGCGCATACTGCAGCTGTTTCGTGTAATGAACAGGATGTTTGATAAGCATAAAGAATCTCGGCGCCGCCATCTGTGCATTCATACCCCAATAATTATCCCTGTTTGGTCACAGGTGAAATTATGCTATTCATCTGCTTCCATTAGGATCTCTTTTATATATATATAAAATGCTGCATTATTATGCTATTTAGTTGTTAAGTTCTAAAGTAGATCATCATTCAGGTTCGAATGGTAGAAGATGACTTGATGTACAGCACCTTTCTTGAGGTGTACGAGATCAACTGTGCACGGCATAATCGAGAAGCAGATCTCCCAATTACTCATTTTAAGGAGCAGCTCAATCAAGCCATCTCAGGCCAAATTTCTCCTGAAGCCGTTGTAGATCTTCGTTTACAAGCATATAATGATATCACAAGAACCCTTGTTAATGACAATATATTCTCCCAGTATATGTACAAGACTCTCCCAAGTGGAAATCATCTTTGGACATTCAAAAAGCAGTTTGCAATCCAGCTGGCACTCTCAAGTTTTATGTCCTATATGTTACAAATAGGTGGGAGATCACCGAATAAGATACTTTTTGCTAAAAACACAGGGAAGATATTTCAGACAGATTTCCATCCTGGTACTGTCTCCGACTGAGAAACTATAGTCTAGTAAATCTCTTGTTACTGTTTACAGATTGGTGCTGGTGACTTATTTATTTTTTTTAAAAAATTATACAGCTTATGATGCAAATGGGATGATTGAATTCAATGAGCCAGTTCCTTTTCGCCTGACAAGGAACATGCAAGCTTTCTTCTCCCATTTTGGTGTGGAAGGTCTCATCGTGTCTGCTCTATGTGCTGCTGCGCAGTCTGTGGTTTCACCAAAGGTGAGTTGTATTTATTCCTGCTGTTTGATACATTGGTTATACTCATGGGTTTACATTTTTTAATCTCTGCTGTTCATTTCATCAGCAAAGCCAGCATTTATGGTATCAATTAGCTATGTTTTTCCGAGATGAGCTTTTATCATGGTCATGGAGGAGGCCACTGGGCATACCTCCAGCGCCAGTTGGCATCAACCCTTTAGATTTTGAGCAGAAGGTGACAACTAATGTTGATCAAGTCATTAACCGTATCAAAGGAATTGCGCCTCAGTTCTTCTCTGAAGAGGTACCTTATTATCTGTCATCTTCAACAAAACGTAATTTCTTACCCACTCGAAAAGCAGCAGAAGCTGTTAGTCTTCCATGCAGTCACTGTCCCATTAAACACCATCAGCCAATAACTCGTACTTTGTTAACTAGCCGGGGTATGAGCCACCATTCTAATTGTCCATGGCAGCAGTATTTTAAGGAAAGCAATTAATGAGTTTGTGAGCCCTTTCCAGGATATAAATGTGTCTGCCACAATTCACAAGACCGAGATCCATATCTGGGTTTTGTCCCCAGCTTTGTCACAGGAGAGTGGTGGTCCAGCACACCTATGTTGCAAACGAAAGCTGGATCAGCACACCCCTGGTGCCCATACATTTCCAGAAAATATTTAATTGGGAATTAAAATGCCTTCTTTCCCCTCTCAATTATCCATGAGGCGAATTTATTTGGGTCTTTGCTTTCTGCCAGCTTTCCCTGGCAAGCCCATGGATACCAATAGTAACTGAAATCCCAAACTTCTGAGTGAAATCTTGTTTGGTTTATTATTCAGGAGGAAAACAACACAGATCCACCGCAGTCAGTTCAAAGGGGTGTGACTGATTTGGTTGAAGCTGCATTATCACCAAGGAACTTGTGCATGATGGACCCAACATGGCACCCATGGTTTTGATAAGCTGAATTGACAATTTAATAATTCTTAACGTTTTTCATTTGCTGTTGTACATATTAGGAGATATTTTTTTTTGTATAGCTAACCTTGTAATTTTGTATATATAATCGTTGGTCCCCAGTCTGCCTGTTCAGATTGTACTCGTGTAAGGATAATTTCAATAATTTGATTGGGCTCCAAAATCTGTATGTAGCATTGTTTTTGTACACGAAATTATAGCAGCTCTATTTTGAAAGAAGCCCTTGATTGCCAGCATGAATACCCTAGCCTAAAAATATGGGTGGGGGTGAGAGAGCGCTTACTCGGTACAGTTAACTGATGGGCCTCTCATGCACTTAATGTATTAGTACTTTATACAATTATTTATCCCTACATAAATTATGTCTTCGATAGTTTACTTACTGAAAAAATAACTCCAAAATTGTTATTTACATTAAATTATTTTATTAGGTTGAATTTGTACAATTTTCATTTGAAGTTTATATGTATAACCAATTTGGATGAAAATTGATATGCTAATGAAGTAAACTATTCTAAATACAATGAGTTGATTAGATTATCATTTTATGATAATTTGGGGCCCTTTTTGAGATAACTATATTTTAACTTATGGTACAGTTAACTGCATTTGAATATTTTCTTTTCATGTGTGTGGTTTTTTTGTTGGGTTTGCACAATTGACCCTGTAAATTTGATATTTGCGTTTTAGCCCATGGGGTAAGAAATGACCCTCAGGTTATTTTGGGGGTATTTTCGTTATGTTTTGATATCCAAGCAATTTCCTACAAGCATGCTACTAGAGTGCGAGTTGGGTAGTTGCCTACCAGTGGTAAACGTGGATGTAATCTGCACATACTTCTTTCTTTAATCGAGTCTAAGATAGATGTGTATTTGAAATTGCATAGAGGATCTCTTTACGTTTATGCAATCCTATGTTTCTAAAAATTATAATGCTAGTTTAAGATTTCTCCATTCAAAGTAGCCGCCATATGTGCAGTTGGCTACGAATGGGCCTCATCTGCATGTTGAAATGAAAACCCAATAAGTTACATTACGTAATGTCTGTTGTTTTATCTGTGATTAAAAATCATTTAATCAGGGTTTTGAGCGGGCCGTACCTGTTTATGCTGTATACAATCATGTGTTGAGTTGGCACCAATGCAAATTACTCATGAATTTCTGTTTAAAAAATGATAACAGGAATATTAGGCGTGTATATAAATCCAATTTCTGCAATCCAGTTTAAATTACGGAAAATACATAAATACCACTGAATATTATTTTGTTGATATTTTTATATATTGTGACATCTTAGTATTACAATGGAGTACATTCATGTCTTTACGTTACCGAGGAAGTTTTTCCTCTGAATCTCCATCTAAGGGAAAATCGTGCTTTGCTACCATTTAGAAGCTTTATTTATAATAAATATATAATGGAAAATTAGTAAGTGCAAATAGGTTGTACCATAATTTATGGTGTTATCCGCTGTAAATAGACCCCACATGATAATGAAGTTAATGCTCACTTTATTTATTATATTTTAAATTATTTATTTTAATAACATGCCAATTTTTGTCCAAACTAAATATGTATATGAGTCACATTTTAAAATGGTACAAAAATCGATATGATGAAATAGTTTCCCATAAATATTAATCTTAAACTTGTATTTTCAACATGTAAATTGTTAAAAATATGTTTTTTATATAGATAAATGATTATATAAAATATTATTATATTTTAATACATGTGAGACCTATGTTGCTACGAGTGCAGTCTACCTGCATAGGATAGGTTCTCATATATAATAAATGTATGAATTACATGCATATATATAGCAAATTGAAACTTAGGAATGCTAATATGAAACTCCTTTTGTATATAACTTTTTTCATTTTGAATATTTTGACGATTGATTGAAATTCTACTCAATTTATGTTATTTAGCATAATTTATAATATCTTAGAAATCCTTTCACTTTTTTAGTATCACTGTATATGAGATTTATTTGCAAATTGGTAAAATCAATGTAATAAAATAATTTAATGTTAAATATTAATTTTAAAGTTGTATTTTTAACATTTAGGCTGTCTAACATATCAATTTTATGTGGATAAATAATTATATAAAATATTTTTTCATTCTAAAATATATGCGAATGAATTTAAACATTTTTTTTTCAATCTATACATGAAAATACTTATTTTGAGTAAATGTGACCCATGGACATATTTAATTTGGATAAAACTTGATCTTTTAGATAAATAAATGATATTAAATATAATAAATAAATTGAAATTTTCATCGAGCATCAAGAATTTAAAATTTGAAAAGGTTATATGAAATCGCTTCTATGTAATCTAGTTATATAGAAGGCGGCCTAATTAAGACTAGGGTGCTTTTGGTCAATCATAGTCATATTCTATTTGTAAAAATTTTATCTTATAATAATCATATATTGGTTTAGTTCCCATTATATCTTATCCTACCCTACCCACGTGGACATTAAGCTAGTTCAGTTTTATTTCCTCAAATCTATAGTTATTAAACGATAAAGATATCTATAGAGCTTGAAATACAAAGAAATAAATAAATATAGTGGCTAAATGTTTAAAAACAATAATTTGCAAAAGAATTTAAGTTAGCAAAATAATAACTAAAGTATTTGAAATTATTAAATAAATCTTCGGTATACACATTTACTCATGTGGGTCGGTTTGGAGTACCTATTGCATATGATCTATTCTAACCTATACGAGGGAATGCGTGTTTTCCTATTTTACTCTACCTATAATTATTTTTTCAAAACCTATATTATCTAAATTAGGGTCTCTGCATAGTTACCTGCCCAAGTTATACCAACAGTTCTCTTAAGGAAGTTACACCAATAGTTAAAACTTAGGAAAAATTCATCTTTTTCTTATATCATTTGCTCGTAATTTCTTTTATACTTATAATACTTTAATTTTTTTATACTTATAATATTTCACCTTAAATTTCTATTATACCCGTGCGGTTAAAATAACTGATAATTATTCCATTGAAAAGACAATTTTACCCTTCAATACTTTTTTTAGTTGAAACATTCAAACCTTACATGACTCAATTAATGTTGATAAATCCTTAATTTATTAATTCAAGTGATTCAAATACCAGATTAAGACTAAATTATTGCAATTAGGAAAAATTTAAAAGAATAAAATTGTCTTCCCAATAAAACTTAAAACCCAGACTTTTGGAAAATGGGGTCTGGTTTCATACCAAGAATTTTCAAAGCGGGCAACGAAAGTCCTGGTCTTCGGGTAACCAGGCCCAGAGACGCGCCCGTATTAATGGGCACTGCTCTGTTATTCTTTTCACGAGAAAATTCTCAGGAATTGGACCGACTCTCAATCGATTGCTAGTCACTCCTCAATTTTCATTCGCCGGTGGCAGCAGTTGTGCCCACTCTTCCCACGAGTCCACGAACCAACGGCTGAGATGAAATAAGGCGACCACCAATCAACCAAAAGTGGTACTTGGTGGACTTTCACTCCTGCAAGAATAATCAACTGCTGGCGGCTGCTGCCGTTGCCGAGGAAGAAAAAAAGCTCCCTCCCTCCCTCCCTCCCTCCCTCCCTCCCTCCCAAGCGAAAAAAAGGAAAGGAAAAGGGGGCCTAAAACCAGAAATTATCTGACAATTCATTCCATGGCGCCTCAAGAGGACAACGAGCAAGCAGCACCACCCGTTTCTTCATCTTCCTCAGACCAGAAGACCATTTCCACCATCGTAATCATCATCGGTACTTTCTCTTTCCTATTCCTTTCTTCCTCCCATTGCTCTCTCTCTCTCTCTCTCACTCTCACATCCTCTACTCTTTTCTCTTCCCCCTCCCTTGATCATAGCGATGCAGACGGAGGCACTTCCTCTCGTCAACAAGTTCTGCCTCTCCGAAGACCCTGCTCCCCCGTGAGTTTCTTCTTTCTTGCTTTTCCTCCTCTCCCTCTGGAGTCAATGTTGATTTTTCCTTGTTTCAATGGTTTGCCCATAAAGATCCGATTTTGTCACTGCAATGTTTTCCACCCTCTTCTTCTGCGTTTTCTGACTAATGAGAACTCAGGGCAGAACTGCGAAGGACTTTTGAAACCAGCTCTGATTGCAAATCATTTACGTGGGTATCTACTACCTAGTGCTGTTCGCATGCTGCCTTCCGCATACATATTCCTTTGAATTCCAAAAAGCGAAGGTTGACATGCCTGAATTTTCTGCTGTGTCACTGAGTTGTAGTTAATCAGGTGTAAAATTCTTCTGCAACAAATCTTAACTAAGCAAGAATTGAATTTCGATGTTCTTCCCAGAATTCCAAATATTCAAGGCAGTCCAATGTAGTTCTTTCTTTCTCTGGGTGGCTCGTATTGGCCATTTTTTACTTGTATGAATTATGTCCATTATTTTGCAGGTTTCCTAAAGGAGTCTCATGGGTCAGATATCATGGTGTTTACAAAGATCTGCAAGTCAACATATTGTGGCCCGGGAAGGATTCCTTGCTAGGTATTTTTGAATGTTTACGTATTTTTCCCGCGCTTCAGATTCTATGAGGATTCAATTCCTTCATTCGATTTGATTCTTTCTTTCCTTGAGTAATTTCCATTGTCACTAGGATTTGGGTCCTTCAGGAGAATCTAATCGTTTTTCAGAGGTCAAGTTTTTATAAATTCTTTTCTCAAAAAAAAAAAAGTTCTATAAATTCTCAGGAGAAAAATCACCTCTTCTAGCACAAAGAATGTCTATGTTTATTGAATTGGTGCACATTTTTTTTCCTTGTACAGTTATACATGGTATAAGATCTTCTAATGGATGTTATTCTATTTGTACTGCTGTTTTCCTTTAATGCCTAGCTTCTACTTTTAATTACTGATGGCTTCTACGTCATTTTTTTTTTTTCTGCTTTTGCAGGGGTTGATTCTGTTGGCACAGTGTCAGCATCACTTGTGACCTATGCCTCTATCCTGGCATTAAAGCCTGACCTTGTTATAAATGCAGGCACTGCTGGTGGCTTTAAAGTACATTCTCTCATCATTCATGAAAAATCTTTCCGATCATGTTCCTCGAAAGAAGGATCTTAATTCGACCATGGAGCTGTTTCTATCTCACTGTTGATAGTAGTGCCTTAAGAATACAAATATAAAATCTCTGTTCATCATTCTTCTTGAAAATATTTTGGGGGATGTTTGCGCTGTTCTCCATTAAAATAATTTGATATATATATCAGAAATATTCAGGTGCAGCGACGCTGAAATGGGCCCCACATGATCATCAAATCATAATCCACTCCACCTATTGTATTTAGAATAATATATTCTATTACCATACCAGTTTTCATCCAAATCAGATATATATATGAGCTCCATCTGAAAATGATATAAATTCAACGTAATAAAATAGTTTGATGTAAATAACAACTTTAAAGTAGTTATATATAGATCCAGATCACGTAGACCTTTAGTTATCCGTCTTCTGGTTCACTTGGGTTCCAGCAATTTTTGTTGGGAGACAACAGATTTAGTCAGATACATAGGTCGAGATTCAAGAGCATTTCTTGTTAAAGAAAGTGCCTAGTTGAAGTAATCTTACCCTTTTTGGGTTTATTACTTGAAGGAACTTGTTTAATATCATGTCCTTTGGAAGATGTTCAATTCATGGATTGCATTTTTATCTATTGGAATGTAGCTCATTGAGTATGGTCGAAGTTTCTTGCTCTTTGTGATATAATTCTAGGTATTGTTTATCCACACTTCAGAAGGAAAAGATATCAACTTGACCTATGTTCAGCTTGGAAATGGGGAACTGTTTACCAAAAGAAGTTTTGGGGGAGCTCCCCATGGTGATGGTTTTGTGATTGACTTGGCAAATATTGACTACTTGGAAATCTGGAGATGATATTGCTGCTCAAACGTCTTAGATTTTTTTCTTTTATTGGGCAATATCATTGCCTTAGCTTTCGGCTTTCAGTCCTGTTGAAGCAAGTCCATTAATAATTATTCTGCTTTTGTTCTTTCTTTCTTTTCTATTTGATGAAAGCTTCTGCTAATGGTTTTTTTCGAGGATGGCTAAAACTTTTTGCTGTTTTTCCTTCTATACAAATAATGAGATTTTTTGGTTTTTTCAGTCAAAAGGAGCATGCATTGGAGATGTATACTTGGCGTCCAATGTTGCCTTTCATGATAGAAGGATACCAATCCCAGTAAGTTTTCATAAATTTCAGATTTTGGCTGCTAAAGTATGTATTTGCAGCAAGAAAGAAAACCCTGTACTCATAACTTGATAATTTATCAAGGAAACATGCAAATAATAGTAGCACCAAGAATATGTTCGTAATCTATTGAGATTGGGGGAAGGTTCGATGACCTCCCTCTTGTTCCTGCAATATACTTAAGAGTGTCAATGATTCAAAATTCGTGGAATCTTCTCCATGATTCAAGGCACATGCCTCTGCTGCTCTGCACATGATGTAGAAAATGATTGAATATTTCTTTTATGGGCAGTTGGGATTTGAAATGTTTAATTACTTTGTATTTCATGTATGTGTCAAGCGGCCAAAACATCAATTTGATTTAGTACATCTTTGCCTTAGATCAATAAACTAGTGAGAAATGCATTTAGAGTTAATATCTAATTGATATTTGAAAATAAACATGCAGAGCAGTCCTGTTGTAAGGATGAGGAAAGCATCCATCTCCCTTAACATTTTGGGAGTTTGAACAATATGGTTTGTTAAATCATGACATCTATCATGGTACTGAAAATAAGATTGGTGGACTACAAAAGATTTTGTGGCCATGGGGATTTCTGTTGTACTAGGAACTTCTCCCTGATGTGAATGGAGGTTCAGTTTGTAGTTTATTCTACTACATTTTTTTTTCCTTTTATAAAACTCTCTAGTCATGTCATCCAGTATTATTCTTCACTACAAACTGTGAAAAATGTCAAGGAATCCTACTCAACTGCTGTAAGATTTTTGAAATATCAGCCTTTCAATCCTATTAACCTGTTTTTATTCCATTTCTCATGTTTTTCTGCTTCATTTATCTAAGAGAAGCTACAAATGTGCTGTGATGAAAATTTAAGGGATTTGCAGCAATGTAGTTTGTAAGTACTGTATCTATATTTCAAGGCATTGATTTACCTCATCCCAACTGTTGTCTGATGGTAATCAAACTAATCAAATGAAAGAAGGGTTAAAGGCTTTGACCAATGGGCTCATGTTGTCAACCTGCACAGTAAACTTTCCTAGTTTTGTTTAACACCTTGTAAATTTTTATTGTCATTCAATTTTTTAGAACAAAGCAACATTTATTTATAACTTTGTGTGCTCGTTCATGGTTTCTAAATCCTAACCTGCATTTTATTAGTTGGTCAAACTAGTCTGAATTTTTCCGAACCTTTTAGTGTGTATAGCAGGTAAACTGATTTGAAGATTCAAAATTTCCTTCCTAATTTTGATGTCTGCATTCCTAAGTGTTTACTTGTCTCTTTCTCTCATAGGTTTTTGATTTGTACGGCATTGGAACGAGGAAGGCCTTCTGTCCTCAAAATGTGTTATCGGAGCTTAATCTGAAGGTGTGATTATGAAGTCTACCATTGGTTCATTTCAAATAGAAAATACCAAACTTAAAAGAAAAGCAAGAATGATTTTGTGTATCAGCATCGAACATATCAGAAGACAGTAAGAATTTGATCAAAATGCAAAAGAAAATGATTTTCCATGATTCAGCATTGTGGTTCAACCTTTCTTGTTGATTTTCTCTTGGCATTATCAATTCGGAAGAAAGACTCCATTCAGACAAGCTCACAGCAACAGGAGTTGAAAGTTCCGTTATAAATTCGAAGCGGAAAAGCTTGATTTTTGAGAATTGAAATCCCAACTAAGAGTTTTTGAACGTGGAATGCTATTGTGATTAAACTCCTTGATGCAAGAGTTGTTGTTTATTTGTTCAAAACCAATTTTATATAACAAATAATGTGTTTAACTTCAGTCTTAAACAGATTTAAACAAGACTTAACATCTGATTTTTGAAATTTTTGATCAAATTGGGGAACACATGAATTGCAGAAAATCTCTAAAATTCCTTTAATCATTTGATTCATTACAAATCTGTTATAAATAATGTGTGATTACAATTTTTTGGTAATAAATCTAACAGATCCCTGATTTTCTCTTAAAAATCACGATTTTAATAGATTTTTGAAAATTAGAGATATGTGGGAAAAGGCAAAATAAATAATTTAATGCAAATATAATAGTTTCTTAATATGAAAGATAACTTTAATTGATGTTTTCAGCTTCAATTTATCAAGAAAATGATTTTTTGTTTAATATTTTAAAATAATTTTAATTAATTATTTAAACAAATGTTAGTTTTTAGGTATTTATGTTCCTGATACAATTCTGTTCACTAGAACTAGTTGAAAAACTTATATTATAATTTTTTGAATTTTTAGGTAATAATAAATGCTTCCTGCCTTCTAATAATTGTTAAAAAAAAATGTAAAATTCCATTTTTGTTTTTCTATTTACACAGTTTTTTTATTTTTTACGAAAATGATGTTATCTCTGATAAATATGATAATTTCTTTTTTTCCAGCCTGCCGATGAATTGTTGTTTGTTGGTATTCAGAACACTGGTTTGGCTGCTAAAGTCAATGAGATTTCCCAGATGAGAATTTTGGATTTAGAAGTTTAACATTGTCTATGTTGTTCTCTTATGGATATAACCTACCATTGTTTATGGCCATGTTTGTTACTCTATGTGGGAAACGCGTGATGGGAATCCATGAGATTACGGATTCCTAAGCTCAATTAATAATCATATTTTTACCCTTTTACCCATACATTCCAATCATTTCCAATTATTTCTTTTTCCGGCGACACTCCAACTACCCTATTTATTCCATCTTTATCCTTATTATTTCATTTCAATCATACAATTCTCAAAATATTTCATTTCCCACTTCCCACCCCATCCCACATTTCCTGCAACTTTTACATTTTCTTGATAAGAATTTTGAAGATGGACAGCAGCATGTTTCAATGTACCTGTCTTTAATTGTGACATGGAAGTCTAGAGCTGTACATTCCATTGCCCTACGGATAAGAACAATCTCTTGTTTATATTTTTCGCTTTCTAAGAATTAAAAGGACCATGACATGTTTCATGGTACTTGTATTTTATTGCAGGCTGGGAACTTATCAACAGGTGATTCATTGGATATGTCAGCCCAGGATGAAGCAGCAATTTTAGCAAACGATGCTGCAATTAAAGATATGGAGGTAATCTTTCTTTATTTCTTCTTGTTATTATCATTATTTTGGCCTTCTATAGACAATATGGTTTTTAAGTGGTACTGTGTGTATCGAAGACCATGCTGGTGGATGTTATAGCCGGCTGTTTATAGCTGACTATATAAACACTATCTGAGATACATGATCAAATTTGTATAGATCTTAATTTTAAGACCCGAACATTTTCTTTGAACATCATTACTGTGGTGTGTTGTCCCAAGTAATCGGTTCATTCTTTTGGTTTTCATTTGAAGGAAATTGTATAAGAGACTTAGTTTGCGTTTGGGAAGAAGGAAAAAAATGGGAGGAAAAATTGGTGGAATTTTTTTGAAATAGATAGGGTAATGACGTGATATGATAGGGGTAATGATTAGTGGTAAAGGGAATTAAGTTGAAATGGATAGAGCATTTAAATGAGAAGAAGTGAAAAAGTAGGGGTACAGTTTAATACATCTCTGTTTTTGAGTAGATCTCTTCTTGGGCATGCAAAATGTGTTAGCATGCATGCTTTTATTTTTTCCCCTCTTTGATGAATTGTTCTCTTCACCCCATAACTCAGAGATGGTGTCAAATGTTTTTCCATGGCTTCTATACTAAATATTGTGATGGTTGATTCCTTCCAGGGAGCAGCTGTGGCTTATGTTGCA